>CM035836.1:461609149-462346364 GCA_020510985.1 Pholidichthys leucotaenia | reverse complement strand
GGAGGCGCGAGCCCACCTTTGTCTTTGTTTAGCTGTAGGGTTCTATATCTGATTCTAGGTCTCTTGCCCTGCCATATGAATCTTGAGATCCTTCTGTCCAGCTCCTGCCATGTTTTTTTGGGAGGTTCTACCGGTATTGTTTGGAAAAGGTATAGAAGACGTGGAAGTATATTCATTTTGACTGCTTCAATTCTTTGTGCAGTACCCAAGAATGGTATCATATTCCATCTTGCTAGGTCAGATTTTATTTTTGTCACCAGTGGATCATAGTTTAGTGATATAATTTTGTTGAGTTGTTTCGGGATATTGACCCCCAGATATTTCATAGATTCCGACTCCCAGTTAGTTTTGAGTTTGCTTAGTGAATAATGATTTGGGTCATAGTTGAATGTTAAAATTTGGGTTTTATGCATGTTTAATTTGTACCCCGATAAATCTCCATACTCTGAAAAAACTGAGGTTAGTTCTGGTAAAGAAGTGTCCGGCTGCCCTAGGTATATTAAAATGTCATCAGCAAAGAGTGCTATTTTATGTTCCTTCTGACCAAGTGTAATACCTTGAATTTTTTGGTTTTGTCTTATCCATTGGCTCAGAGGTTCTATGGAGATTGCAAAGAGCAGTGGAGACAGGGGGCAGCCCTGACGACATCCTCTTTCCAGTTCAAAAGATGATGATAAATTACTGTTAATCCTTATTTTAGCTGTTGGTTTTTTATATAATGCCTGTATAGTTCTAATGAAGTTGTTATGAAAATTGAAACTGGATAAGATTCTATATAGAAAAGACCAGTCAACCGAATTGAATGCTTTTTCAGCATCTAATCCCAATATGACTGCATTTAAGTTATATTTTTTTATATGATGAATTATGTGTAAAGTGCGTTGAATGTTGTCTTGTGTCTGTCTTTGTCTTATAAAACCTGTTTGGTCTAAATGAATTAGGTCTGTCAGTATATTTTCTAACCTTTTGGCAAGGATAATGGTAAAAAGCTTATAGTCCTGATTTAGTACACTGATTGGTCTGTAGTTGGAGCACTCTAGTTTATCCTTTTCAGGTTTAGGTATAACTGCAATGACCCCTTCTCTCCAGGAGGGGGGGATTTCCCCTGTGTGGAGGACATAATTAAATGTTTTCAGGAGGAGAGGAGATAGTTGCTGTTTAAAGGTTTTGTACCACTCTGCTGTATAGCCATCAGCTCCTGGGGATTTGTTAGCTTTAAGTTTCATAATTGCTTTTTCCAATTCTTTAGGTTGTATTTCTGACAGTAGTGTTTTATTTTGTGACTCCGTAAGTTGGGGAAGGTTTAATGTGTTTAGGAATGCCTCGGATGCGTTTTTATGTTTTTTGTGGGAGTATAAGTTCTTATAGTAATTCTAGAAGCTTTTAAGAATATCCTGAATTCTGAATTTTATTTCCTTTGATACTGGGTCTCTGATTTTGTAGATTGCTCTTTCTGTTTGATGTTTCCTCAATTTATAGGCTAGCAATTTTGCCGATTTACTGCCTGCTTCATAGTATTTTTGTTTCAAAAATGTAAGTTTCTTCTGGATTTCTATTGTGTAGATCTCATTTATTTTTTTTTTCCACAATATCTTTATTGAACCTTTTTTTTTTTTAACAAACATGATACAAACAAACACTAACACTAAAGTACTACAAAAAAAAAAAAATGCACTAAAAACACCAACAACCACCAACAAAATCAAATCTTCAACAATGCTCCTCTGTTTAGTCTAGACAATCCAATACATAAGTATACATATTATGTTCACCAGTTTGGAATTTACAAGGTCCACACACATCATTCACCTTCTTCTTCAAGAGTTATGTTTAAATTTTTTACATAATCAATAAAAGGTCTCCATATATTCTCAAACACAATTTCCTTTGATTTTAGTATATATGTTATTCTTTCTAATGGAAGGTTTGTTAACATCTGTCTTAACCACTGAGTCACATCTGGTCTATGAGTCTTTTTCCATAATAGTGCAATACATTTTTTGGCATTAAGCAAACTGAGGTCTATGAATGTTCTTTCACTTTTATTAAAATTATGCTTTTCTGGGTACAGACCCAACAAAAACAGTTTAGGATTCAATATGATTTGTTTTGAGATTATTTTTTCAATTGTTACCCTCACCTCTTCCCAAAACATTCTTATTAATCTACATTCCCATAAACAATGAAATAGGGTTCCTTTACTTTCCATGCATTTTGTGCATGTATCTGGTATATTTTTGTTATATCTATTTAACTCCTCCGGTGTAACATACATCCGCATTAACCATTTGAAATGTATCAATTTAAGGCGTGCATTTATTGATTTGGTTTGAGCTTCTGTACAAGCCAATTCCCATTGTTCCTCTGAAATTTCAATTTGCACATCTTCTTTCCAGTAGTTTAATCTTTTCAGTGAATTTTCACTTGAAGATAGTGTCAATGAGTTATAAAACTCTGAAATAATACCCTTTCTTTTACTATCTTTCATCATCATTTTTTCCAAGGATGAATAAATAGGTCGAGTGAGAGCTTTATTTTGATTTGATCGAATAAAGTTTCTAAGTTGAAGATATTTAAAAAAATGTGTTCTATTGAGATTAAATTTGATCCTCAGCTCTTCAAAAGACATTATGTTGTCTGCACATGGCAAATATAAATCCTGAATCTTTTGTATCCCTTTTAAATTCCATACTTTAAATACAGCGTCCGCTCTCCCTGGTTTAAAATATTGATTACCCCATATTGGACTAAATTGTGACAATAACTGTGGTTCTTTTAAATAGTTTTTAGCTTCACACCATATTTTGATCATATGCTTTACAAATGGATTTTTAACTTGTTTTTGTAATTTTTTTGCCGAATCTGAGTATATGAATATGGGAAGAGGTAAAGGTAAATTGTGTGATTCCATTTCAGTCCAGTGAGGGAGATCATTTGATGAAAAATAATATGTCATAGACCTCAGTTGTGCCGACCAATAATACAACATAAAATTTGGACATTTCAGACCTCCACGATCAAATGGTAAATATAATAAAGACAAACGTAATCTAGCCCTCCTGTTGTTCCATATAAATTCCACTAACTTTTTTTTTATTCTTGAGAATAGATCTAAAGGTGGTGATAAGGGAATGTATTGAAATAAATAAAGTATTTTAGGTAAAATATTACTTTTAAGTATATTGATTCTCCCGATCATCGACATTGGTAGTGACATCCATCTCTGAGTTAACTCACTGATATCTGACATTAAGGCTTCATAGTTGACACTGGCGACTGATTCTAGCTTAGGCATAATTTGGATTCCTAAATATTTAAACTGATTTACAACATTGAATTGATTTACCTCAGGGGCTGGGTAATTTCTCTGGGTCTCATTTAGCATTAATATTGAAGATTTAGTTTTATTTATTTTATATCCTGATATTTCCCCAAAATTCTTTATTAAATTCAACAAGGTTGGAATTGATTTTTTTAGATTCGACATAAACAAAATTATATCATCGGCGTACAGGGAGATTTTATGTTCTGTTGGTCCAACTTTAATTCCATATATTTGTGAATGTAAACGTATCGCTATCGCTAAAGGTTCAATTGCCATAGTAAACAGTAAAGGTGAAAGTGGACAGCCTTGTCGACATCCTCTATTGATTTTTATTGGTTTTGAAATATTGTTATTTGTTAGGATTTCTGCTGTAGCATTATTGTATATTATTTGAACCCATTTTATGAAATTATTTCCAAGTCCAAACCTTTGTAGGACTTCAAAAAGAAAGGGCCATTCAACTCTATCAAAGGCCTTTTCGGCATCCAATGATAGGAGAGCTGTATCCGGTGCTTCTTTATTAAAATAAATAATATTAAATAGTCTTCTTACATTATGGAAGCCTTGTCTACCCTTTATAAAGCCATTCTGATCTCGATTAATAATATTTGGTAAAATTTCTTGTATTCGTCTTGCTAAAATTTTACAGATTATCTTAAGGTCGGCGTTTAATAGGCTTATTGGTCTCATATTTTCACATTTATTAGAGGGCTTACCTGGTTTTGGCAGCAGTATAATTAAGGCATTATTTATGTATGATGGTAAATTATTATTTTGAAATGCTTCTAAAACCATTTCCAAAAAAGGTTTTATTAATTTATTCTTAAATTTTTTATAAAGGTCAACTGGAAGACCATCTGGTCCTGCACTTTTTCCTGATTTCATATTATCAATGGCTAGCCCAACTTCTTCTTGACTAATTTTAGACTCCAATATCTCCCTGTTTTCATTTGGAATACACGGTATAGATAGTTCGTTCAAAAACCCATTTAGTTTTGTTAAATCAGGTTCATTTTTGGTATCATATAATTTTTCATAGTAATCTCTAAAGGCTCTATTAATTTCTAAAGGATCTATAACTACCTGTCCCTTACTTATAATACTGGTAATTGGTGTTTTAATTTCCAATTGTTTAATCTGCCATGCTAATAATTTTCCTGATTTTTCACCTTGTTCATAAAAAGATTGTTTCAATCTTAGTAGACTCGAGGCAGCTCTATTCGCTGATTTTTTGTCGTATTCAGCTCTCAAAATCAGTAATTCATTCTCCAACCTTGGGTCACTTCCTGCATACACTTTTTCCTGAAGATTTTTTATTTTATGTTCCAATTTAGCTCTCTCCTCTCGAGTCTTCTTAGATTTTGATCCTGTATAACTAATAATATGTCCCCTAATAAAAGCTTTGAAAGCCTCCCACTTTACACCTGCTGATGTTTGTGTAGTATTGATGTCAAAGAACTCGTCTATCTGTTTTTCTATATACTTAACAAATTCCTCATCCTGAAGCCATTTATGCTGAAATTGCCATCTACCTGATTCCTTTGTCAATTTTTTATCTACATATATTAGACAACAGGGTGCATGATCAGAGATCACGATGTTATCATAAAAGCAGTTTTGAATCTTGGACCTTAATTCTGTGGAAATCAAAAAATAATCAATACGTGAGAATGTCTTGTAGGTACTGGAATAACAAGAATAGGCTTTAACTTGTGGTTTCATTTCTCTCCATATATCTAACAATCTCAATTCTTTCATAAAATGATTAATAGTCATCCTACATCCAATGTGCGTACAATCCAGTCCTGTTGATCTATCCACACCTGGATTCAATGTACAATTAAAATCCCCTGCTATTATATGTTGCCCTGTAAGTGATGATAAGATGAGAAATAAATTAGCAAAGAACTTCTGATCATCTATATTGGGACCATATAAGTTCACAAGATTTATATTTTCTAATAGCAAAGAACCTTGAATGATTACATATCTTCCAAATTTGTCTCCAATTACATTTTTCACTTGAAAAGGAACTGATTTATGTATGAGAGTCATAACTCCCCTGGCTCGGGATGAAAATGAAGAGGTGAATACACTTCCCTGCCATCTACTCCTAATTCTTTTAACATCCTCCTCTATCAGATGAGTTTCTTGTAAAAACACAATTCTTGAACCCATGTCCTTTATTTTATTCATAACTTGTTTAAGTTTTTTTAAATTTTGTAGACCTCTGCAATTCCATGAAGTTAAATTAAGATTAACACTTTGGTCCATGATCAATAGAGAGTTTGGGATTACCTTGCAGTGTAAACATGCTCATACAGAGAAGCAAAAACATGAGTGGTTGAACATTCATCCTACAAACTACACACAAACAAATTTCCCCTTCCCACACTTGTGGCAAACCCCCCAAAATCAAAAGAAAAATTCTGTCTCCCGATATAGCCATCGACCGTTCCACACCCACGGGGAACAGCCTAAGCCACTCCTTCTTCATCCTCCCAATCACCCTAACTCTACTGCTTTTAATGACGTAACATTAACTCTCCTCTGTAGTTTTCCAACTTAACTCCAAAATTTTTAACAACTTTGTACATCATAGTTTTTTTTTTTTTTGTTTGTTTGTTTTGTTTTGTTTTTTTAATATATAATACAATCTATATTTTGTAAACTTACTATTTACTTCAAGTCAGTCAGATGCCTGTGCAAATGCTTAATTATTCTACCTTATATTTTGTTCATGCTTAGCTCCCACCAGTCTCTTCTTCTTCTTTGATCTTCTTGATGAACTCCTGCGCCTCCTCTGGGATCTTGAAGATGTGGGTTCTGCCCTCATACGTGGTCAGCAGTCTCGCAGGATAGATTACACCATGACGAATCCCAAGGTTGCGCAGCTCCTTACGTACGGGATCAAACTGCTTCCTCAATTGCTGGATTCCTGTGGCCAAATCTGGGTAGAACCGCACCTGCTGGTCCTGGTGTTTAATCTCTCCTTTAGCACGTGCAGCGTTGAAGATCTTCATCCTGTCTCTGTTGCTAAGAAACTTCATAATTAAGGTCCTCGGCGGTCCCTTATCTCTCCGTGGGCCAATACGATGTGCTTTTTCCAGAACCACTGCTGATTGCAACTCCTCGCTGCCCAGCACCTCCGGAATCCACTTTTCCAGAAAGGAACATACGTCCCGACCTTCTGATTCCTCTGGAAGACCCACCAGCCTCAAATTATTCTGTCTCGACCGAGATTCCAAATCCAAAATATTATCTTCCAGAGATTTATTTTTTTTTTCCAAAGTGCGCACCTTTAATTGAAGACGGGTGACGTCATCTTCAGCACTAGCGAGACGGAGCTCCATCTGCGCCGTTCGTTCTACACAGTCACCCAATTCCTTTCTTATTCCTTCCAACGCTGTCATAATCCCATCAAATCTAGAGGAAAAGTCCGCTCTCATTGAACTCATGGCTGCCATCAGCGCATCTGCGCCATTCCCCGCAGAAATCGCAGCGTTGCCAGCCTCCTCCGCCATATATGGAGTTTTGTTTGCTGCGTCACAGACCTGAAAGTCCGTTAATTTGGACTGTTTCGGCGGCTCGCTTTTTCCTTTTCCTGGTTTTCCAGCCTTAGGCTTCGCCGACATATCCTCGCCCAAATGCTGGGATACGTTCTGTCCCAAATGAGAGAGTTATTTGCCGATTTTTTTTTTCCAGGAGCAGAGCAGAGCGAGACACGTCCGTCCTACGTGGCAGCCATAACCGGAAGTGAGATCTCATTTATTTGGTTTTTAATTTCCTTAATCTTGAGCGAGTCAGTAGAATGAGTGTTGCCTTTGTGTTCTTTTTCTAGGTTCCTAAGTTCTGACTCTAATGTGGATAGTTTTTCTTGTCTTAGTTTCTTTTGGGTTGCCAGTTTTACAATAATCTTTCCTCTTATTACAGCTTTGCATGCATCCCACAGTATTAAAGGGGATACTTCTCCATTATCGTTTTCTTCCAAATATCTGAGAATATCTGATTCCAATTCATCTTTCAATGGTCCTTTCAGGACATTTGAATTTAACCGCCAAGAAAATGTATTATTTGTGTATTTTTGGATATTTAAGTCCATGTAGATCGGACTGTGGTCAGAGAGATCCATCAGTCCTATTTTACATGTTTCTACTCTTCCAATGTCTCTATTAAACATAAAAAAATAGTCAATCCTTGAGTAAGATGAATGTGGAGTTGAGTAAAATGTATAGTCTTTTACACTGGGGTTGAGTTCCCTCCACACATCACAGATTCCCATTTCTTTTAGTAGCATCCTAGTCTTCCTGCTTTGGGTGTTATTTTGATGTGGAGAATTACCAGAAGCATCCCAGTATGGATTCAGTCTAAGATTGAAGTCCCCACCACATATCACTAAACCTTGAGCTTTAGTTATCATTAGGTCAAATACATTTTTATAAAATTTCCAGTTAGCCCCTGGGGGAGCATACACATTCAGCAGGGTGATATCTTCTCCCTCTAGCCGCCCAGTTACCAAACTGTATCTCCCTTCTTTATCTTTGTGTTCTGATTTTTTTTCAAATGTAATTTTGGATGATATCAATGTCGCTACTCCCCTCCTCCTCCCTGACTTATATGAAGATGAAGAGATCATTTTAAACCCTTGTCTACTGAGTTTAGTGTGTTCCACGTCTGTTAGGTGGGTTTCTTGTAAAAATATTATTCCTGCTTTGTCTTTTTTCATTTTGCCTAGAATCTTGGATCTTTTAACTGGATTCAGGATTCCTTTTACATTATATGAAATTATTTTGGTTACACCCTGTTTCTCCATTGTGTTGTTTTGTTTAGTATAACTGTGTGGTGGCCCTCTTTTGTGCTACTCAGAAACTGAAAGAACATTAAGAACAAGAAAAACATTAAGAACATAGTGTATAAAACTTTAAAACAAAAAACTGTCAAAAGAACTTCCTGAGCTGAAGTCTTTTTAAAGACCCTGGAAGAGCCTTGATGGAGTGAAGGCTCTGAGGGGAATTCCTCAAACTCTGTTACGTGTTGAGGGCCCTCTCTTACCCCTGTAAGTTGTCCCATGCTTTTAACGTGAGTTTCAGAACCCAATCCGAACTTGTAATGATTTTTTTTTTCCTTTTATGCCTATACCCTGTGAAATTGTGTGCACCCTCCCACCCCCATCACATCAAACATTCACGCAAAAACAGTATTTGTTAGTGTGAGGAGAACATGTGGATTATTGTCACATTTCTATTTTAACAAGTTTTTTTTTTTTTTTATTAAAAAGACTTATTTGTTTCAAATATTATGACTGTTCCATGAAATGTTTTACCACATGCTGAATACGCATCTCCTTTAATGTTTGTTACCTTGTATGAGGGGGGTTGGATGTGCAGATTGATTCAAAAAAAAAAAAAAAAAAAATGGTCGCTATTCCAACCTGAAAACGGACAGTTTATCCGCGACGCTCTGGCGCTGGGTTTCCCGCTGCTGGCCCGTGGATTTTGAAGGTCTTTGTGTTGTCCATGTTTGCGTTTTGATCTTCTCACTCGGGTCTGCTGCGGGTTTAAATACCGTTACCGGGAGCCCTCTTCTCGCCATGTCAGCTGTTGCTTCTTCCGCCGAATTATAGAGACATGTTTCTTCACCGTAGAAGACCCTTAACTTCACAGGAAATGGCGTCTGAAAGCGCAGTTTCTTCTCTCTTAGCACCTTTTTCGCGTCATTGTATTCCCTGCGCTTTTTAAGGGCCTCCGGGGCGTAATCGTGTTCCACGAAGACTTTTCTCTCCTGGTGCATAAATCCTTTTTTCTGCCAAGCCAGTCTTACAACCTCTTGTTTTATTTTGAAATTGGAAAATCTTACCAACACCGAACGTGGGGGCGCTTCCGCCGCTGGCCTAGCGGCTAATGAACGATGTGCCTTTTCTATGTTTAAGTCGGTGGTTTGTGGAATATCCAATTTCTCTCTTAGTAAAGATTCCACGCATTCTGCCATTGAGTTAAAACCGTTTTCGGCTCCTTCTATCAGACCATGAATTCTTATATTGTCTCTTCTCTCTCTTCCTTCTTGGTTGGCTAGCTTAGCCTCTATAGATGCTTGTCTTTTGCGTAGGTCCAGCACAGAATCTTTGAGCACTTTTATTCGTTCCTCTGCTTCCAAGATTCGGTTCTCGGCCTGGTCCACTCTGCTGTTTGTCCTTTTCAATTCGTCTCTGAATTCCCGAAATTCGGCCGTAACCTCTCGGCGAAATCGTCGTAGCTCTTCAAATAGTGATTTCAGGCTAACCTTTTTGTTAGCTACCACCAGTTCCTCGTCTTCTGAACGGAGATCTTCCAGTTCAGATTCTCTGGCCGATACGTGTCCTGGCCTGGAGAATTTCAGTTTCTTCTGTTTTCCTTTAGACATGATGATTTTGTCTTTTGATTTTCACTCCTCCAAAAATCCGTTAAGTTTGATTTTCAAGGTGTTATCTTGGATTGGGTCTGAGAGCTTCAGTGTTAAGCTGCAGTCGCCATGGCGTCCAGACCGGAAGTCCCAAAAATTGTATTTTTACAAGAAACTCATCTATTAGAGGAGGATGTAAAAAGAATTAGGAGAAGATGGCAAGGTAACGTGTTCACCTCATCATTTTCATCCCGAGCTAGGGAAGTTATGACTCATACATAAAACAGTCCCATTTCAAACGAAAAATGTAATTAGAGACAAATTTGGAAGATATCTAATCATCCATGGATCTTTGTTATTAGAAAATATAAATCTGGTGAACTTATACGGCCCCAATATTGATGATCAAAACTTCTTTGTTAATTTATTCCTCACTTTATCATCATTTACAGGGCAACATACTGTATAATAGCAGGGGATTTTAATTGTACATTGAATCCCAGTATAGATAGGTCAACAGGACTGGACTGTACGCACAATGGATGCAGGATGACCATTAATCATTTTATGAAAGAATTGAGATTGCTAGATATATGGAGAGAAATGAAACCACAAGTCAAAGCCTATTCTTGTTATTCTAATACCTATAAGACATTCTCACATATTGACTACTTTTTGATCTCTACAGAATTAAGGTCCAAGATTCAAAACTGTTTCTATATAACATTGTGATCTCTGATCATGCACCCTGCTGTCTAGTATATGTAGATAAGAAATTGACAAAGAGCCCAGTTAGGTGGCATTTTCAACATAAATGGCTTCAGGATGAGGAATTTGTTAAGTACATAGAAAAACAGATAGATGAGTTCTTTGATGTCAATACTACACAAACAACGGCATGTATAAAGTGGGAGGCTTTCAAAGCTTTTATTAGGGGGCATATTATTAGTTATACAGGTTCAAAACCTAAGAAGACCCGAGAGGAGAGAGTCCAATTGGAACGTAAAATAAAAATTCTTCAAGAAAAGGTGTATGCAGGAAGTAACCCACAGTTAGAGAATGAATTACTGATTCTGAGAACTGAACATGACAAAAAATCAGCGAGTAGAGCTGCCTCGAGTCTTCTAAGATTGAAGCAAACTTTTTATGAACAAGGTGAAAAATCGGGAAAATTATTGGCATGGCAGATTAAACAATTAGAATCTAAGACACCAATTACCAGTATTATAAGTAATGGACAGGTAGTTATAGATCCTTTAGACATTAATAGTGCCTTTAGAGATTATTATGAAAAACTATATGATACAAAAAATGAAACTGACTTAACAAAACTAAATGGGTTTTTGGGTGGATTATCCATACCAGGTATTCCAAATGAAAACAGGGAGATACTGGAGTCTAAAATTAGTCAAGAAGAAGTTGGGCAAGCCATTGATAATATGAAATCAAGGAAAAGAGCAGGACCAGATGGTCTTCCAGTCGACCTCTATAAAAAAATTTAAGAATAAATTAATAAAACCACTTTTGGAAATGGTTTTAGAAGCATTTCAAAATGGTAATTTACTATCATACATGAATAATGCCTTAATTATTCTGTTGCCAAAACCAGGCAAACCCCCTAATAAATGTGAAAATATGAGACCAATAAGCCTATTAAATGCTGATCTTAAAATAATCTGTAAAATTTTAGCAAAACGACTACAAGAAATATTACCAAATATTATTAACCGAGATCAGAATGGCTTTATAATGGGAAGACAAGGCTTCCATAATGTAAGAAGACTATTTAATATTATTTATTCCAATAAAGAAGCACCGGATACAGCTCTCATATCACTGGACGCCGAAAAGGCCTTTGATAGGGTCGAATGGCCCTATCTTTTTGAAGTCCTACAAAGGTTTGGACTTGGAAATAATTTCATAAAATGGGTCCAGATAATATACAATAATGCTACAGCAGAAATCCTAACAAACAGCAATATCTCAAAATCAATAAAAACCAATAGAGGATGTTGACAAGGCTGTCCACTTTCACCTTTATTGTTTACTATGGCAATTGAACCTTTAGCGATGGCAGTACGTTTACATCCACAAATATATGGAATTAAAGTAGGACCAACAGAACATAAAATCTCCCTGTATGCCGATGACATAATTTTGTTTATGTCGAATTTTAAAAAATCAATTCCAACCTTGTTAAATTTAATAAAGAACTTTGGGGATATATCAGGATATAAAATAAACAAAACAAAATCTTCAATATTAATGTTAAATGAGACCCAGAGAAATCACCCAGCTCCTGAGGTAAACCAATTCAATGTTGTAAATCAGTTTAAATATTTAGGAATTCAAATTTTGCCTAAGCTAGAATCAGTCGCTAATGCTATGAAGCCTTAATGACAAATATTAATGAGTTGCTTCAGAGATGGATGTCACTACCAATGTCGATGATGGGAGAATTAATATACTTAAAAGTAATATCTTACCAAAAATACTTTATTTATTTCAAAACATTCCTTTACCACCACCTTCAGATCTATTCTCAAGAATTAAAAAAAGTTAGTGGAATTTATATGGAACAATAGGAAGGCTAGATTACGTTTGTCCTTACTATATTTACCATTTGATCGTGGAGGTCTGAAATGTCCAAACTTTATGTTGTATTACTGGTCAGCACAACTGAGGTCTATGACATATTATTTTTCATCAAATGATCCTCCTCACTGGACTGAAATGGAATCATACAATTTACCTTTACCTCTTCCCTTATTCATATACTCAGACTCGGCTAAAAAATTACAGAAACAAGTTAAAAATCCAATTGTAAAGCACATGATCAAAATATGGTGTGAAACCAAAAAATATTTAAAAGAACCACACTCACTGTCACAATTTAGCCCAATATGGGGTAATCAATATTTTACACCAGGGAGAGCGGATGCTGTATTTAAAGTATGGAATTTAAAAGGGATTCAAAAGATTCAAGATTTATATTTGTCACACTCAGATAACATAATGTCTTTTGAAGAACTGAGGATTAAATTCAATCTTAATAGAACACACTTTTTTAAATATCTTCAGCTTAGAAATTTTATTCGATCAAATCAAAATAATGCTCTCACCCGACCTACTTATTCATCCTTGGAAAAAATTTTGATGAAAGATAGTAAGAGAAAGGGTATTATTTCAGAGTTTTATAACTCATTGACACTATTCTCATGTGAAAACTCACAGAAAAGACTGAATGACTGGAAAGAAGACCTGCAAATTGAAATTTCAGAGGAACAATGGGAATTGGCTTGTGCAGGAGCTCAAACCAAATCAATAAATGTACGTCTTAAACTGATACATTTTAAATGGTTAATGCGGATGTATGTTATACCAGTGGAATTAAATAGATATAACAAAAACATACCAGATACGTGCACAAAATGTATAGAAAGTAAAGGAACCCTATTTCACTGTTTATGGGAATGTAGAATGCTGCTTCTTATATGGATGCCGAGAGAAACGCAATTTCATCTTGCCTGCACTACAGTTGTATGTACAGCAATATGACAATAAAGTTTGATTTGATTTGATTTGATTTGATTTGAAAAATCAGAATGTTTTGGGAAGAGGTGAGGGTAACAATTGAAAAAATAATTTCAAAACAAATCACACTGAACCCTAAACTGTTTTTGTTGGGTCTGTATCCAGAAAAACATAACTTTAATAAGAGTGAAAGAGCATTCATAGACCTCAGTTTGCTTAATGCCAAAAAATGTATTGCACTACTGTGGAAAAAGATTCATAGACCAGATGTGACTCAGTGGTTAAGACAGATGTTAACAAACCTTCCATTAGAAAGAATAACATACATACTGAAATCAAAGGAAAATGTGTTTGAGAATATATGGAGACCTTTCACTGATTATGTAAAGAAATTAAGCATAACTTCTGAAGAAGAAGGTGAATGATGTGTGTGGACCTTGCAAATTCCAAGCTGGTAAATGTATATTATGTATTCTTATGTAATAGATTACCTAGACTAAACAGAGGAGCATTGTTGTTGACTTGTGTTTGTTAATGGCTGTTGTCGTTTTTACTACACTTTTTTTTTGTTATTTTGTTATTGTTCTTTTTAATTTTTAAATTACTTTCGTGTTAGTGTCTGACTGTGTGTGCTATGTTTGTAAAAAAAAAGGTTCAATAAAAAATATTGTGGAAAAAAAACTTTCAAATGTACAAGAAAAAGTTATATATTTATGAGGGGGAAAAATCACTATCTACATGAAAAAACTATCAATATCAGTAAAAAGCTGCAAATTTGCACGCAAAAGTCACAAATTTGCGAGGGGGGAAACCTTTGTAATATGATAGAAAATGACTTGAGTGTAAATAGCTACTCTTCCCAATTCTGTACACGTCATAAGCTAACAGGCTTTTCATGAAAATGGTCAAATAGGTAAATTGCCAAATTTTAGGAGGGGTTCACTTACGTGGGCTTCTTCCTGCAGAGAAAGCAGAGACCATTTTATTCATATAGCTCAACTGTTTCACCTTCATTTTCAGGCTCATATGTTCTGTGGCATCGTACAAATTTCCGGGGGATAAAAATGGCTAAATTTGCATCATATAAGTTGTTGAGCTCTTCTCTAAACTCTGTTTAACAGCGCTGGACTGAACTTACCTGAACTATGTGAAGACACATCTGACTTCGGCTTTAAACCCACTCACTGCGCTACTCAGCGTCCTGTCGCTTTTCTTCCCCGTGGGTTCCGACGTGGGACCGTCTCAGCCAGACCGCCGCCCTGTTCACCAGCTACCCGAGTCGACCAGGTTGATATGCGCAGACAGTGTGAGAGCTATTTCGTTCTACTGTCGCTGGCCAGCTTCTAGTTAAGGTTAGCCAACACTCTGCAAACAAAAGCAATTCGCCACAAACACTTACATCAGCGAACTGTTCCTGTTTTAGGTTTCACAATAAAACGAAGCACCGGTGTGGATGCCAGATTGGTACCCGGAACCAGATTAGTGCCCCGCATGCGTATAACTACCTCACAGCCTCGCACTCGATGTACACGCTTGCGCAACGCGTTTACATCGAGATAAATGTATTTTGTTTACAACTGGATCGTTAACGTTTTGAATAACTCGCAGATTTTTATTAAGTGCTTGGTCACATCTTCAATACGCAAAAGTATAATTTTGAACAAAGTTCTGTCAACGGCGTGACCGAACGACAGCGTGACCGTTCTAGTTCCGGGTGCGACCTGCGGCTGAAACTGTTGCTAGCTAGCGTTGTAAAAATTTGTGAAGAATAAAAATCACGCGCATATTCATGAGGAAAGTGTCACAGATCTACAGGAAAAACTTTAATTGTAAGAAAAACTATCAAATTTATAGGCATAAGAATTTAGAAGTCTTATAAGAAAAAAAGGTGCAAATGTGGAACAAGAAGTGTCAGGTTTCATAGAAGGACACACACACACACACACACACACACACACACACACACACACATTTACACGGTAAAAAGTCTATCCATCCATCCATCTTCTTCCGCTTAGAGAAAATAACTATATGAGGAAAAAATATTAACAAAAAGGCATAACTATAAGAATACTTTTGCTTGTTTAAGGATGGAATACTTTGGGGCTTCATGTTTATTGTATTTATCTACGGGAATGACTGATCCCGTTTTTTTCCTCTTGACTCACTTTTATTGAAATGACAAGAGGCGGTATCCAAAGAACAACAGTGAACAAGGGCGTGAAATAAGGAAAAGAAATAAAATGATTCATTCATTCATTCATTCATTCATTCAAGAATTTTAACAGAACACCAAATAAGGGATAAACTTATGAAAGCAGAATGATTAAAATTATTTAAAGCACTGTTCAGAAGTCAGTAGTCCATTCATTTCTTTAGGTTTCTGTTTTGTTTTTGTTTTTTTCGTAATTCAAAGAGTTTTTGCTACTTTTCTGTTTGTTTAAGCCAGGGGTCTCCAATCATGTGCCATGGAGGGCCAAGATTCTGCAGGTTTTCTCTCCTACCCAGTCTCTTTAGCAGGTGGTTTCACTTATCAGCAATCAGTGGGAAGAAATTCAGTGGAATCTGCCGTTGAAGACACTGGCTGGAGGTAAAGCCTGCAGGGTCTTGGCCCTCCATGGCACATGATTGGACACCCCTGCTCTAAGCTCAACTTTATCTGACCTTATTCTTGTTAACTTCCGGTATTTGAGGGCTATGGTTAGGTGAGCTTGGTGAGCTCAGACTGGTTTAGTTGAAGCTCTGCTCCCTCTTATTGGTCAGTGGATCACACAGCAGTGAGTTTGGTTATAACTCAGAAGAATGATAGCTGTACTCCCAACCCCCTCCTCTGTTATATTAGGAGGTTCCTTTTAACTGTAGCACACACACATGGAATCACGAAAAGTCCCAACACAGTAAATCATGTGCAGAAACTTCCCCTGTTCTCAATAATACTCTCAGCATTTTTTAAACCGGCCTATTCTTGGTAGGGACACTGAAAAGACTACAACTATGGCAACTACACATGAGTCCCAACAGCCAGCCACAGGGCACAACTTTGATTGATTGATTGATTGATTGATTTTATCTGAACATTCAGACAAAAAGAAAAAAAGAATTTAAAACAAAAATCAAAACCAAAAAAATAAAATGTTCAAAAGGAGTGGGAAGAAGCCAACGCTTATATAGTCCCACCCCTTTTCCATACCCAACAAATTACAACATCACTCTAGTCGTCATTCATCCCACAACCACATTCACCATACAACACCATAATACATAATACACCCCATAATCAAATTATGCAACAGAAATGATACAACAGTCCATATGTGGACTGCCGCAGGCATGGGCAGCCCCTCACAGTACCAGTAAATATACAGGGAACAGACATCGAGATGGTGACATCCTATAAGTACCTGGGTATTCATCTGAACAATAAACTAGACTGGTCACACAATACTGATGCACTCTACAAGAAGGGACAGCGCAGGCTGTTCCTGCTGAGGAGACTCAGGTCTTTTGGTGTACAAGGGGCGCTGCTGAAGTCATTCTATGACACGGTGGTGGCATCAGCCATCACTTTTGGAGTGGTCTGCTGGGGCAGTGGCATTACTGCAGCCGATAGGAAGAGACTGAACAAACTGATTAAGAAAGCTAGCTCTGTCCTGGGGCAGCGCCTTGATCCGATGGAGGAGATAGGAGAGAGAAGGACGGTGGCTAAACTGTCATCTCTGCTGGAGTCCGAGTTCCACCCTATGCAGGACATACTGAATGCACTGAGGAGCTCATTTAGCAGCAGACTACATCATCCCAGGTGCACAACCGAGAGGTTTCGTAGGTCCTTCCTACCAACGGCTGTCAGACTGTACAACCTAAGCAGGGCTGCTCGCAGAGATAGCAAAAAAGACGTAACAAACTAATAGTTTTTTGAATGCAGAAGATGCAATAGACTTACACAGTGGTCCTCTCCGGGATACAACTAGGAGCATGCCGGTCGCTATGGAGGGTGAGAGTGTGTATGGGCACATAATCATACCATGCAGGATAGCTGGGTAGACGGTTATGCTGTTTCATTCCATCTAGCGGCAATGCTCTGCACTGTGTGTGTTTATATATTTGCATATTTGTTCCGTCTATCTGCAATGCTCCGTACTGTGGGTGTTTATATATTTATATATCTACATGTTATTCCATCTAGCTACATTGCTCCGCACTGTGTGTGTTTATATACTTGCATATTTATTCCACCTAGCTGCAATGCTCCGTACTGTGGGTGTTTATATATTTACATATTTATTCCATCTAGCTACAATGCTCTGCACTGTGTGTTCATATATTCATATATTTATTCCATCCAGCTACAATGCTCTGCACTGTGTGTCTGTGTGTGTGTGTATATATATATATTTTATAGTAATACGTACATATGTTTATTAGCTGCTCTTGCTTGCTTGTTTTTTTTTCTTGCCTTCTGATTGTTGCTCTGAGTGTTGCTATCCCTGTGCTGTTGCAATCCTGGAATTTCCCCGTTGTGGGACTAATAAAGGCTTATCTTATCTTATCTTATCTTATCTTATATTGACAACAATACCAACATCCAACAATAACTGTAACAATAATAAATAAATACTTCTAGTATGTTCAAGACAATCATAGACAACACCATCATCATCACAATCCCCATATATCCCACCATACACCCCCACATGGCTTTCAATACCTAGGCGCAATAAGTAACCATATAATAATAATGTAACGTCGGGGCCATGTTAAGGGGGGCAGGGATTTCCCAGCATGCTTTGCCAGTTGAAAACGTTACTCTGTGTGTGTATTAAATGTGTTATTACTGAGTTATACTGCTGTGTCATTATAACTGCGTTATAATGACCCAGCAGTGTTTAGCAGGATTAGGGCAAGATGTATCATGTGTGTGTAACCATGATTGAAACGGAGGTCTGGGAGAATGACCTCCCCTCCTCTCTGTGCTCAGAACCAAGTTGGGGTTGGTGGTGTGTAAATAAAGCCTGTTCATCACAACCATCTTGCTCGTCTTTCTTTGTGTGAATCCCGCAAACGTCACACTGGTGTCAGGAGTGGGGATGGAGCAAGATGAGGATCCAGGCGGAGGTCCAACGGCCGGAGCGGTTCATCGCTCGGCTGGGAACGGAGCATAGAGCTGAGACGCCGGCACCCCCGGAGAGGCTCGCTGCGATGGACGGAGCAGCGGACCCGACAGGACTGAGCAGAGCAAACCAGCCCCGTTTCCCGCCCTTTTCAGGGCAGGACGGGCTGGCGATTCCAGAGCAATTAGGATCGACGATCGACCGGGAGATGAGCGTCCCATCCATCCGGCAGCGGGCCAAGATTCCCCGCTACAACGGCGAGAACCTGTTGGATGACCACCTGGCCCAGGTCGAGTTGGCTGCCGCGCTGAACGACTGGTCATCGGAGGAAACCACCGTGCTGAGAGCGAGTGGGAGGAGGAGCTACGGCAGCGCAGAGGAGACAGCCGCGGCGACGCGAGGAAGGGGGGCTTCCGCTGCATGGAGCCAGGGTACTTCACACGGTACTGCCCCGCACGCAGCGCACGACAAACTGGCCCCTTGCCGACGTTAAATTAGAGCGAGGTGGCATGGACGGAGAAAAAGCCGCCTCCTGCAGATGCTTCCCCCAGCGGTGACGTCACAGAGGCCTTTGGAGCGCAGCAGCAGCGGAGCGAGCAGGACAGATCCGGTCTTTTCCCGAGCTCGGCAGGGGCTGGACGCCTGGACGCGGGCCAGCGGCCGCCTGGGAGGTCCTGGCAGCGGTGGGAATCATGGGACTCCCGCTGCCAGAGGAGGAACTGCGTAGTCCTACCGCCACCCGCAGATGCTTTCCCTTTCGGTGACGTCACGGAGGCCCTCGGCGCAGCAGACGCGCAGCAGCGGAGTGAGCAGGACGGAGATCCGGCCATTTTCCAGGCGCGGCAAGGGCTGTACGCATGGACATGGGCCAGCGGCCACCTGGGAGACCTGGCAACGGTGGGAGTCGGCCGGAGCGGGCTTGGGACTCCCGCTGCCAGGGAAGGGACTGTGCGTGGTCCTACAGAGGCTGTCAGATGTGTCCATCCGCCCGCTGGTGGCCAAACCGGAACCCTACCCCAACCAGATACTCCGACTGAGACTCAGATGGACACTGGATGGCCCGTGTATGCCGCCCCGGCACCGGGCTGACTCGCGTTGGATTTCTGAAAGTGGACTTTGAATTTTCTGGGGACAGAAACCAGTCCAGGGGAGGGCAGTGTAACGTCAGGGCCATGTTAAGCGGGGTAGGGATTTCCCAGCATGCTTTGCCAGTTGAAAACGTTACTGTGTGTATTAAATGTGTTATTACTGAGTTATACTGCTGTGTCATTATAACTGCGTTATAATGACCCACCAGTGTTTAGCAGGATTAGGGCAAGATGTATCATGTGTGTGTAACCATGATTGAAACGGAGGTCTGGGAGAATGACCTCCCCTCCTCTCTGTGCTCAGAACCAAGTTGGGGGTCGGTGGTGTGTAAATAAAGCCTGTTCACCACAACCATCTTGCTCCTCTTTCTTTGTGTGAATCCCGCAAACGTCACAATAATAGCCATAATAATAGGTAGCCATATGGTAGTTACAACAACAACAACAATAATAATAATACCACCTGGCCTATACAATACTCCAAACAGCTCCATCCCAACAACAATCCTAACACTATAATTCTAGTAATAATGATATCAATAATAACAGTATTGGAAAAGAGATGTGTGGAGATGTGTGGAAAGGATGAGGCTGAGTTATTTCTCAAGTTCCATTTTATTCTCGACACACTCTCCAACATAAAAATCAGAAAGAGGCAGAACCCCCAAACTCTGCCAGTTTTATACCCTTGACATCAAAGCACAAAATTCCATTGTCTTTAAATCCCAAACACAATGCATCCCCCCTGCAGTTCCTAACTCTTCCACCCAAACCCCGGTGGTCAGGAAATCCTTCATGTCCATCTCTTTGCATATCCAAAGGTCAACACTCACATCCTCCTCATCTCCCTAGAAGGTCCAGACCTTTTGTTCCTCTTCAGACGTGAAGCCAAAGTAAGCCCACAGGAATATACAAGAGAGCATATGAACAGTCATATACATGTGAGCCCGTGAAACTACATATGTGCACCACATATAACCCCCCAAACGTCTAAGAGGGAACAACCAAACACAGATTGCATGTCATAATAAAATCACCACACCATTAGTCCACATGCTGTCTTGGTCTCAACCGTCTGCCGTATCTGCTGCAGGCGGGCTTAACCTCTTCCGCGGCGCCCTCCTGCTGTGGAGCTGCTGTCTGGGGATTAAAACTGTTAGTCAATCTCTGTGGGTGTACTGGGGAATGCTCCCTAGGGGGTCTACCCTGTCGCGGGGCTCTCGCCAACTGCACAGTTTCGTCAGCCATCACAAAAGCAGGTTTGAGTCTATGCCAAGTATCTCCTTTCTGCCACCCAAATCTAGCAAAAAATGCTTATCACCTGTTTCCAGCACCCTGAATGGTCCATCGTATGGTGGTCGCATCGCTGTGCGGTGGGCATCATGCCTGACAAAAACAAACTCCGCATTTTTTAAAGCTTTAGGCACAAAAACACGCGGAAAACTGTGGTGAACGGGGCCGGGTAGAGCACTCGGGCCCATGCTATTGGAAAAGAGACTGAACTCCTTCCACTTGCGCTGCATTCGCCACATCCTGGACATATCCTGGCAGGACAAAGTGCCCGACACAGAAGTTCTGTCCCGCGCCGGCCTTCCATCCATGTTCACTCTACTCAGGCAGCGCAGGCTCCGCTGGCTAGGCCACGTTCACCGTATGGAGGATGGCAGAATCCTCAAAGACGTTCTCTACGGAGAACTGGCAACTGGCAGGAGAGACGTTGGCCGCCCACAACTGCGCTTTAGAGACGTCTGCAAGAGAGACATGAAGGCCCTGGAGATCAACACAGAGCGCTGGGAGGACCTTGCAACGGACCGCTCCAAATGGAGAGGCACCCTGACCAGACAGCTCAAGGCGGGTGAAGAGAGACTGACTGCTGCAGCAGATGAAAAAAGGACCCGCAGGAAGAACCGCCACAGACCCAGCAGCACGGAGACCACCCACAAGTGCGACCTGTGTGACAGGGACTGTCATTCGCGCATCGGCCTGTTCAGCCACAGGCGGTGCTGTTCCAGCAGAGTAGACGTTTAGGATTCTCTTCCATGGTCATCATAGACCGACGGAGGCCGACGACGACGAATAACAGTACTCAGCATATATAGTCACAATAACAACCCTTCTTCATTGAAGACACATTGTAATGTTACTGTCCTTTATTTTTATATTGCTCAAAAATCATTTCTTTATATGTTGATTTAAATATATGGATGTTTGGACATTGCCTGTGTTTCTCCCCCAACCCATTCCACAATTTCACCCCACACACAGACATACAAAAACCCTTCCTAGTAGATCTTACTAGGTGTATTTTAAATTTTGTGTTCCCCCATAAATTATATTTCCTTTCTCTCTCATTGAAAAGATTTTGTATATTGTGTGGCAAAAAGTTTTTACTGACTTTAAACATTAACTGTACAATAATCAACCAGATCCCATAATTTCAATAACTTTGAATGTAAAAACAATAAATTAGTATGTTCGAGATACCCGACTTTTGTGTATAACACGGACTGCCCTTTTTTTGTAATATTAGCAATGAATTAAGTGTACTTTTATAACTGTTACCCCAGACCTCTATACAATAGGTCAAGTATGGAAGTACTAATGAGCAATACAAGATATTGTGACGTTGGCGAGGTTCACACAAAGAAGAGGAGCAGATGGTTGCGACGAGCAGGCTTTATTAAAACACCACCCAACACCCACACCCTGAGCACAGACAGGAGGGGAGGTCATTCTCCCAGACCCCCATTTCAATCATGGTTACACACACATGATACATCTTGCCCTAATCCTGCCTATAAACACTGCTGGGTCATTATAATGCAATTATAATGCAGTTATAATGACACAGCAGTATAATAACTCAGTAATAACATTTAATACACATACACAGTAACGTTTTCAGCTGGCAAAGCAT
The DNA here is from genome assembly GCA_020510985.1 of Pholidichthys leucotaenia. Classification (NCBI taxonomy): domain Eukaryota; kingdom Metazoa; phylum Chordata; class Actinopteri; order Cichliformes; family Pholidichthyidae; genus Pholidichthys; species Pholidichthys leucotaenia. The sequence continues at coordinate 462,324,014 of CM035836.1, read as the reverse complement.
GCTGGGAAATCCCTGCCCCCCTTAACACGGCCCTGACATTACAATATGAAGCAATTTGTAATCTAAGACTTGCTTAATTTTATTTATAATTGCAATATTTTTTGCAACTTTGTTTTGTATGTATCTGACGTGTGGTTTCCAACTAATTTTATCATCTAGTATTGACATAATGGACAGACCCAGGGAACAGACTCAGGCTCAAGAATGGATTCAATAATCTTTATTTGAAACAGTGAGTGTGTGTGGGTGGTGTGTGTGAAGTGCAAGTGAATGTGGGTGCGTGGTTCAGGAGACTCGTCGTAGCGGGGAGTGAGCAGAGTGCTGTTCGATCTGGCAACCCTATGGATAGAGCAGAGGCAAACAGCAGATTCGGCAGGAGGCTGAAGCCTATCCAGCATGTGGACTGATGTGTATTGATGCTATCACGGCATGCATGTGGTTATTTTCTTGTTGTTCTGTTTTTCTAAAATGCTGGGGGGGGCTTGTGTGGTGAACACTCAATGGACCTGTTGGACCGGTTCTGTGACTCATCATTTTCCCATCTCAATGGACCTGTTGGACCGGTTCTGTGACTCGCATTTCAGGTCAGAACAAAGGCAGGAAGCTTAGCCTGTTATGCAAGGCTGGAGACTGTGGGGGGTCGATTAAAGGATGCATGGGAGACAGTGGAAGTGATATCATGGAGGGAAATGCATTGTGACTGTCTTTATTATGCAAGGTGGTGAAATGCATTGTGACTGTTTTTATTATGCAAGGTGGTCTGTGGGACATGTGATCTATGAGGTGTGAAGTCCCTGATATTTAAGGACGAGAGTTACTGTTTCATTCTCTTTTTTCTGCTTTGCAATGATGGAGATGTGAATAAAGCTGACTCTGAGAAAGAACGCTGCCTCGTCATTTTCACATCTTCCACACTGGTGACTCCGACGTTCAAACAGTCCGTGGGCTTCCCCCCTACATATGGTCCCGAAAGCTGACGGATCATGGCGCTCTTGCGGGGATTTTCGCAGGTTAAACAACGCTACAGCGCACGACCACTACCCAATTCCACATATCCAAGATTTCTCGGTTCATTTGGCAGGGGCGCGCATTTTTTCTAAAATAGACTTGGTCCACGGTTACCACCAAGTCCCAGTGCGCGCTGAGGACATACCCAAAACAGCGGTAATAACTCCGTTTGGTTTATTCGAGTTTTTACGCATGCCATTCGGACTTAAAGGGGCTGCTCAGACGTTCCAACGCATGATGGACGCGGTGCTTCACAATCTCCCTTTCGTGTTTGTCTACCTGGACAATATTTTAGTAGCCAGCGCGTCTGAAGATGAACACGAAAAACACCTGGCCACAGTTTTCCGAAGGTTGGGAGATCACGGGTTAATAATCAACCCACCGAAGTGTCAGTTCGGGGTGGCGCAGATCGATTTTTTAGGACACCGCGTCTCCCCCGAAGGAGCAGTCCCGGTGCCTGACAAAGTGCACGCTGTGGCAGATTTTCCCCGGCCGCAGACAGTCAGGGCGTTGCAGGAGTTTTTGGGAATGGTGAATTTTTATAACTGTTTTCTCCCCCGCGCGGCGCAGCTCATGCAGCTGCTGTATGCCGCGCTCAAAAAAAAGAAACCCGCGGATAAGATCGAGTGGTCCCCGGAGCGGGACCAAACGTTCTCGGAGGTGAAAGCAGCCTTGGCAAAGGCTGCGTTGTTGGCACATCCAGACCCAACGGCCCGCATAGCGCTCACCACTGACGCGTCAGATGTGGCCATAGGGGCGGTCATGGAGCAACACGTAGCCAGGGTTTGGCAGCCCCTCGCCTTTTTCAGCAGGACCTTGCGCAATAGCGAACGTAAATACAGCGCGTTCGACAGGGAGCTGCTCGCTCTCCATTTGGCCATCCGCCACTTTCAGTTCTGGCTGGAAGGACGTGCTTTCACCGCGTTCGTTGATCACAAACCGCTAACATCCACGATGGCCAAGGTCTCGGAACCATGGTCAGGCCGGCAGCAGAGACAGCTGGCCGCGATATCAGAGTTTACCACTGATATTCGGCATGTGGCAGGCAAACTCAATGTAGTGGCAGATTGCCTCTCGCGCGCTGTGGTGGCCCCAGTCAGCGTAGGGTTAGATTATGCAGCCATGGCCGCGGAGCAGGTTAATGACGCAGACGTGCGCGCGCTCCAGTCTGGACCAACAGGGTTAAGGCTGGAGAGCAAGGTGCTGCAAGACGGTATGCCCCCCCTAATCTGCGATGTCTCCACTGGACGGCTGCGTCCAGTAGTACCGGCCGCGTGGCGCCGCCACGTTTTTGACTCGGTTTATTCTTTGGCGCACCCTGGAGTGCATGCGTCGGTCAAAATGGTGGGAGAGAAATTTGTTTGGCCGAGCCTCCGCAAACAGGTCAAAGAGTGGGCAGCAGCCTGCACGGCGTGTCAACGAGCCAAAGTACACAGGCACACGAGAGCTCCTTTGGAACCGTTTCACATTCCGGCCAAGAGGTTCGATCACGTTCATGTGGACCTCGTTGGACCCCTCCCGCTGTCACAGGGGTGCACACATCTTCTGACAATGGTGGACCGCACCACGCGCTGGCCTGAAGTGGTCCCGCTGGCATCAACCACGGCCGAGGAAGTGGCGCGCGCGTTTTTAACAGCTTGGGTGGCGCGCTTCGGCGTTCCATCGGACATTACGTCCGACAGAGGCCCTCAATTTGTTTCCGAGCTTTGGTCGACAATGGCCCGCAGCCTGGGTGTCACGATTCACCGCACAACCGCGTACAATCCGCAGGCTAACGGGTTATGCGAACGTTTTCATAGGTCATTGAAAGCGGCTCACAGAGCATCACTGACGGATACAAATTGGGTTGACAAGTTACCATGGGTGTTATTGGGGTTGCGTTCTGCACCTAAAGAGGATCTAGAAGCCTCCCCAGCAGAGCTCGTGTTTGCGCAGCAACTCCGGCTGCCTGGGCAGTTTCTCCCAGATAACCCTGCGCCAAACGCCTCCCCGTCTCAGCTGTTGCGGAGTAACATAGAATCAAGCACGCTGCCCGGCCCCGCGCACCACAGTTTTCCGCGCGTTTTTGTGCCTAAAACTTTGAGGAACGCAGAGTTTGTTTTTGTTAGACACGATGCGCATCAAACCCCGCTGCGACCGCCTTATGACGGACCATTCAGAATTCTAGAAACAGGGGACAAGAAGTTTTTGCTAGATTTGGGGGGTAGGAAAGAGAAAATTGGCATAGACAGACTTAAACCCGCTTTTGTGGTGGCAGAGGAGGAAGTGCTGTTGGCAAAGGCACCGCGGCGAGGTAGACCACCACGGAGGGTTTCACACAGTAATGTTTCCCAAAGTAATGTTTCCCCAGTACACCCGCAGAGACTGACAAAGGGTTTCCGCCCCCAGACGGCAAATCCCCAGCGGGACAGCGCCGCAGAGACGGTGAACCCCAGCTACAGCAGATTCGGCAGGAGGCTGAAGCCTATCCAGCATGTGAACTGATGTGTATTGATGCTATCACGGCATGCATGTGGTTATTTTCTTGTTGTTCTGTTTTTCTAAAATGCTGGGGGGGCTTGTGTGGTGAACACTCAATGGACCTGTTGGACCGGTTCTGTGACTCGCATTTCAGGTCAGAACAAAGGCAGGAAGCTTAGCCTTGTTATGCAAGGCTGGAGACTGTGGGGGATTGATTAAAGGATGCGTGGGAGACAGTGGAAGTGATATCATGGAGGGAAATGCATTGTGACTGTCTTTATTATGCAAGGTGGTCTGTGGAACATGTGATCTATGAGGTGTGAAGTCCCTGATATTTAAGGACGAGAGTTTACTGTTTCATTCTCTTTTTTCTGCTTTGCAATGATGGAGATGTGAATAAAGCTGACTCTGAGAAAGAACGCTGCCTCGTCATTTTCACATCTTCCACAATATCAATAATAACAGTACTCAGCATATATATTCACAATAACAACCCTTCTTCATTGAAGACACATTGTAATGTTACTGTCCTTTATTTTTATATTGCTCAAAAATCATTTCTTTATATGTTGATTTAAATATATGGATGTTTGGACATTGTCTGTGTTTCTCCCCCAACCCATTCCACAATTTCACCCCACACACAGACATACAAAAACCCTTCCTAGTAGATCTTACTAGGTGTATTTTAAATTTTGTGTTCCCCCGTAAATTATATTTCCTTTCTCTCTCATTGAAAAGATTTTGTATATTGTGTGGCAAAAAGTTTTTACTGACTTTAAACATTAACTGTACAATAATCAACCAGATCCCATAATTTCAATAACTTTGAATGTAAAAACAATAAATTAGTATGTTCGAGATACCCGACTTTTGTGTATAACACGGACTGCCCTTTTTTTGTAATATTAGCAATGAATTAAGTGTACTTTTATAACTGTTACCCCAGACCTCTATACAATAGGTCAAGTATGGAAGTACTAATGAGCAATACAAGATATTGTGACGTTGGTGAGGTTCACACAAAGAAGAGGAGCAGATGGTTGCGACGAGCAGGCTTTATTAAAACACCACCCAACACCCACACCCTGAGCACAGACAGGAGGGGAGGTCATTCTCCCAGACGCCCATTTCAATCATGGTTACACACACATGATACATCTTGCCCTAATCCTGCCTATAAACACTGCTGGGTCATTATAATGCAATTATAATGCAGTTATAATGACACAGCAGTATAATAACTCAGTAATAACATTTAATACACACACACAGTAACGTTTTCAGCTGGCAAAGCATGCTGGGAAATCCCTGCCCCCCTTAACACGGCCCTGACGTTACAATACGAAGCAATTTGTAATCTAAGACTTGCTTAATTTTATTTATAATTGCAATATTTTTTGCAACTTTGTTTTGTATGTATATGACGTGTGGTTTCCAACTAATTTTATCATCTAGTATTGACATAATGGGCAGACCCAGGGAACAGACTCAGGCTCAAGAATGGATTCAATAATCTTTATTTGAAACAGTGAGTGTGTGTGGGTGGTGTGTGTGAAGTGCAAGTGAATGTGGGTGCGTGGTTCAGGAGACTCGTCGTAGCGGGGAGTGAGCAGAGCGCTGTTCGATCTGGCAACCCTATGGATAGAGCAGAGGCAAACAGTTAGCACTGTGCATAACAGGAGAGTGCCCGGGTAGTAATTGAGGCTTACTGTTTCCAGGTGAGATGGAGAACACCAGTTGGCCAGGAGGCTAATGCCAGGAAGAGAGCACCTGCTGTCACTACACCGCTGGAGCAGGATGGTGAGCGGAGAGGAGGAAGGCAAAGATCGCTACCAGGAGGAACGATTCCGCCGCCTGGGAACTCCGCCTGTGCACAGGGGATAAAGGATAAACAGGTGAATAGACAAAAGGCTTACTTGGTTGAGAGGGAATTCCTTCCAAGGGATGACGCCGAGGTGGCAAGGATGACGAAGGTCGAGAGGTTGGCTGGGAAGACAAGCGTAGTGCTTCATGCAGCCAGGGAGACAGACGGCTCCGTGCCGGTCTGAGGGCAGAGTGAGTTATGTAGCCTGGGCGTGATGGGAAGCTGGCGTGTGCGCAGCTGTGGGCGATAATGGCACAGAGCAAGTCATCACAAGTATTGCACCCAAAAATTTGGTCTCCTTAACATTTTCAATAATTACATTATCTATATGAATATGTATATCTTCTTTATTTTTACAATTACCAAATATCATTACCTTGGACTTCCGGTTATGGCGGCCGCCTAGAAGGATACGTATCACTCTGCTCTGCTCCTGGAAATAAAAATTCGGCAAATAACTCTCTCATTTGGAACAGAACTTTTCCCAGCGTTTGGGTGAGGATATGCCGGTGAAGACTAAGGCTGGGAAATCAGGAGGGGGAAAAATTGAATCGCCGAAGCAGTCCAAATTAACGGACTTTAAAGTTTGTGGCGCAGTAGAAAAAGCTGCGGATATGGCGGATGAAACTAGCGGTGGTGCGGTAACTGCTGCTGACGATGGCGGCACAGGTGCAGTGCTGGCTGCCATTAGCTCAATGAGAGCAGACTTTTCCGCTAAACTTGATGGGATTATGGCAGCGTTGGATGCAATGAGAAAGGAGTTGGGTGACTGCGTGGAGCGAGTGACGCAGGCGGAGCTTCGTGTTTCAAGTGCGGAGGATGAAATCAGCGGACTTCAAATAAAGGTGCGCACTTTGGAAAAAAAAAATAAAGATCTGGAAAATAGCGTTCTAGACTTGGAATCTCGGTCCAGACGGAACAACCTGAGGCTGGTGGGTTTACCGGAGGGAGCCGAAGGTCGTGATTCATGCTCCTTTTTGGAGGGGTGGATCCCGGAGGCGCTGAACAACGCGGAGCTAAAATCATCAGTCGTCTTGGAAAGCTCCCACCGAATTGGCCCACCGAGAGGTAACAAGGCAGCACCGAGGACGCTAATTATGAAGTTTCTCATCTACAGAGACAGGATGACGATCTCCAACGCGGTGCGGGCCAAAGGAGAAATTAAATACCAAGATCAGCAGGTGCGGTTCTACCCAGATTTGGCCTCAGGAATCCAACAATTAAGGAAGCAGTTTGACCCCATCCGCAAAGAACTGCGCAACCTTGAGATTCGTCATGGAGTGATTCACCCTGCAAGACTTCTGGTCACATATGAGGGCAGAACACGCATCTTCAAGACCCCCGAGGAGGCGCAGGAGCTCATCAAGAAGATCCAGGAAGAGACTGGTGGGAGCTTGGCTGCACGGTGGCGCAGTGGTTAGCACTGCGGCAGCACAGTTTACCCTTGGCCGGGGGATTGTGGGGATCGTGGGATCGTGGGTTCGATCCCAGCCCCCGACCAACAGTGATCTGTGTGGAGTTTGCATGTTCTCCCCGTGTTGCGTGGGTTTACTCCGGGATTTCTCCGGTTTCCTCCCACATGCCAAAAACATGCATGTTAGGTTAATTGGCTGTTCTAAATTGTCCCTAGATATTTGTTTCCTATAGGCCCTTAGAATAGAGGGTTAGTATTAATGAAAGCGCTTTGAGTGGTCTTTGTGACTAGAAAAGCGCTATATAAGTGCAGGTTAGTTAGTTAGTTAGTTAGCTAAGCATGAACAGAATATAGGGTAGAATATTTGAGCATTTAACTGATTAGAAGCATATAACAAGATTACAAAATATAGAATGTATTACATATTAAAAAAAAAAAAGTACAAAATTGCTAAAAAATTTTGGAGTTAAATTGGAAAATTACAGAAGAGAGTTAATGTTACGTTATTAAAAGCAGTAGAGTTAGGGTGATTGGGAGGATGAAGAAGGAGTGGCTTTGGCTGTTCCTCGTGGGTGTGGAACGGTCGATGGCTATATCGGGAGACGGAATTTTTCTTTTGTTTTTGGGGGAATTGCCACAAATGTGGGAAGGGGGAATTTGTTTGTGTGTAGTTTGTAGGGTGAATGTTCAACCACTCATTTTTTTGCTTTTCTGTTTGAGCATGTTTACACTGCAAGGTAATCCCAAACTCCCTATTGATCATAAATCAAAGTGTTAAACTTAATTTAACTTCATGGAATTGCAGAGGTCTACAAAATTTAAAAAAACTTAAACAAGTTATGAATAAAATAAAAGACATGGGTTCAAAAATTGTGTTTTTACAAGAAACTCATCTAATAGAGGAAGATGTAAAAAGAATTAGGAGTAGATGGCAAGGAAATGTTTTCACCTCATCATTTTCATCCCGAGCCAGGGGAGTTATGACTCTCATACATAAATCAGTCCCATTTCAAGTGAAAAATGTAATTGGAGACAAATTTGGAAGATATGTAATCATTCAAGGATCTTTGCTATTAGAAAACATAAATTTGGTGAACTTATATGGTCCCAATATAGATGATCAAAAGTTCTTTGCTAATTTATTTCTTATCTTATCATCACTTACAGGGCAACATATAATAGCAGGGGATTTTAATTGTACATTGAATCCCGGTATAGATAGATCAACAGGACTGGACTGTACGCACAATGGATGTAGGATGACCATTAATCATTTTATGAAAGAATTGAAATTGATAGATATATGGAGAGAAATGAAACCACAAGTTAAAGCATACTCTTGTTATTCCAATACCTACAAGACATTCTCACGTATAGATTATTTTTTGATCTCCACAGAATTAAGGTCCAAGATTCAAAACTGTTTTTATGATAACATCGTGATCTCTGATCATGCACCCTGCTGTCTAATGTATGTAGATAAGAAATTGACAAAGGAACCAGGTAGATGGCAATTTCAGCATAAATGGCTTCAGGATGAGGAATTTGTTAAGTATATAGAAAAACAGATAGATGAGTTCTTTGATATCAATACTACACAAACATCAGCATGTGTAAAGTGGGAGGCTTTCAAAGCTTTTATTAGGGGACATATTATTAGTTATACAGGTTCAAAATCTAAGAAGACTCGAGAGGAGAGAGTCCAATTGGAACATAAAATAAAAATTCTTCAAGAAAGAGTATATGCAGGAAGAGATCCAAGGTTGGAGAACGAATTACTGATTTTGAGAGCTGAATATGACAAAAAATCAGCGAATAGAGCTGTCTCGAGTCTTCTAAGATTGAAACAATCTTTTTATGAACAAGGTGAAAAATCAGGAAAGTTATTGGCATGGCAGATTAAACAATTAGAATCTAAAACACCAATCACCAGTATTATAAGTAACGGACAGGTAGTTATAGATCCTTCAGAAATTAATAGAGCCTTTAGAGATTACTATGAAAAATTATATGATACCAAAAATGAATCTGACTTAACAAAACTACATGGGTTTTTGAATGAACTATTTATACCGTGTATTCCAAATGAAAATAGGGAGATACTGGAGTCTAAAATTAGTCAAGAAGAAGTTGGACTAGCCATTGATAATATGAAATCAGGAAAAAGTGCAGGACCAGATGGTCTTCCAGTTGACCTTTATAAAAAATTTAAGAATAAATTAACAAAACCTTTTTTGGAAATGGTTTTAGAAGCATTTCAAAATAGTAATTTACCATCATATATGAATAATGCCTTAATTATACTGTTGCCAAAACCAGGTAAGCCCTCTAATAAATGTGAAAATATGAGACCAATAAGCCTATTAAATGCCGACCTTAAGATAATCTGTAAAATTTTAGCAAGACGAATACAAGAAATTTTACCAAATATTATTAATCGAGATCAGAATGGCTTTATAAAGGGAAGACAAGGCTTCCATAATGTAAGAAGACTATTTAATATTATTTATTCTAATAAAGAAGCACCGGATACAGCTCTCTTATCACTGGATGCCGAAAAAGCCTTTGATAGAGTTGAATGGCCCTTTCTTTTTGAAGTCTTACAAAGGTTTGGACTTGGAAATAATTTCATAAAATGGGTTCAGATAATATATAATAATGCTACTGCAGAAATTCTAACAAATAACAATATTTCAAAATCAATAAAAATCAATAGAGGATGTCGACAAGGCTGTCGACTTTCACCTTTACTGTTTACTATGGCAATTGAACCTTTAGCAATGGCGATACGTCTACAGTCACAAATATATGGAATTAAAGTTGGACCAACAGAACATAAAATCTCCCTGTATGCCGATGACATAATTTTGTTTATGTCGAATCTTAAAAAATCAATTCCGACCTTGTTGAATTTAATAAAGAATTTCGGGGAAATATCAGGATATAAAATAAATAAAACTAAATCTTCAATATTAATGCTAAATGAGACCCAGAGAAATTACCCAGCCCCTGAGGTAAATCAATTCAATGTTGTAAATCAGTTTAAATATTTAGGAATCCAAATTGTGCCTAAGCTAGAATCAATCGCCAGTGTCAATTATGAAGCCTTAATGACAGATATTGATGAGTTACTTCAGAGATGGATGTCACTACCAATGTCGATGATCGGGAGAATTAATATACTTAAAAGTAATATCTTACCTAAAATACTTTATTTATTTCAATACATTCCCTTACCACCACCTTTAGATTTATTCTCAAGAATTAAAAAAAAGTTAGTGGAATTTATATGGAACAACAGGAGGGCTAGATTACGTCTGTCTTTATTATATTTACCATTTGATCGTGGAGGTCTGAAATGTCCAAATTTTATGTTGTATTATTGGTCGGCACAACTGAGGTCTATGACATATTATTTTTCATCAAATGATCTCCCTCACTGGACTGAAATGGAATCATACAATTTACCTTTACCTCTTCCCATATTCATATACTCAGATTCGGCAAAAAAATTACAAAAACAAGTTAAAAATCCATATGTAAAGCATATGATCAAAATATGGTGTGAAGCTAAAAACTATTTAAAAGAACCACAGTTATTGTCACAATTTAGTCCAATATGGGGTAATCAATATTTTAAACCAGGGAGAGCGGACGCTGTATTTAAAGTATGGAATTTAAAAGGGATACAAAAGATTCAGGATTTATATTTGCCATGTGCAGAAAACATAATGTCTTTTGAAGAGTTGAGGATCAAATTTAATCTCAATAGAACACATTTTTTTAAATATCTTCAACTTAGAAACTTTATTCGATCAAATCAAAATAAAGCTCTCACTCGACCTATCTATTCATCCTTGGAAAAAATGTTGATGAAAGATAGTAAAAGAAAGGGTATTATTTCAGAGTTTTATAACTCATTGACACTATTTTCAAGTGAAAATTCACTGAAAAGATTAAACTACTGGAAAGAAGATCTGCAAACTGAAATTTCAGAGGAACAATGGGAATTGGCTTGTACAGAAGCTCAAACCAAATCAATAAATGTACGCCTTAAATTGATACATTTCAAATGGTTAATGCGGATGTATGTTACACCGGAGGAGTTAAATAGATATAACAAAAATATACCAGATACATGCACAAAGTGCATGGAAAGTAAAGGAACTCTATTTCATTGTGTATGGGAATGTAGATTAATAAGAATGTTTTGGGAAGAGGTGAGAGTAACAATTGAAAAAATAATTTCAAAACAAATCATATTGAATCCTAAACTGTTTTTGTTGGGTCTGTACCCAGAAAAGCATAATTTTAATAAAAGTGAAAGAACATTCATAGACCTCAGTTTGCTTAATGCCAAAAAATGTATTGCACTATTATGGAAAAAGACTCATAGACCAGATGTGACTCAGTGGTTAAGACAGATGTTAACAAACCTTCCATTAGAAAGAATAACATATATACTGAAATCAAAGGAAATTGTGTTTGAGAATATATGGAGACCTTTTATTGATTATGTAAAAAATTTAAACATAACTCTTGAAGAAGAAGGTGAATGATGTGTGTGGACCTTGTAAATTCCAAACTGGTGAACATAATATGTATACTTATGTGTTGGATTGTCTAGACTAAACAGAGGAGCATTGTTGAAGATCTGATTTTGTTGGTGGTTGTTGGTGTTTTTTAGTGCATTTTTTTTTGTAGTACTTTAGTGTTAGTGTTTGATTGTTTGTGTCATGTTTGTTTAAAAAAAAAGGTTCAATAAAGATATTGTGGAGAAAAAAAATATCATTACCTTAGTTTTATCTATATTTAGTGATAATTTTTTACAGTACATCCATTTTTTAAGCTTATTTAATTCATTATTTAGAGTATGGATTAGCTGATTATAATTATTTCCAGAATAAAATATATTAGTGTCATCAGCAAATAAAATTATTTTTAATAATTTAGAAACTTGGAATATATCATTTATATATATGTTAAATAATTTGGGGCCCAATACTGACCCCTGGGGAACCCCACAGGCAATTCCTATACATCCAGACAGATATTCTCCCATCTTCATAAACTGTTGTCTCTCAGATAAATAACTTCTAACCCAATTCAGTGCCATTCCCCTAATACCATACATTTGCAGTTTATCAAGAAGTATTGAATGATTTATTGTATCAAACGCTTTTCTAAAATCTATAAATACACCAATTGCATATTTTCCTTGATCTAATGCATTTATTATTTCCTCTTTTGCTTCCATTATTGCCAATGATGTTGTACTCTTTGCTCTAAATCCATATTGATTCTGATTAAGCACATTGTGTTTATTTAAAAAGTTTTCTAATCTGTTGTTGAAAAGTTTTTCCAGAATCTTTGAAAATTGTGGGAGGAGCGATACTGGTCTGTAGTTTGTGTATTGGTGTTTATTTCCTTGCTTGAATAATGGTATTACTTTTGCTATTTTCATTTTCTGTGGGAATGAGCCAGTTTGAAATGATAGATTACAAATATATGTAAATGGCTTTAATATGCCATCAACAGTTCTTTTTACTAGTGCCATATCAATACCATCACAATCAGTAGATAATTTATTTTTACACTTTTCAACAACAGATTTTACCTCTAGTTCATCCACCGCTGAAAGAAAGATTGACCGAGGGTTATTTCCAAGTGTCTCACTCACGGTGTCTTTTCCTTGGTTTGAAATTTTTGCTGCCAACTAACTAACCTGCACTTATATAGCGCTTTTCTAGTCACAAAGACCACTCAAAGCGCTTTCACTAGTACTAACCCTCTATTCTAAGGGCCTATAGGAGACAGATATCTAGGGACAATTTAGAACAACCAATTAATCTAACATGCATGTCTTTGGATTGTGGGAGGAAACCGGAGCCCCCGGAGTAAACCCACGCAGTACAGGGAGAACATGCAAACTCCACACAGAAAGGTTCCAACCCCTGCCAGCCTGGGGATTCGAACCAGGATCCTTCTAGCTGTAAGGCAACAGTGCTAACCACTGACTGCACCACCGTGCTGCCCACTCTGGTCCAACATTTACAACAAAATTATTCATTTTATTTACTACCATGCTCTTATCATAATTATCACCACAATTATCAGTAAAATACTCTGGATAGGACTTCCGGTTATGGCTGCCACGTAGGACGGACGTGTCTCGCTCTGCTCTGCTCCTGGAGAAAAAAAATCGGCAAATAACTCTCTCATTTGGGACAGAACGTATCTCAGCATTTGGGCGAGGATATGTCGGCGAAGCCTAAGGCTGGAAAACCAGGAAAAGGAAAAAGCGAGCCGCCGAAACAGTCCAAATTAACGGACTTTCAGGTCTGTGACGCAGCAAACAAAACTCCATATATGGCGGAGGAGGCTGGCAACGGTGCGATGTCTGCGCGGGGAGGCGCAGATGCGCTGATGGCTGCCATGAGTTCAATGAGAGCGGACTTTTCCTCTAGATTTGATGGGATTATGACAGCGTTGGAAGGAATAAGAAAGGAATTGGGTGACTGTGTAGAACGAACGGCGCAGATGGAGCTCCGTCTCGCTAGTGCTGAAGATGACGTCACCCGTCTTCAATTAAAGGTGCGCACTTTGGAAAAAAAAAATAAATCTCTGGAAGATAATATTTTGGATTTGGAATCTCGGTCGAGACAGAATAATTTGAGGCTGGTGGGTCTTCCAGAGGAATCAGAAGGTCGGGACGTATGTTCCTTTCTGGAAAAGTGGATTCCGGAGGTGCTGGGCAGCGAGGAGTTGCAATCAGCAGTGGTTCTGGAAAAAGCACATCGTATTGGCCCACGGAGAGATAAGGGACCGCCGAGGACCTTAATTATGAAGTTTCTTAGCAACAGAGACAGGATGAAGATCTTCAACGCTGCACGTGCTAAAGGAGAGATTAAACACCAGGACCAGCAGGTGCGGTTCTACCCAGATTTGGCCACAGGAATCCAGCAATTGAGGAAGCAGTTTGATCCCGTACGTAAGGAGCTGCGCAACCTTGGGATTCGTCATGGTGTAATCTATCCTGCGAGACTGCTGACCACGTATGAGGGCAGAACCCACATCTTCAAGACCCCAGAGGAGGCGCAGGAGTTCATCAAGAAGATCAAAGAAGAAGAAGAGACTGGTGGGAGCTAAGCATGAACAAAATATAAGGTAGAATAATTAAGCAATTTGCACAGGCATCTGACTGACTTGAAGTAAATAGTAAGTTTACAAAATATAGATTGTATTATATATTAAAAAAACAAAACAAAAACAAAACAAACAAAAAAAACAAACTATGATGTACAAAGTTGTTAAAAATTTTGGAGTTAAGTTGGAAAACTACAGAGGAGAGTTAATGTTACGTCATTAAAAGCAGTAGAGTTAGGGTGATTGGGAGGATGAAGAAGGAGTGGCTTAGGCTGTTCCCCGTGGGTGTGGAACGGTCGATGGCTATATCGGGAGACAGAATTTTTCTTTTGATTTTGGGGGGTTTGCCACAAGTGTGGGAAGGGGAAATTTGTTTGTGTGTAGTTTGTAGGATGAATGTTCAACCACTCATGTTTTTGCTTCTCTGTATGAGCATGTTTACACTGCAAGGTAATCCCAAACTCTCTATTGATCATGGACCAAAGTGTTCATCTTAATTTAACTTCATGGAATTGCAGAGGTCTACAAAATTTAAAAAAACTTAAACAAGTTATGAATAAAATAAAGGACATGGGTTCAAGAATTGTGTTTTTACAAGAAACTCATCTGATAGAGGAGGATGTTAAAAGAATTAGGAGTAGATGGCAGGGAAGTGTATTCACCTCTTCATTTTCATCCCGAGCCAGGGGAGTTATGACTCTCATACATAAATCAGTTCCTTTTCAAGTGAAAAATGTAATTGGAGACAAATTTGGAAGATATGTAATCATTCAAGGTTCTTTGCTATTAGAAAATATAAATCTTGTGAACTTATATGGTCCCAATATAGATGATCAAAAGTTCTTTGCTAATTTATTTCTCATCTTATCATCACTTACAGGGCAACATATAATAGCAGGGGATTTTAATTGTACATTGAATCCAGGTGTGGATAGATCAACAGGACTGGATTGTACGCACATTGGATGTAGGATGACTATTAATCATTTTATGAAAGAATTGAGATTGTTAGATATATGGAGAGAAATGAAACCACAAGTTAAAGCCTATTCTTGTTATTCCAGTACCTACAAGACATTCTCACGTATTGATTATTTTTTGATTTCCACAGAATTAAGGTCCAAGATTCAAAACTGCTTTTATGATAACATCGTGATCTCTGATCATGCACCCTGTTGTCTAATATATGTAGATAAAAAATTGACAAAGGAATCAGGCAGATGGCAATTTCAGCATAAATGGCTTCAGGATGAGGAATTTGTCAAGTATATAGAAAAACAGATAGACGAGTTCTTTGACATCAATACTACACAAACATCAGCATGTGTAAAGTGGGAGGCTTTCAAAGCTTTTATTAGGGGACATATTATTAGTTATACAGGATCAAAATCTAAGAAGACTCGAGAGGAAAGAGCTAAATTGGAACATAAAATAAAAAGTCTTCAGGAAAAAGTGTATGCAGGAAGAGATCCAAGGTTGGAGAATGAATTACTGATTTTGAGAGCTGAATACGACAAAAAATCAGCGAATAGAGCTGCCTCGAGTCTTCTAAGATTGAAACAATCTTTTTATGAACAAGGTGAAAAATCAGGAAAATTATTAGCATGGCAGATTAAACAATTGGAAATTAAAACACCAATAACCAGTATTATAAGTAATGGACAGGTAGTTATAGATCCTTTAGAAATTAATAGAGCCTTTAGAGATTACTATGAAAAATTATATGATACCAAAAATGAACCTGATTTAACAAAACTAAATGGGTTTTTGAACAAACTATCTATACCGTGTATTCCAAATGAAAACAGGGAGATATTGGAGTCTAAAATTAGTCAAGAAGAAGTTGGGCTAGCCATTGATAATATGAAATCAGGAAAAAGTGCAGGACCAGATGGTCTTCCAGTTGACCTTTATAAAAAATTTAAGAATAAATTAATAAAACCTTTTTTGGAAATGGTTTTAGAAGCATTTCAAAATAATAATTTACCATCATACATAAATAATGCCTTAATTATACTGCTGCCAAAACCAGGTAAGCCCTCTAATAAATGTGAAAATATGAGACCAATAAGCCTATTAAACGCCGACCTTAAGATAATCTGTAAAATTTTAGCAAGACGAATACAAGAAATTTTACCAAATATTATTAATCGAGATCAGAATGGCTTTATAAAGGGTAGACAAGGCTTCCATAATGTAAGAAGACTATTTAATATTATTTATTTTAATAAAGAAGCACCGGATACAGCTCTCCTATCATTGGACGCCGAAAAGGCCTTTGATAGAGTTGAATGGCCCTTTCTTTTTGAAGTCCTACAAAGGTTTGGACTTGGAAATAATTTCATAAAATGGGTTCAAATAATATACAATAATGCTACAGCAGAAATCCTAACAAATAACAATATTTCAAAACCAATAAAAATCAATAGAGGATGTCGACAAGGCTGTCCACTTTCACCTTTACTGTTTACTATGGCAATTGAACCTTTAGCGATAGCGATACGTTTACATTCACAAATATATGGAATTAAAGTTGGACCAACAGAACATAAAATCTCCCTGTACGCCGATGATATAATTTTGTTTATGTCGAATCTAAAAAAATCAATTCCAACCTTGTTGAATTTAATAAAGAATTTTGGGGAAATATCAGGATATAAAATAAATAAAACTAAATCTTCAATATTAATGCTAAATGAGACCCAGAGAAATTACCCAGCCCCTGAGGTAAATCAATTCAATGTTGTAAATCAGTTTAAATATTTAGGAATCCAAATTATGCCTAAGCTAGAATCAGTCGCCAGTGTCAACTATGAAGCCTTAATGTCAGATATCAATGAGTTAACTCAGAGATGGATGTCACTACCAATGTCGATGATCGGGAGAATCAATATACTTAAAAGTAATATTTTACCTAAAATACTTTATTTATTTCAATACATTCCCTTATCACCACCTTTAGATCTATTCTCAAGAATAAAAAAAAAGTTAGTGGAATTTATATGGAACAACAGGAGGGCTAGATTACGTTTGTCTTTATTATATTTACCATTTGATCGTGGAGGTCTGAAATGTCCAAATTTTATGTTGTATTATTGGTCGGCACAACTGAGGTCTATGACATATTATTTTTCATCAAATGATCTCCCTCACTGGACTGAAATGGAATCATACAATTTACCTTTACCTCTTCCCATATTCATATACTCAGATTCGGCAAAAAAATTACAAAAACAAGTTAAAAATCCATTTGTAAAGCATATGATCAAAATATGGTGTGAAGCTAAAAACTATTTAAAAGAACCACAGTTATTGTCACAATTTAGTCCAATATGGGGTAATCAATATTTTAAACCAGGGAGAGCAGACGCTGTATTTAAAGTATGGAATTTAAAAGGGATACAAAAGATTTAGGATTTATATTTGCCATGTGCAGACAACATAATGTCTTTTGAAGAGCTGAGGATCAAATTTAATCTCAATAGAACACATTTTTTTAAATATCTTCAACTTAGAAACTTTATTCGATCAAATCAAAATAAAGCTCTCACTCGACCTATTTATTCATCCTTGGAAAAAATGATGATGAAAGATAGTAAAAGAAAGGGTATTATTTCAGTTTTATAACTCATTGACACTATCTTCAAGTGAAAATTCATTGAAAAGATTAAACTACTGGAAAGAAGATCTGCAAATTGAAATTTCAGAGGAACAATGGGAATTGGCTTGTACAGAAGCTCAAACCAAATCAATAAATGCACGCCTTAAATTGATACATTTCAAATGGTTAATGCGGATGTATGTTACACCGGAGGAGTTAAATAGATACAACAAAAATATACCAGATACATGCACAAAATGCATGGAAAGTAAAGGAACCCTATTTCATTGTTTATGGGAATGTAGATTAATAAGAATGTTTTGGGAAGAGGTGAGGGTAACAATTGAAAAAATAATCTCAAAACAAATCATATTGAATCCTAAACTGTTTTTGTTGGGTCTGTACCCAGAAAAGCATAATTTTAATAAAAGTGAAAGAACATTCATAGACCTCAGTTTGCTTAATGCCAAAAAATGTATTGCACTATTATGGAAAAAGACTCATAGACCAGATGTGACTCAGTGGTTAAGACAGATGTTAACAAACCTTCCATTAGAAAGAATAACATATATACTGAAATCAAAGGAAATTGTGTTTGAGAATATATGGAGACCTTTTATTGATTATGTAAAAAATTTAAACATAACTCTTGAAGAAGAAGGTGAATGATGTGTGTGGACCTTGTAAATTCCAAACTGGTGAACATAATATGTATACTTATGTATTGGATTGTCTAGACTAAACAGAGGAGCATTGTTGAAGACTTGATTTTGTTGGTGGTTGTTGGTGTTTTTAGTGCATTTTTTTTTTTTTGTAGTACTTTAGTGTTAGTGTTTGATTGTTTGTATCATGTTTGTTAAAAAAAAAAAAAGGTTCAATAAAGATATTGTGGAAAAAAAATACTCTGGATATATTGTTTTCTTAGTTCCATTTTTCCTTAATTTATTTAATGTATCCCAGACTCCTTTTATATTATTTAATTGGCATCAAACTGGGGATTCTAAATTGTCCTTAGGTATGAATGTGAGAGTGAATGGTTGTCTGTCTCTCTGTGTTGACCCTGTGATGGACTGGCGATCTGTCCAGGGTGGACCCTGCCTCTCGCCCAAAGATGCTGGGATAGGCTCCAGCCCCCCGTGACCCGAAAAGGATTAAGCGGAAGAAGATGGGAGGGTTTTCCTAAAGTATAATTTTTTGTTAGTTCATGTTATTTCAGTTAATTTATTTTTATATGTTTTATATCTTTTTTCAGATTCTTTGGTTCTTAATTTAATGAAATTTTTATAGAGATAATTTTTCTTTTTACAAGCATTTTGTAGCCCCCTGGTTAACCACGGGCAATTTTTGTATTTATGTTTTTTATTAATTTCTTTAATTGGACAGTTTTTATCATATAATGATTTAAATATATCAATAAATTTATCATATGCCGAGTCCACTTCTTTCTCTCTATAGACAACATCCCAATTCTGTAACATTAAAGTCATCTTTTAAAGCATTGATTCTATCTTCTGTTCGTATTCTTTTATAATCTTTTTACATGGTTTATTATTATTCTTACTCTCATTAACCCCATAATTAATATCTAAAGAAACAAATACAGGCAGGTGGTCGCTAATGTCATTTATTAGTATACAATTCACCATATTATATTCAATAACATTGGTAAAAATGTTGTCTATCAAGGTAGCACATCCATCCATCCATCCTCTTCTGCTTAATCCTTTTTGGGTCGCGGGGGGGGGGGGGGGGGAGTGGCTGGAGCCTATCCCAGCATCTTTGGGCGAGAGGCAGGGTACACCCTGGACAGATCGCCAGTCCATCGCAAGGCCAACACAGAGAGACAGACAACCATTCACTCTCACATCCATACCTAAGGAGAATTTAGAATCCCCAGTTTGATGCCAATTAACACAGTGTGTCTTTATTCTCGTACGTTTTGTAATCTTTGGAAATAAGGTTAAACTATACATGGTATCTAAGAAATCTTCAGTTAGTTTATGTTGTTTTATTTTCATTAAATCTATATTAAAGTCACCTCAAATAAAGATATCTTTTTGTCTTATTTTTGTATACATCTTTTCCATACCATTTCTAAATTTTTCCATATCAGATCCCGGTGGTCTATATATACAACTTACTATTATGTTTTTTTTCTATTTTCCATCATAATTTCAATTGTTAAACATTCCATACTTTCATTCACTGTTGATGTCATGCTGTCCACTTTTTTACTTTTTAAATTTCTATCAACATACAGTGCTACCCCACCACCACTTCTACATTTCCTGTTTTGTGTGTACATCTCATATCTATGTAGTTCAAAATTTACATCTTTTTCTTCATTAATCCATGTTTCACTTATTGCAATAATCCTAAATGGGGTGTTAAATTGATTTAAAAGCTCCTTAATACTATCAAAGTTTGCACAGAGACTCCTACTATTAATATGTATTATTGTCAATGTCTGATCCAGAATCAGAATCAGAATCAGAATCAGGTTTATTGCCATTGTTCATGTGATACACAAACTAGGAATTTGTCTCGGTGCCATGCTGCAACATTAAAAACATAATGAGAAAAAGGGATAAACTAAAAAACTAAAGGACTAGAAACGTGCAATAAGTGTAGAAAAATAAGTAATAATAAGTAATAATAATAATAATAATAGTAATAATGAGTAGTACTAGTCAAGGCAGTTTTAAAAAATTAGCATGTAGCAGATAATGTGAAGTACCACATAGTGCAGTCAATAATGCAACAGAAAAACAGTGATGATTGACATGAGTCTGGTTGAGCTGCTGTACATAGTGCACGAGAGTCAAAAGTCACTTAGTGTTCAGCAGTCTGATGGCAGAGGGGAAAAAGCTGTTCATGTGCCGGGAGGTTTTAGTCCGAATGGACCGAAGCCTTCTACCTGAGGGGAGGGGGGCAAACAGCACGTGACCAGGATGTGAAGGATCGGCTATGATCCGGCCAGCACGCCTCCGGGTCCTGGAGATGTACAGGTCCTGGAGAGATGGGAGCTTGCAGCCTATCACCTTCTCAGCAGTGCGCACGACGCGCTGCAGCCTTAGTCTGTCCCTGGCAGTGGCTCCTGCGTACCACACAGTTATGGAGGAGGTGAGGATGGACTCAGTGATGGCCATGTAGAACCGTGTAGAATCCGAGTTCATAATTCCATTTAATTGTTGTTCATCATAATAAGTACACTTATTGTTAATATGATTAAAGTAGTTATTATCTGGGTCAATAGCTCCTAAAATGTCTTGTGGTTGCTGTTCAGTATTGACAAAGGTTTCAGCTTCAATTTGATCTAATACACTTCATTATTAAATGCGGAAGAATGATTGGTTAAAGTTCTGATCATAAGTTGTGTCAACAATGTACACCAAAAGGAAAAAAAGAGAAAAAAAATACACAAAAGAAAAAGAACACAAAAATCTCCACTCATAATCTCACTGCGCTGTTATTCGTGCATCAGAGCTAAAGTTTAAATTTGTCTAATTCCTCCATTTCTGTAATCATTATTACTTTAGCTTCTTCTGGAGTGCCAAGCAGTTTTATCCACACCTTACAGTTCTTTGTCCATGTCAATTGTATTTTTCCCTGTTTTCTGAGAGCCCTGGCTTGTCTAGCTATTTCAGAGTTCTTTTTTGTTAAATGTTCGTTTACATAGACAGCCGTTTCTCTCAGTTTTCTTGCTTGTCGCAGAAGATCAGTTTTTGCTTTCCTGTTGACAAATCGGATGATGATCGCTGGTTTTCCTTTACTGTCTTTTTTAGGTAACGTGTGGCAAGCCGAAATAATCTTATTGTCCACAACAATGTTTTTAGAGTTGAAAAAATTTAATACCTGCTGCCCAAGAGTGTGTGATTCTGCCAGTGTCTCATCCCCCCCATCCTGGTTACCAACTCCTGCTGTCACACGTGCATAGGAGCGGTGTCTGGTGTTAAGGCCGCTCACAATGACATCATCCATTCTTGTATGCTGTTCTAAATCATCATGACTTTAGTCACCAACTACTAAGCACCCAATGATTGGCTGTTGGGACCGAGGTCATAGTCACCATAGTTGTAGTCCTCTCAGTGTTCCTGCCAAGAACAGAGCTACTTCCTCATATGGGACCTTAAATCAAAAAAATTCTCCATTGAAATGAATGGCAAGAGTGAAATAATAGTGACGTTTCAAGGGTTCACACAAATAATGAGAGTGTGGTGGCACGGGTGGGGGATTCTCCACCCAGAGACGGCAGCTGGGGAAAGAGGAAACAATGGGGTGAAGGAGGAAGTGCTACCGGGGGGTCTCAGACGGGACAGTAAGGACTATTCGCCCCCTGGGGAGTTGAGGAAGTGCCAGAGCCGCTGGAGGAGGAAAGGGTGTGAGAAGTGGTATTGGCACTATGTGATGTTAATGTGCCACGCATGTCTTTGTTCCACACAATGTATGATGGTCAGGATTCCTGGGTCTCAATGCATGGAATTAAAGGTTGTAAAAAAAAAAAAAAAAGGTGCACAGAGACCCAGGGAGAGTTAACTGTACTTAATGTTGGAGAAGGAATAAAGTTTGTGTGTTGTTCAGCTTGCTGCCTCATCTGCTTCCTTTCTCCACATTGGTGACCCTGAGACGTGCCATGGAGAATGAGCCGAGCATGGCCTCGGAGACTACCCGAAGGGAAGAGCATCGGCGCCGCGTGCGCTGTCTCAGTCAAGCTCCCAGACTTCTGGCTTCACAACCCGACTGTGTGGTTTCTGCATATAAAAGCCCAGTTCGCACTCTATGGGATAACAACGGACAACACAAAATAGTTTTGTGTCAGGTCAGGCATTGGCTTGCTTGCTACCGGATAACCATGAAAACCGGTACTATCTGTCTCATGGGTTGGGCCGTCGGCGACTCAACCGGCATCCCCGCCCTTCCGAGGGTGTGGAGGGTGAAACAGGGCATCCTGGCAGAACTAAGAACAATATCTGCCCCAGGTCTGTGGTGGACCACTCCCAGTTACACAGGGTGAGACTGGACATCCTGGCAGATAAACACATCTACGCAAAGGTCTGTGGTGGACTCTGCCAGTCAGTGCATTGTGACATGCACTACACACAGAGCAGAGATAAACAACCCTATCATCTGGTCAGTCACTGCAACAGATACTGGAGTCAGTTTGTCTTGGCTTGTCCTTTCCACTGATAATACCTTTATCTGCCAAGAAAGTGCTGCTAGTCCAGCAGAAGCTAGCGGTACTCAAACACTTTGCAAGCAGTTTCATGAAATGGTCAATGAGAAAGCAACTCATACCGGCTCGGATGTCACCCGGGCTAACAAGGTCCGTGCTGATCTGTTCACACTCTGACAGGCAGCGAAAAGTAAGCTAGGAGCAGGAAGACAAAAGAAGAGGAAAACAGCAGCCTTGTGTGTAGCAGAATGGAATGTATGCACTCTGTTGGACAGAACAACATCACAGCGCCCAGAAAGACAGACTGCACTTGTAGCCCTGGAAATGAACAGGTACAATGTAGACATAGCTGCACTTAGTGAAACAAGATTGCCTGGGTATGACAGCTTGGAAGACCATGGGTACATCTTCTTTTGGAGTGGGAGATCAACTCAAGAAAGGAGAGAAGATGACTTGCCACTTGACTTGCCACTACACTGCTCAGCTGCAACATGTCAACTTTATGCAGATGATGCAGTTATTTACACAGCTGCCAAGACTCCAGCACAGGCTGCAGATGTACTGTCTACAAGTATGGTTGATGTCCAAGAGTGGCTCTTCCAGAACCATCTATTGCTGAACCTTCAGAAAACAGTTTCAATGTGCTTTTCAATCAAAAAATGTAACCTGCAACATTTTAAAGTCAATATACATGATCAAGACATCAGTTTAGTTACATAATTCAAATACCTTGGCATTGTACTAGATCCTCAATTCAAATTTAATCTTCATATAAAGAAAATTTCTAAAACAGTAAAAAAAAAAAATCTGAACTGCTTTAAATTAATTAGATATTACATACCATACCAAGCAGCTGTACTGTATATGCATTCTATGGTTTTTTCTCATATATCATACTGTTTGACAGTCTGGGCTCAAGCAGCTCCTTCCACAATAAAACATATAGGTTCATTATATAATCAAACTCTAAAAATCTTGGATAAAAAGCCCATTAGGTGGCATCACTGTTATATTTTAAAAAAATACAGTCTATTGAGTTTTGAGAGTTTCATTGACCTCTGTTTTCTGAAATTAATTTTCAAATGTTTCCATAAATCAGTGCCAGAGCCACTTGCTGGTTTCATCCAAAGACAGGACAGCAGCAGAGCCACCAGGAGTTCTATTAACAATAACTGTAAAATATCCCACCGCAGAACCACATTTGGACAAACAGCTTTCTCTATAAAGGGCAGTCATATCTGGAACACAATGCCAAATGAAATTAAAATAATAACGGACTTTAAAACATTTACTACAAAGGTTAAAAACTGGCTGAAAAATAAACAAGAATGTACCCATGTATGAAATGATTGTCTGCAGGGTGAGAGTGAATGAAAGGTGTCAGAAGTCTGAAATATAACCTCACAAATACAGAGTACAAAAAGGCATTAGACTGAATCAAAGATCAGACTTAAGACACGCAGAGCCTTTGAAGTTTTTACTTGTACAAGGAGTAATCAACCCACATACAAGGTGAGTTGAATACTGCCGGACAATCCGCAGTTGCTTTCTTTATATACATGGAGTATGTGATAAACTCAGCAAAAGCAGAACAAACAGAATTACCACATAAGCAAAAAGTACGCTCCGTATGTCTTCAAGTGTGTGTAGGAGATAAATTGTATGAACACTCTGTTCATGCAATGTCCCCTGCACACACAGGGTGTACAGGGGACAAGTCTTGATACAGCATATATGTCAACACTCTTATCACACATCAGATGAATAACAGAAGGGTGATGCAGCTTAGTCACTAACAGTGATTATAAGAAGCACAAGTTGTATTTATGACTAATAAGAAAAAGCATCATACATATAAGAATATCAATCTTCATTTCATGAATCATTAATAAAATGATAACTGTTTATATGCATACAGTATATACAATTTTTTCCCAACAAAAGGAAGGAATGAATGTGTTTGTTTATAGTGAGTGACGAAGGGAGGGAGACCTGAAATAGGCAAATGTGAACCAGGTTTTAATATTGTGTATTTATAATCTTGCTTGCATTGATGTATGTGGTTATTGTTTATTCTGTTTTCATTTTTTCTTTTCCTTATCTTTATTTCTTTTTACCTGTTTCTTCTTTCTAAAGCCCATCCAGGGACAAGAGTTGCAAATTAGCTAACAGCTATATACTCTTTGTGCAACACATTAGATTGATTGTCATTTGATTAATTGTCTATGTTTATTGCACTGTCCCTGTCAAATAAACAAATAAAATAAAAAAATAAATAAATAAAAGCAGGAGTGGGCTTTGCAGTTAGAAAGGAGATAGCAGCAATGCTTGATGAGGAACCGGTGCCAATCGATGACAGGATAATGACTATGAGACTCCCACTACAGCGGAAGATGTATGCCACACTCATCAGTGTATATGCTCCAACAATGACCAACACAGAGGAGGTGAAGGAAGAGTTCTACAGTGATTTATGTGAGACTATCAGGCGTGTACCGACTGATGACAGACTGATACTCGGAGATTTTAATGCCAGAGTTGGTTCGGACACTGAGAAATGGAAAGGAGTGCTAGGCAGTCATGGAGTAGGCAAGAGCAATGCTAATGGAGAACTTCTACTTGCACTATGTTCAGAGTACAACCTTGTGATAACCAACACTCTATTTAAGCACAAGGACACACACAAGAAGACATGGATACACCCAAGATCCAAGCACTGGCACTTATTAGACTACATCATAGTCAGGCAGAGAGACATAAGGGATGTATTGGACACCAGAGCAATGAGAGGCGTGGACTGTGGTACTGATCATGTTATGCTGAGATCTAGATTAAAGATTTGCAGACGAAAACAACACTGCAAGATGGGTGCGAAGCCACCACGGAAGCTAAACACCTAGTGCACTGAAAGGCCAAAAGAAGCAGGAAGAACTTACACAGGAAATGGATGAAAACTTGAAAGACTGGGACAGCAACAACTCAGAGAATGACATAGAAGAGAAACGGGCAACAGTGAAGGATACGGTGTATCAGACTGCAAGTGATGTATTAGGCTACCCTGAGAGGAAACATCAAGATTGGTTTGATGAGCATGATGAACACCTTGATGAACACCAAGATGTTAGTGCAGTTCTACACGGCCATCATCGAGTCCATCCTCACCTCCTCCATAACTGTGTGGTACGCAGGAGCCACTGCCAGGGACAGACTAAGGCTGCAGCGCGTCGTGCGCACTGCTGAGAAGGTGATAGGCTGCAAGCTCCCATCTCTCCAGGACCTGTACATCTCCAGGACCCGGAGGCGTGCTGGCCGGATCATAGCCGATCCTTCACATCCTGGTCACGTGCTGTTTGCCCCCCTCCCCTCAGGTAGAAGGCTTCGGTCCATTCGGACTAAAACCTCCCGGCACATGAACAGCTTTTTCCCCTCTGCCATCAGACTGCTGAACACTAAGTGACTTTTGACTCTCGTGCACTATGTACAGCAGCTCAACCAGACTCATGTCAATCATCACTGTTTTTCTGTTGCATTATTGACTGCACTATGTGGTACTTCACATTATCTGCTACATGCTAATTTTTTAAAACTGCCTTGACTAGTACTACTCATTATTACTAGTATTATTATTATTATTACTTATTATTACTTATTTTTCTACACTTATTGCACGTTTCTAGTCCTTTAGTTTTTTAGTTTATCCCTTTTTCTCATTATGTTTTTAATGTTGCAGCATGGCACCGAGACAAATTCCTAGTTTGTGTATCACATGAACAATGGCAATAAACCTGATTCTGATTCTGATTCTGATTCTGATTCTGATTCTGACCTGAAGAAACTACTAGAAGTGAGGAATACAGCTAGGCAGGAAAACCTACAGTGTAACACAAGGTCGAAGAAGAAGAAATACTCAGAGGCTCAGAGTGAGCTACAGAAGTACACCAGAGAGATGAAGTCCAACTGGTGGGATGAAAAAGCGGAGAAACTTCAAACTGCAGCAGACAGGAAGGACATGAAAACATTCTTCACAGGTTTGAGAGAAATCTACAGCCCTAAACCAAGAGGATTGATCCAACTAAAGGCTATGGATGGTGAAACGGTTTTGCAGGAGAAAGACAAGATCCTGGACAGATTTGCAGACCACTTTGACTAACTACTAAACAACCCTGGAGATCTCACTGAAGAGGCTAAAGAAGCTCTAGTGCAGCGACCAGCTGTATCAAGTCTGGATGAACCACCAAATTTTGATGAACTAATGGCAGCTATCAGGACAACACAGGATGGTAAAGCTCCAGGAGGGGATGGAATTCCAGCAGAAGTGTGGAAATTTGGTGGTGTTCAGCTGACCAACTGCCTGCACAAGCTCATCCAAGAGATATGGGATGCCCAGAAAGTACCTCAAGACTGGAAGGATGCAAGTATTGTGCCATTGTTCAAGAAAGGTGACAGGAAAGATTGTGGAAATTACCAAGGTATATCACTGCTAGCCACTGTTGGTAAGATTGTCTCACGTGTACTACTTAACCACTTGCGCTCCGTTGTTCCGCGGGCGGGCAAGTCTCTGCGTCCTAGGGCGCACGAGAGCGCACTCGTGCGCGCTCGGACGCATGATGCATGATATACTGATGATGGTATATCATGGATATATCATGCTCCTGGATCTAGCCAACGCTAGATCCAGGAGCTTTAGCTAACTATAGACCAATCTCTAATCTCTCTTTCATTTCAAAAATCTTAGAAAGAGTTGTTGCTACACAATTATTTGACCACCTGCAGGGAAATGGTTTACTTGAAGAGTTTCAATCTGGGTTTAGAATCCATCATAGTACTGAAACAGCCTTAGCGAAGGTCACTAACGACCTCCTCATTGCATCTGATAATGGACTAGTTTCTGTACTTGTCCTTTTAGATCTTAGTGCAGCTTTTGATACTATTGATCATAATATTCTACTTGATAGATTAGAACACTATGTTGGACTTAATGGAACTTCGTTGCAGTGGTTTAGATCTTATTTATCTGATAGGTTCCAGTTTGTTCATGTAAATGATGAGTTTTCTTTCAGCTCAAAGCTTAGTCATGGAGTTCCACAGGGATCTGTGCTAGGCCCTACTCTTTTTAGTTTATATATGCTTCCGTTAGGCAACATTATTAGAAAGCACTGTATACATTTTCATTGTTATGCAGATGACACACAATTATACCTGTCAATGAAGCCAGATGATACTAATCAATTAGCCAAGTTAGAAGCCTGTCTTAAGGAAATTAAAGCTTGGATGACTTGTAATTTCCTGCTATTAAATTCAGATAAGACTGAAGTCATTCTTGTTGGTCCAAAAAACCTTAGAAATTCCTTTCCAAATCAAACTTTCAGTTTGGATGCAGTTACTCTTTCTCTTAATAGCTCTGTGAGGAACCTTGGAGTTATTTTTGATCAGGATTTGTCCTTCAATTCACATATTAAATTTGTTTCTAAGACTGCCTTCTATCATTTACGTAATATTGCCAAGATTAGGAGCATCTTGTCTCAGAGTGATGCTGAGAAGCTGATCCACGCTTTTGTTAGCTCGAGATTAGATTATTGTAATTCTTTATTATCAGGCTGTCCTAAAACATCTTTAAAAAGTCTTCAGCTGATCCAAAATGCTGCAGCAAGAGTTTTAACAGGTACTAGAAAGAGAGATCATATCTCTCCGGTTCTGGCCTCCCTTCATTGGCTTCCCATAGAGTTTAGAATTAAGTTTAAAATCCTTCTTCTTACTTACAAAGCTCTAAACAATCAGGCTCCTTTTTATTTAAAAGATCTGATACTACCGTATCATCCTAACAGAGCACTACGCTCCCAAAATGCAGGATTACTTGTAATACCTAGAATCTCCAAAAGTACAATGGGAGGCAGAGCCTTCAGTTATCAAGCTCCTCTCCTGTGGAATCAGCTGCCAATCTGGATTCGGGAGTCAGACTCGATCTCTGTTTTTAAGAATAGGGCTAAAACCTACCTTTTTGATATAGCCTACAATTAGGGAGGGATCATGTGTTTCTGAACCCTCCCTTAGTTATGCTGCTAATAGGTTTAGTCAGCCGGGGGACCTCCAGTAATGCACTGGGCCTCACTCCTTTCCTCACTCTCTATGAAATATTTTTTTTTTGCTGGTCATTAACATTTGTTTGTTCTCTCCCATAGATTGAGTCCCCATCGTGCTGTTTGCTTTCTACATGTCTGTTCTTTTCTTCTTCTCTATCCCCTCACCCCCCAGCCAGTCGCAGCAGATGACTGCCCCTCCCTGAGCCTGGTTCTGCTGGAGGTTTCTTCCTGTTAAAAGGGAGTTTTTCCTCCCCACCGTCGCCAAGTGCTTGCTCACAGGGGATCGCCTGATTGCTGGGGTCTTTCTGCAACTGTGGGGGTCCCCCCTACAGTTGATAGTGCTATGAAATGACTGTTGTTGTGAAATGGCGCTATATAAATAAAGTTGAATTGAATTGAATTGAATTGAATGATGGTGCAGATGGAGATGGTGCTGGCCTCCAAGCGCCACTGAAAAAAAAAGCTGCAGACAGCCGCGAACAGATTAGTTCATCTGATTGACCTCTCATTCGACTAATAAGAGCCTTGAATTGGGTTTCTGAAACCATGAAGAGCCAATGAATGAAAACCTAGGAAGGAGGACCCGCCTACTGTGAATGCAGGAGCCAATTGAAGCACAGAAATTCGGGCTGGGTGAAGAGAGATTTACTGTTGCAGCAGATGAAAACAAAGGACGCTGGACGAACCTGCTACAGACCCAGGCTCACCCAGCAGCATGGAGAACACCCACAAGTGGGACCTGCACTCATTCCAGCAGAACAGGATTAGGATTCTCTTCCGTCATCATAGACTGACGGAGGTCGACGACAAAGGTCGTAAATCATTCACCAAAACCGCAATATTGGAATTATGTTTTGATCGGGATCCACGAGCGGAGCAGCGTCGCGTTCGTCTGACAATGGGGAAGAGAAGTTCACCAGGACTCTGCTGCTGTGAAGAGGTAAGGTGTTATAAGCTAAATTATTATTTCTCCCTGAAAACTGTAATCCAAAAATGACTTTTGACCGA
The DNA here is from genome assembly GCA_020510985.1 of Pholidichthys leucotaenia. Taxonomy (NCBI): domain Eukaryota; kingdom Metazoa; phylum Chordata; class Actinopteri; order Cichliformes; family Pholidichthyidae; genus Pholidichthys; species Pholidichthys leucotaenia. The sequence continues at coordinate 462,294,257 of CM035836.1, read as the reverse complement.
TCGGTAAATTACAACTGTACCGCGCACGAAGTATGAAGTGCGTGCGCCGCAATAAACGGTTCATTTGCCGTGTTCGGACCGTGAAGGCCCCCCCCCCCCCGCTGCAGAAGAGGAGCGGGGGGGGGGGCCTTCACGGTCCGAACGCCCCCGGTCTGCGGGGGGAAGCATATGAGTCTATTCCATCATGTAGCGATGGCCGTCTTCTGTAGCGAGGGGGGGGACAACCCCCCCCCACACACACACACAGTAGCGAGGGGGGGGAGCCGCTGTGACAGCGTTGCTGTGGAAACATGCAAGGAGTGTAATCCGTCATGTAGCGAGGGCCGAACTCCGTCCTTTGTTGCGGGGGGGGGGGACACCCCCCTCCACACACAGACACAGCCCTGAATGTGACCTTTCATTAGAGCCCAAAATGAAGATTCTACATTGAATTATTCAAAAGTTACAGACATTTTTCCAAACTGTGCCATTTGGCACAATTTGGCACAGTTCCAAAATGCCTGGGAACAGCCTGAGAACAAAGCTGTGTAAAATATTCATTTTTTGTGGTATTGTTACCAAATTTGGATCTCAGCTTGATAACACTTGGTTCTACATTTCTGTTGCATTTTCCAGCCGGATCGGACAGCTGTGTGTTATTTGCAAGCATTTGTATCCAAAAAAACACCGTGTCCAAATTTATTTTCTTCAAGTTCAGTATGTTTAGATGACTGTAACTCAGTGGCCGGAGCACGTAGAGAGATCATGTTTTTTTTTGCCAAAAAATTCAAAGTGTTTTCTTTTAAAAGAGACCAACCCCATGAAGATGCTGCAAAGGGTTGAATAACAGCTTTCGATTTACTTTGGGCACGTTTTTTTTTGGTATTTTTAGGAAAATTGCCCGGAGTGCAAGGGGTTAACAGACTCAGTGAACACATCTCGCAGAATGTACTACCGGAAACCCAGTGCGGCTTTAGAAGTGGAAGAAGCACAATGGACATGATTTTCTGCTTGAAACAGGTTCAAGAAAAGTGTATCGAACAGAACATGCCGCTTTATGTAGTCTTCATAGACTTCAGTAAAGCCTTCGATACTGTTTCGCAACAAGGACTTTGGCAGGTACTCAAGAAATATGGTTGTACAGAGAAGTTTGTCAGCCTGATCAAGGCACTCCATACAGGGATGCAAGCAAATGTGGCAATGAGTGGTTCAGTATCTAAAGACTTTTCAGTAAGTAACAGGGTGAAACAAGGGTGTGTGCTGGCACCTACTCTTCTCGCTATATCTGGCAGCCATGCTTGAGGTGGCCTTCAAAGACACTTCAGAAGGAGTATACATTCAAACAAGGAAAGAAGCAGACTTGTACAATATGGCACAGTTTAAAGCCAAGAGTAAGACATCAATAAAGGTAGTAAGAGAAATGCTCTTTGCCGACGACAGTGCTCTAGTTGCACACAGCGTGGAAGATATGCAATCTTTAGTGGAGAAATTTGCAAGAGCAGCTAGCCAATTCAGCCTCCAAATCAACATCAAGAAGACAGAGTGCCTTTATCAACCACCAAAGTTCCAGTTATCAACATCACTACCAGAAGAGATCAGCATTGGTACAGAGCCACTAGTCAAGTGACAAAAGACAAAATAAGATACAGGCAACATGGACAAGAAATTGTAGAGTTTTGATCAAACTAAATGGAACACCTGAGGAAGCAAAGAGTATAATAATCAGAGATCTTACTGACTTAAATAAATACAGATGAACACTGATTAAGAAAATTAAGAGACTATATAAGTCCATATCCACACACACAGCAAGAACAGTTCTGTTGACATACCATGTCAATGTACTTTAAAAAAACAAAACAAAACAAAACAAACAAAAAAAACTTATGACTGACTTGAGTAGACATCAATTATCCCCAGTTGGAGGAAGTCATTTGACACAGAGTGAGGAAATTCAAACTCTGAAAATATGCCATTATGCTGAACATAAACTACAAGAGATGGAAAATGATATTGATCCTGATAACCACTTTTTCAATAATATTCATAATCATTGTAAATATTACACTGAAAAGCAATTCAAAAGTCAAGTGCAACTAGATGGTAAACTATCAATAATACACTTCAACAGCAGAAGTCTTAACAAAAACTTTCCACAGATTCCAGACTATTTAAAACAGCTAGAGAGAAAATTTACAGCTATCGCAGTCTCTGAAACTTGGCTTAATGAAGAGCAGGCTCCCCTGATGGCAATAGAGGGATATCAGATGTTTCATATTAACAGATCTCAAAAAAAGGGTGGTGGTGTTGCACTGTATATTGATGACCTGTATAGGTGTAAGCTTGTAAATGGAATGTCCTTTGCACTACCAGGGATTTTGGAATGTGTTACTGTTGAGATTGACCAAGAAAAAACAAAAAATCTAATTATAAGCTGTATATATAGAACGCCGGGAACTTGCATTGAGACATTCAGAGATAAATTAGTCGAGCTGTACAATAATATTACTAGTAAGAAAATGGTAGTAATTTGTGGAGATTTCAATATTGAATTACTAAATCCATATCGACAAAATGTAATTACAGAGTTCATGAATTCTATGTACAGCATGAGTCTATATCCCACAATAACACATTCCAGTAGAATCACAGTTCACACTGCTACACTTATTGACAATCTGTTTGTTAATATTATTGATAAGAAAATAGAAAGTGGATTATTGATAAATGATATAAGTGACCATTTGCCAACCTTTGCACTTATCCATGGCCACATGGGGGCCAGTACAGAAAATTTTTTAAAATCGTTCAGATACAAATCACAAAATGCAATCAGTTCTTTTAAAGAAGACTTGCTGAAACAAGACTGGACAAAAGTCTATGTATCAGATGTAAATGAAGCCTATGACACATTTATAAACATTGTAACCACTCTTTATGAAAAAAATTGTCCATTAGTAAAGAAAAAGCTTAAATATAAATTTGCCAATAAGCCATGGTTAACCAAAGGATTACAAAAGGCGTGTAAAAAGAAAAATTTATTATATAAAGCTTTCCTAAAGAAAAGGACAAAAGAAGCAGAGCAGCGGTATAAAACATACAAAAATAAGTTAACATATATAATAAGATGTAGTAAAAGAGACTATTACAGTAAAGAACTGGAGAAAAACAGAGACAATATTAAAAATACATGTGTGGTGCATATGTTGGTTACATATTCCCCACAAATGTGTTGCTGTATGTTTATTGTGTGCTTCACGTCTCATGGAACAAAGAGGACTGAGACTCTGGGATTCAGCAGAGGAGTGTGAGATTCGGCCTTTGTGTCCGGGAGACGACCGGGGAAGATTTCCGGGCCACAGAGACTAGAGGACAATGGCGTGAGATCAAAGGGGTTACTTTGTGGTTGAGATTAAGTACCATGTGACTGTATGTTTGATCAAACACCATGTGACTGCTGTTTTGTGCCCAGGGTATAAAACCCCTGATGTGAGATGAAAACTTCCTCTTGATTTGCTTTGAGATTTGTTGGAGATGTGCTCTGTGAATAAAGCTGAATCTGAGGAACAAACTCAGCCTCATCCTTGAACACATTCTCCACACATGGACAATACTTAACAATATTCTTGGAAATAAAAACAGAAATACAAGCTACCCAACCAATTTCTCAAAAAATAATAAAACGACTCAGAGTGTGAATGCAGCTTCACCTGCAGATGAATTTAATAACTTTTTTGTTAACATTGTTCCTAATTTGGCTCGAGAAATACCCATTACAGCACCCACAGGTGATACAATAAGCAAAAACACTGCTATAAAAGACTCCATTTTCATAAAGAACACAGACGAGAGAGAGGTCATTGAAATTGTTAAATTGTTTAAAAGTAAAACATCTATGGACTGTGATGGTATTGACATGATCTTAGTCAAAACTATTATTGAATGCTTAGTGAAACCACTGACGTATATCTGTAACCTGTCTCTCCAAACAGGTATATTTCCCAATGCAATGAAAATAGCTAAAGTAATTCCGATATACGAGACAGGTGACAGAGGGGAACTTTCAAACTATAGAACAATTTCACTATTGACGCAATTTTCCAAGATACTTGAAAAAATATTCTATGAAAGAATTGGCAACTTCATACTGAAGAATAATTTATTGTGTGAGCAGCAATATGGGTTCAGACACAAGAGGACAACTGCATTTGCTCGAATGGAATTTATAGAAAAAATATCAACTGCCGTTGAAAATAAAAAGTATTCAGTTGGGGTATTCCTGGATCTTAAAAAAGCATTTGATACAGTGGATCATAATTTATTATTAAAGAAACTACAAAATTGTGGTATTACGGGGGTAGCACTGTCCTGGTTATGTAGTTACTTAAAGAATAGATATCAGTATGTACAGTGGGGCAAAAAAGTATTTAGTCAGCCACCAATTGTGCAAGTTCTCCCACTTAAAAGATGAGAGAGGTCTCCAATTTTCATCATAGGTATACCTCAACTATGAGAGACAAAATGAGAAAAAAAAAATCCAGAAAATCACATTGAAGGATTTTTAATGAATTAATTGGTAAATTCCTCAGTAAAATAAGTATTTGGTCACCTACATTCAAGCAAGATTTCTGGTTCTCACAGACCTGTAACTTCTTCTTTAAAGGCCAAATGTCACGTAACAGGGTACTTTAAATATCTTGAAACTAGATATAAAAGGGAACCGATCCGTTCGGGTCTTGGTGCATATGCTTCAGTAACAACGGAATATTCGTTAATTTAAAACTGCCGCGCTTGGCCTGACACGGCCCCTGGAATCGCCTGGGGAAGAAGGCGGAAGTGACGAAATAGATTGTACCCTAGTTTGATGCTTGGGGTATTTCAATTGATTGTTTATATGGAGACTGGAAGGTTGAAGTGAGCAACAAGAAAGAAAAAATTGGATATTTCACCCATACCTTAAAACGGGACTATCAGGGACAGCTGGGTAATAAGGGACACTTCTCTGGGAAATGTTTTCATACCTGTCAAGTGAGACGTTTTCGCCGTACTTCAACACCGTAAAAAGCGGCTATAAGGGACGGCGGAGCAACAAGGGACACCTCTCTGGGAAATGCCCCAAATGCAACTCGTGTTGTTATTGTCAAATATTTTAAGGATTCATGGATATTTGACAATAACAACACAACTCAGCGTCCGGCGCAAAATAAAAAAAAAAAGCAGAATTCTGTATTTGTAAGACGATCTCTCTCTGTTCCGCAACCGCTGCACAGCTGAAAGTGTTAAACCATTGTCCTAATGACTTCTCATTGTAGTGATAATAGCTCCCGCTGAGCGATCTGCCCGCCACGGCCATCAGACTGATTGAGTCCACACTTCTCTTTGTAGTGATAATAGCTCCCGCTGAGCGATCTGCCCGCCGCGGCCATCAGACTGATTGAGTCCACACTTCTCATTGTAGTGATAATAGCTCCCGCTGAGCCATCTGCCAGCACCAGCTGTGGGGGATCACACACAGGACGTGCTCCTCAACACACTTAATTTTTTTTCCCGTATATTTTTCTTTTGGGCGTACAGAAATGGCAATACGCCCGTTTTTGCTAAAATTGTATTTTCCCCGTATTTTCCTTAAAATATTTGACAATAACAACACGAACTACATTTAGAACATTTCCCAGAAAAGTGTCCCCCACCACTCCGCCGTCCCCCACAGCCGCGCTTGGCACCAAAATACGGCGAAAACGTCTCACTTGACAGGTATGCGCCTCCATTTTCATATTGATCTGGTCAATTTCTTGACAGCAGCGGTTCTCCTCCACTGTAATAATAATGGCTTCCGAAAAATCAATATTTATGGGGCGCCCTCGACAGACCCCCTTCGGCTTCGCAATTCTGGAGGCGATTAATGTCCAGTTCAATGACATTTTCCACTGGTTCTGCTCTCTGGTCATCGTTGGAACTGTTGTCATCAGACAAAGCATCTGATTCCGTCTCGGACGGCTCGAACCTGTAAGGTTCTATGCCTCTGTCACTGTCTGAACCACTGACAAAAAAAAAAGACAAAACTAAACTAATTTGTTCACAATCGCTGTCACTTTCCGTCATGATTGTCCAATGTTAAGTGTGAATGTGGATAGGCAGGGCAGCCAGGGTACAACTTGTTATGTCAAAAACATGGGCGTGGTCTGGACTGGCTGTCACAAGCCAGCAAGCAAGGTGGGGTCTTCACCTGGTGTATTTTGTGCAATTATGTAAATACAGGTGGGTGATATGGTCTCCGGTATGAATATTTGGTTTAAGCTATGTGTATTTTATCTAAATTCGTTGTCATTTAGAAAAAAAAATTACGTGACATTTGGCCTTTAAGAGGCTCCTCTGTCCTCCACTCGTTACCTGTATTAATGGCACCTGTTTGAACTCGTTATCAGTATAAAAGACACCTGTCCACAACCTCAAACAGTCAGACTCCAAACTCCACTATGGCCAAGACCAAAGAGCTGTCAAAGGACACCAGAAACAAAACTGTAGACCTGCAATGGGAAGACTGAATCTGCAATAGGTAAGCAGCTTGGTGTGAAGAAATCAACTGTGGGAGCAATTATTAGAAAATGGAAGACATACAAGACCACTGATAATCTCCCTCGATCTGGGGATCCACGCAAGATCTCACCCCGTGGGGTCAAAATTATCACGAGAACAGTGAGCAAAAATCCCAGAACCACATGGGGGGACCTAGTGAATGACCTGCAGAGAGCTGGGACCAAAGTAACAAAGGCTACATCAGTAACACACTACGCCGCCAGGGACTCAAATCCTGCAGTGCCAGACGTGTCCCCCTGCTTAAGCCAGCACATGTCCAGGCCCGTCTGAAGATTGCTAGAGAGCATTTGGATGATCCAGAAGAGGATTGGGAGAATGTCATATGGTCAGATGAAACCAAAATAGAACTTTTTGGTAAAAACTCAACTTGTCGTGTTTGGAGGAGAAAGAACACCATACCTACTGTGAAGCATGGGAATGGAAACATCATACTTTGGGGCTGTTTTTCTGCAAAGGGACCAGGACGACTGATCCGTGTAAAGGAAAGCATGAATGGGGCCATGTATCGTGAGATTTTGAGTGAAAACCTCCTTCCACCAGCAAGGGCATCGAAGATGAAACGTGGCTGGGTCTTTCAGCATGACAATGATCCCAAACACACTGCCCGGGCAATGAAGGAGTGGCTTTGTAAGAAGCATTTCAAGGTCCTGGAGTGGGCTAGCCAGTCTCCAGATCTCAACCCCATAGAAAATCTTTGGAGGGAGTTGAAAGTCTGTGTTGCCCAGCAACAGCCCCAAAACATCACTGCTCTAGAGGAGATCTGCATGGAGGAATGGGCCAAAATACCAGCAACAGTGTGTGAAAACCTTGTGAAAACTTACAGAAAATGTTTGACCTCTGTCATTGCCAACAAAGGGTATATAACAAAGTATTGAGATGAACTTTTGTTATTGACCAAATACTTATTTTACCGAGGAATTTACCAATTAATTCATTAAAAATCCTTCAATGTGATTTTCTGGAATTTTTTTTTCTTGTTTTGTCTCTCATAGTTGAAGTATACCGATGATGAAAATTGGAGACCTCTCTCATCTTTTAAGTGGGAGAACTTGCACAATTGGTGGCTGACTAAATACTTTTTTGCCCCACTGTATGTGTTGGTAACAAAAACTCACAGTTACTGAAGGTTACTTGTGGAGTCCCACAGGGTTCAGTTTTGGGGCCATTGTTATTCAATATATATATAAATGATATATGTAAAGTTTCAGAAAAAATGGATTTAATATTGTTTGCCAATGACACTAATTTATTATGCAGAGGAAGCAATTTGGAACAACTTTTGGATACACTCGGAAAGGAATTAGGAAAGCTTAAACTGTGGTTTGATTCAAACAAATTAACGCTCAATTTAAGTAAGACAAAATTTATAGTTTTTAACAACCATCACAACAACTTAGTATCTAAACTCAGTGTAAATGGTGTAGAGATTGAAAGGGTATCCAAAACTAAATTTCTTGGTGTAATAATTGATAATAAACTGTGTTGGAAGTCACATATTAATTATATTAAAGGTAAAATATCCAAATCAGAATCAGAATCAGAATCAGAATCAGAATCAACTTTATTGCCAAGTATGCTTACAACATACAAGGAATTTTACTTATCACTAAGGTGCGCTCGTTTCTAAGCGCTCCCTAATGACGCGGCAGCCATACAAGGCGCCTCATATAGTGGGGGGTAAAGAGGGGGAGGGGGAGGGGGTGACACATTGGGCAGAGAGAAAAAACAAAGTTATCAAAATAGTGCTCGAGTGAACAAGATTGTGATCACATAGAAAAAACCCTCTAATTGCACAATTAGCAGACAAGATACAGATCTACACATTAACAGAGCAAAAGAGAGAGACCAGTGTGTGTATGTCAGTCATGTGATATCAGTATGAGTGCAGTGTGAATGTATCAATTACTGGTGCACAACAAAAAATCCTCTCCTAGGCAACGGTTAGATGTTATGTCCATGTATTCTAGACATAGATAAGCATGTCCACAGAGTCCATCTCTCTTCAGTGCATGCCAGATGGTAAAACTCCATGTTAGTCACATGATAACGCTGTCCTTGGAGAGTTCAGATTGCTGCACATCAGCAACTGTTTGGGTTAAGGAGAAGCCAAAACTCCCTTCTGCTTTATCTCTTCTCCTGGAGGAATGAGATCTCTCAAGGACGCCGAATCAAGGCCTGATAAGAACAGTTCACTTAGAGCATAGAAATTTCCTCTCTTATGCGATTCTGTGCATCACAATTTACATACACAGGCTTTAAAATCATTCCCTGGAGAGCACCCAGCGACTCCAAGATGTTTTCCACCTTCCGATTCAGTTCGCCAAACATAGCTAAACATGTCCACAGAGTCCATCTCTCTTCAGTGCATGCCAGATGGTAAATTCCATGTTAGTCACATATTTGCCGGTATCAGTGCTCTCCCCAGCTGGTCGAATTTGTTGAAGGAGCTTCGCCGGGTCCGCATTTTGATTAGCTCTTCCAACTTCTTTAATTTTCGATACACCAGGAAAACTCCAGAGCCAAACAGCAGAAATCCTGTGATCATGAAGCCAAAATAGGTAGATGTCTTCCACATCTTCAATCGAATCACGCAGACACATGAGTTCCAATTGTTCCATGAGTCTCTCCACTTGGGCTCCCCCTGGCCCGATTTTCTGTTAAAAAGTGGTGTCAATAGCATTAAAGCCCAGCTCACCAATTCCATAATTTTCATAATTTCCGTTTGGGTCAAGATGCAGCAGAAGAAGAGCGAGACACAGACAGGACACAGCAAGCTGGGATCAGTAAAGGGAGGAGGAGAAGGGAGAGGAGAAGAAATGCGTCTGCTCTCTCTGATAGCCGGAAGAAGAGAAATCAATTGCAATACTACACAGAGTGAAGTATTTGCTGAATCAACCCACACTATATACCTTGTATCATTCATTAATACTCCCATACATGACATATTGTACTGAAGTATGGGGAAATACATATAAAACAAACATATATCCAGTCTTTATGCTTCAGAAGAGAGCTATTAGAATAATAAACAAAGCTGCTTACAGGGAGCCAACAAACCCACTTTTTCTTAAATTAAAAGCTCTCAAGTTGAAAGATCTGGTTGACTTTAAAACTGCAGTAATAATGTTTAAAGTGAAGAATCTATCACTGCCCGCAAATATCCAAAAGCTGTTCCAAGTAAGAGAAAAACAATATCATTTCAGAGGAACATGTATATTTCAAAAACCTTCAGTGAGAACTACCACCAAGCAACACTGTGTTTCAGTGCAAGGAGTCAGATTATGGAACGATTTTGGACCTGAATTAAAATCATGTACAACGCTTGGACAATTTAAACAAAAACTAAAGGAAGGAATACTCCAAACATATATACAAGATGACATATAAAATGACATATAAATGACATATAAAATCACATACAAAATCACATAAGGATTGTCATATCCAGTCTGCGTTGTGTTGCTGCCTAGTTTTTTTTTTTTTGTCACATTTTGTCTTAGCTATGTTCTGAATTGTAATCGCTCTTGTTTTGTTTTTCTTTTGAATTCTTGGATGGAATATGGGTGGGCAATATAACCTGCGGCTTCAGCCATCACCCATTTCGGATAACTTATGTTGAACTGTATAATCAGAGGAGTTATTGTCTAATTTGACCTTGTTGGATTTTCTTCCCCCTTTGTTATATTATTCTGTTTCTTTTAATCTGTACTTTTAATCTATCCGAAATATTGATTGATTGATTGATTGATTGAAGTGCAAGACTTTCAAGTATCTAGGGAGTACTGTTTCAGAGAATGCTAGGCTGGAGGATGAACTATCCTCAGAATGGGAAGAGCGAGCGCTGTGTTTGGAAACTTGAGGGAGAGACTGTGGAGCAATCGACATGTGTCTATCCGTGTGAAATGCAAAGTGTACGAGCGACAGTACTGGCTATTCTATTGTACGGTGCTGAAGCTTGGACTGTCTACAGAGTGCAGGTGAAGAAACTCCACGCGTACATGATGAGACACCTTCGAGCCATAATGAACATCTCATGGAAAGACAAGATAACCAACATAGAAGTGTTGAAACGAGCTGGTCTACCATCAATGGAGGACATGCTAATACAGATGAACCTGTGATGGCTCGGACATGTTGAGAGGATGGACCACCAGCGTCTCCCTCGGCAGTTACTCTACTCACAGTTATGCGAGGGCAAACGCAATCAGGGTAGACCAAGACTCAGATTTAAAGACACTGTAAAAAGAAACTTGAAGAAGTTGGACATAGACAGGAGATCCTGGCAGCAGAAGGCTAAGGACAGAGCTGTGTGGAGGAATCTGATCAGACCTAAATGAAACAGTCATTGTCACCCATGACAGACTGCTATGATGATGATGATGGTCGCTGCGCTGGATGCGCACACTACGCAGCAGGTGACAAGCCTGCTCCAGGAGCCGCTTGCCCAGGGGAAATATGAAGCGCTCAAGCGGATGCTACTCCAGCGCTATACACTGTCTGACAGTGAGAGGGCAGAGAGACTCCTAACACGTTCAGAGTTAGGTGACAGATCAGCCGTGGAGCTCATGGAGAGCATGTTGGTGCTGAGGGGGAAGGATGACAAATCCTTCCTGTTCGCCCACTTGTTCCTCAGGAACCTACCGGCTACAGCGAGGGCGATCCTGGCCAACTCGCTGTGACTAGTTGTCAAGGACTACCACGCCCTGGCGCAGGAAGCGGACCACATCATTTTGGTGACCAGAACTCTCAGCGTGCAGGCAGTGGCACTGGCATCCATGAGGGACTCCAGCGAGGTCGATTAGCTGTTGGTGATAGCCGGGATGGACACCAGGAGACGAAGGAATGGGGAGATCTGTTTCTGTCACTGCCGTTTCAGCTCGAATGCCCAACGCTGCCTGTCACCATGCCAATTCAAGATGCCAGGAAGATGGCACATTCAGCATTCAGTTGCAGCTGCAACCACTGGCGACCGGAACAAGCTGCTTTATGTCACGGACACACGTTAGGGGAGATGGTTTTTGGTGGACTCCAGCTCCCAGAAGAGCTTCATCCTGCCGGTCAGTGCAGACAGGTTGGCAGGAGGCAGCCGTCCCAAGCTCACGGCCGCCAACGGATCCACCATCAGGATGTTTGGTGAACGGATGCTGACGATATGCTTGCACAGATGCAATTTCCAGTGGGACTTTGTGGTAGCTGCATGTTCTGCCCCCATTTTAGGTACAGATTTTTTATGTGCTTATGGGTTATTAGTCGATGTCGCCAGCAGACGTTTAATGGATGCTGTCTCTTTTACTTCCCTGCCTTGCACAGCTCGAGGAGCTGGGTCAACAACACTGGCTAACATTATAGCTCCAGGGGGTAAGTACTAACAATTACTTGCGCAGTTCCCAGCACTAACGACCCTGACTTTTTCGGCTACAGTAACCAAACACGGGGTCGAACATTTTCTAACCACAAAAGGACCGCCGGTGTTTGTGCGACCTCGGTACCTGGACGCAGCAAAACTGGCCAGCGCACGCAAGGAGTTTGCCAACTTGGAGCAGTTGGGCATCGTCAGGTGCTCCAACAGCCTGTGGGCATCCCTGCTACACATGGTGCCTAAGGCAGATGGGTCGTGGTGACCGTGTGGCGATTTCCAGCGTTTGAACAACACCACAGAACATGATTGCTATCCCATCCCTCACATCCAGGATTTTTCTGTGCACCTGGCCAGGACGCATGTTTTTTCGAAAGTGGATCTAGTCCGCGGTTACCACCAGGTTCTGGTGCATGTGGAAGATGTTCCTAAAACAACGGTAATAACTCCTTTTGGCCTTTTCAAGTTTTTACGCATGCCGTTCGGATTAAAGGGCGCGGCGCAGACCTTCCAGAGGATGATGGACGCAGTGCTCCATGACTTATCCTTCGTTTTTGTCTACTTAGAAGACATTCTGGTGGCTAGCACGTCCGAGGAGGAGCACATCGCCCATCTCAAGATGGTTTTCCAGAGGTTGGAAGCGCACAGGTTTTTAGTGATCCCGGCGAAGTGCCAGTTCGGGGTGCCAGTGATTGATTTTTTGGGCCACTGCATTTCGCTGGAGGGCGTGATTCCGCTACCAGATAAAGTGCGTACTGTGTCGGAGTTTCCGCGTCTGCAGACCATGAGAGCCCTACAGGAGTTTTTGGGGAGTGGTTAATTTTTGTAACCGTTTCCTTCCCCAGGCAGCCCAGCTGATGCAGCCATTGTATGCCGTGCTTAGGAAAAAGAAGCCTGCGGAAAACGTCGACTGGACTCCTGAGCGAGTCCAGGCTTTCACAGATGCCAAAACAGCACTTGCGGATGCCGCTTTGCTAGCCCACCCAGATCCATTGGCATGGATAGTGCTCACTACGGATGCGTCTGATGTTGCCATAGGGGCAGTGGTGGAACAGTACATCTCTGGTTCGTGGCAGTTGCTCACATTTTTCAGAAGAATTTTGCGTGACAACGAATGCAAATATAGCACGTTCGACAGAGAATTGTTGGCTCGCCACCTGGCAATGCACAATTTCCAGTTTTGGCTACAGGGGTGCAAGTTCACCACGTTTGTTGACCATAAGCCAGTGGTTCTGAGTTCTTGTCGCCGACGCATTTTTGAGTCAGTTCACTCCCTTTCGCATCCAGGCATTTGCGCTTCAGTTAAACTAGTGGGGGCAAAATTCATTCGGCCACGCTTGCACAAGGACGTGAAAGAGTGGGCTGCAGCGTGCGTCGCGTGCCAGCAGGCCAAAGTGTACAAGGACACCAGAGACCCCCTCAAGCCATCCCAAATCCCGGCCAGGAGGTTCGACCACGTCCACGTGGATTTGGTGGGACACCTCCCGCCATCGCAAGGTTTCATGCACCTTTTGACAATCGTGGACCGCACCATGCGGTGGCCTGAAGTGGTCCAGCTGGCTTCTATCACAACTCTTTACCCTCATGAGAATCCTCAAGGGTTCATGGGAGTTTGCCCAACCAGTCCACATGTGTTTTGTGGATGTGGAGAAAGCATTAGATCACGTCCCTCATGGTCTCTTGTGGGGGTGCTGCGGGAGTATGGGGTACTGGGCTCGTTGTTACGAGCTATCTGGTCCCTATACGACTGTTGCAAGAGTTTGTTTCATATTGCCAACACCCAGTCAAACTCATTTCCAGTGAGAGTTGGACTCTGCCAGGGCTGCCCTTTGTCACCGATTCTGTTCATAATTTTTATGGACAGGATATTTCGGCACAGCCAAGAATCGGAGTATTTTTATAACCTTATACCTTAACAGTTAGACAACAACCTACACTTTTACGTGGAAAATTATCTTTTAAATTGACAAACATTATATGTATGTGTAACTCATGGCAAAACTCAATTGGGATCAAAAGATAATTTCGCTCTTGCCATTCATTTCAATGGAGAATTTTTCTGATTTAAGGTCCCATATGTGGAAGTAGAGGGGGCGTGACTTAGGCTCTCTATACAGGCCCACAGTAGTCACCAGTGAGCATTAAGCACATTTTTATTTCAGGTGAATGTTTAATCATGTATTCTGCAACTGTGTTTTATCAAATCCTTCTCTCTTTCTCTATTGTGCAGTAGCCTGGTGGCGCACCCACAATTTCGTTGTACTGCACAACTGTACAATGACAATAAATGCCCATTCTATTGTTGTAGTCTTTTCAGTGTTACTACCCAGAACAAGAACATTACACAGTGCTGCTTTAATCAGTATTCTGTCAGAAACAGAGTTCCAGCTGGGGTCATGGTGCTGGTGCATTTTGGAGTACGTATTGCTAAAGTTATATGGTCTGCTACGTGGTGCGGATGCCCAAGACAAATGAAGTGCTTCCTGCTATTGCTAACTGATAGACATCTGCATGTGTTTGTGTTACGGGTCCCGGGAAGGTGACCACAATAACAAAAAGAAATAATTTTAAAGCGTGAAAAGACGTGATCCTTCGCGTCTGCTCTTGGGTCTGTAAAATACAAAAAGAGTCTTTGAAAGACAGAACACAGGACCACTCGTGTCTTTCTCCAGATAGTACTCTTATTTCATTTTCATTTTCATTTACAGGCAGCATCACATTTTGTGCTTTATATGTCATCTTCTTTTACATACTGTAAATAATGTTCTTTTTCCCTCAGTCACACAGTGCATAAACTACACTACATCTGACATCTCAAATTTACATACTTCACAAATCACAATTTACTTATACAGGACCTTCAATTACTAGACTGACTCCCATTAATTAGGACAAAACATAGGACTTAACTATGACCTTAGGCTAGTTTAGACATTGCACTTAGATTAGCTGACCTGGACTTAACAAATTATTTTACAAACTTGACAATAGGCAAATATACACAGGACACACTCTGACTATTAATTAGCATCAGGAGACTTTTACATTCACACGGAGCAAAATATACTTGTATTGAGTAAAACATTTTATGTGAGCTAACCGTCTTTCCCAAAGCTAAATTTGACTGGCGCGGAACCGCTACCGCGATGCGGCTCGCCTTTGATCTCCGGCGCCAACTGCAGCCTGAACTTGTATAAAACTTATCAAAACGCCACACCAACATCACAGTATTACTCGTCGCGACACACAGAAATAACACGGAGCTTAAGGCTCTTATTTATGGCATTTTTAACCAAATACTGACCTGTAAAATACAAAAAGAGTCTTTGAAAGACAGAACACAGGACCACTCGTGTCTTTCTCCAGATAGTACTAAAGGGGGGGCCGGAAGTGCACCCTATTTGTTTACCTGGGGTGGAACGACCGCAGTGCCTAAGGTTCCGCTGCTTACTCTTAAATATTTATACAGGGCTACATATCAAATGTTAATATTATTGATCGTCCACAATCTCAAAATATATTTAGATACTCTTAAAATAAAAATAAAATGACAGTCTCTCTGTATTATTTCCAAATGTGGTGCCCTATTTGGGTGTACCACACGCTCCCCAACAACAAAAGTGGCTCCTGACACTTAACAGTAACAAATCAAAATCTCAACATTATTAAAGTCTCTATTCAAAAGTCTCTGGAACGTCTTTCTTTTCATCTTCAGGTATTATCCAAGATCTGATTAGTTTAATAGCAAGGAATAGCATACTGACATGGCAAGTAGTTAGAGGTGAAAGAAGGAAGATAAAAAGGTTGAGGATAGAAAGGAGGGTAGCACATAAAAGGATATGGTGTTGACTGCTGGACACTGACAGTGTTCACCGACGGACGAGTCTGGAAGGCTGGCTGGCCCAGGGACGGATAGGTGAACACCATGTTGGGTCGTCTCTGTCTGGTGGACTGCCTCAGACGTGGTGGTGACTCAGGACGACGGTCTGGCTCTGGACTGGGCACCGGCTCAGGATCAGCTGCAGGTCCAGGGCTAGGAGCAGGAACATATTGGTGAAGATGAAGCATTTCCCTGTCGTCGTCTGGTTGAAGTTGATCCACGTTTTGTTCGCTTTCCCTTTGTATTTCTTGTCCTTCTTCCGTAATATTGTCTCTGTCTCGTTCAGATTGAATAGGAACTTGTACTTGTCTTTGCTGTGTTGTTCCCTGTCTTCTTTGTGACTCACATTGAACTTGGCCGACTGGACGTTGACTTTCTTGCAGGTGTCTGGGAACACGAAACCAATAGAGGGGTTCGTCTTCTTCTGAATCACTCGCTTCTGGACTGTTTGACTTTTCCAGTGTGTTTTGCCTGATATCGGTAGGTCTGTTGTTTCTCTTTTGTGACTTGGCAATTGGACTTTGAACGATGTCGACTGGTAAGTCGTTGACTTGGAGAAGTAAGTTTCTGTGCAGGGTACGGATGGGACGACCTCCTGTCTCTGGACTTACTTTGTAGACGGGGTTGTCTCCAACCTGCTCCCTCACGATGTAGACTGTTTGTTCCCAGTAGGGCCTTAGCTTGCCAGGTCCACCTCTTTCACCCAGGTTCCGCACAAGCACTCTGTCCCCTACTTGCAGGACTACACCTTTGCATCGTTTGTCATAGTTTGTCTTTCCTTTGGAGCTTGACTGTTGACTGTTTGCACCTGCGATCCTGTATGCCTCTGTCATTTTCCTTCTATTGTATTTGACCTGCTTTCTCTGCTGCTTGCTCTGGTACTTGGGGCGCGGAGTTGAAGCTTCGACAGAGGAGGAGTTTACTGGCTGGGACTTTGACTCTGTACCGATCTCTGGCTGTCCCTTGACAGAGACCGATTCCCGTTTCCCTGATTTCTTGGGTCGCTTCAGACATCCAACCGCTCTGTGTCCCGACTCACTGCATACAAAGCAATGACTACACTCCTGTAAGCTTTGTTCAGTACATTTCGGACAGAGATAGGTTTTCTTTTGGTTGGCTGGAGGCTGAGAACGCTGAGGGGAGGAGTTTACAGCTTTCTGTTCCATGAAAGTCGCCACCATCTTGGTTAGAGTCTCTACTTGTGCAGCAAGTTGTTTGATTGTCTGTGAGACTTGTTGGTCTTTGGCTGTCGTGTCCTTTGTTGCAATCACAGCGCTTTGTGCTGACTTCAGACGAGGGGTTTGTCCTAACCTTCGCTGGTGCTCATTCTCATCACTGATTATCTTTGTGACCTCACTAAGAATCTCTACATCTGTTACATTGTTGTTTGATATAAGAGGTCTTAGTCGTTGCCGTAGGTCTGCATACTTCACTCCCAGGCCTTGATAGACTGTGTGCAGAAACACTTCCTGGATTGTCCTTGGGTCATACGAGATGTCTGCATTGGCTTGTTTTGACTGAAAGATAAGTTTCTGTTTGAGTCCAATCATGCGATACAGGAATTGCTGAGGGGACTCCTGCTCAGTTTGTCGGGCGCACATTAGCTCCTGGAATATCTCTGTTGTTGCCTTTTCTCCAAGGTGGGATCGGAGAAAGCCCTGAAGTTCAGAAAGAACCAGTTCATCTTTGAGCATGAGCATGTCCCTGAACGTGCCAGGCTTTACAATTCTCAGTACCCCCCTCATGACCTCTGCTTCAGAAAATCCTTCTTTTAATCCTTCATTGATCTGTCTCATGAGACTGTTATAATTGATTTCAGAGCTGTTGTCTCCAATTTGTCCTCCAAAAACCTTGAATTCTCTCCGAGGCAGGTAGGAAAGGTCTTTGAGAGTGACATGTCTTTCTGGACTTCCTTGTTCCCTTGGCTGCGGTTGTGAGTGGCTCTGACGACTGGGTGCTACAGGTGGTTGGAGTGTCACAACTTCACACAGTCTTAGTCTTTCTCCCAGTGTCTCATATGCTTTCCTCAGTTCCTCTACAGACTCTGCGTTTGCGTTTACACTAACTTGGGTGCCTGGTGGAACAGCAGATGGTGATGGTGGATCTGGCAACATCTTGGATGGATGAGGACTTGACTTGGTTGGTATTGCAGCCTGATCAGCTGAATGCGTGGTGGAGCCACTCGTTTGTATCACTTTAGTGAGCAGGTCATCCAACATCAGCAACTGACTCATTCCCTCATCTTCAAGTTTCAGCAGAGTTGGGGACCGTAGATATGCATTGACATAGTCCATACAGCTCTCATTATCGTCTTCACTGAACTGTGTGTCTTTGTCTCCAGCTGCTAGGCTCTTTGTTAGCTCGAAAAGATCCTTACTTGAGAGGGCAAACAAGCGTCCTCTGATGCTCCATATCAGTTCTTTTCGTGCTGTCGACATGGTACTTTAGCTATCTGTAGTTCGAGTGTTGTATTATTTGTACAGTGACTAGGCTGCGTTTTACCTTCTTGACAGCAGTGCAGTTCCACTTTTGGTTGAAGATCCTTTCTTTCTCTTTGATCTTCCTCCTTGGACACCCACTGACTGACGTGTCTGATGTAGCAGCTTGGCAACCGTTGTCTCGTAGTTCTGGTATCACTGGATCTTCCCTCGATGACTGTAGAGGAGAGATCCCGGACGAGCCCCCACAGTTTGTTACGGGTCCCGGGAAGGTGACCACAATAACAAAAAGAAATAATTTTAAAGCGTGAAAAGACGTGATCCTTCGCGTCTGCTCTTGGGTCTGTAAAATACAAAAAGAGTCTTTGAAAGACAGAACACAGGACCACTCGTGTCTTTCTCCAGATAGTACTCTTATTTCATTTTCATTTTCATTTACAGGCAGCATCACATTTTGTGCTTTATATGTCATCTTCTTTTACATACTGTAAATAATGTTCTTTTTCCCTCAGTCACACAGTGCATAAACTACACTACATCTGACATCTCAAATTTACATACTTCACAAATCACAATTTACTTATACAGGACCTTCAATTACTAGACTGACTCCCATTAATTAGGACAAAACATAGGACTTAACTATGACCTTAGGCTAGTTTAGACATTGCACTTAGATTAGCTGACCTGGACTTAACAAATTATTTTACAAACTTGACAATAGGCAAATATACACAGGACACACTCTGACTATTAATTAGCATCAGGAGACTTTTACATTCACACGGAGCAAAATATACTTGTATTGAGTAAAACATTTTATGTGAGCTAACCGTCTTTCCCAAAGCTAAATTTGACTGGCGCGGAACCGCTACCGCGATGCGGCTCGCCTTTGATCTCCGGCGCCAACTGCAGCCTGAACTTGTATAAAACTTATCAAAACGCCACACCAACATCACAGTATTACTCGTCGCGACACACAGAAATAACACGGAGCTTAAGGCTCTTATTTATGGCATTTTTAACCAAATACTGACCTGTAAAATACAAAAAGAGTCTTTGAAAGACAGAACACAGGACCACTCGTGTCTTTCTCCAGATAGTACTAAAGGGGGGGCCGGAAGTGCACCCTATTTGTTTACCTGGGGTGGAACGACCGCAGTGCCTAAGGTTCCGCTGCTTACTCTTAAATATTTATACAGGGCTACATATCAAATGTTAATATTATTGATCGTCCACAATCTCAAAATATATTTAGATACTCTTAAAATAAAAATAAAATGACAGTCTCTCTGAATTATTTCCAAATGTGGTGCCCTATTTGGGTGTACCACATTTGCACCAGTGAAATGTGTGGATGCAAAATGTTAATCAGCCTTGCAATCATCAGTTGCTTATTCTCTTAAATTGGTTACCCTTTTACAAAAAATTGTAACTGTTTTCTCTTAAGTTTACTACTTACTACTAAAAAAATATTTTTCTTTGTAAATGTGACTTTTTTTTCTCTAAATTTTAACTTTTTTGGCTGCATTTTTCCATGCTAATTTGCAATGTTTTCCTGAAAAAAATTAAGATTATTTTCTTGAAAATGTATTACCCTCTCTTGTAAATTTGTGCTTTTCTTGTCATAATTAATGGGGGCAGCTGTGGCACAGGTGTAGTGTGGCCGACGACTGATCGGAGGGTGAGGTGTTCGATTCCCGCTCTGTCTGCAGTCTGCATGTCAAAGTGTCCTTGAGCAAGACACTGAACCCCCAGTTGCTCCTGGTGGGTCAGGCTAGAGCCTGTGCATGGCAGCTCCACCGCCATCAGTGTGCACATGAATGGGTGGATAGCAGGATCTGTAAAGCACTTTGGTCATCCAGAGATGAGTAAAAGCGCTATATAAGTGAATGCCATTTACCATAATTTATTAATCTTTTCCCATATATTACAACTTTTCTTGCAAATTTTAGGCTGTTTTTCATCATAACTGTATTATTGTTTCATCTTAGAGTTTCTCTCATAAGTTTGAGTTTGTCACCTTTTACTTATGAATTTGCAACTTTTCCCCCATAAAATTGTGAATTCCTTTTTTTTTTTTGGCGGGGGGTGGGGGGGGCAAAGCTGCCAGGGGATGTGGAGAAACGAGCCACAGGTTGCAGACCACTGAAATAATTTGTGTATAATATGAATATAAGTCAAGATGATAAAGTGTGTGTCACAACTCGCTCTCGCCCGTCATCTGTTTCAGCCGCGCGCACACCTGCGCCTCATCAGCCTTCAACTATTTAACCCGCTCTGCCTGGAGCCTCGGCCTGGAGCCGTCTGCTCGTCTACGCTCCCAATTCCAGCGCACGACCGTTCCTTCCCGGCCTGCGCCTTCGTTCCTCATGCATGTAAGCTGTTATTCCCTTACCTGCTCTCCAGTATTCTTCCCTGTGCACAGGTGGATCCTCCAGGCAGCGGACTACTCCCTCCTTCGTCTCATCCTCGTCTGTCCCATCCTCGCTTCGCCGAGCGCGCACCTGGGCGCTGTCCTCCAGGCAGGAGTCTGCAACTTGCCAACGTCAGCCACCTTGACATCTGCAAGTAAGCAGCACTTTGTGTGTAAACCTTGCGTGGTGAAGATCATTACTCACTCCTGTCTTTGCTCTGCCCTTAGGGTTGCCTGGCTGCACGGCGCACTGTTCTGCCCTCGGCGCTCCCTGTCCTCCAGCAGTCCATTCACACCTCACACTCACGCATCCAAACACCTGTTGTTGTTGAATAAAGCTTTTGAATCTCACTCGAGCCTGTGTGCGTGTTCCCTGGGCCCGACATCATGTCAGTGTGGAGAATTTTAGGGGTCCGGTGCTATGTGCATTGGGTGGCAGTCGAAGGCAGAGACCTTGGCAGTTCGATCCCCAGCTTCTTAAACTGGCACTTGAGATGTGGAACCTTACCTCTTTGTTAGGGAAGGAGTTTGAGCTTGTGAGTGAAGTTGAGAGATACCGGCTAGCTATAGTTGGGCTCACATCAGTGCACAGCTCCAATTCTGGAACAAGGCTCCTGAAGAGGGGCTGAGCGCTGCTGACCTTAACTGGGGACACTGTCTATGGGACGAGCATTCTTGTATCCTCCCCACCTTTCTGCCCCTATGTTGGGGTTCTCCCTGGTGGATGAAAGGGTTATTTCCCTGCACCTTCGGGTCAGTAAACAGGTCCTGACCGTCATTGATGCCTATGTGCCAAACAATGGTTCAGAGTACCCACCATTTTTGGAGTTTTTGACTGGTGTGCTCCTCTTAGAGACTCCATTGCCCTACTGGGGGACAACGTGCACGGGGGCAACAACAGTCAAACCTGGAGGGGTGAGATTGGGAGGAGCGGCCTTCCCGATCTGAACCCAAGTTGTGTTCAGTTGTTGGACTTCCACACTCACCACAATTTGTCTATAACAAACACCATGTTCAAGCCTGAGGGTGTCCATACTGTATGTGCTCTTGGCACCAGGATACCCTAGGCCATCGGCCAATTATTGATTTTGTTATTGCGTCATCAGACCTTTGACTGTATTCCTTGGATACTTGGGTGAAAAGAGGTGTTAAGCCGTTGAGGTGACAGATCTCTCTCTCTGAACTTCATTGCTGCAGGCTGTTGTGCTTCCTGCTGTGGGTGATCAGCCCTGTACAGGAATGACAGCAGAACTGACAAATTGAGCAAGCAAAGTCTACTTTTAGCACTGGTTGGTCTCCAGCAGCATGGCGAGCTTTTCGAGATTCTTGGAGTTGCTTGAGTCAGCAATTCACAAATTTTTTGATGCTGTCATAGCAGGTAGCTCGCCACCCAGAGCGATTGCATGCTTGACTTTCCCATATGTCAGTGGAGATTTCACATGCTTTCAGGCTGGATTTCAAGACATCCTTGTACCTCTTATATTGACCACGTCATGTAGGCTGGCCACTAGTTAGTTCTCCATAGAAGAGTGCTTTAGGTATTCGGGAGTTGTCCATGTGCACAAGATGTCCAGCTCAACATAGCTGACTAATGATGAGGTACAGAGCTGTTAACTGATCACCACCTGGTGGTGAGTTGGATCAGATGGCAGTGAAGGATGCCATTCAGAACCGGCAGAACGAAACGTACAATGAGGGTGTGCTGGTAAAGGTCTTCCACTCCCACCTCCCAAAGAATTTAGACAACATTCCAAGGGAGATGGGAGACATGGAGTCTAAATGGGTCATGTTCACCACCTCCATTGCTGGAACAACTACCCAGAGCTGTAGTAAGGTGCCGCTCATGATGGTAACTCCCGAGCCAAAGAGTGAAGTCTACAGGTGATGGGGGGCCATCAGGATGAATTAGTTCTACCAAGCTTGGTTGGCTTGTGGGACTCCTGAAGCAGTGGAGGTGTACCGGCATGCCAAGCAGAGCGTGGCTCGGGTAATTGCTGAAGCAAACGCTCAGGTGCTGGAAGAGTTGGTGAGGATATGGAACAAGACTTTCGGTCAGCCTTGAGGAGATTCCAGCAAGCTGTTCGGCAACTTGGGGGGGGGGGGGGGAGTAGCTCTCTGTCCACACTGTGTATGGTCCAGATGGAGTGCTGCTGACCTCAACTGGGGACATTGTCAGGTGGTGGAAGGAGTACTTCGAGGATCTCCTCAATCTCACTGACATGCCTTCAACAAACGAAGCAGAGCCTGAGGACGAGTGGGATGACTCACCCATTACTGGGACCAAGGGGGTTAAAAAAAAAACCTTTGCCCAATCTGACAAGGGGAGCAGGCAGAAAACAGTGTCTGCAAATCAGGGACAGAAGCTGTTTTTAATGAGCTGTAAAACAACGGGAATGATTTTTTTTTACCTTTAAAACTCCATCTTTGTATCACTGAGGATGTCAAAACTTGGAAAAAAAAATGGAATGAAATGAAACTGAATTGAGAGTCAGGACACGATTAATCTCCAGGGCTGTTTATTACTGTCCAGAACAGATTAGCTTCCACGTCACCAGTCCCTGTCCAACATCAACAAACAGACGCTCTCCTTCTTGGCATCAACTTGTAAACACACATTCATGGAGACACTCTTACATTATTTACTTGTGTGCTGACTGTTTGAGTGCAGTCATTTGCTGGAAATGTAGCACACTAAGATCAGCCAAGATGCAAAGAAAAAGAGAAGCCTGTTCTGCATACAATTATATTTCATAATCTTTTTATACTGTGTATATAATTTGTGATCGTTCCCAAAATATCTGACACATTTGCAAGTGATTCCACACATCAACATTTGGCATTTTGGGTAAAACTTTGAGTTCATCATGTCCTCAACAGGTGTACAGCACATCACACATCACAGAACAGAGGACAGCAGATCTCAGCTCTCTCCTCAGGTGAACACAGTGTTAATACAGCCATCACAACCAAACACCCACTTTACACTGGGATTGTAAACAATGCTGCTGATATGAACTAATGCAGCTGATTATTATGAAAGACAGCAGTCACTGTATAAAATGCATTTTGCTGATGATTCTTTAAAGGTTTTTCCAGAGTAGAAATGCTCCGAGGCTCAGCAAAGGTAATACAGAGGGGAGTGTGAGAACCATTTGATGTATTTAGTTGGGACAGTGGTGGCCTAATGGTTAAGGATATGGATTAGTGAGGGCAAGGTCACTGGTTCAATCCCTGGACTGGCAGGATCAGGTCTGGGTGGAACAGATAACAGCAGCTTTGCCCCACCCTCCTTAACCCCACTGTGGTGCCCTTGAGCAAGGCCCTTAACCCCAACTGTTCCAGTGGAGATGCCCAGTGGCCACAGGTCAGTCTGTGGTTGTACTGGGCAGCTTCCTAGTGTGAATGTGAACAGGGTGTCCTTGAAAAAGACAGGTTGCCTCTCAGTGGAACTCTTCTGTATAAATAAAGGTAAAAAAAAATACATGGGCGCACTAGTCCCACAATTTCATTTAAGTTAGTATCTCACGGAGTGATGAATGTTGCAGTTTTTGGATTCACCAACTTTTCATTTGGGGCAGCTGTGGTGCAGGTGTAGTGTGGTCGACCTCTGATCAGAGGGTCGGTGGTTCGATTCCCACTCTCTCTGCATATCAAAGTGTCCTTGAGCAAGACACTGAAACCCGAGTTACTACTAGTGGGTCAGACCAGCGCCTTGCATGGCGGCTCTGCTGCCATCAGTGTGTGAATGGGTGGATAGCAGGAGCTGTAAAGCGCTTTGGTCATCCTGAGATGAGAAAAAGTGCTATGTAAGTGAACGCCATTTATCTTTTATTTCTAATGAATGTTTGTGAAAAACAGCGTTTGTCCCTGTAATAAGCGGCAATTAGCAACATTTACCCGAATGTCTGCAAAAGTGTTAGCAGAAGACAGTCGGCAAACATCAGCAAATGTTAGCGACAGTGTTTGCGATGATTAGCAACTATTTGCCAGTGGCCATGTTTACATGTCCACAAATAAACCGGTCATGATTGGATTTCTGGAGTTATCTGATTATTGAAGTGCTCATGTAAACAGAATAATCTGATAAAGACCATGCAACCGGGGTCATTAACTCTAGTGATTTACCCGCCAAAAATCAATTTATTCAGACATGTAAACACGACAAAACTGACTATTGCCATTATTGGTTTATTCCCAGTAATAGGTTTATAGTGACCATGTAATTGGGGTCAATGTTTGGGACCTTTTACCAACTCCGGGTAAAATGTCAGGTGACTCTTGGACCCAACTCTGTATAATGGATGACCAAACCCTCCCCAGCATTCAGATTTCTCCTGACTCTAAAAGTGTTTGTAAAGGTTCTTAAACAGCTACTCGTGTTCACTACTTGGTCAACCAAAAAGAACTTTAGCAACATGCGTTACAAGTGTTTGCAAACACTTGCAACTATTTTTCAAATGCTTACAACTATTTTGCAAATGTTCGCGGAAAAATAAACAAGAACTGTTTGCAATCTTAAAAACTGTTTGCGATTTGTTTTGCAACCTTTTACATACCCTGATAAAAAAAAAAAGCCAAAAATCACGTTTATCAGCATCTGCCGCTCCGTGAGACGCTAGCTTTAAAGGAAAAATTTGCATGACCAGGTGTTAAGCAGGACTCTCCAGAGGCCCCACAATACATTATCACAACCTTACTATATGTTAAATATTGCATAGCGGTGGGATGATATACGATATAATCCTTTGTCGTGATAAAAACGCATGATTAATTCACCCCAAAGAATTTCTATTATTTCGATCATCGTTCCTCATGATAATCACCCATATCCTTGCATGAGAAAGCTCAGAATGCCGTTCCTCTTGCCTGCTGAAGTACAGTCCTGGTTTCCTCATGCATTCTGAGCTTCCACCACCAGGGGAAGCCTGTTTGAGATCAAGTCTTCCAAAGCTCTTAACATGACACTGTCACTGCCCTCATGGCTGAGCAGGAGACGGACCTGGATTTCTACCCGTCTCAAAAAAAGGTGAAGTCTGAGATCTGAAATTATTATGAATTCCAGACACCAGATCAACAGGGAAATGAGCTGTCCGCATGTGGAACCTGCAAGCAACAGCTTGGAAAGGAATTTTATAAAGATTCCAACGGGGGGATCAATGTGGTGCCTTGATGGATGCTCATCAGCAGAGGACACTGTCCAACACCCAACAGGCTGCTGTCTTGAAGGTCTGTGCTCTCCAAGTGCTTTCTTATTATGCGTTAATATTAAGCATTTGCTAATTTTTCTCAGTAATTTGTGACAGATTTCTTTGTAGATTTTTGTTTTACTTAAAGGTGATAGACAACATTATGACCTCCTGGCCAGTAGGTGCTGCACTTACTCTTGGCCCAAGAGACGAACATCAACACACAGCAGACTATTCTACAGTCTCAGTTCTTTGGTGATTATGAGCCAGATACAACATGTCAAGTGACGGCTCTTTTGTGGTATAGCATGAGCATGAGCCGACGAAATGTGACATCAACAAGTTATGCCATTGGTTGTAACATCCTTACTAGCCGCTGTAGTTCTTACCATCCAACTGCTCAGATGTAAATATTATGATTTTGGACCCCTAAATTTTTTAAAAATATTTTTTCACCAATATATTATTTTTTTCAAGAATATAATGATTTTAAATTCTGCACCTTTCTAAACATTTTGCTGATATATTACTTTAAACAATATTTTTTTCATGAAAACACTAATAATAATGCATCAGATTTACGTATCACTTTTCATAGACACTTTACAATGGATACATTATTCATTCACTCCACAGACAATGGTAGCGGTAAACTACTCCTGTAGCCACAGCTGCCCTGGGGCAGACTGACGGAAACGTGGCTGCCAATCCGTGCCAACGGCCTCTCCAACCACTACCAAACATTTATACACATTCATACCCAGTGTCATGAACACTGGAGGCAAGGTGGGTAAAGTGTCTTGCCCAGGGACACAACAGCAGGATGTCTGGGGAGAATGGGATTCAACCCACCAACCCTCCAGTTATTAGACGACCTGCTCTACCTCCTGAGCCACTGTCACCCACATATCCCTGCTCCATTTCATTTTTGCTGAGCACCAAGCTGGACGGCAGGAAGTTCCATTTTTACATGGTCTTTCGCATGACCCGGCCGGGACTTGAACCCTGACCTCCCGGTTGTGGGGATGGATGTTCTACTTCTAAGCCACCACTCAAGTACACCTTTAATTTTTGAAAAAACAGTGAGTCACAGGAAACCTGACTGGTTATGGGTGCACACGGATCCAGAGCTGCAGCTTGACAACCCATGGCAAATTTGCAGAATGGTGTTTTTTCTTACGGTAAAGAAAGAAAGCTTTGTATCTATCAATGATTTATTCCATATTATATCACTGACTGGAGGAGTAACTCCATCAATCCATACAGTACATGTGGGGAAAGAATCCCACATAAGATGCCTCTTTTCATACGAGTGGCCACATGTGCATGAGTCTGAAGTAGAAAATTTGATTAAAGAGCATTATGTAATACTGACAACTAACATTTTAAAAATGGTACTGCAGTCCATTTTCCCTCCTCCTCTGATGAGCTGAGCCAAGCAAGTTGAAGACAGGAGAAATGAGGGTTATAGCAAACACTGGAGAGCACTGATGACTCAGACAGAGTCAGGCGTCCTTTTTTGTGATGAGCAGAAACAATCACTGGTCCTCATCTCTAGCTTGTCTCCATGACTGTACCACACCGTGTTTTCTCCCATGGTCTGTATCTGTCTTTGCACTGAGCAGAACAAGATTGGCTCTAGTTCTACTAAGAAGTGTACCCAAATCTAAACAAAAAAAAGTTTTTCCAGGATGAATTATAAACTATGCAAATAAAAATAACACTATTGCTGAAGAAGAAAGTGTTTTCAGCTTAAATATTTAATTACTTTTTGGTGATGCCTCATGATTATTAGCTTATGAATATCTCCTTGAACAAAAGAAAAAAGCTGATTGCCACCATGGTGATACCTGTTCATGTCTGAGATTATTCTGACTCAACTAACACAAAGGCCTTGATATGCTGGATGAGCTTCTCAAATACAAAACTTCGTTAGTCAGAACTCTTCCTGCTTAAAATTAATGTGGAGCAGCAAACAGCATGTATTATTATTAAACATAATTAATAAATAAAACAGATCTGGTGGAGGAAACGTTCCTTGGTGTTGGGCCACAGGAAATCAAGCTCAGCACAGTGACTGCACTCTGGAAAATCCTTTTAAAAAGAAATGTGTCACAGACAAACACAACACAGTTTCACAGATATCCACTAGAGGGAGTTGGAGGACTGCACTGGGACTCATGCACACTCAGGAACACAGACACAAAGGAGCAGGGGACCGGGGAACTAGCGACTCTGCTGATTCAAGCTGGGGCCCTCATCACTCATCAAATCGTCCCTCCAGGATGCTCTCGAAGGAAAACGGGACGAACTTGAAGCCCTGGCCTGAGTAGAACTTGTTCTGGAACTCCACCCTGAAAGGAACAGACAGAAGGAACAGTACAGTAAGAGGTGTGTTTGTTTCAACATACAGCCAAAGCCTGTACTTATCACAGGAGAAATATGCGTTTTGTTTTACATATGTTAATATACAGTGCATCCGGAAAGTATTCACAGCGCTTCACTTTTTCCACATTTTGTTACGTTATATAACCATATTCCAAAAGGTATGAAATTAATTTTTGTCCTCAAAATTCTACACACAATACCCCATAATGACAACATGAAAAAAGTTTTTTTTTTTTTAGATTTTTGCAAATTCATTAAAAATTAATAACCTAAGAACTCACATGTACATAAGCAGTCACAACCTTTGCCATGAAGCTCAAAATTGAGCTCAGGTGCATCCTGTTTCCACTGATCATCCTTGAGATGTTTCTACAGCTTAACTGGAGTCCACCTGTGGTAAATTCAGTTGATTGGACATAATTCGGAAAGGCACACAACTGTCTATATAAGGTCCCACAGTTGACAGTGCATGTCAGCACAAACCAAGCAGGAAGTCAAAGGAATTGTCTGTAGCCCTCCAAGACAAGAGGTCCACAGGGTTGTCTCGAGGCACAAATCTGGGGAAGGGTACAGAAAAATTTCTGCTGCTTTGAAGATCCCAATGAGCACAGTGGCCTCCATCATCCGTAAATGAAAAAGTTTGGAACCACCAGGACTCTTCCTAGAGCTGGCCGGCCATCTAAATTGAGCAATCGGGGGAGAAGGGCCTTAGTCAGGGAGGTGACCAAGAACCTGATGGTCACTCTGTCAGAGCTCCAGCATTCCTCTGTGGAGAGAGGAGAACCTTCCAGAAGGACAATCATCCCTGCAGCAATCCACCAATCAGGCCTGTATGGCTGAGTGGCCAAACAGAAGCCACTCCTTAGTAAAAGGCACATGGCAGCCTGCCTGGAGTTTGTCAAAAGGCACCAGAAGGACTCTCAGACCATGAGAAACAAAATTCTGTGGTCTGATGAGACAAAGACTGAACTCTTTGGTGTGAATGCCAGGCGTTATGTTTGGAGGAAACCAGGCACCATTCATAACAACGCCAATGGTGGTAGCAGCATCATGCTGTGGGGATGTTTTTCAGCGGCAGGAACTGGGAAACTAGTTAGGATAGAGGAAAAGATGAATGCAGCAAAGTACAGAGACATCCTGGATGAAAACCTGTTCCAGAGCACTCTTGACCTCAGACTGGGGCGACGGTTCATCTTTCAGCAGGACAACGACCCTAAGCACACAGCCAAGATATCAAAGGCTTCAGGACAACTCTATGAATGTCCTTGAGTGGCCCTGCCAGAGCCCAGACTTGAATCCAATTGAACATCTCTGGAGAGATCTGAAAATGGCTGTGCACCAACACTTCCCATCCAACCTGATGGAGCTTGAGAGGTGCTGCAAAGAGGAATGGGCAAAACTGCTCAAAGATAGGTGTGCCAAGCTTGTGGCATCATATTCAAAAAGATTTGAGGCTGTAATTGCTTTCAAAGGTGCATCAACAAAGTATTGAGCAAAGGCTGTGAATACTTATGTACATGTGATTTCTTAGTTTTTTATAAATTTGCAACAATTTCAAAAAATTCATGTCGTCATTATGGTGTATTGTGTGCAGAATTTTGAGGAAAGAAATGAATTTAATCCCTTTTGGAATACGGCTGTAACATAACAAAATGTGGAAAAAGTGAAGTGCTGTGAATACTTTCTGGATGCACTGTACTGTAGTTTGAAGAGGTGTAAATGAAATGAGTGACACACTTTGGTCAAAACATCTCAAAGTTTTAATACTGCAGCACCATTTTCCATCTCCAGTTCAGGACAGACATACATGAAAAGCAACGAATGCACACAAGGCCGCCCAAATACACTGCCCTCTAAAAGGATTGGGACAGTGACACAGGTTTTGTTATTTAAGCTGTTTACCAAAACATATTCAAGACACAGCTGTACAATCAATATGGGCTTAAAGTAGAACTGAACTGAACGGCATTGAACGGCACTGGGTGATAGTACATACAATTATAAAGATAATTTATCATTGGCACCCCCTCCACAAATCCCGGAATCTTGGAGAAAATCGCGATTTTGAATTTCCCGCCCTGAAAAATCAGACAAATCCCCCGAAGTGCAGCCGGAGTTCCGCGTGACGTCACGAGTGTGACACAGTCCTCCATGTTTACCATTGCGAGCACGTCGACACTGGTTGTTTTTGGTGCATTTTGTCGTGATAGTCGACTACAAAACACTTCCAACACCTGGGAAGATCTGTTCAGTGGCCAAGGAAAGCTGTCATGGCGACGAAAGAAAAGAAAGGGGGAGGAAAAGCGACCGGGAAGCGATGCGTTTCTAGATATACAGTGATCCCTCACTTATCGCGTTTAATGGGGACCAGAACCGACCGCGAAAAGTGAAAAACCGCGAAGTAGCGTCACCCTCCCCCCCCAAGGGCGTCACAAGCACTATTTTGCACAAAAAGGCACAAGAGAACAGCGAAAAATGCCACTAAGCAACACGAGCGATAAAGAACAATGAATGCGGTCTTCCTTCGCTGGGTAAAACGTCTCGGCCAATCAGCTTGTGAGGTAAAACGTCTCGGCCAATCAGCTTGCGAGATTCCCGAGCAGTGAAGTGGTGGGCAGAGAGGAGTGGAGCGGTGGTCAGAGAGGTAGATTTTCAGTTGTGCGGGCTCTCCGTGTTGATACCTGATGTTCTAATGTAGTCTCCCTGCCTTCTCCCTGCCTTCTACATTAGAACATCAGGTATCAACACGGAGAGCCTGCACAACTGAAAATCTACCTCTCTGACCACCGCTCCACTCCTCTCCGCCCACCTCTTCACCGCTCGGGAATCTCGCAAGCTGATTGGCCGAGACGTTTTACCTCGCAAGCTGATTGGCCAAGACGTTTCACCCAGCTTCGCTCCCTGCCAAGTGCCTATACCCAGCGAAGGAAGACCGCATTCATTGTTCTTTATCGCTCGTGTTGCTTAGTGGCACTTTTCGCTGTTCTCTTGTGCCTTTTTGTGCAAAATAGTGCTTGTGACGCCCTTGGGGGGGGGGGGGTGACGCTACTTCGCGGTTTTTCACTTTTCGCGGTCGGTTCTGGTCCCCATTAAACGCGATAAGTGAAGGATCACTGTAATAAGTTGGAAAAATGCTGATGGTTTTTTTCCCCCCCTTTCTTTTTTATTGTTAATTTTCCTTATCCTGACACCCCAAACATGCCAAAGTAAAGACTCACCATTCTGTATTCAATAAGCGACTCTCCTCCCCATCACTGCTGCGGTCTGAGTCGGTGCCGGAATCCCCCGAAAATTCTGGCTCTAATCTGTACGGTTCGATGCCTCCCTCGCTCTCTTCCTGTTCACTTGGCACTCCTGCATCCTCCTCTGTCTTGTCACCGATCCTGAATGCCTCTTCACTCTGAAAACTCTGGTGTTCTTGACTGCTGGAACTGCTATCATCTGCCATTGTTGTTTTGATAAGGGTCACACTCGTGACGTCACGCAGCGTCGTCTGCACTACTTCCGGTTTGTTTGGCACTGCCAGCCAGAGGCAAAAGTTTATCGGCTTATAGCTTGGCCATCGCACGGCCTAAAAATTTCTTTTATGTGTTGAAAAATACAACAGGTAATAAGGAATTAATCTGCTATTCTACTTTTTTGGCAAAAAGGTGAGTTCTGTTCTACTTTAAAGTGCAGACCCTCTGCTTTAATTTGAGGGTATTCTCATCTAAATCGGAGGAATGGTTTAGGAATTGCAACCATTTTTATACCAAGTCTCCTCATTTCAGGGACTTGATTTGGCCATCCTAACATTTCCACTATCTCGCTGATGGATTTCTTATTCTTCAGCCTAAGAATGATCTGTTTCACTTCCAATGAAAGCTCCTTTGACAGCGTATTGTGAGTTCACAGCAACAGCTTCCAAATGCAAATGTTAGACCCGGAATCAACTCCAGACCTTTTAACTGCTTGATTGATGGATTAATGAGGGAATAGCCCATGCAGCCCATGAAATGGCTTTTGAGTCTACTGTTCCATTACTTTTGAGCCCCAGAAATGAGGCGATTTTGTATAAAATAAGGTTGCAATTCCTAAACTGCAACTCCAATTTGGTTGAATACCCTCAAATTAAAGCTGGGTTCACACTATAGCGTTTGGACCAACTTTTACAGACGTTTTGGAAAATCAGAGAACGTAGTCCAAACGTTGGTGAAATTCCGTTCGTGAGCAGGTTTTTTTTAATCCAGCACACACCAACTTTTACGAACTTTTAGAAACTTTTATGAACTTCTGCTAGCAATTCCCAGCGTTGCATTCAGCATTGTCAAACTTTTGCCAACTTGGGCTAGTGTTTGTGTAGCTGTTGCCAACTTAGGTTAACTTAAGCAAACAAATACTCAGCACAGGTCAGCTGACATCAGCGTCAGGCAATGCTCATATCAAGTTCAGCGTTTGTGGAGGCTTCCTGCCATTCTGGATCTGCTTTTTTGGGTGGATTCACACTACAACGTTTAGACCAACGTTTACTGACATTTTGGCAAACGTCTAGCTTTGTTGGCAAAAGCTGATAAAAGTTAATGATGGTTGGTGTTTGTTGGCAAATGCTGGTGAAAGTTGTATTTCTTGAAAATTTTCAGCATGCTGAAAATTTGCCGACGTTAGGAAATAAACATTGGTGAAAGCTGTGCTTAGTTTGTAAAAGTTCCTGAGTGCTGGGCTAAGTTATGTAGAGTTTGCTGAAGTCAGCCTAAGTTAAGCTCCACTGGCAAACATTGACTGAAATGCCGGTGAAAACGGATGTTTTTAGATTGAAACTCACTTCATATATGCAGGAACAAAAGAGAAATAGAGAGAAGGGGGAATTAAAATATATATATATATATATATATGTAAGAGGACAACGTACAGTATTTGGGGATAAAAAGGTGTGTATGAATTGCTTTTTTAAATCTACGGGATATATATATATATATATCCCATAGATTTAATGTGGATGCCTGTGTGTGTGTGTGTGTGTGTGTGTGTGTGTGTGTGTGTGTGTGTGTGTGTGTGTGTAATGGGCATTTGATTAGTTTTGAATTGCTTGAGGGTTTGTTTGCTCCAGGTAATGGGTGTGGTCTGGTGGGTGGTCTGGGGTTGTATGTCTTTGCAGTGTTATTTTTCCACCACTAGGCTGTGCTGTTGCACAAAGTGTCTAAAGGTGTCTTTTGCCGGTAAGATCACTGTTGCCTTGGAAACAACAGCTGTTGGAGACACCAATCTTTTTTTTTTTTTTCTGTCTGAAAAAACATTTTCTTAGTCCGTGGAATAAAGTTTTGTTCGAGAAATTTTCAGTTTGAGTCTGTCTACTCTCTGCCTGCAACATACAGTGGTGTGAAAAAGTGTTTGCCCCCTTCCTGATTTCTCATTTTTTTGTATGTTTGTCACACTTAAAATGTTTCAGATCAAACAACTTTAAATATTAGACAAAGATAGCACAAGTAAACACAAAATGCAGTTTTTAAATGAAGGTGTTTATTATTAAGAGAAAAAAAAATCCAAACCTACACGGCCCTGTGTGAAAAAGTGACACTCCCCCCCCCCAAAAAAAAAACACAGGCCACACCCAGGCCTGATTACTGCCACACCTTTTCTCAATCAAGAAATCACTTTAAAAGGGCCTGCCTGACAAAGTGAAGTACACCAAAAGGTCCCCAAAAGCTAGACATCATGCTGCGATCCAAAGAAATCCAGGAACAAATGAAAAACAAAGTAACTGAGATCTATCAGTCTGGAAAAGGTTATAAAGACATTTCTAAAGCTTTGGGACTCCAGCAAACCACAGTGAGAGCCATTATCCACAAATGACAAAAACATGGAACAGTGGTGAACCTTCCCAGGAGTAGCCAGCCGACCAAAATTAACCCAAGAGCACAACGATGACTCATCCAAGAGGTCACAAAAGACCCCAAAACAAAAGAAACTGGGCAAAAATGGCCTGCATGGCAGAGTTCAGGGTTCCCTCTGGTAACATTTCTGGATGGCGGCCCGCCATGCCAGAAAAATTTCCGCTGCGCTTATGAGGAGAAATAAATTTTAGAAAAATATATGAAGCAATGATTTTTCGCAAGCGTGCGCACACAAACAACGCGCGTGACCGTCCTCCACACGGAGTTTAGAAGCACCCCGCCCACACAAGCTTTCCAGTCAGTCATCAGGCAGAGTGTCTTGCTAGCATGACTGTCCGAGAGAAACATAAGTTTATTAAAGTACTTTAA
Source organism: Pholidichthys leucotaenia (assembly GCA_020510985.1). Classification (NCBI taxonomy): domain Eukaryota; kingdom Metazoa; phylum Chordata; class Actinopteri; order Cichliformes; family Pholidichthyidae; genus Pholidichthys; species Pholidichthys leucotaenia. Next base: position 462,259,778 of record CM035836.1, on the reverse strand, counting down.
ACGTGGAAAAAAAATCAGAAGAGGTATGTAAGCACTAGCGTTTATCATGGTTTTAAGCCGCTGAAAACGGGAGCAATAATGAAAGAGTCACTTAGCTAAGAGATATGGTTAGAATTCATATGCAGCCGGCTTCATATGAAGGGAAAGGCCAGGGGGACTGATGAATTGCTGAGGATATATTTCACCAGCCACTATTAAGTCATGTTCCCTATTATGTACCACGCAAGTTAAGATGACTGAAATTCACGAAGTAAATGACTTTAATTTGTCAGCAGCCTTCAGACAAACTAAATGTGCCAACATTTGGATTTCAAAATAAGGGAGGTGTTATGATCCCTCGTGCGCCATTACGCAGCACACAGAGGGCAGAATGAAAACCCACGAGCAGGAGTAGATTTGTGCGCTTTATTGACATAAACCCCAAATAATAAGTCCAGCTAACAGTCACGACTTGAACAGAGAGTTGAAATGATTGCAATATAGGCCACCAGACAAACAGGGACGCCACCTGGACGCTCAGCCGCCCAGGGAGAGGAAATGTCTAGTGCCGCAGTGTATCAGTCAGCACAGGGAGAAAGGCAGACATAACTTACGGGCTGAGGCGATCCAAGACAGTCCATGCTGTCTGGAGGATGAAGAAAAAGCAGGAACAGCCACTTACGCTAGCTATCCACAACAGTCTAGCGTAAGAGAAGACAGGATCGTCAGGCTGGCAGTAATGAAGGGAGTGATGGCTACATACAGAGGTACACACTGCTGTGTAAGGAGTGCAATGCTCCGACGATCTCTTCCCACTCAAAAAGCCCTTAAGTAATCACAATACTAATGAGGGAAGAGACTGCTGGTGTGGAAAAGCGTGAGCTGGATCAGTTGACACCAGGTGTGCATGAGTGAGTGTCTGAGCATGTGAATGAGGTGTGTGTGTATGTGTGTGCGACACCAACAACAAGAAACAGCTGGCAATACTGACAGGAGGAGGAGGCGTGCCCAAGCTGTCAGGAAGCGAGGACCCAAAGGGCTCCCTGAAGCGCCTGATGGAAAACAAATAATAAAATGGGCCAAAATAGCCACGGGGTCAGAACTGGGTTTGGACCACCAAACCCAGGTTCATGACAAGAGGTTTTTCCTGCTGTCTGGGTGGTGAGGAGATTTTTAAAAAAAAGAAAAAAGAAAAAAACCAACTATAAAAATATAGAAATATTATAACAGAAATAACGAGGCATCCTTGGTCATTTAAGTTAATCTATTTCATTAAATACAATTTTATTAATATTTTTTTCTTTGTAATCAGAGTTAAATTATTGTTCTGTTCTGACTGCAAAGTTATAGTCAAAAATGTAAACTGTTATAAGAAAAAAGTAAAAAAACATTTTTTACCACAGTCTGTTTCAAATTTATTTAAAAAACAGACAAAATTAGCCATAAAATAATCCACAAATTTATAATAAAGTTTCAAATAGTAGTAGTAGATTAGTTTATTTGACAGGGACAGTGCAATAAACATAGACAATTAATCAAAGACAATCAATCTGATGTGTTGCATATAGAGTGTATAGCTATTAGCTAATTTGCAACTCTTGTCCCTGGATGGGCTTTAGAAAAAAGAATCAAGTAAAGATGGGGAAAAAAAAAAAAAAATATACACAATAACCACATACATCAATGCAGAAAAAATATAAATACACAATTATAAATATTATAAATATTATAAATACACAAATATAACAGCCTGACTCACATTTAACACATATAACATAACTCACATTTGCCTATTTCAGGCCTTCCTCCCTCCGTCACTCACTATAAACAAACACATTTATTCCTTCCCTTTATTCACTCTCACTTTGCAGACAATTAATTCATACATGAGTACATTCTTGTTTATTTTTCAGCCAGTTTTTAACATTTTTAGTGAATGTTTTAAAGTCCGTTATTATTTTAATTTCATTTGGCATTGTGTTCCAGATGTGACTGCCCTTTATAGAGAAAGCTGTTTGTCCAAATGTGGTTCTGCGGTGGAATATTTTACAGTTATTGTTAACAGAACTCCTGGTGGCTCTGCTGCTGTCCTGTCTTTGGACAAAACCAGCAAGTGGCTCGGGTGCTGATTTATGGAAACATTTGAACGTTAATTTCAGAAGACAGAGGTCAATGAAGCTCTCAAAACTCAATAGGTTGTATTTTTTTAAAACATTACAGTGATGCCACCTAATGGGCTTTTTGTCCAAGATTTTTAGGGTTTGATTATATAATGAACCTATATGTCTTATTGTGGAAGGGGCTGCTTGAGCCCAGACTGTCAAACAGTATGATATATGAGAAAAAACCATAGAATGCATATACAGTGCAGCTGCTTCGTAAGGTATGTAATATCTAATTAATTTAAAGCAGTTCAGATTTTTTTTTACTGTTTTTGAAATTTTCTTTATATGAAGATTAAATTTGAGTTGAGGATCTAGTACAATGCCAAGGTATTTGAATTCTGTAGCTAAACTGATGTCATGATCATGTATATTAACTTTAAAATGTTGCAGGTTACATTTTTTGATTGAAAAGCACATTGAGACTGTTTTCTGAAGGTTCAGCAATAGATGGTTCTTGAGGAGCCACTCTTGGACATCAACCATACTTGTAGACAGTACATCTGCAGCCTGTGCTGGAGTCTTGGCAGCTGTGTAAATAACTGCATCATCTGCATAAAGTTGGCATGTTGCAGCTGAGCAGTGTAACGGCAAGTCATTAATAAAAATGCTGAAAAGTAAAGGACCAAGAATGGACCCTTGTGGGATACCCATGCGGTTGTTTAAAAATGAGGATTTATCCTGGTGAACTTTTACACACTGTTCTCTATTCTGGAGATAAGATGCAAACCATTCTAATGTATTTGGGGAGAAGTTAAAAGATACCATTTTGGATAAAAGCAAACTGTGGTTTACAGTATCGAAAGCCTTTTTGAGATCTAGAAAAACAGCTCCTACCACATTACCCCTGTCCAAGGACTGTTTGACGTTTTCAATAAGGCAACAATTTGCTGTTTCTGTTGAGTATCCTGGTCTAAAACCAAATTGATGTGGATGAAGAAGTTGACTGTCTTGTAAGTAGTCTATCAGCTGTGTAGCTACAACTTTTTCAAGAACCTTAGATAGGACTGGTAAGATAGAGATTGGGCGGTAATTGCATATATCGTCTTTACTGCCTGATTTATGAACTGGTATGACGACAGCTTTTTTCCAGCCAGATGGAAATGTACTAGACCTAATGGAGAGATTAATGAGATGGGTCAGTGGTTTGATTAATATTTTGCTGTGCATTTTGAGAAAGGAGGTGCTCATATTGTAGATATCATTAGTTTTTGAGTTTGACAGTGTTTTAACAATACCAGCAATTAACTTCTCATTTACCTCATCGATGTGAAAAGTATCTGTTGGGAGTATGGAATTTGTGTTGTTGAGCACATTTGGCAGCACAAAAATTTTTGTTAAGTCTTCCACAGAGCCCACAAAGTGTGAATTAAATTCATTTGCCAAAGTAGCCTTGTCACTGACGGTCTTGCCATTGATTCTAAGTTCCTTTACCCCCTTCTGATCGTTTTTTTTATTAGTTAAGTTATTTAAATGCCTCCATAGGGAACTGTTGTTACCCTTTGCATGATCTATCAGTTTATTGTAATAAGATATTTTTGATTTTCGCAGCTCATGTACCACTTTATTTCTTAAACTTTTGTACACAAGGTGATCATTTTGTAGTTTGGAGGTTAGTGATGTTTTCAGTGCATAGTCTCGCCTCTTCATAAGTTTTCTTATTTCATTATTTAACCATGGTAGGCTAATCTTCTGTTGTCTACTTTTAATTTGCTTTGAAAATTTTTCTATAGACTTTGTGATTGTTGCAGTTATAAAATTACAACAATCATCTACTTCACATGTTGACATGAGCTGCTCCCAATTTTGATTCTCTAAGTAATGTTCAAACTCCTCATTTTTTGATTTGGGGATAATAAAATTTGATTTGTCAATATCGACTCCCCCAAAATACTGTAGTCGCATTTTAGTAAGTTTCCTGACAGCAAGAACCATGTTATGATCTGAGAGACCAGTTACAAGATTATAGGTTCTGGTTATTCGTTCTGGTTTATTAGTGAATACCATGTCAATAAGTGTTCTTGTACAAGAAAAGTCAATTTTACAAGAGGAAATTACAAATTTGAGGAAAATGGTTTCAAATTTAGATAAATTTACAGAGAAAAGTAGAAAACTATGAGAAAACTGTTACAAATTTTTGAGAAAAACCTCAAACCTGCTGCACGGTGGCGCAGTGGTTTAGCACTGTGGCAGCACAGTTTACCCTCGGCCGGGGGATCGCGGGGATCACGAGATCGTGGGTTCGATCCCAGCCCCCGACCAACGGTGAGCTGTGTGGAGTTTGCATGTTCTCCCCGTGTTGCGTGGGATTTCTCCGGTTTCCTCCCGCATACCAAAAACATGTAGGTTTAGGGCGCACGCAGCGACCGGCAGCCGGTGGCTTGTCACCAGACTGCAAACCAAATCTACCTACGGGTACAAAAAAAAAAAAAAAAAAAAAAAACCTTCAAGACTGAAGTCATTACTCAAGTTTTTAAGCGGGTGCTCTTTTGCACCCTTAAATCAACTAGAAATTTTTGGTTGTCTACTTTAAATTATTAATTTCAAAGCACTGCTTTTACATGAGTAGAATTTCTGGCTACTATACCCTCCTGATCATATAATTTAAGTATGCATGAGTACATTACTATTATGAATGTTTTTTTTCCCCTTCCCTACTCTCTCAATGGAAAAAAAGAAACACTAGAATAAAAATACAAAAAAATTCACATATTTTTGTCATTTATGTAAACCATGACAAAAAAAATCCTGCAGGACAAAACATGACACTTGATATTTTCTAACCTGTTTGTATACCACTGTAGGAGTCAAGAATTGAGGAGACTGGATGATTTTTCCACTTCTGCAACTTCTACTGCTGGACACACACACCGTGTGTCTCCTCTTGGAGAGTTGGAGGAAGGAAGCTGCAGCCTGCTCAAGCCATGGGATGCAGCCGAGTTCTGATGAAGGCGGGTGATAATAAAGCTATTAAAAATCCAACGCTGCCTTTAGTCCATCATCCTCTTCACTGGTGACCCCGTGGATGCACACGTTTTGTGCAAACGCAACCTTCTGATCTGAACAGCCACGCTGGCGACCCGAGACTGAAGAAAACGAGCGGCCAGCGAACACAGCACCCGGGCATGAATGCTCCATCGCAGCGGCCTGACTGGTCTGCCCTCCCTGCTGCCTCAGGGAGGCCTCGACGCAGAGCCCACGGCGGGCGAGCTGCTCTCAGAACATCAACCAAGACCGGGTAAGCGGCAGAGAACATCATGGCGCGCCCTTGCCAAGATCGGCACATCCACGCGGGACCGGCCGCGCAGCTCCTCCACATCAGAGCACATGCGGGCGACTCCCATGGCCGACGGAGCAAACGTGGACCTGAACGCACCATGACTAATCTGCGGCCACGGCTCGTCAGAGATGTTTTTCGGCGCAGACTGCGCCGATCTCCACCAAGTTTCCGACCTTGATTTCCTCTCCAGCGGGCCCACCCACGCACGGAGCCCCGGCACGCGCACCGGGGGTGAAAAGAGACAGGACGCAGTCACACACATACATTTATACATTTATCTTCTAACAATACATCACACACAAAAGTCACAATACTCAGCTACATCCTTTCATCTCTAATAGAACACCCAGAGTCCTTCTGTTCTCCTTTCTGACCCCCAAAGGTCAGGCCGGGTAATCTTCTCATCTCTCCTGAGTCCCCAGAGGGTGCAGACATGTCTTCCTCTTGAGGTGTGAAGTCAATACACATGGCTAGCTCAAAGTCTCTCTTGGTTGAATTCAGCCAGCCACATGTGAGTTACATAGGTTATAACTATGGGCTCCACACCACCATAGACAGAGAGAGAACCTGAATTAGACAGAGCTCAGAGAGGGAAAGATGAGACAGAAGAGAGGAGCCAAGGAGAAAAAAGTGTTCAGGCAGAGGGTCCAGGAGAGGTGAGAGCAGAGGAAGGAGAGAAGGATGACACCACTAAAAAGTCTAAACACAGGACGTCTGGGTGGGATCCCAATTGGCCCAATATTCCAATATTCAAGCCTCAGTTGTACAATACTTCAAATGCTAAGTTCCATATACAAAGTTACTGTACAAAATTTAAAAAATAAATAAATAGTATAAAATTAACATATTCCGGTAACAATCGTGTCATATATTTACCCCCCCCACCCCCGAAAAATATGTTGCCATCATGCCAAGGTCTTTAAGCCAGAGGAAACACTGGAGTTCCAAGATGAAAACCACTGCTGAACAAAAAGAACATAAAGACTCGTCTCAGTTTTGGCAGAAAACATCTTGATGATCGCCAAGACTTTTGGGAAAATACTCTGTGGACTGACGAGATAAAAGTTGAACTTTGTGGAAGGTGTGTGTCCCATTACATCCAGCGTAAAAGTAACACAGCATTTCAGAAAAGGAATATCATACCAACAGTAAAATATGGTGGTGGTAGTGTGATGGTCTAGGGCTGTTTTGCTGCTTCAGGACCTGGAAGACTTGCTGCAGTAAATGGAACCATGAATTCTGCTGTCTACCAAAAAATCCTGAAGGAGAATGTCCAGCCATCTGTTCGTGACACTTTTTCACACCACTGTGTGTGTGTGTGCAGATAGATAGATAGATAGATAGATAGATAGATAGATAGATAGATAGATAGATAGATAAAGAAAGAAAAAAAATCTCCCCATTGAGAAATTTACTGTTCTTAATTTTCTGCTCTGTGCGTAATCATTCTCCAGAATTTATTGGTTCGGCTTCCACTGTGGGGAATCAAACAGTGCTGATGTGGTGTCAAAAGTAAATGACAAGGGATTTAACAGGATTTTATGCTATTTTAATGGAGAGAGTTGTAACAGTCAAAATATAATCACCCGTCATTTTATTTATATGATGATACAGTAAATATTTTTTTAGTCCATCCACATTTTAATTGCGGACTTAGTGTTGGAGTCTACAGAATTACTTTTTTAGATGAATGACTGAATGAATGAATGGACAGGGGAAAAGGGTATGCAGACGTAACTACATAGGAATATAAAATGAAAATAAATACTGAAACGTATGCCCAAGGGAGACGTGTTCACTCCAAAAGCAGGTCCAGAATGGCAGGAAGCCTCCACAAATGCATATGAGCGTCGACTAACGCTGATGTCAGCTGACCTGCACTGAGTATTTCTCTGATTTTTCAAAACGTCTGTAAAAGTTGGTCCAAACGCTACAGTGTGAATCCAGCTTTAACTTAGGCTGACTTAGGTAAACTCTGCATAACTTAGCTCAGCGCTCAAGAACTTTTACAAACTGAGCAAAACTTTCACCAATGTGTATTTCCAAACGTCAGTAAATTTTCAGCAGGCTGAAAATTTTCGAAGAACACAACTTTTGCCAGTGTTTACCAACAAACACCAGCAATCATTAGCTTTTGCCAGCAGAGCCAGACGTTTGCCAAAAACATCAGTAAAAGTCGGTCCAAACGTTGTAGTGTGAATCCACCTTAAAGCTGAGTGTCTGAACTTTAATCCCACATTGATTATATAACTGTATCCTGAATATATTTTGGTAAACAGCTAAAATAACAAAACTTGTGTCACTGTTCCAATACTTAGAGGGGAGTGTAAGTTTAGTGCAAGAACACACATACACACACCATGTCTCTTCATCCGCTCACTGAAAAAAATGAATTAATGCATAATCTATGTCTGTCCTGTATGAATTAAAATTAATTTTAAAAACTGGTAATGTAAATATGAAAGCTATTCAGTGCCGATATGAAAATATCACGGTAATTATGTAAAATGTCCGTGCATTTTATAACCCCAACCGTTAAAGTGGAGTACAAAGAGCAGCAACTACTGAACAGATCGGTGTACTCCATTCAACCAAAAATCTGTGCTCAGTAGGACATTGTGACAAAATTAAAAGGCCTGTAAAAGCACCAGTGACAGTTATACTGTAATATACAGTAGATCGGTAGCAAGTGACCACCACATCGGCAGCTTCCAGGCTGACTGGTGCATCAGGGATGGCAACAGGAAATTCTGAATTCAGCTGAAATCTAATTTGGTGGATTGATTTATGGGGGGGCCGGGAAAGCTGGGAGGTTTTCAGTAAAACAGAAGTAATTTAGACTGAAAAAAATGATTAAAAAAAATGAAATACAAGACTTAGATAAATCATTCAATTTAATGAAAAGTTAACTTACTTTTTCTTCAATGTTGTCTCACTGTCTTTAGTCCAACATATTTAACAGTTCTATAAGAGTTTATTACACTATTTATACTGGTCACCAAGTCACTTCTAATGTGAAACTTTCTTCCTTTTGGCAGCAAGCTGTGTCAGTCTCTGAACTTTGAACTTCCCCTCCTTTTCTGGTTTCTTCAGAAACTGTCGGAGTGTTTCTGTTACCTCGTCGAACTTTGAGCCAATTTTCACCTTTACCGTCACTTTTCTCTCAAGCCAATTCCATCGGAACTTATTTTTGACACTTTTGTCTATTTCTAGCACTGATGACTCCTGATCCTTCGATAAAAATCTCATAATTAAGATAAGATAAGATAAGCCTTTATTAGTCCCACAACGGGGAAATTCCAGGATTGCAACAGCACAGGGATAGCAACACTCAGAGCAACAATCAGAAGGCAAGAAAAAAAAACAAAAAAAAACAAGCAAGCAAGAGCAGCTAATATACATATGTACATATTACTATAAAATATATATATATACACACACACAGACACACAGTGCAGAGCATTGTAGCTGGATGGAATAAATATATGAATATATAAACACACAGTGCAGAGCATTGTAGCTAGATGGAATAAATATGTAAATATATAAACACCCACAGTACGGAGCATTGCAGCTAGGTGGAATAAATATGTAAGTATATAAACACACACAGTGCGGAGCATTGTAGCTAGATGGAATAAATATATAGATATATAAAAACAGTGCGGAGCATTGTAGCTAGATGGAATAAATATATAGATATATAAATATGAACACACCCAGTGCTGAGCATTGTAGCTAGATGGAATAAATATGTAAATATATAAACACACACAGTGCAGAGCATTGTTCTGCTGAAATAATTCTGCTGAAAACAATACCGAAAGCTCAGAATTCCAACATGATGTGATTTGGGGTTGGGGAAATTATCTGAAAATTTAGCAGGGGGTCTGGGGGACACAGTCCCACAGCGGGGTCAGGGGCAAGGGGGGCGAAGCCCCCCGAAGCTCCTGGGTTTTTATGATTTTTAAGTACCAGAACTGTGCTTAAATGACATAAAACAAACAGCTGAATGCCACTTATTACTGTATAATATTGACTTACATTCCAAGAAGATAGCATTCCTAAAATATTCCAACAAGCATTATCCATCACATGCTTTAACACTTGATCAAATCAAAATCAGTTAATTTTATCTATTCCATAATAGAAATAAAATTCCAACATACCATTACTTTTTATAATTTCAGCATTCATTTCAGATCACCAGTTTCAATCTCCATTGAGTCTTGAGCAGTTCATTTTGCACAATCACTGATGCAGCCAAGTCTTAGAAATATTCAAAAGTTATGAGTCAATATCCACTGTGCACTGTCAATTTCAAACTGTTTGGAATCATAAAAGTAATCTAACTAAATTGTTTTGCTATTTTTTTCTCCTCAACATCAATATCAGGGCGCTGCAGGAGTTTTGGGGGATGGTTAACTTTTATAACTGTTTTCTCCCCCGGGCAGCCCAGCTCATACAGCCGTTGCACGCCGCACTCAAGAAAACGGAAACCGGCGGACAGAGTCGACTGGACTTCTGAACGGCAGCAGGCGTTCTGAGGTTAAAACAGCTCTGGCAAACACTGGCGCACCCAGACCCGGCGGCACGGATAGCGCTCACTACCGACGCCTTGGACATGGGCAAAGCGGCCGTCGTGGAGCAATGCGTTGCCGGTTCTTGGCAGCCGCTCACCTTTTTTTTTTAGCAGGTCTTTGCACGACAGTGAGCGTAAATACAGCGTGTTCGACAGAGAGTTAATGGCTTTCCACCTGGCCATACGCCACTTTCAGTTCTGCCTGAAAGGGCGCACCTTCACTGCGTTCGTGGACCACAAGCCGCTAACGTACCGTACTTTATCTTCCTGGAAGATAAAATAAAGCGGAATTCGGCGAATTACCGGAAAAATCACATCCCTGAGAACAAGCCGCCATGAATTTTTGACAAAGCATACAACGAGCCATTTGATTGGTCCACTCGTTTGCAACTATCCAATCGCAGGGCTGTTTACAATACAGCAATAGCTTGAACACAACACATCCGGGTTATTGCAGGAGACTTGACCCGGGGAAGCGCCGAGTGCTTATGTAATCGTGTTGACTTTCGCTAAAATCGGTAACAATAAGGTACCTTACCCCCCCCTAAAATTTTCTCAACGGATTTAGATGATTCACAGAAAGGATCAATTTGAAAATAAATTGGCGGAAATCCGCGGATCGGCGGAAAATTGCCGTCCCTGCAACAAGCATTATCCATCACATGCTTTAACACTTGATCAAATCAAAATCAGTTAATTTTATCTATTCCATAATAGAAATAAAATTCCAACATACCATTACTTTTTATAATTTCAGCATTCATTTCAGATCACCAGTTTCAATCTCCATTGAGTCTTGAGCAGTTCATTTTGCACAATCACTGATGCAGCCAAGTCTTAGAAATATTCAAAAGTTATGAGTCAATATTCACTTTGCACTGTCAATTTCAAACTGTTTGGAATCATAAAAGTAATCTAACTAAATTGTTTGGCTATTTTTTTCTCCTCAACATCAATGTCAGGGTGCTGCAGGAGTTTTGGGGGATGGTTAACTTTTATAACCGTTTCCTCCCCTGCGCAGCCCAGCTCATACAGCCGTTGCACGCTGCACTCAAGAAACGGAAACCAGCGGACAGTCGACTGGACTTCTGAACAGCAGCAGGCGTTCTGAGGTTAAAACAGCTCTGGCAAACACTGGCGCACCCAGACCCGGCGGCACGGATAGCGCTCACTACCGACGCCTTGGACATGGGCATAGCGGCCGTCGTGGAGCAATGCGTTGCCGGTTCTTGGCAGCCGCTCACCTTTTTTTTAGCAGGTCTTTGCACGACAGTGAGCGTAAATACAGCGTGTTTGACAGAGAGTTAATGGCTCTCCACCTGGCCATACGCCACTTCCAGTTCTGCCTGAAAGGGCGCACCTCCACTGCGTTCGTGGACCACAAGCCGCTAACGTACTTAACGTACTTTATCTTCCTGGAAGATAAAATAAAGTGGAATTTGGCGAATTACCGGAAAAATCACATCCCTGAGAACAAGCCGCCATGAATTTTTGACAAAGCATACAACGAGCCATTTGATTGGTCCAATCGTTTGCAACTATCCAATCGCAGGGCTGTTTACAATACAGCAGTAGCTTGAACACAACACATCCGGGTTATCGCAGGAGACTTGACCCGGGGAAGCACCGAGTGCTTATGTAATCGTGTTGATTTTCGCTAAAATCGGTAACAATAAGGTACCTTACCCCCCCTAAAATTTTTTCAACGGATTTAGATGATTCACAGAAATGATCAATTTGAAAATAAATCGGCGGATCGGCGGAAAATTGACATCCCTGAATGGACATCAGCAATGTGAGGATGTGAAACTTGATACACTGAACAAATGCACTGTTATCTGTAGGGGATCAGACCCCGGTCTGCTGGTAGTTTGAAAAAGCCATCCTAGGTTGCTTATCTGTTACTAGCTCACCAATTATAGTTTGAAAGTGGCATATGACAGTGGTACCAGGCAGTTGTGCTTCACAGCTGTAGAGGGACCCTGAGAGCAGTTCTTCCATAGTATTGCTTTCTTCTGCTGACTATCATTATGAGTTTGAGATCTGTTCTGATTATATTAATTTGGGAACCACAGATGATAAATGACTGATTATATGAGCCACAGACATTCTGTCAAGAGATGACACTAAATCCACTCCTGCAGTAAAAAACACATCATTGTCCATTTTCTGTCTTATCCTCACTAACTTGCTCACTTCTGACAACCACCGATGAATCATGAAAGAAACCAGGAGTGGATTCTTGCGCTCCTGCCGCTTCCTGGCCTCGGCGAGCGAGGGAGTGCCCAGGAATGTCTCTCAGCTGCGGCAAATATTTGGTCTTCCAGGGCTGTGAGAGGGCAGCACTTAAAAAGAGGAAAGAAATGAGTGGAAGCAGGAAAAATGCCTGCGTGTAACACACTGTCCCTGTCAAATAAACTAATCTACTACTACTACTACACTACATCTGACACAACGTGGTGTCCGTGTTTGTGTTAGCACCGAGAGCTCATCAGTGTGTGTGTGTGTGCGTGTAAAGAGTGAACGGCAAAGCACAGAGAGCCAGCTTAACTGTTCTTTACTTTGAACGCCACTTTTCCCATTCACTCACCTCTGTGAAAAATGCTCTGCTACCCCCTTTGAACCATAGCAGAGACATGCCGAGGCCACACACTGCTGCGGTATTAACAAAGCCCTCGCACACACACACACACACACACACACACACACACACACACGAGACCAGCAGAGGTGGGCAGAGCAGCCAGGAATTATACTCAAGTACAGTTACCTCATAATACTGAAGTATGAGTAGCCACCAAAAAAGTCCGGTGAGTAGTGCGTAACAACAGTTGACAGTTAGTGAGGTTTTCCCCCTAAATTTGTCTTTTCTCATAAATTTACAACTTTTTGCCGAAACATTTAGGACCTTTTTCTTGTGAATTTCAATCTTTTCCTTGTAAATTTGAAAAGTTTTTCTCATATAAATTTGCAATTTTTTACCACCTAAATGTGATTTTTTTTCCCCAATTTGACTTTTTCTTGAGCATTTGAATTTTGTCTTGTAAATTTGACTTTTTTTCTTATAAATTTCTGATTTTTTTCTTTCAGTTTTTTTTCTCATAAATTTTTAGATGATGTGATTTTTTTTAAAGTAAATTTACTACATTTTACTTGTCAATGTGCAGTCTCTCATAAAACTACTTTATTCTCATAAATATGTAAGTTTTTTGAAAACGTGTTTTCAACAGAAATCTGCAGCTTTTCATAAATTTGTGTCTGTTTCTTGTAAAACTGATTGTTTTTCCAAATAAATTTGCAAAATTTTACTCATAAATTTGACATTTTCTTCATAAAATTACAATTGTTACCATAAATTTATGAATTTTTTTCTCATAAATTTAATTTTTTTCTTGTACATTTGAGACCTTTAGTCTCATAAATTTGTGAAGTCTTTCTTCATACATTTTACACCTTTCTTTTAAAATAATTACTTTTTTGTAGTGCTAGGAATCCTTTAGAATTTTTAAAACTAATTAATCTCACCCACTTACAAAAATAAATCTCAATTAATCAAGACGGCGGTAGGTGGCGGGGCTCAGTGGAGGAACTACCGGGACCCCAGCTGGACAGGAGCAGGATCGGAGCTCAACTACAGCAGCGGTGGGTGGCGGGACTCGGTGGAGGAGCGGCCGGTACCCCAGCTGGACAGGAGCTCAATTGCAGCGGGACTAGCAGCGGAGAGGGCTAGCTGAGGCCCAGCTGGATTCGAGGTCGGTCGGATCGGATACCGGCGACACCAGCAGAGATTGTTTTACTATCAACAGGTCAGTAAAAATGCCACCAAAGAAGGAGGAAATGGAAGAGATCAAAAAATCTCTGAACTTCATGTCAGAAGAACTGACCAAAGTGGCTAGTCAGCAGGCTAAAATATTAGGGCTAATAGAAGAAGTCCGAGAATTAAAATTAACAATTAAGGAAAAAGACAAAAAAATTGCAGACTTGGAGCGATGCGTTGAGGATCTTGAACAATGTTCTCGTATGGATGATCTAATTATAAGTGGACTAGACATTAAATATCTATCATATGCTCATGCTACAGCAGGAATGAGAGGTGAGGAGGCTCCCACAAGTGAATCAGTCTCCCTGGAAAACCAGGTGCTTCAGTTCCTTGAAAGCAGAAATATAAAGGTTGAAGCAAATGCATTTTCAGCCTGTCATGCTTTACCCAGAAAGGATAATAAAACAAAGAAATCAATTGTGATGCACTTTGTGAACAGAAGGGTAAAGAATGACATACTGAGGCAGGCCAGAAAGCTACGGGGAACAGAAGTTTACCTAAATGAACATCTAACAAAAACTAATGCTGAAATAGCACGGCAAGCACAGATGCTTTAAAGACAACATAAGATACAGGCAACATGGACAAGAAATTGTAGAGTTTGGATCAAACTAAATGGAACACCTGAGGAAGCAAAGAGTATAATAATCAGATACCTTATTGACTTAAATAAATATAGATGAACACTGATTAAGAAAATTAAGAGACTATGATAATCCATATCCACACACACGGCAAGAATAGTTCTTTTGACATACCATGTCAATGTCCTTTAAAAAAAAAAAAAAACTAAACAAAACAAACAAAAAAACTTATGACTGACTTGAGTAGACATCAATTATACCCAGTTGGAGGAAGTCTTCTGACACAGAGTGAGGAAATTCAAACTCTGAAAATATGCCATTATGCTGAACATAAACTACAAGAGATGGAGAATGATATTGATCCTGATAACCACTTTTTCAATAATATTTATAATCATTGTGAATATTACACTGAAAAGCAATTCAAAAGCCAAGTGCAACTAGATGGTAAACTATCAATAACACACTTCAACAGCAGAAGTCTTAACAAAAACTTTCCACAGATTCAGGATTATTTAAAACAGCTAGACAGAAAATTTACAGCTATCGCAGTCTCTGAAACTTGGCTTAATGAAGAGCAGGCTCCCCTGATGGCAATAGAGGGATATCAGATGTTTCATATTAACAGATCTCAAAAAAAGGGTGGTGGTGTTGCACTGTATATTGATGACCTGTATAGGTGTAAGCTTGTAAATGGAATGTCCTTTGCACTACCAGGGATTTTGGAATGTGTTACTGTTGAGATTGACCAAGCTAAAACAAAAAATCTAGTTATAAGTTGTATATATAGAACGCCGGGAACTTGCATTGAGACATTCAGAGATAAATTAGTCGAGCTGTACAATAATATTACTAGTAAGAAAATGGTAGTAATTTGTGGAGATTTCAATATTGATTTACTAAATCCATATCAACAAAATGTAATTAGAGAGTTCATGAATTCTATGTACAGCATGAGTCTATATCCCACAATAACACATCCCAGTAGAATCACAGTTCACACTGCTACACTTATTGACAACCTGTTTGTTAATATACATTGATAAGAAAATAGAAAGTGGATTATTGATAAATGATATAAGTGACCATTTGCCAACCTTTGCACTTATCCATGGTCACACGGGGGCCAATACAGAAAAAATTTTAAAATCGTTCAGATACAAATCACAAAATGCAATCAGTTCTTTTAAAGAAGACATGCTGAAGCAAGACTGGACAAAAGTCTATGTATCAGATGTAAATGAAGCCTATGACACATTTATAAACATTGTAACCACTCTTCATGAAAAAAATTGTCCATTAGTAAAGAAAAAGCTTAAACAAAAATTTGTCGATAAGCCATGGTTAACCAAAGGATTACAGAAGGCGTGTAAAAAGAAAAATTTATTACATAATTATTGTACAGAAAATGTTACAATTAAGAAAAACATCCGGGTTTATCCTAATCAGAAACCCTGGATGACCAGACATATTTGTAACCTTCTCAGAGCTCTTGACATGGCTTTTAAATTAGGTGGCAGGGCCTTATATGCAGTAGCAAGAGCTGACCTGAAAAGGGGCATTAAAGAGGCCAAACGGACCTACAAGAGGAGAATCGAGGAGCATCTCACAAACAACAACACAAGGTGGATGTGGCAGGGACTGCAGCAGATCACCAACTTCAAGGGCAGCACATCCATCATCCCCGACACCAGGGCATTGCTGGCAGAGGAGCTAAACTGCTTTTTTGCACGCTTTGAAGGAAAGACCAGATCATTACCATACTCATCTCTTCCTGACACTGACACCCAGGTGCTGTCTGTACAGGAGTATGAGGTGAGGAAAGTGTTCAGATCCGTGAATCCAAGGAAGGCGGCTGGTCCGGATGGCGTACTTGGAAAAGTACTCAAAGCCTGTGCCTTTGAGCTTGCCCTGGTGTTCACAAAAATCTTTAATCTGTCTCTGTCACAAGCCACTGTTCTACCCTGCCTTAAATTAGCTGTCATAATCCCTGTCCCCAAAAAGCATGCTGTGGACTGTTTAAATGATTACAGACCCATTGCTCTCACCTCTATTGTCACAAAATGCTTGGAGAGACTTGTACTGAGGCACATCAAAACCAGACTACCTGCGACCTTTGACCCCTTTCAGTTTGCTTACAGGTAAAACAGGTCAACGGAGGATGCCATCACCATCGCTCTCCACTCAGCTCTGGAACATCTAGAACACAAGAACTCATACGTCCGGATGCTCTTCGTCGATTATAGCTCTGCATTTAATACTATTATACCACATATTCTGATTAGGAAACTGGTTCACCTTGGTCTTCACACACAGCTCTGCTCCTGGATTATGGACTTTCTCTCAAACCGTCCCCAAACTGTTAGACTTGGCCCTCACCTTTCCTCTACTATTACTCTCAGCACCAGCTCCCCGCAGGGCTGTGTGCTGAGCCCACTTTTGTATTGTTTGTACACCTCTGATTGCACACCTATTCATCCGTCCAACCGCATCATTAAGTTTGCAGATGACACAACTGTGGTGAAACTCATCTCAGGGAAGGATGAGTCTGCCTACCGTGATGAGGTTCAAAATCTGTCTCTGTGGTGCTCTGCAAACAATCTGATTTTAAATACAAAGAAAACTAAAAAACTCATATTGGACTTCAGGAAACGCAGAGCTGACCCATCTCCCATTTTTATCAATGGTGACTGTGTGGAAATAGTGCACAGCTATAAATTTCTTGGTATACATATCACAGACACCCTTTCTTGGACCACAAATACCACAGTTATCGTTAAGAAGGTCCGGCAACGTATCCACTTCCTCAGGATTTTAATAAGAAACAACCTTTGTAAGAGGCTGCTGATGACCTTTTACCGCTCTGCTGTTGAAAGCATCTTGACATACTGCATCACGTCTTGGTATGCAGGCTGCTCTGTTGCGGACAAAACAGCACTACAGAGAGTTGTAAGAACTGCGGAAAAAGTCATTGGCTGCCCTCTTCCATCATTCCAGGACATTGTTAACACCCGTTATCATACAAGAGCCAGGACCATCAGTACAGACATTTCTCACCCCGGTCATCATCTTTTTACTCTTTTGCCCTCAGGGAGGCGATATAGGTCAATTAAATTGCACTCCACTAGATTTATTAACAGTTTCTTTCCAAAAGCCATTTACCGTATTTTTTGGACTATAAGGCGCACTTAAAATCCTTTAATTTTCTCAAAAATTGACAGTGCGCTTTATAATCCGGTGCGCCTTATGTATTAATTCTGGTTGTGCTTACTGACCTCGAACCGATTTTATGTAGTACACGGCACTCAAAAATCTGTCAAAAATGTTTTAGTACAACTTTGGTAAGTTACGAAGCCGAACCGCTTGATGGATTGTCGGAGCATTACGGTAGTCAGGAGCCTCGCGGAGTATGTGCTTCAACATAATGGCCGGATGGCTTTTTCCACAAATCTCCATCCCTATTGATCTGCCACTCCATGCGCGCCCATCTCACCGATACTGTCAAAACCCAAGTGAAGCAAACTAATTCAGAGCTTGCCATCATTCCGGGTGGATTAACCAAAGAACTCCAACCGCTATATTGGTGTCAACAGGTTGTTCGAAGTTAAATTGCTAGCGAGTTACGCCACTATCTGCCAATGGATCGTGGATCAAAACTGCTCCTGTTTAGCTGTAATTAATATTCAAAAATGATATTTTCGGGATGAAAGAATTCAAGCGTCCCAGCATTTGTTTGCATTGTTTACTTCTCGGGGCTGCCGCCGAAGAGCGAGCCGTATCGATTACTGAGCGAGTATCCTGGCGATGTAAACAGCCACGGACCAAAAACGTACATTTGCTTATGGAACAGGTCATTCACACTCGGAGACAATCATGCTATATGTGTCTATAATGACTATAGATAGGATTTTCTTTCCATGCATGTATGCAAAAAAAAAAAAAAATTCCCAGATCCAACTACCTCACGAGGTAGTCGATACCCAAAAGCCGATGGTGTATAGAACACGTATATTAGGATTTGTATGTGAAATTTCGGCATCGAAACTGCTCCCGTTTAGCTGTGAACGGGAGCAGTAAATACGGCTGTAAATACGTATTTACGGCTGTAAATACGGCTCGCTCTCCGGAACGAGTATTCTGGCCAATATGGCGATGAACAGCCACGGACTAAAAACGTTCTGCCTGCTCATGGAACAGGTCATTCACACTCGCAGACAATCGCGCTATATTGTCTATAATGACTATAGATAGGATTTTCTTTCCATGCACGCAAAAATTTTTTTTTTCCCGGCTCCGACTACCTCGCTTTAATGCGCCTTATAATCCGGTGCGCCTTATGTATGAAATTAGACCATCAAATAGACCGTTCATTGATAGTGCGCCTTATAATCTGGTGCGCCTTATAGTCCCAAAAATACGGTACTTTTTAAATCACCAATATACTGTATATCATAGTCACTAGTACATTATATCTGGCAGGGAAAGAAATTTTTATCTTTATTCTTAAATGTGTCTTTCGAATACATTCTGTTAACTTGACACAAAGATGACTGCACTTTTTTTTTTCCCTTTTCAAGCTGTTTTTAATGCTGATATGTTACATTCTGTGTGTTTTGCCATGGTTGTTGTTGATGTGTATGGATTGAGTGTTGTTTGTAGTTTTTTTATGTGGGAGGGGGCATGTGCAGTTTCGTTGTGTTTTTTATGCAATGACAATAAAGGCTCTATCTATCTATATAAAGCTTTCCTAAAGAAAAGGACAAAAAAAGCAGAGCAGTGGTATAAAACATACAAAAATAAGTTAACATACATAATAAGATGTAGTAAAAGAGACTATTACAGTAAAGAACTGGAGAAAAACAGAGACAGTATTAAAAACACATGGACAATACTTAACAATATTCTTGGAAATAAAAACAGAAATACAAGCTACCCAACCAATTTTTCAAAAAACAAAACGACTCAGAGTGTGAATGCAGCTTCACCTGCAGATGAGTTTAATAACTTTTTTGTTAACACTGGTCCTAATTTGGCTCGAGAAATACCCATTACGGCACCCACAGGTGATACAATAAGCAAAAACACTGCTATAAAAGACTCCATTTTCATAAAGAACACAGACGAGAGAGAGGTCATTGAAATTGTTAAATCGTTTAAAAGTAAAACATCTACGGACTGTGATGGTATTGACATGCTCTTAGTCAAAACTATTATTGAATGCTTAGTGAAACCACTGACGTATATGTGTAACCTGTCTCTCCAAACAGGTATATTTCCCAATGCAATGAAAATAGCTAAAGTAATTCCGATATACAAGACAGGTGACAGAGGGGAATTCTCAAACTATAGACCAATTTCACTATTGCCGCAATTTTCCAAGATACTTGAAAAAATATTCTATGAGAGAATTGACAACTTCATACTGAAGAATAATTTATTGTGTGAGCAGCAATAGGGGTTCAGACACAAGAGGACAACTGCATTTGCTCTAATGGAATTTATAGAGAAAATATCAACTGCCGTTGAAAATAAAGAGTATTCAGTTGGGGTATTCCTGGATCTTAAAAAAGCATTTGATACAGTGGATCATAATTTATTATTAAAGAAACTACAAAATTGTGGCATTAGGGGGTAGCACTGTCCTGGTTATGTAGTTACTTAAAGAATAGATATCAGTATGTATGTGTTGGTAACAAAAACTCACAGTTACTGAAGGTTACTTGTGGAGTCCCACAGGGTTCAGTTTTGGGGCCATTGTTATTCAATATGTATATAAAATGATATATGTAAAGTTTCGGAAAAAATGGATTTAATATTGTTTGCCAATGACACTAATTTATTATGCAGTGGAAGCAATTTGGAACAACTTTTGGATACACTCGGTGGTTTGATTCAAACAAATTAACGCTCAATTTAAGTAAGACAAAATTTATAGTTTTTAACAACCATCACAACAACTTAGTATCTAAACTCAGTGTAAATGGTGTAGAGATTGAAATGGTATCCGAAACTAAATTTCTTGGAGTATTAATTGATAATAAACTGTGTTGGAAGTCACATATTAATTATATTAAAGGTAAAATATCCAAATCAATTGCAATACTACACAGAGTAAAATATTTGCTGAATCAACCCACACTATACAGTATACCTTGTATCATTCATTAATACTCCCATACATGACATATTGTACTGAAGTATGGGGAAATACATATAAAACAAACATATATCCAGTCTTTATGCTTCAAAAGAGAGCTATTAGAATAATAAACAAAGCTGCTTACAGGGAACCAACAAACCCACTTTTTCTTAAATTAAAAGCTCTCAAGTTGAAAGATCTGGTTGACTTTAAAACTGCAGTAATTAAAATTAAGTAATTAAGTAATTAATTATTTAGTGATTAAAGTGAAGAATCTATCGCAGCCCGCAAATATCCAAAAGTTGTTCCAAATAAGGGAGAAACAATATCATTTCAGAGGAACATGTACAGTGGGGAAAAAAGGTATTTAGTCGGCCACCAATTGTGCAAGTTCTCCCACTTAAAAGATGAGAGAGGTCTCCAATTTTCATCATAGGTATACCTCAACTATGAGAGACAAAATGAGAAAAAAAAATCCAGAAAATCACACTGAAGGATTTTTAATGAATTAATTGGTAAATTCCTCGGTAAAATAAGTATTTGGTCAATAACAAAAGTTCATCTCAATACTTTGTTATATACCCTTTGTTGGCAATGACAGAGGTCAAACGTTTTCTGTAAGTCTTCACAAGGTTTTCACACACTGTTGCTGGTATTTTGGCCCATTCCTCCATGCAGATCTCCTCTAGAGCAGTGATGTTTTGGGGCTGTCACTGGGCAACACGGACTTTCAACTCCCTCCAAAGATTTTCTATGGGGTTGAGATCTGGAGACTGGCTAGGCCACTCCTGGACCTTGAAATGCTTCTTACGAAGCCACTGCTTTGTTGCCCGGGCAGTGTGTTTGGGATCATTGTCATGCTGAAAGACCCAGCCACATTTCATCTTCAATGCCCTTGCTGATGGAAGGAGGTTTTCACTCAAAATCTCACGATACATGGCCCCATTCATTCTTTCCTTTACACGGATCAGTCGTCCTGGTCCCTTTGCAGAAAAACAGCCTCAAAGTATAATGTTTTCACCCCCATGCTTCACAGAAGGTATGGTGTTCTTTCTCCTCCAAACACGACAAGTTGAGTTTTTACCAAAAAGTTCTATTTTGGTTTCATCTGACCATATGACATTCTCCCGATCCTCTTCTGGATCATCCAAATGCTCTCTAGCAAACTTCAGACGGGCCTGGACATGTACTGGCTTAAGCAGGGGGACACGTCTGGCACTGCAGGATTTGAGTCCCTGGCGGCGTAGTGTGTTACTGATGTAGCCTTTGTTACTTTGGTCCCAGCTCTCTGCAGGTCATTCACTAGGTCCCCCCGTGTGGTTCTGGGATTTTTGCTCACCGTTCTTGTGATCATTTTGACCGCATGGAGTGAGATCTTGCCTGGAGCCCCAGATCGAGGGAGATTATCAGTGGTCTTGTATGTCTTCCATTTTCTAATAATTGCTCCCACAGTTGATTTCTTCACACCAAGCTGCTTACCTATTGCAGATTCAGTCTTCCCAGCCTGGTGCAGGTCTACAATTTTGTTTCTGGTGTCCTTTGACAGCTCTTTGGTCTTGGCCATAGTGGAGTTTGGAGTCTGACTTTGAGGTTGTGGACAGGTGTCTTTTATACTGATAATGAGTTCAAACAGGTGCCATTAATACAGGTAACGAGTGGAGGACAGAGGAGCCTCTTAAAGAAGAAGTTACAGGTCTGTGAGAGCCAGAAATCTTGCTTGTTTGTAGGTGACCAAATACTTATTTTACCTAGGAATTTACCAATTAATTCATTAAAAATCCTTCAATGTGATTTTCTGGATTTTTTTTCTCATTTTGTCTCTCATAGTTGAGGTATACCTATGATGAAAATTGGAGACCTCTCTCATCTTTTAAGTGGGAGAACTTGCACAATTGGTGGCTGACTAAATACTTTTTTGCCCCACTGTATATTTCAAAAACCTTCAGTGAGAACCACCACCAAGCAACACTGTGTTTCAGTGCAAGGAGTCAGATTATGGAACGATTTTAGACCTGAATTAAAATCATGTACAACGCTTGGACAATTTAAACAAAAACTAAAGGAAGAAATACTCCAAACATATATACAAGATGACATGTAAAATCATAAGGATTGTCATATCCAGTCTGTGTTGTGTTGTTGCTTAGTTTTTTGTCACATTTTGTCTTAGCTATGTTCTGAATTGTAATTGCTCTTGTTTTGTTTTTTCTTTTGAATTCTTGGATGGAATATGGGTGGGCAATATAAGCTGCGGCTTCAGCCATCACCCATTTCGGATAACTTATGTTGAACTGTATAATCAGAGGAGTTATTGTCTAATTCAGGGGTGTCAAACTCAAATTCACAGTGGGCCAAAATTAAGCAGTGAAGTAAAGTCACGGGCCAAACTCAATATTTATTGAAAAATTAACTGCAACTGATATGTCATGTTTAACCTTTTCATATGGAAACAAACTTTAGTTTTGCTTAAACACAGAATCTGGAACAACCAAAGCTTGATATTACAAACACATGAGAAATTAAATTTGAAATAAAAGACACATCAGTGGTATTCATTTCTTATTTAAAGTATGTCTCTCCCCGTATCCTTTCAAGTTCCTTTTTAAAGTAAATCTTTTTCAAAGCCAGCAACAAAAGAACCAAAAATAATGTCATTCAATAAAAATCCAACATTTCAACTATTAACAGACCATGCCTTGCAGTAGAAAAAGTGCATAAATAACAGATATATTCAAGCTCAGTTTGCTACACTCTGATTTACTCTGCACATTGGTCTAAGCCAGATACCTGGCATCTTTTCTTAGATTCAAGTTCATCAATGTCTGGGGTCAGGCTCTGAGCTGAGGAAAACCTCAGGACGGAGTGAAGGTGTTCATCAGTGAGTCGACTTCTGTGAGGTGTTTTGTTCACCTTCATCATAGAGAACAGTTGTTCACATAGATATGTGCTGCCGAACATTGAGAGCATCTGAGCAGCTTGGGTGCGTAATTGAGGCATTGTGTCGGGGAGGAAACATGGAAACCGCGCAGCACCAACAGAGTCATATTTTGATTTGAGCATGTCATTACACTGGAGTTCAATTAGCTCCATTTGGAGGCTGGTTGGTCCGCTTTCCACGTCGATCGCAAACGGGTTACTGAGCAGTTCAAATCTCCCTTTCTGAGCCTCAAAGTCGGCAAATCGCCGGGAAAACTCGGCGCTGAGCACGTTGATTTTTTTCAGCAAACTGTGCGCTAGGCAGCACGGCAGGAGAAATTTGCTCTACCATGGTTTGGCAGCACGGAAAATGACCCAAGTTTCCTTGCAGCATCTGAGTCTTCCACAGACACAACTTAGTTTTAAAGGCCCTCACTGCTGCGTACATGTCTGTGATGATGTGGCCCCGTCCCTGAAGCTGCAGGTTAAGCACATCGAGATGGCTCACAATGTCAGACAGAAATGCAAGCTCACTCAGAAACTTTTTATCTCTCAGCTCTGTTGTGTCCTTCCCTTTGTTTTCCATAAACTGACAGATTTCCTCACGTAGCTCAAAACATCTGTTCAGTACTTTTCCTCTGCTTAGCCATCTCACCTCTGTGTGATAGGGCACATCTCTGTATTCCGAATCCAACTCCTCCAGAAAAGACTTGAACTGCCGGTGATTCAAACCTTTGGCTCTTATGAAGTTGACTACTCGTTTTATAGAGCTCATAACATGTTCCATTTGCAGAGCTTTGCCACAGAGCGCTTCCTGATGTATGATACAGTGATAAACTGTAAATTCACCTGCATCTTCCTCCCGCATCTTCTCCTGAATCCTGCCAACCAATCCTCTCTTTTGACCGCACATCGCGGGCGCACCATCTGTCGTCAGTCCCACAAGTTTATCCCAAGGCAGGCTCATTTCAGTTATACATTTGGATACCTCTTCAAAGATATCTTTTCCTGTGGTGATGCCATGTATTGATTTTAATCCTAAAAGTTCCTCTGTGACGCACAGGCTCGAGTCTACTCCACGGATGAAGATTGACAGCTGGGCAGTATCAGACGTGTCGCTGCTCTCATCCACAGCAAGGGAGTATGCAATAAAATCTTTTCCCTTTTTTATTAGTTGTTCATGTAGATTAGTGGAAAGCTCACACACGCGCTCAGCCACGGTGTTTCTGCTCAGGCTCACATTTAAAAATTCTTGCTTTTTATCTGGGCACACGATGTCGCAAACTTTGACCGTGCACTTTTTGACAAACTTTCCCTCATTAAAGGGCCGGGCTGATTTTGCTATCTCTGCTGCCACAATAAAGCTGGCCTTTACAGCAGCTTCACTTTTTGATTTTGCTTTCATGAACATAGTCTGCCGGCAAACCAGACTTCTTTTCATCTCCTCCACCTTCTGCAGCTTCTGCTTTACGTCCAGGTCCTTGTACTTTTCATAATGTTTTGTTTTATAGTGTCTTCTTATGTTATATTCTTTTGTTACAGCCACGTTAGCTCCGCACACAAGACAAACAGGTCTGTCCTTTATATTCGTGAATAGATAATCTGCCTCCCACCTGTCTTGAAAGCTCCTGTTGTCCATCTTTCGTTTGGCCATTTTTGTGGAGGGTGAAATTAATTTGTCCGATGTGACTGGAGCATGGTTGTCAATGACTGTCAACAGAAAAAAGGAGCGCTTGCCGGTTTCGACTGCGCGCCAACATACTAGCAAAGCATTGTGGGATTTGTAGTATTAGTGGTACAGTATATACCGCGGGCCAGCTCTAATGCACATTTGATATGATCTCGCGGGCCAATTATAATTACACTGCGGGCCAAATTTGGCCCGCGGGCCTGAGTTTGACACATGTGGTCTAATTTGACCTTGTTGGATTTTCTTTCCCCCTTTGTTATATTATTCTGTTCCTTTTTTAATCTCTACTTTTAATCTATCCGAAATAAAGATTCATTCATTCATTCATTCATTCAAATAAAATATTCTGCCTAGTTAACTGTGAATATTTAAATAGCTTCAAATTTCAAAAAGGACTAGAAAAATGGCTAACTAGTCACTATATAGGGTACTATGTAGGGAACAAGTCAACAGTTCCAACACAGCACACTAGCCTTGTGCTAACCAGAAGTTAGTGGCTAGTGTGACGTGAAGCTGAAGACATTCATTCACTGCGGTCTCTTGTTTTAATGCCTAATTAAATGTAATCTACAGTCCAAATGTCCCACATTGTATGACAGCGATACTCCAGCAAACTGGTTTGAACATCGTGTGTCACGCTGAAGACTATACGGGTGGAACAGTTGTGCATTTTAAGTTCCTCTATAACAAGAAGTGCCGTGGGTGCATTAATTTGTGTTAATATTTTTTAATCCGTTAATGGAACTACCATAATCCACTGTGTTAACATGTTAATATTTCCAGCACCAAGCCTGAATACAAGAACAGCATCAGCAATGATCTCACGTCTGAAGACTTGTTTTCTGTGGAAGTGTATTCATTCCTTTTGAGCACTTAGAGAACTTTCAAAGGAATTTTAATATGCATGTACGCAACAGTTTTGTAGTATATGTTAGTCTCCAGCAGCAGTGTGTTGTTTATCAGTGCAGGCTGGATTTAACGGGGTGCAGGTGGTGCTAGGAGGCGATGGAGCTGCAGGGTGTGCAAGTTTATCTGGGCTCCTGTAGAGTACAGTTTGGTAAACTACTTTGGGAATGTTTCGTGCTGCTGACATTCCTCGTGGGCAAACTGAACTGAAAAGTGCAGTTCTGGCAGTGATGCACAGTTCAAGAGGTGAACAATGAGAGCTGGCTGTGGATGTTTTCTATCAGCGTGGGAACGATTAGGCTGGGCTCTGCAATGTGTGGCTTACAAGAAAAAAGTTTCAAATTTGTGAGAAAAACTGTACATTTAAGAGGAAAAAAACTCATGCATTTATAGGAAAGATGCAGCACATTTCCTTTTAAAAAGAAATAAAATTATAAGAAAAAAAGCCACAAGTTTACATGAAGATGTGTGTGTCTGTGTGCATGTATATGTGTGCGTGTGTCTAACCAGTGCAGACGCAGGGCGTGCAGGAAGGCTGACAGCCCCTCCATGACAAGCAGGATGGCGACCGTGAGAGCAGCGAAGCATGAGAAGATGATTGACAGGCCAAAGAAGCCGCCACTGCTGCGGGAGGACAGACCCAGGTGCATCACCATGGACCAGAGCACCTCTGATAACTCTGCACACAGAAACAACAACAAAACAACAACAAAATTGGCAAAACTGAACCTAACAGCACTGAAGATTTCAGAAACACTGCACAAGAGGGAGTGTAGTATTACTGAAGTATCACCATGGTCATCTGGTTGCATGCCTGACGTGCAGCGGTGGGTCAACCTTGAGTGCAATACTGCTTTTATACAACTGTTCCACAAACACAATTTATAAGTTGAAAGTATAATTTGATTATTTAATAATATATTATTCACCAAGACTAGTATTACTATGTGAAAACAAGTAATGCCCAACTGCTATTCTTGAATGTTGCTAGATGAGGCAACGAGCATAATATAGAACATGTTATACAATAGTTAGTTCCTACCAAGCAATTTGGACAATAGAGCGCCTAAGTCACACCCCCTCTACTTCCACACATGGGCCCTTAAATTGGAAAAAATCCCCATTGAAATGAATGGCAAGAGCAAAATTATCTTTTGAACACAATCAAATATTGGAGAGATGGAGGTATGGTCTGGAGAGAAGAGGAATGAAAGTCAGTAGAAGCAAGACAGAATACATGAGCGTGAATGAGAGGGAGGCAGGTGCAACGATGAAGATGGAAGGAGTAGTGGTAGTGAAAGGAGATGAGTTTAAATACCTGGGGTCAACCATCCAAAGCAATGAAAAATGCACAAGAGAGGTGAAGAAGAGAGTGCAGGCAGGGTGGAGTGGGTGGAGACAAGTGTTGGGTGATTTGTGACAGAAGGGTAGCAGCAAGAGTGAAAGGAAAGATTTACAAGACAGTAGTGAGACATGCTATTGTCATGGACTGGGCTAGACCTGCCAGCCCAGCTCCTTGCCATGGTGGCTGTTATGCCCTCAGGTCGGTGTTTTTCCCCTTACCTTTCTCTAGGCTCCTCCTGGGAGGCTCTGAGCTCTGCTCAGCTGTGACAGCTCAGCCACGCCCCTCTCTCCTGCCAGTCCTTACCAGCTGTCTTTCTTTGGTTATTTTTTCCGCTGTGTACACACACACACACGCACACACACACTTATATCTTCACCTGCATTCTCACTCTCATTCACTCCTTACACACACACACACACACACACCCTCATTCATTTCCACCTACATGCTCTATGCCCCCTCATTCACTCACACACTCACTCACTGGTGCAGACGTCCATTCACACAGGTGTTTCCACTCACACTCTTCCACACTCTCTCTCCTCTCTCCACACTGGCATACACTCTGCTCGTTAGTGTTGCTGTATTTAAGATCTCAGTTCACTACTGTGTATTGTCGGGTGATTGAGGGGAATTGCGGAGCAGCCTTCATCTGTCTATTTCTCCTTCGGTCTCTCCAGCCTATGGATTTCACGGATTTACTCGGACAGCTCCAGCTTCGTGAGTACAAACTGTTTCACCCCTGCAGTCTATTTTTCCAGATGGCTCTTTTCCGGGCTCCTCCTCTGTTCGTCCGTTGCAGTTCTGTCTGCCTTGGAACATTTTTTCCCCATGTTTGACTCACCTGTCCTATTGAGCGTCCTAGAGACTTCCTTGTACTCCCTTGGCTCGCTGTGTTTGGGCTGTTATATTTTGTTCTGCACAATAAAGCACGCACAACGCATTTCTGCAAGTGCGTTTCATTCCTTCTGCCTTTAACAAGCAGAAAACACATGACAGACATGACAGAATCACCCGACCAGTAGAAACCCAGCGGAAGCATTGTGAGTGTGTTTTTCTTTTTCACGCTTGTGTTTTTCATCCAACTACTCTCCCAGCATGAACTTCGCTGTTTTTGGACTTAACCTGGAGGAGTGTGCAGCAGCCGAGTGTGCAGTGATTTTCGCTTCTTGGGCACACGCTGACCACCCCCCGGAGGAAAATTTTTATTTGCTGGACATAGCTGTCAGGGTGATGCAGACGTGCCCCAGCCTTTGGAAGTACCCGGAGTTTGTGCCGCTGCTCACCCAGATCTGCGGGACTCAACAGCGCTGTGAGGAAGGGTTACGAGGGTCCTCCACAGCACCCACCAGGCAGCCAAAGAAGCGCTCCTGGAAGGTGAATGCCCAGCGCACGTTTCCCAGACCGGTGTCCTCTGCTCCTCGTCTGGTGCATCGTCCTACTCCCGGGGAGATGGAGCAGGACACCGAGACAGCGGCTGACGTCGTCACCAGCCAGGAACTCAGGCAAGTGTTACTACAATCACTCGCTCTTTCGCCTGATGTAGTATGCCAGATTCCTGTGGAGGAGCTCCAAGTTTTGCTTTCCACTGGGGCTCCCCCATCAGCTGCTGTCACCTCTCCTCTGTCCTTTGTCTCTGCTTCCCCCGAATTCTTGCTGGTACCAAGAGGATGTAGCCAGATGCCAGAGGAGCCAAGGGAGAGAGAGGAGCCTAAGCCACGGCGTAAGAACCGCTCCTCCTCGGGACGTCGGAAGAAACCCTCCTCTGTATCGACGGCCATGGATTTGACGTCACCCCCGGCTGTTTCTGCGGCACAGCCAATCTCCGTGCCAGCTGTTCCGCCAGCCTGTGCCCTCTCAGCCCTGACTGCAACCCACGCCACCGGAACGTCTTCCCTCGCCACCGTGAGATCAGCTGGGGGTTCCCCAGACTGTCCCACGCCAGCGCCGCTGGAACCGGGTCCTCCTCCATTCTCTTAGGAGCCCATTACTGTCATCAACGAAGGGGAGGATGGTAGCTCGCCACCGGCAGCACTTCCCACCAAGACCCGGGAGATCAGGCAAGTGTGTTTACATTCAATCTCCATGAACAATGATGAATCTTGTCTGTCTCCTGGGGAAGAGCCTCAGGTTGGGCAGTCACCTGAACACTCTCTCCCTGCTGCCACTGTCCAAGACTTACTGATCCCCTCTGTGTCTCCTACCCATTTTTCCAAGTGCTCGCCGGAGTCAAGCTGCCGAATCGTGGAGGAGCTTGTGGCCCTGGGTGATCAAGAACAAGAGTCAACACAGAGTGGACCCCCAGCCGTCATGCCGGAGAAGCAGCCTGCGTGGGGGGATTCCACTAGGGGCTTCAGGACTGCCACCACCACCATTATGCCTGCTGCGGAGGCTGCCACAGCAGGGTCTGCACCTGAGCTGGACCACCCAGAGGCCGGGCCCGAGACAACAGTACCAAGTTTGTCAGAGTCCTGGACGGTGGTGGAGCTTGAGCTCAGGCAAGTGCTCTATTTTGTATTCCTCTTGTTTGTAGTTGAGTGTTCTTGCCTGGCTCTTGGTGAGGACAGCCAGGTGCAGCTAGCTCGCCTCGCCGGGCTCCGCTGCTGCCGGCGACCCTGACCCTCTACCTTTCTTTCCTGTCTCCAAGCCTGCATCTAGGGTCGCCGGAAAGGATCCGCTGCCGTTGGATTACGCTGCGGGTGCAGCTATGTCCCAGACCGGGTCCGCTGTGGGTCCAGCTGTCCCCCAGCTCGGGGCAACGGGGGGCAGAGGGGCTTCACCCTCGTCGCTGTCCATTGACTTCAGGGCTCCCCTTCTCTGGTCTCCCCTTCCTACTTTGGGTCTTCTCGTGGGCAGGCCGCCTTCTGGGCCTTCTCTCCTGAGCTGGTGGCTCTCATACTCAGGCAGTCCACCTGGTGAACTGTGCCGTGGATGTTGGTGGCCCAGTTTCCCTGACCAGCCACCTGAATCGCCCGCCCGGGCGGCCTGCCTGGTTCTGGACGTGGTTGGGCCACCTGACCGGCCTCCTTTCATCTCCCCTGGTGAATGGGACTTTGGTCGGCCCCCTGAACTATGGGACTCTGGGGGTTTTGGGGGAGTGTTGTTCTGGGTGTTGGGACGTATGTACTCTGGGTTTGCCTGTTCTACCTTGTTGTGTTCCCACCTGACCTGGTTCCCCCACCTTCCACCCTAGTTAGATGTTATAGTCTCCTGGGGGGGGGGGGTCTCCTTGTGTTGCTGTGTTTCCTTTTCTGATGGTATACTGGGGTGTCTGGTCTCCACCCCTTGAGGGGGGAGTTCTGTCATGGACTGGGCTGGACCTGCCAGCCCAGCTCCTTGCCACGGTGGCTGTTATGCCCTCAGGTCGGTGTTTTTCCCCTTACCTTTCTCTAGGCTCCTCCTGGGAGACTCTGAGCTCTGCTCAGCTGTGACAGCTCAGCCACGCCCCTCTCTCCTGCCAGTCCTTACCAGCTGTCTTCCTTTGGTTATCTTCTCCGCTGTACACACACACACACACACACACACACACACACACACACACACACACTTATATCTTCACTTGCATTCTCACTCTCATTCACTCCTTACACACACACACACACACACACCCTCATTCATTTCCACCTACATGCTCTATGCCCCCTCATTCACTCACACACTCATTCACTCACTGGTGCAGACGTCCATTCACACAGGTGTTTCCACTCACGCTCTTCCACACTCTCTCTCCCCTCTCCACACCAGCATACACTCTGCTCGTTAGTGTTGCTGTATTTAAGATCTCAGTTCGCCATTGTGATTGTCGGGTGATTGAGGGGAATTGCGGAGCAGCCTTCATCTGTCTATTTCTCCTTCGGTCTCTCCAGCCTACGGATTTCACGGATTTACTCGGACAGCTCCAGCTTCGTGAGTACAAACTGTTTCACCCCTGCTGTCTATTTTTCCAGACGGCTCTTTTCCGGGCTCCTCCTCTGTTCGTCCGTTGCAGTTCTGTCTGCCTTGGAACATTTTTTCCCCATGTTTGACTCACCTGTCCTATTGAGCGTCCTAGAGACTTCCTTGTACTCCCTTGGCTCGCTGTGTTTGGGCTGTTATATTTTATTCTGCACAATAAAGCACGCACAACGCATTTCTGCGAGTGCGTTTCATTCCTTCTGCCTTTAACAAGCAGAAAACACATGACAGGCACGACAGCTATGATGTATGGTTTGGAGACAGTGGTGCTGACAAAAAGACAGGAGGTGGAGCTGGAGGTGGCAGAGTTGAAGACGCTAAGATTTTCATTGGGAGTGACTAGGCGGGACAAGATTAGAAATGAGTATATCAGAGGACAGCTCACGCTGAGTGGTTTGGAGACGAAGTAAGAGAGGCAAGGCTGACATGGTTTGGACATGTGCAGAGGAGGGATAGTGGATATACTGGACAAAGGATGTTGAAGATGAAGCTGCAGGCAGGAGGAGAAGAGGAAGGCCATAGAGAAGATTCATGGATGTAGTTAAGGAGGACATGGAGAGGGTTGGTGTTACAGAGGAAGATGCAAGGGATAGGGTGAGATGGAGAAAGATGATATGCTGTGGCGACCCCTAAAGGGAGCAGCCGAAAGAATAAGAAGATCATGATCAAATTTTTCCATGAGTTATACATATGATGTTTGTCAATTTAAAAGATAATTTTCCACGTAAATAATGGTGTAGATTGTTGTCTAACTGTTAAGGTATAAGGTTGTGAAAATACCTAAATTAAAAAACTACAAACACAGAGCTTGCATCATCTTTTCATAGTGCACCCAGGGTGAAGTAACTAACAGCCCTCTGGATCAGCTGCAGCTCTCACAATACAAAACAGTACCTTTGTGTCGTTTTTCTCCTCTTTGGATCCTTTTTCCAGTGGTCAGAAAATGAGAGGAGAGGTTTCAGTAATCTCCTGCCATGATCGTGTTTAGTGATGTAGGATGATGGGAGTTGTTGTCCACTAATCGTTGAAAGAAAAACTAAATATTACTCTGTTATTATACAATAACTGACAACTTTTATTACTTGGAAATTTATCTTTTAAATTGACAAACATCATATGTGTAACTCGTGGTAAAATTTGATCAGGATCAAAAGATAATTTTGCTCTTGCCATTCATTTCAGTGGAGAATTTTTTTGATTTATGCTACCACCTGTGTTAAAGGCTGCCAAGCTTAACGCCTCTACAGTACCAGCACCCTGCTCATCTGTCTGGTGGTCCTTGGACTTGGGTAGGCCACCTGACATGCCATGCTCTTCTATCTGGTAGCCCTTGAACTTTGGTAGGTCACCTAAAGCGCCGTGCTCATCTGTCTGGTGATCTTTGGACTGGGGGAGGCCGCTGGACTCATCGTGTTATGTGGTCTGGGGACTCATGTACTCTGGGCGATCCCCTGACCCATCCTGCTTCTCAGTCTGGTGGTCTTTGGACTTTGGTATGCCACCCGATGCACCATGTTTCTTCGTCTGGTGGTCCATGGACTTTGGTAGACCACCAGATGCACCATATTCCTCCTGTTGGCGGTCTTGGGGACTTTGGCCGACCACCTGATGAACATTTTTCTGTTGTGTTTGTGTGCTTGTTTTGCCCCGCCATGCCTTTGTTCCCCTCCTCCTGCCCGATTGGGGTGTTCTTTGTTTTGTTTTTGGGCGTCTGGACCGCCCTTAAGGAGGGGGCACTGTCATGATCTAGACATCTTGTCCATGCTTTCTGTTCTTTTTTTGAACTATTGGTACAATTCTGTTATCATTAGTAGTTTGTATAGCCTTAGTTTCTTATTTCAGCTGCTGTTTTCTAGTCTCCCCCATCATCCTCCCATTCCTCCAGTCACTTACATGTGTTCATTTGACCCTAATTAGTTACCCAGCTGTCCTGTGTTAGTTAATTTCTGTGTCCCTATATACTGTACTGTATATACCCGCTGTTTTCATTGCTCCTCGTGGCATCATTGCAGAGCATTCCCTTCGGTTCCTCATCATCATATGTTCATTGTAAGTGTTAGATCTTTGACTTTTTTGTGTTTGACAACCACCGAGCTGCATTTATTTTCTTCCACCAATAAACAATGTTACACTGGAGTTCTGCCCGCACTGTGAGTCCAATTTCTTCCTCATCTACCGGAGGTGTTTCTGACACTATTATCATTATTCTCTTGGTCTGGTCTCCCCTGGTTCCTCTGTTCATGTTTTGTGCTTCCTCTGCCTGTGATTATTTGTGCAGCCCCGCCCATCCTGTTTTCTGTGTCTGTGATCAATCCCTGCCCTCTCCATTTGTCCCTGATTGTATCCACCTGTTCTGTATTATGTTGATTACTCCTGTGTCTATATATGTCAGCAGCCATGTTTACATGGACACAAGTAACTGGATTAAAAGCCTGATAGGAATAAAAATGCTTCATGGAAACACGCCAATCTGAATATTTTGACCCGATCACACTCATTCGGATCAAAATTTCCTTCCAATTGAGACGGGTGAGTTATACCAATTGTTAATCCAATTGGTGTGCATATAAACACTTATTCCGAAGTTTGGGTAGAAAATATGTTTACTGCTCATGTCT
The DNA here is from genome assembly GCA_020510985.1 of Pholidichthys leucotaenia. Taxonomy (NCBI): domain Eukaryota; kingdom Metazoa; phylum Chordata; class Actinopteri; order Cichliformes; family Pholidichthyidae; genus Pholidichthys; species Pholidichthys leucotaenia. Next base: position 462,225,803 of record CM035836.1, on the reverse strand, counting down.
GTATGTCAGCTACATATCGACGTGACGTATTTCTGCCTTTACAGCAGCTAGCAGAAGATATGGCGAGAGTAAAACAAATCTGGTCTGTATCGTCCTGCTGTCTCTCTCTGCTCGTCATATGCAAAAGTAGCTTCATTATGGAGACCAGCAGAAGCAAAAGTACAGTCTGAATAACACAATACAGGTCTATTTCAAAAAGAGAAAGACACGAAGCGGGGTTTGTTTACATTGGAAGTTGCTTCTTCTACTATTTCCGAAATGTCGGATAATTGTGCGCATGTCAAAATGATTTAGTCCGTTCAAACATGTGACACATGGAAACGCACGTCCTAATCGGATCAACTTTTTCAGGATCCATATAAACAGTAAAGTTCTGATCTGAATTGTAATAAGATTGAAGAAATTTTGCACGTGTAACCATGGCTAGTATCAATCGGTGTTCTGTATGGGTGTTGTCATCATATTCAGAATGAGCAACACACGTCTGCCTGATCCGGCCAAGTCTTGTGCATCTGTGTTACAGCTTCCGAGCATTTGGTTATTTTTGTGTTTTTTCCTTCAAGCTGCACCAGTTTGGCTAGCTCTTTAATAAATCATCGCCAACTTTAAGTGCTGGATTTGGGTCCAGTTCCTCAAACCGTGACAGTGTTGAGACAATAAGGACTCTCAGGCCTAACTGAAGTTAGCCTCCAGGACCAATTAACATTTTTGGACAGCTGCTTTGAAAACTTGACCCAAATTAAGATGGGTTTTACCATTAAACTGCTTTTAAGGACCAATGCAATTTCAGTCATTATCCTGGGCCACTGTGCATACAACTGGGCATGTCCTTCAACTGGTAAATCTTTTAATCACAGGATTTATAGAATGATACACCTTGTATCATTCATTAATACTCCCATACATGACATATTGTAATGAAGTATGGGGAAATACATATAAAACAAACATATATCCACTCTTTATGCTTCAAAAGAGAGCTATTAGAATAATCAACAAAGCAGCTTACAGGGAACCAACAAACCCACTTTTTCTTAAACAAAAAACTCTCAAGTTGAAAGATCTGATCGACTTTAAAACCGCAATAATAATGTTCAAAGTGAAGAATCTATCACTGCCCGCAAATATCCAAAAGTTGTTCCAAACAAGGGAGAAACGATATCACTTCAGAGGAACATGTATATTTCAAAAGCCTACAGTGAGAACAACTACCAAGCAACACTGTATTTCAGTGCAAGGTGTCAGATTATGGAACGATTTTGGACCTGAATTAAAATCATGTACAAAGCTTGGACAATTTAAACAAAAACTAAAGGAAGAAATACTCCAAACATATTTACAAGACGACATGTAAACTCACATAAGGATTGACATTTCCAGCCTGTGTTGTGTTGTAGCTTAGTTTTTCTTTTTTCTCTGTGACACTATGTCTTAGATTTGTTTTTGAATAGTAACCGCTTAACTTAGACTAGCTCAGTTTTCTTTTTCTCTCAGTCATATTTTGTCTTAGCCTTGTTTTAAATTGTAATCGCTCTTGTCTTGTTTTCTCTTTTTTCTCCTTTGAATTCTTGGATGGAATATGGGTGGGCAATATAAGCTGCGGCTTCAGCCATCACCCATTTCGGATAACTCACGTGGAATTGTATAGTAGAAGGAGTCTTTGTCTAATTTGACCTTGTTGTTATATTATACAGTTTCTTTTAACCTGTAATGTACTATCCGAAATAAATTCATTCATTCATTCATTCATTTATTCTGTTTACTGTTTAATGTAGTGCTAATCATTATTAGCCTTGTATTATGTGGGTGGGCCTAGTCACAGAACCTGGCATTTGAAGAAGGAGGAAAAGTGAAAAAGGGGCGGCGGTGGCTCAGGAGGTAGAGCAAGTTGTCCAATAACCGGATGGTTGGCAGTTTGAATCCCGTTCTCCCCAGATACCCTGCCGTTATGTCCCTGGGCAAGACACTTTACCCACGTTGCCTCCAGTGTCATAACACTGGGTATGAACATGTATAAATGTTCAGTGGTGGCCAGAGAGGCCATTGGCGCAGATTGGCAGCCACGTTTCCGTCAGCCTGCCCCAGGGCAGCTGTGGCTACAGCAGTAGCTTGCCACTACCATTGTCTGTCTGGAGTGAATGAATAATGTATCTATTTGTAAAGCATCTTTGAGTGTCTATGATAAAGTACTATATAAATCTGATTTATTATTATTAAAAGATTCTGACACAAAACTGTAAGACAATGAATGTTTTTTTTGGGGGGGGGGGTAGAAAAAAGGGCATAAGATACCATTTTAAATGATACAGATTTGTTTTTATAGGGGAGTGCATCTTTAATATTTTACATGTACGTGCATCTTAACGTGTGTACTCACGTGCATGAGCCAGGCTGAGGGCCCAGAGCCGCAGATAGGAGGCTGTGTTGGAGATGCAGCCCAGACAGTACTCTATGGTGTGGATGGCCTGGTGGACAGCAACGTCGCCAAAATTAAACTGTAGAGGAAAAACACAGTAACACACATTGGTACACACTTTGACCCCATTAAAATAAACTGATCTGTCAACATTAATGAGAGTAATAGGAGTAATAGTAATGAGAGTAATGTTTTTAATAAAAAAAACATGTTTTTTTGCATTTTTCCTCATAAATATGGAGCTTTTTTCTTGTAAATTTGTGACTTGTTTCTTATAACTTGACTGCTTATTTCTCATACATGTATCATATTTTTCTTTAAATTTGTAAAGATTTTCATAGACTACCAGCTATTGCAAACTTTTCTTGTAGGGCTGTTCTTTAATGATTTCCCCTGAGCCACTTCCAGTTATTGTAGGAGGCTGAAATGGCATATGTACAGTGGTGTGAAAAAGCATTTGCCCACTTCCTGATTTCTCAATTTTGTATGTTTGTCACACTTAAATGTTTCAGATCATCAAACAAATTCAAATATTAGACAAAGATAACACAAGTAAACACAAAATGCAGTTTTTAAATTTAGGTGTTCATTATTAAGGGAAAAAAAATCCAAACCTACATGGTCCTGTGCGAAAAAGTGATTGCCCCCTAAACCTAATAATTGGTTGGGCCACCCTTAGCAACAACAAGTGCAATTAAGTGTTTGCGATAACTGGCAATGAGTCGTTTACAGCGCTGTTGAGGAATTTTGGCCCACTCATCTTTGCAGAATTGTTGTAATTCTGCCACATTGGGGGGTTTTTGAGCATGAACCGCCTTTTTAAGGTCATGCCACAACATGTCAATCGGATTTAGGTCAGGACATTGACTAGGCCACTCTACAGTCTTCATTTTGTTTTTCTTAAGCCATTCTGAGGTGGACTTGCTGGTGTGTTTTGGATCATTGTCCTGCTGCAGAACCCAAGTGCGCTTTGGCTTGAGGTCATGAATAGATGGCTGGACATTCTTCTTCAGGATTTTTTGGTAGACAGCAGAATTCATGCTTCCATTTACCACAGCAAGTCTTCCAGGTCCCGAAGCAGCAAAACAGCCCCAGACCATCACACTACCCGCATCATATTTTACTGTTGGTATGATGTTCCTTTTCTGAAATGCTGTGTTACTTTTACTGTGTAATGGGACACACACCTTCCGAAAACTTCAACTTTTGTCTCGTCAGTCCATAGAGTATTTTCCCAAAAGTCTTGGGGATCATCAACATGTTTTCTGCCAAAACTGAGATGAGCCTTTATGTTCTTTTTGCTGAGCAGTGGTTTTCATCTTGGAACTCTGCTATGCAGGCCATTTTTGCCCAGTCTCTTTCTTATGGTGGAGTCATGAACACTGACCTTAACTGAGGTAAGTGAGGCCTGTAGTTCTTTGGATGTTGTTGTGGGGTCTTTTGTGACCTCTTGGATGAGTCGTCGCTGCGCTCTTGGGGTAACTTTGGTCAGCCAGCCACTCCTGGGAAGGTTTACCACTGTTCCCTGTTTTCGCCATTTGTGGATAATGGCTCTCACTGTGGTTTGCTGGAGTCCCAAAGCTTTAGAAATGGCTTTGTAACCTTTTTCCAGATTGATAGATCTCAGTTACTTTCTTTCTCATTTGCTCCTGAATTTCTTTGGATCGCAGCATGATGTCTAGCTTTTGAGGATCTTTTGTCTACTTCACTTTGTCAGGCAGGTCCTATTTAAGTGATTTCTTGATTGAGAACAGATGTGGCAGTAATCAGGCCTGGGTGTGGCTAGTGACACTGAACTCAGCTTTCCAAAAATGTGATAAACCACAGTTAATTTATGTTTTAACGGGGGTGGGAGAATCACTTTTTCATACAGGGCCATGTAGGTTTGGATTTTTTTTTACCCTTAATAATAAACACATTCATTTAAAAACGGCATTTTGTGTTTACATGTGTTATCTTTGTGTAATATTTAAATTTGTTTGATGATCTGAAACATTTAAGTGTGACAAACATCCAAAAAAATGAGAAATCAGGAAGGGGGCAAACACTTTTTCACATCACTGTATAATAATACTTCTCTCTGTACGTCACGTGGGAATTTGCAGCTGTGAACTTCATAGACTTTTTCTTTTGCAGGTGCTAAGGTGGAGTAAGGTGTGATAATGGAGCCAGTTGAATGCAGAGGGGTCATCAGGTTCCTGTACTTGAGAGGCCCACACACCCCAGGAGACATTCAAAGAGATGAAAGAGACTTAAGGGGAGGATGCCCCATCATATGACATAGTCAAGCACTGGCATCGACAGTTCAAATGTGGTCAGACATTAGTAGAAACATTCCCATTCCCAGGAGACCACTATTTTGAAGGACTGCCACACAACCTTTCGCTAACTAGCCCAAGATGTTAAGATCAGTGTAAGGTCTGTGGAAAAACTCATCCATGACCATGTGCACATGCGGAGGTTGTCTGCACAATGGATTTCCCAGTTGCTCGCACCTTTCCAGAAGTAGGAATGAGTAAGATGCTCCCAGGCTCTTTTGGCCATAGGCCAAGAAAACCAGGAGGACTTCTTCAACAGATTAATCATGCCAGACAAAACATGGGTCCATCACAATGAGCCAGAGACTAAAGCCCAGTCGAAGCAATGAAAGCATTATGACTCACCACCTCCAAAAAAAGGCATGTGTAAAACAATCAGCGGGCAAGGTCATGCTCACGGTCTTTTGGGACCAGCATGGAGTATTGATGATGGATACCCTGGAAAAGGGTACCACAATTACCGGGACTTACTACACTTCACTGCTGCAGAAATTGCGGAAGGCAATCATAACTGAGAGGTGTGGCATGCTGACCAAAGGTGTCGTCTCCTGTAAGACAACACCCCGGTTCACAGCTCACATATTGTCCAAAACAAAGCATGGTCCTGCGGCTATGAAATCCTTCCTCACCCTCCTTACTCTCCCGACCTCGCACTATCTGACTTCCACCTCTTTCACTATGAAGTCATTTTTGAAGGGCAAGCACTTCCATGACAATGAAATGCTGACTTCTGAGGTCAAGTCCTGGCTTCTGACACAATCTGCAGACTTCTACAGGTGAGGTCTCCACAACTGCACACAGTGATGGGAGAAGTGTGTGACCCTTGGCGGTACCGATGTAGAGAAAGACTAAAAACTGTGCCAAGTTTGGTTCCTCTTGGTCCCCGGGAAATGAGCAAGGGGAAATCTTTAATGAACATCCCTCAAAAGTTTACTTATTTTATTGTAAATATACAACTTTTTTCATTTAAATCCGATGTAAAAGATTTGCAGTTTTTCTTGTCATTTTGTTTTCTTGTTACTGGTGTCCTGCTGTATTGTGGAGAACCCTAGAGCACACATTGGGGGGCAGGACAGTGTAAATGAAGGCACTTTAACAAATAAAACTGTTATAAACAAAAACAAGCTGCTGAGTGGGGGCAGGATAAAACAATGAATAAACAAAAAACTAATATAGGACAACAGGTGTAGGGAAGACTCAAGACAAGGGTAGATTGAACTCCACAAAAATAACAGAAATGATAGGCACATCACATAATCCACATGGTCGGGTGCTGGATCCCCAAAAAGGATTATTAGAAAGATCAAAGAAGATCTGCACACCGAAAAGATCCCATTAATTAGTTATTTATTAGTGTGACGTTTCAGGCCGCCAGCCCTTCCTCTGACTTCTATCAATGCACCAAAGGACAGTCACCATCTTAAATATCCACAATCTAATTAATTACAAGATTAAATAACATGCAAAGTCACAAGATAAAGAAATAACATCAAAAAATAACAAAAATCAAACATTCACAAATGAAAAAAAAAATTCACCAACAGAAAAAATAATTATCTAAAAGGGGATATAAAGAAACGTTCAAAACAATAGAGACATAATCATAACATCCCCTGCAGAAAACATCTTATCACGTGGCAATATCAAAGATATCAAATCACTAATAAATAGGCATCAAACAGTATTGCACACTATAAAAATAGGAATATTTAAACTATCACAAATCTTTAAAACTATCAGGCAAAAAGGTTCAAATAATTGAAACCCCCAAAGAACTATTAAAATATCAAAATATCAAATATCTGAGTTTGTTTTTTAAAACAATTCTGCTGAACCACAATTCAAAAGCATTGTCTGATTTTCATTGATTAATTTTCATAGACTTTTTATTTATTACCACTTTTGTCAGATTCAAGTTATTTCTGACTATTGTGGGTTTTTCTTTCATTAACAGAGGGGTACCAACAATTTTGTCCACGTCTGTACATAGTAGCTCAGATTAGGAACTTCATAAAAAAGGCCTAATATCAAACTCTTCATTTAGGTCTTTTGGAGTCAATGTACACAGGGTATGAATCCAAAAAGATTCTCGTTTAAGAAGAATTCAAATCGCCCCCTCTACGTGGAAGTTTAACTGCTTCAATACCAATAAAGCGTAAAGTAGAAATATTGTGTTTCTTCTGTTGAAAATGTGAAGCTACCAAACTTGAAATAACATTACTTCTGATTGTACTTCTATGTTCCGAAATGCAAGTCTTCAGTGCTCGACTTGTTCTACCAATATATGCCAATCCACAAGGACAAGGAAGCATATACTAGATAACATTTGCTGTAGAACAAGTGATGAAACCTTTAATTTTATATTTCTTCCCTGAATGTGGAGGATTAAACGTTTCTGTTCTATATGTAAAGTTACACCGTTGACAGTGACCACATGGATAATTACCAACCCTCTCAAGACAGGGACCGTGTGAAGGCGTATGCGGAGAGGTATCAGCCCTCACCAACCAATTTCTCAGATTAGGGGGTCTCTTATACACCACGCGAGGGGGATTAGAGAAAACGGTCCTTAAAGTGGGTCTGAATCTATAATGTGCCAGTGTTCCTTAATCATATTTTCCATAGCCCTAGACACAGGTGAAAACTGAATGGCACAAACAATCCTGTGTTTGGTTTTCTTCGTGTCAGAGCATCTTGGATTCATGTATCTTTATAACCTCTAAAACGGTCCTCCATTATTTTACTTTGAATGATAAAGTTCTCAGCTGAGCCACAATTACGTCTAATCCTGTTAAACTAAGACACTGGAAGATTCTTTTTAAGACTTATAGGACAATATGAATCTGCATGTAAAATAGAGTTTCTGTCTGTAGGTTTACGGTACAAGTTCGTTTTCAACTTATTATTATCCTTTGACACCAGAACGTTCAAAAAATTCATTACACTTAAATGAGAAGACATAGTGAATTTTAGATGATCATTCTTTGAATTTATAAAGTTCAAGAATGACTCCAAAAGAACATCTGGTCCTTTCCAAATGAAAAAAATATCACCCAAATATCTCCTCCAATAGGAAATACTGTATAATGGATAAATGGATTTATCTGCTGACTGAAAACTACTTCCAATTCAAACCATCCAACATACAAACAAGCAAAACCTGGGAGATATTTTAGATCCCATCGCCACCCCTGATGTCTGAAGAAAAAAATCACTACCATACAAAAAATAATTAGAGGTGAGTATGAACTGAATAAGTTCCAAGAAACACTCTGTACTAGGAGTTTTATCAACCCTGTGATCCAGAAAATATTTAACTGCTTGAAGTCCCCCTCAAATGGAACATTAGTATACAGAGATTCGGCATCCATAGAAACCAAAATATGAGAATTCTCAATATCTTATATAGCTAGAATATATTTAATAAAATCCATTGAATCTCTAGTATATGACAGGAGTGATTTAACTATGGGCTGTAAATAATAATCCACAAAAGCAGAATTTTTTCTGTCATAGAGCTGATAGCAGCAATAATTGGTCTCCCAGGAGGTATGTCCAAAAATGTTTTGTGCATTTTTGGAAGAATATAGAATACTGGGGTAACAGGAAACCCAACAAACATATATAAGTATTGTTGTTTAGTAAGGTCTCCCTGTTCCAGTGAGGTCTTAAGTTTATTGTGTACAAGTTGTTTAATCTCAGAAGCGGGATCAGATTTAATTTCCGATAGAATTTTTCATTAGCCAATTGTCTTCTTATCTCTTTATCATACTTAGATTTCACATTCAGGGAAGAAATATAAAATTAAAGGTTTCATCTCTTGATTCTAAATTGTCCTTAGGTATGACTGTGAGAGTGAATGGTTGTCTGTCTCTCTGTGTTGGTCCTGCGATGGACTGGCAATCTGTCCAGGGTGTACCCTGCCTCTCGCCCAAAGCTGCTGGGATAGGCTCCAGCCCCCTGCGACCCGAAAAGGATTAAGCGGAAGAAGATGGATAGATGGATGGTTTCATCTCTTGTTCTACAGAAAATGCTATCTATATATTTACTTGTCCTTGTGGATTGGCATATGTTGGTAAAACAAGTCGAGCATTCAGTAGATATACTGTCTCCCTTGAAATTTCCAACTTTAATCTTCTGGAAAGCTGGAGATTTACTTGGCAAAAGACTTGCAAAAGACAAAGGTCTTTCTGCAACTGTGGGGGTTCCCCCTACAGTTGATAGTGCTATGAGATGACTGTTGTGAAATAGCGCTATATAAATAAAGTTGAATTGAACTGAATTGAATTGGCAAAAGACAAGAAAACCATCTCAGCTCAACACACTCAAGAGTGTGTTTAGGCCACGCTCTTAAATTTACAGAATTCAGCAGAGACCCCTAAGAGCAAGCACTGCGGTGGCACAGGCGAGAAAAAACTTCCCTTCAACAGGCAGAAACCTCGAGCAGAACCATAGCTCATAGAGGACGGCCATCCGCCTCGACTGGCTGGGTTGAAAAAAAAGAGGTAAAAAGTAGGAGGCCTGGCAATAGCTACATTCAAAACAAACGTAACAAATACGATTCAACATTAACATTCACAGCCAGACATTCCAGTATCGAGCCTGGTTAGGCTCCACGTGCGAGTGAAGGCCTGGCAGTGGCAACATTTTTAACTATAGGCCTTATCAAAGACAAAAGATTTCAACTTACTCTTGAATAAAGAGAGAGTGTCTGCCTCCCGAACTGAACTGGGAAGATGGTTCCACAGGAGGGGAGCTTGGTAACTGAAAGCTCTACCTCCCAATCTACTTCTGGAGACCTTGGGGACCACCAGTAGTTTGGATTTTTTTGAGCGCAGAGCTCTGGTTGGATGATAGGAAACTATGAGTTCTTGCAGGTAAGAAGGAGCCAGACCATTAAGGGCTTTATTAGTTAGTTTGTTCCTTTCAAACCAATTTGCTGCTCAAGTCTCTCTAGCAGAATATGGTGGTCAGTGGTGTCAAAGGTAGCAATAAGGTCCAATAAGACAAGGACAGAGACAAGTCCTTTGTCAAATGCCATAAGGAGGTCATCAGTAGCTTTCACTAACGCTGTCTCTGTGCTGTGATGTTTCCTAAACCTGACTGAAATTTCTCAAATATAGAATTATTTTCTAAAAAAGTGCACAGTTGATTGGCGACTACTTTTTCGAGGATCTTGGAAAGGTAGAGGAGGTTAGATATTGGTCTATAATTGGCCAAAATCCCAGAATCAAGTGAAGGTTTTTTTAAGCAGAGGTTGAATTACTGCCACTTTAAAAGACTGCAGTACATGTCCTGTCAATAGGGACATATTGACTATGTACAAAAATGGTGGACTAATCAGATGATAGCGACTTCTTCAGGAGTCAAGCAGGGATTGGGTCTAAGAGACAAGTAGTTGGTTTAGAGGCTGGGACTATTAAGGCTAGATCAGAATGACTAATAAGAGAAAATTCAGAACAGCGGAGTTCTGAGCCTGTGGACAGAGCAATGTTAGGCAGAGGCTTGGTATTTTTAAAGAGGCTATTTTTTGGAACATTATTCCTGATACTGACAATTTTATCATTAAAAAAATTCAAAAAGTCGTCAGCACAAAGAGTTGGAGGAATGTAAGAGTCTATGGCATTGTGGCTCTTGGTTAACTGAGCTACAGTGTTAAAAAGAAATCTATGGTTGTTTTTATTTTCTTCTATCAAGGATGAATAGTACTGTCGCCTAGCATTATGGAGAGATTTCTTATAGGTGATAAGATTGGCATTCCAGGCTGAACATAATTCTTCTGTCTTATTTGCACGCCAAAGCCTTTCACAGAATCTGACTTTCTGTTTTAACACACGAGTGTGGGAGTTGTACCATGGAACTAATCTATTTTTAATAGTTTTCTTTTTAAGAGGGGCTATGAAGTCAAGTGTTGTCCGCAGTGAGGCTGCAGTACTATCAACTAAGAGGTCTAATTGTGATGGATTCAAGCAGTCAGTGCTGTCCTCTGCTATATTGAGACATGGTAATAGAGTAAGTGCTGAAGGGATTAATTCTTTAAAGTAAACCACAGCACTATCAGGTAAGTATCTGGTAACTATGTTTCTGCTTGATGCTGTAAAATCAGATAACACAAATTTGAAAGTTATCAAATCTTATCTTGTGACTTTCATGTCATTTAATCTTGTGATTAATTGGATTGTGGGTGTTTAAGATGGCAACTGTCCTTTGGTGCATTGATAGAAGTCTGAGGAAGGACAGGTGGCCCGAAACGTCACACTAATAAATAACTAATTAATGGGAGCTTTCAGTGTGGAGATCTCCTTTGATATTTCTAGACTGAACTCAACAACATCACAACGTGAAGGACCAAACAAAGACTGATGGAGACCAGACAGACGAAATACACTCAGAGCTGATCAGACACTGCTTCAGAACCAGAAGCGGGTGAACACAGTACACTGGAGTTGTATCACAAAGCTAGCGATGCTAACAGTGCTGGTGTCAGGGTCATGCCTGGAAAAAACAAAACAAACCAAAAAAAGGCCCAAATTCCTTAATCAACTGTGGACTAAGGAACCAGCTGGGACCATGGATGTCTACTGGGCCAACTAGAATTTATAAAGAAGAGCTCCAAAAACTCTGGTTGGGCCCTAGCTAAGATATTGAGCTCTGAGGCTCAGTGAGAAACTTCCTTTGTCTTCAGAGGAGAGGGAGTGCCAGGTTGGTATCAGATCTGCCAAGTAATGAAGTGATAACACCACGGAAGAAAATGGCAAATCCAAACGAGGCATTTCAGGCAGATTTTTTTAGTCCTTCTGTGGGAGGAAAACTCCTGTGCTGTAGGAATTTGGGCTATTTGGCTTTGCAGACCATATAATGTCACAAAAATCCTATATTCTGTCCTACATTCTGTCTGTCAAAGAACAGATTTCAAAATACTCCTGTTGGTTTATAAAGCTCTGAATGGTTTAGGGCCAAAATACATTTCAGATCTGTTGGTCCATTATGAACCACCCACAGCCCTCAGGTCGTCAGGGTCAGGCCTACTATCTGTGCCCAGAGTTAGAACCAAACACGATGAGGCAGTGTTCAATTTTTATGCCCCTCACATATGGAACAAACTCCCAGAAAGCACCAGGGCTGCTGAAACTCTAAGCTGCTTTACACTGAGGTTAAAAACTCTCCTATTTGCCATGGTCTTTCAGTAGAACAATTGTTAATCTCCTACATTGTACCGTAAATTTTATTTGTTGTATTCTAATTTAGCTCATTTTTGTTTCTCTTTAATTTACCTTTTAGTTTGCATTTAAATTCTTATGTATTCCTTTTGCAACTTGCTGTAATGCTTTAATGTTTTTATGTAAAGCACTTTGAATTGTCTTGTACACGATGCATTAAAATAAAATGAAAGCCCCAAAAAGCACAAAAGAAGGTCTTTAAGTTTTTACACCTAGACTATAGCATTTCTCTATCTAGGACTTATATAGTGCTTTTCTAGTCTCAGAGACCACTCAAAGTGCTTCATTAGTACTAACCCTCTATTCTAAGGACCTATCAGAGATGGATAGCTAGGAATCACCTATTAACCTAACATGCATGTCTTTGGATTGTGGGAGGAAACCAGAGCAAACCCACACAGCACAGGGAGGCCATGCAAACTCCACACAGAAAGGTGTGGAGTTTCCACCCCTACCAGCCTGGGGATTCAAACCTGGAGCCTTCTAGCTGTGAGGCAACAGTGCTAACCACTGTACCACCAAGCTGGCCGTATCTGTCTCCACAAGTCAATTGTTCAAATAAAAATAGAATTTCTGTAAAATTTCCTACAGCCCATAATTTACTCTACTCCTGCATGTCATCACAGCTCATCAATTGTCACGTCTAAAACAAGCACTTTATTCGCTGCTTACAGCCTGAGCAGTGGAAGCTCTCTGAAGTGACGTGTCTGTTAACTTGATGAGGAAAGCTTTGATTTTTTTTTGACCCTTAGCAGAGAATTTTGATCCAGCTGAAAACAAAAAGCAAAGACTGACTCTTTGAGGTTGTTTCTTCTCCTTCCCTGACAAGATCTCAGCCAAAGGACCCGTTTGTTTATTGTACAGCCATCACAGCTCCTCAGCTCTCTCCATCCTGGAGCAAGGCTGGCCTTTCCTGTACAAAGTAGGTGGGGAGGGGGAACACTGGAGTTTCTTGTTGGGTTTAGTTTGGCGCTGGTCTGGTTTCCTCTTTCCATGTTTCCCTTTTGTCCTTGGACCCATAAAGTAAGAGTTCATGGAAGCAGCACTCATTGTTCCTATTCAAAAGATCTCTGACAGAAATGACTAAAGAAAACATTAATATGACTTAATGGAAACATGCACAGAGGCGAGCGACTGTTTGGAAATGTTGAGACTAACATTTGAGGTTTCACAAGGCACATATGCAACATTTAACACACAACAACATTTAACACAACAGCTTCTTCCCCTCTGCCATCAGACTGCTGAACACTAAGTGACTTATTAGACTCTCGTGCACTACGTACAGCAGCTCAACCGGACTCATGATAATTATCACTGTTTTCTTTTGCACTACCGACTGCACTATGTGGAACTCCACAATATCTGCTGCTTGTTAATATATTTTAAATTGCATAGATTAGTATTACTCATTCATATTCTACATTTTATTGCATGCATAGTTTTTTATTTTTATCTTTAGTGCTACTCCATGTTTAATGTTGCAGCATTGCACCGAGACAAATTCCTAGTTTGTGTACTACATGAACAATGGCAATAAATCTGATTCTGATTCTGATTTAAATGTGTAGAAGAGACGTCTAACTTGGTGACAAGTGAAAGGACTACAAAATTAGAATGTTGTGAAAATTTTGATTAACTTTTTATATTACTTTTATACATTTATATTCCTTACAAAGCAAATATTTCAAGTCTTTTTTTGAACTTAATTTTGATTATGATGATTTACAGCTTATGAAAATTTGAAATCTAGTATCTCACATTCTTAGAATATTTTTGTGTCTGAGTAAAGTACTGTTCAAACAGTATAAATACTGTGTATCACCCTGGCCAGTTCAGTACACACAACCTCAATCATGGGAAAGACTACTGACTTGACAGTTGTCCAGAAGACAATCATACAGACACTCCACAAGGAGGTCAAGCCTCAGAAGGTCATTGCTTAAAAGGCCAGCTGTTCATAGAGTGCTGTATCAAAGCATATTAAGCTGACTGGAAGAAAAAAGTGCGGTAGAAAAAGGTGCACGAGCAACAGGGATGATAGTACCTTTTAGAGGATTAACAAGAAAAGTCAATTCAAGAACTTGGAGGAGCTTCACAAGGAGTGGACAGAGTTTGGTGTCAGCGCATCAAGAACCTCTATGCACAGAAGAAGATACAACAGTTGTGTTCCTAATACTAAGCCACTCCTGAACCAGAGACAACATCAGAAGTGTCGTAACTGGGCTAAAGAGAAAAAGAACTGGACTGTTGCTCAGTCATCCAAGGTAATCTTTTCTGATGAAAGCAATTTTACATTTCATTTGGAAATGAAGGTCCTAGAGTTTGGAGGAAGGATGGTCAAGTACAGAATTCAAGCAGTTTAAAGTCCAGTGTGAAGTATACACAGTCTGTGACAATTTGGGGTGCCCTGTTCACTGTGTTTTATCAAGACCAAAGTCAATGCTGGCGTCTACCAGGAAATTTTGGAGCATTTCATGCTTCCAACTACTGAGAAGCATTATGAAGATACTGATTTCCTTTCCCAACAGGACTTAGCACCAGCCTACAGCACCAAAACTACTATGAAATGGTTTGCTGACCGTAATATTACTGTGCTTGACTGGCCAGCCAATTGACCTAACTTGAACCCCTATAGATTCTCTGTGGAGCACAGTCAAGAGAAAGATGAGACACACCCGACCCAACAATATAGATGCACTAAAAGCTGCTATCAAAGCATCTTGGGCTTCAGTAACACCTTAGCAGTACCACAAGATGATCACTTCCAAGACACGTTCCACTGATGCAGTAATTCACTGTAAAGGCGCTCCGACCAAGTATTGATTGTATAAATGAACAGACTTTTCAGAAGATGGACATTTCTGTATTGTAAATCTTTATTTCAGATGGATTTTGGAAAATATTCTAACAATAGGACAGTGGTGGCCTAATGGTTCAGGATATAGACTGGTGAGCGGAGGGCTACAGGTTTGATCCTTGGACCGGCAGGATTAGATCTGGGTGGGACAGATAACATAGCAGTGTTTGCCCCACCCTCCTTAACCCCACTGTGGTGCACTTGAGCAAGGCCCTCAACCCCAACTGCTCCAGTGGAGCTGCTCAGTGGCCATAGGTCAGTCTGTGGTTGTACTGGGCAGCTTCCTGGTGTGAATGTGTAACTGTGAACAGGGCATCCTTGAAAAAGAGAGGTTGCCTCTCAATGGAACTACCCTGTATAAATAAAGGTTAAATAAAAATTTGAGATACCCATTTCTGAATTCCATAAATTAGAACAAAAAAGGCTTGATCCCTTAACTTGTAATGAATATAAAATTCATGAAAGTTTACTTTTGTAATCTAATGACAAAAAAAAATACAAGAAAAGCTGCAAATTTCTTTACAAATATAGACAGGTAGGTTTTAAAGTTCAGCTTTTCTAAAAGTTTATTTTAAGGTCTGAATAGGTTTTGCAGCTCCATGAAGATCTTTTGAGTTTACAATCTAAGGAATGTATACAGTGTATGTACTGTACATACATGTAAGGACATCTGCAATTAAGGAGAAATTAACTGTCCCACTATTCATAAACTTGTTTCCTTCCTTGTTATTGCAAAGATATTTTAGCTGTTTCATATGTTTGGAACTTTAAAATCAAGATTCTGACAAAATGACTTGCAACTTTTTGTAGCTTCTCTCAAACACACAAACTCATGCGCATGCATGGCAGCTGCAGCCGAACATTTAAGAGTATTGAGATTGGGCCAACCAAGGATGAAAGAGAGAACATAACTTGGTAGAGAGAGAACAAACACACTGAGGAGGACAGCATTCATGCATGCTAATAGGACTATAAAGTCAGGCTCTTACCGGCTCTTCCTCTGAGTGCTTGAAAGTAAGCAAAGGTCTGGGATTAGAAGCAGGACTTGGTGTGACCTGAGCTTTAGACTTGTATGGATTCTGGCCTCATTACTTAACAATATTTAGAGATCTATGCAGGCTATTAGGTCTGCAACTAACACAAACCAAATCAGAAGATCAGTGTTTGCATTTTGGAGCTCAAGAAGGAAGGATCCCCAACTCAACAATATGCCTGTTGAATACAAGACCAGTTTTCAATGAGTGAGAATCAAATTTTTAAAAAATACTGGCGGCTGCCAGTGGTACCCCTCAGCCTCTGTTTGCTGTTGAGATGTAGTTTATATGGCATTTTGACCTTGACCTTACAATCCCAAAACATTAGGCAGAGGTCACAGTGACAGGGTGAACCTGTGTACAAACTTTAGTGACCCTAGCTTTACTCGTTCCATAGTAATAGTGCAAAGGGAATGTTAACATTGACCTTTGACCCCAAAACCAAAGTCAAAGGTTAGGGTCTAAGCTGTCCAAGAATTGTCTTAGACATGATGATATCCATTTGAAAAGGCTACATCATTCCTTTGTGTAGTTATCGTGTTACAAGATTTTTATTAGATTAGATTATGTGTCAGAGACACATAACCTTTTTTTCAGATTAAACTTTTCCTGTTTTAGGTCAGTTAGGATTACTAAAATTATTTCTAATAGCAAAATTTTTTTGAGAATTTTTTTTTATTAATTTCTTCAAAGTCAGAAGTTTACATACATGTCCTTAGTATCTGGTAGCACTGCCTTTAAACTGTATGACTTCAGCATGACTCAAACATTTTGGGTATCCTTTTACAAGCTTCTCACAATAGTTTGCTGGAATTTTTCCTCATTCCTCCCGACAGAACTGGTGTAAATGAGTCAGGTTTGTAGGCCGGTTTGCTTGCACACATCTTTACAAACTTTCTATGGGTGTCAAGTTTTGGAGGTAGACAGGACTCATGTGCAGGCAGAAGAATGGTGCAAAAAAGACAATTTATTAAACAGAACTCAAACCACAAATAAATAGCAGCACGGTTGCTGAAAACACAAAACTAAACCAGGCTGACAATAACTCAATGCAAGGCAATTAACGGCTCACAGGGAACACGGCAGAAACATTAATGACGCCACACCGCCTGAGACAGAACACAGGCATATATAGACAAGGGATAATCAAGACAACACAGGACAGGTGGGAGCAATCGGGGCGAATCAATGACACACGGGGAAACAGAGACAATCGGCAATGAGAACAGGATGAGCGGGGCTGCACAGACAAACAAAGCACACTGGGACCAAAATACTAATGATAATAATAATCAGCACAGAAAGCAGGGCAGAAACCAAGACTACAGAACATAATAAAATACATGATAATGAGAATACACACAATAACTAAACTAAGGCTAAGGCAGGAAAATATAAGGAAAACACAATGAACTGAGGCACGTCCCTCTGGGAGGAGACCCCAGGGCAGACCCAGGACTCGGTGGAGAGACTATGTCTCCCATCTGGTCTGGGAACGCCTTGGTATCCTCTCTGAAGAGCTGGAGCAGGTGGCTGGGGAAAGGGAAGTCTGGGCTTCTCTGCTTGAACTGCTGCCTCCGTGACCCGGACCTCCGGAAAAGCGGTAGAAGATGGATGGATGGATGAATGGACAATGAACTGAGGGTGAGGACATGGATGAACTCATGTCCTGAAGATCACAGAAAACAAACAGCAACACAAAGCAAGGACATGAACATTGGCATGTCCAGACCCCAACAATGGGACTGAGATCAGGGCTTTGTGATGGCCTCTCCAAAACACTGACTTTGTTGTCCTTAAGCCACTTTGTAACTAATTTGCTAGTATGCTTAGAGCCATTGTCCATTCGGAAGACTCATTTGTGCCCAAGTTTCAACTTCCTGACTGATGTCTTGAGATGTTGCTTCAGTATTTCCAAATAATGTTCCTTCCTCATGATGCCATCTATTTTGTGAAGTGCACCAGTCCCTTCTACAGCAAAATACCCCCACAATATGGTTCAGGGTTCAGGTTCAGGTTACTTTATTTGTACCCGTAGGTAATTTGTTTTGCACCCCACCCCACCCACTGCCCGACTTTCATCCAGACGGCCGATTTGGAAAAACCCAAATTTTTGGTCCCAAACAAACAGCTAGTGATAAACCCCAACCAACAGGTCCCGGGCACCAACCTCCCAAGAAGACAGTGGTCTACACTCAATCGCTTCAGGACTGGACATGGCCCC
This sequence comes from Pholidichthys leucotaenia, assembly GCA_020510985.1. NCBI lineage: Eukaryota > Metazoa > Chordata > Actinopteri > Cichliformes > Pholidichthyidae > Pholidichthys > Pholidichthys leucotaenia. The sequence continues at coordinate 462,207,731 of CM035836.1, read as the reverse complement.
TGCTTGGCCAGCCTTCACAGATGGGGCAGTAGCCCTAGCCCACTGTGCGCATGTGGAGAGGAGCAAACTATGGAACACATCATAGAGGCTTGCCCGCTCCAAAGACTGGAAGGAGGATTACACACCCTCCATACAGCAAACCAGGAGGCAACTGCTTGGCTTAAGGACTTTGCATTCGCTAAATAAATAAATAAATTTGTTTTGCAGTCAGTTGACATCCATATTTACAAACCACAATTACATTTAACATGAACACAAACACAGGCACACATGAGGCTGACTATAAGCATGATAAAAGTACTCAAGGCTCCACCAATCAGGACATAAGACAAAGAGATAAGAGAGAAGGGTCATATTAAAAGGTTAAAGACTAGTCAAAGAGGTTAAAAACTTAAAAGTCTAAAACCCAATAAAAGATTTAGAACCCAAATAAAAAACCTACAAAAATAAGTAAATATAAAATGAAATTAATAAATAGGTAACTAAATTATGTGCAATATATTGTTACAACTTGTTCAACTCTTTGACAGCAGCAGGAACAAAGCTGTTTTTGTAGCGCTGGGTTTTACTTTTTGGGACAGCAAACCTCCGTCTGGAGGGAAGAAGCTGAAAGTTGCAGTGCAAAGGGTGGGAGTCATCATTTAAAATGGAGGTAGCCATCCTCTGTACCTGTCTGGTGTACAGGGATGTCAGGCTCAGCTGTGACTCACCAAGCAAACGACTGGACCATCTAACTACCTGATCCAAGGATTTCCTCTGTTTCAGTTTTATCTGACCAAACCATGACACTAAAGAAAAGGATAAAACAGATTCAACAAAAGCCCGATAAAACATTGTCATTATGGTTCGGTCAATTTGGAAGCGTGCAAGTTTCCTTAAACAATGCAAATGTTGCTGACCCTTTTTGCACACCCTTTCACAGTTCTCTTCAAAGTTTAAATTACTATCAATAATCGTCCCAAGATATTTGTAGGATTGTACACATTCAGTGGTCTGACCTTTTAGTACGGTGACTTTGTGCCTGGGAGTTTTCCTCCTAAAGTCAATAATCATATCTTTAGTTTTTGTCGTATTCAGCTGCAGGTAGGAATCCTCACACCAGTGAACAAAATCATCAACTACTGGGCCGTGGCCACTCTCACCATCCTGGAGGAGACTGACAACAACTGAATCATCAGCATACTTTATAATGTGTCTGTTGTCATGTCTGCTCCAACACATGTTTGTGTACAGGATGAAGAGTAGTGGTGACAACACACACCCCTGCGGAGAGCCAGTAGAAGAACACTTTTGGTCAGACAATGTACCATTGACCCTTACTCTCTGTGTCCTGTTGGTTAAAAAATCCAAAATCCAACCCATCAGATTATTACTCAAATTAAATTGTTGCAGGAGCCTTTCAACTAAAATATGAGGTTGGATTGTATTAAAGGCGGAAGAAAAGCCCACAAGTAAAAGCCTGGTGTGTGTCCCATTAAAATCCAGATGTTCAAAAAGCATGTTAAACAGAGTGACAGTGGCATCCTCCACTCCTCTGTGAGGCCTATAGGCAAACTGCAGAGGATCCAATGCATGCTCAGTCTGCTTTAGGACCTCAAATCTGACCAGTTTTTCAAAAATTTTCATTAAAATTGAAGTCAGTATATAAGTCAGAAGTTATATGACTCCTGTTGGTGGATGGTTTACCTTAGTGATTTTTGCTGTTGTTGACACATGATGTGCAATGTCGATCCTTTTATGGACTGTAATAACATGAACACGTAAAAAACACCATCTTAGATCCTATGGAATGCCATGAGCAACTGCTAGCAAAAACATTAAAAAATCAGCTCATAAGTCCTGCCAACGTGAAACATAATATACTTGGAATAATGATGACAAATGCAGATTTATTACATGGCGGTTATGAAAGGTTATCACAACCTAAACACTGAGAGATTTATTATTCTGTGGAACTGGGAGACACCAAACCTCTGAGTCACAGAAAGTGAAGTGGGTGGTACCTTCAGAAATTCCACATGCTGGTTCTCATGATAACCACCTCACTGTTTATGTTTCTGAAATGGAAAATCCAGGTCTTATCTGCATCAGTTACCCCATTTGTCTTTAGAGACTGTTAAGCCCATACCCAACTCACATCATCCTCCACATAAAAGGCTCATTTAGGAGGCAAAGGCATGTCACATTAAAGAGGCATCATGTAGAAATTTGTGATAAGAGTCAGTATCACTACGGTGTCATTTTCAATCAAATCTAAAGATGGAAAGGCTTTTTATTTTATTTCATCCAATTTCTGTTGTGGCCTAAAAAAGATGCAAGTTAAGTAGTGCCTGGGTTGATTATAGCTACTATGTAGAAATCTAATTTTCTTATTTCAAAAGTCCCATATTGTGCAAAAATGATTTTTATGGGTTTAAGAGCAGCTGGAGTTTGGGTAGGTGGTATGTGTAATGTAGGTTACAGATTAATACTGAACTAAACTCCTTGCAATGTCTTGAGGTTTTACCAGTATGTTGATGTACAATTGAGTATTTTATGCATGTGTGAATACACACTGTGCATATATACTGTATATATTTTTAAAAAATGCAAAAACTACATCCAAGTACAGCATGTACGGTATAATTTTGTGACTGCTAAAATAACATAATTGTACAGTTGTTTCTAATCATTTCAGTATTTCATTTATACTGCTTTTATTTATATTGCTTTTCAGCATTTAAACATTACAAATGTTACAAGGCATAAATGCCCATTTTTCTAAGGAAAGCATGTTTACAGTCATTTATATTTGATTTTATTAGATTGTTTTAAGTGAAGAAGCATTGTCTAAAGTCAGAAAAATAAAACTTCTGCAAATGATGCTGAAATCCTGTGAAGGCCTGCTTTTTTCCACACGGAAAACTGATCAAGAATTGATAAGAGAATTGATAAAGAATTGGATTGATAAGCAAAATTGACAATGCCATTGGTATTGATAAAATTTTATCAATTTCATCCCATTATATTACCAATAAGATTAGAGGTTCATTAATAATAATGAGTGAGTTGAAAACACTGTTTCAGACAGAACTTCACAGAAAATCATTTTGATGAACTGTTTTTTCTCTGAAAAATACATACAGTATATACTAGGTTTTAGGATGTCAAAGCTTAAAATTAATCACTGGAAAGTGCACAAAATGAGACCTTTAAGTGGCTGACGGAAAACCCCTTTACTCAAAGAGCTGTTTATTCGCAGCATATTGAGAAGTGGGAGAATAATATGAGTAGACGTCTAGCTGTCTAACCTTTGCCTTTTACTATTTGAAATTAGAAACAGGAAAAAAGTGATGGCTGCACTTTAGAACTTCAGTAAGTTATGCTTGATGGACTTACTTCATCTCCTTCCTCAGAATGCTGGGACAGCTGGTCGTGGTCCATGATGCCAGCCTCATCTTCTGTGGGACCGTTTCCCACCCGCACCCCTCCAAACTTCTGCGTGCCCTGTTGGGTGAGTCCGGTGCATGATGAGGACACGCCTGTTTGCTCTAAAGACTGCTCTAGATTCTCTGCAGGGGTTTCTTCCCTCTTCTGGGACTAGATACAAAAGCCACAAGAGCTGTGTCTAGCTTAAAGCGAGCCTTAGGATCAACGCCTTCTCTCTAAATTTACTGTCATTTTGTGAGTAAAACAGGACACCCAGACAGCGAGTTAAGACTTTCATTCCAAAGACAGACAACAGATCCACTTCCTTACCAAAAATACATACAGCAGGGAAGATAAGTATTGAACACCTCAACATTTTTCTCATTAAACATATTTCTGATGGAGCCACTGACCTGAGATTTTCACCAGATATCAGTAACAACCCAAGTAATCCATACATACAAAGAAATCAAGGCAATTGTGTTCACAAAACAAGTTATATTTAATAAAGTGGAATGACACAGGGAATAAGTATTGAACATGCTTGGTGAAATTCATTTAATATTTAGTAGAAAGACTTTGTTGGAAACAACAGTTTCCAGACACCTCCTGCATGGAGAAACTAGGTGCAGGTATTGCTCAGGAGTGATTTTAGCCCATTCTTGCACACAAATTGTCTTCAAATCTTGACGGTTCCGTGGGTGTCTTCTACAATGTTGGGCAACTAAAAAAAGTAAGTAATTAGTGTTACTAGTTGTATGGTGTTTTGGGGCTGATGTGCAGTGCCATTTCTCCTCCAAACATGCTGTGTTGTGGCATCCAAAAAGTTCAATTTTGGTCTCATCTGACCACACTATATTCTCCCAGTATTTTACTGGCTTGCCCAAATGTTGTGCAGCAAACTTTAAATGAGCTTCAACATGATTCTTTTTCAGCAATGGAGTCTAGCAAGGTGAGGGGGCATAGAGCCCATGTGGGTTGAATGCATTACTTATTGTTTTTTGGAAATGGCAGAACATACTAACTCCAGGTCTTTCTGGAGTTCTCCACGAGTGGTTTTTGGCTCTTGGATAAGTCTTCTGATAATTCTTTTGACTCCTCTGGCAGAAATCTTGTGAGGAGCTCCTGGTCCTGGCCGGTTTATGGTAAAATGATGTTCTTTCCACTTCCGAATGATGGCTCCAACAGTGCTCACTGGAACATTCAGCAGTTTAGAAATGTGCCTGTAACAAATTCCATCATTATATTCTGCAACAATAAGGTTGCAAGGGTCTAGAGAGCGCTCTTTGCTTCTACCCATCATGAGTTCTTTGTGGTGTGACAATCTGATATTCACAGACCTTTTAAAAGGCCATCAGTGAGGACTTAACTAGCTGAAATTAATTTGCACTGATGGGGAATGGGATGGCTTCCTAAATTCTGATGGATTTTAGCTGGTTTCTTGGCTTTCTATGCCTTTTTGCAATTCTTTTCCTTATGTGTTCAATACTTATTCCCTGTGTCATTCCACTTTATTAAATATAACTTGTTTTGTGAACACAGTTGCCTTTATTTTATTTCTTTGCAAGTATGGATTACCTGGGTTGTTTCTGATATCTGGTGACAATCTCAGGTCAATTGCCCCATCAGAAATATGTTTAATGAGAAAAATGTTGACATGTTCAATACTTATTTTCCCCGCTATATTTACTGGAGTGCAAAATCCTCTCACTGGTTGAGTTAGCCCTCAACAAACCAAGCTCAGGATCAGTTCAGTGGCCAAATATGGCCAACCTTTACCAACTCTTTCCTCAGTTTTGTGTTATTGTAACATTTTAAAATTGAGCTGAAGATCTCATTAGATATTGCATGAAATGCTGTCATAATTTGCATAGAGACATTTCTGACTTATGGCTAGATTTTTTTTTAAATTAACAACAAAATTGAAGTCATTAATCCAGTTTTTATTAAATTTAGTCTGTCTCAGGATCGATGTTAGCAATGGATAATTATATTCTTTGAGAAAAATTTCTGAATCTAGCCACTAACCCCAGAAAACAAGTCACAAATTAAAAGGAAAAAAGTCCCAAATTTCGGAGAAAAATCTTCATAAATGTACAAGAAAAAAAGACTTTTCTGGAAAAAAGTTGCAAATTTACAAAATGAGAGAGTCATGAATTTATATTAAAAAAAAATCTGAGGAAAAAAGATGCAAATTTCTGAGATGAGAAAATGTAGCAAACTTATGAGAAAAAATGTCACATTTTTTTTAGAAAAGGTATCAAAGTTACTAGCAAAAAGAAATGTTCGTAATGTTCGAAACGTTTCTTCAGGGTTGCAAAATCATTTGCAATCAGTTTTTAAGGTTACAAACAGTTTTTCTTTTCAGAAAAAGCTTTGAGCATGTTCTGCACCAAGAAAAACTGTTTGCCACCATAAAAACTGTTGGGGAACTGTTGTGCAACCCTGTACAAACCCTGATGAAACCCCAACAATGCCAACGTTCGTGAATGTTCTTCAGCATTCACTGCTCCATGAGATACTACCCTAAAGATCTTTTTGGTTCGCCAAGTAGTGAACACTAGCAACTGTTCAGGAACCTTTATGAACCTGTGAAATCTGAATACTGTGGAGGGGTTTTCTCACCCTTTTTATAGGGTTGGGTTCAAGATTCACCTGAGATTTGCCTGGTATTTTACTTGAAGTTGGCAAAAGGTTTCAATCTTTCCCAAATGGTGGCAATTTTTTTTTTGTATACTTTATTGATCCCCAGAGGGGAAATTGAGGGCATCCACCTGGATGGATGAAGCAGCCACGGTACGGCGCTATCCCTTAACCATTCACACACACATTCACACCTAGGGCCACTTCAGAATCTCCAGTTAACCTAACTTGCATGTTTTTGGCCTGTGGGAGGAAACCGGAGAAATCCCGGAGTAAACCCATGCAGATACGGGGAGAACATGCAAACTCCACACAGATCACTGTTGGTCAGGGGCTGGGATTGAACCAGGGATCCCATGGCCAAGGGTGAGTTGCTGTGCTGCCGCAGTGCTAACCACTGTTCCACCGTACCGCCCAAATTGTTGCTAATCATTGCAAACACTGCTACTAACATTTGTTAACAGTCGCTAATCTTCATCAACTGTCTTTCGCAAACACTTTTGCTAATGTTGCTAATTGTCGCTAATGACAGAGGTGAACCCTTATTTTAGTGAACATTCGTATCCAAAAATTGAGATCTTGAGATACTAGTTTTAAGGATAACTGACATCTTAGTAATTTTGAATCTATTAATACCCAGTTACGTGACTTCCTTTGCATCTTAACACAACCAATGAGAGTACTGAAAGCCGTTCAATTTTATCAATATTCCAAGATGAGATAAAGGTAATATTTATATGACATTTTTAAACAAAAACTGAATAAAAACCACTGCTGTTAGGGTGCCCTTAGTCTGTTTAGTATTTCTTACAAATTCCCACCAAAATACCCGATCGTTTCCAAGGCAAGCTTTAAGCATTTTTCATGGCAACACAACCAACCACATTTCACAATACAATGTGCATTGAAATGAAGGGCAGGATAGAGGAAAAACAAAACAAAAAAGGTTATATTGTTACACAGTCAAAGGTGGCAGCAAGGTTTTGGGTTGGGTCAGATCCACATACCAGGTGCAATTTCCACAGGTGCTGACGACGAAGCACCATGGTTTTCACAATCAGCATACAGGGAACACATGCAAGGGCAATCAACACCAACAAAACCTGGATCCCCATCTACAGATTCAAACAGAGAGAGGTTAATCAGGAAACATCTGTCCTCCTTCTAACTAGCAGTACAGAATTAAATATCTGAAACTGCAAATGTGTCAGCAAACCAAGAATAAATGATGGCTCATTAACATCAACAGTATAACTCAGCTTTATAAAGGTTTGTCTTTAAAGTCATCTGGTAGGCTAAGCATCAACTACAGCAAAAATGGAATTTCATTTACAGTAATAAGGTTAATGGACAATATACAGTACATATGTTAACTGGTACCTAACCCCTAGTAAGCTGTAAAGTATAAAGTGAAGTAAGTTTTACCCCATTATACATTAGTAAAATTAATCAAAAGCAACTTTCAAACTGCATTGTAGAGATAAAAGTGTGGGTGCAATTAACATAAATTAACACTTAAACAACCCTCCATGGCTCTTTCAAACTGCCAGCAGACCAGGGTCTGATCTCCACAGATAATTAAGCATTTCTCTGGTGTGTCAAGCTTGACGTCGTCACATTGCTGATGTCACATGAACGCACCAGTCAGCCTGAAAGCTGGTGTTAAAATTCTGGTACTTTTGTTGCTCTATCAAACTCAGACCAGTGGTTGCTCTATGAGTTGTCCCCAAATTTTTATGGATAGGACTGTAAAATTTCCATGATTCATTTTAATTTTCATATTAGGCCTTCAATGACGGAGCAGCTCATTCCAGCCTGATGAAATCATCCAGAGAGTCCTCAGATCTTGTGACCAGTGACCCTGACCTCATGTACAGCTTAGATGCACACCCACTTGTGGATCATTGTGCATGAGTTTTCCAGACACTGGGGAAATTGCCTAGGAGGAGTAACAATTTTCGTGAAATCATAAATGCCCAGATATTCGGACCTTTGAAACTGACCTTGAGCACAAACCGGATGCAGAACCACCTGAGGATCATTGTGAATGAGTTTGGTGACCACTGGAGTAAATCCCGAGGGGGAGCAGCAATTGTGGCAAAATGTGGACGGACAGATGCCGGACGAAGCGGCATAGCCTTAGCTCCTTTTGGCTTTCATCTGCTGGCCAATGCGCCCTACCTACTCGTGCAGCCCTAACTGAGACACCATCCAGAGCAAAATCGATGTGTCACACCCACGTTCCAGGATGGCCTGGTCTCGACCCAACAGCGCTTCACCCAGTCCTACAGGACAGCAGACATTAAACCCACCGGTCTCCCTCTAGTGAGGGAAGGAGAGGTGATGGATTGTCTGTTGTCTTTACTTCAATTTCTTTTTGTTCCACCCCTACTATTAACAACATTGCAGCTAACGAACTGTTTAAAAAAACTTTTCACTCAGCTCCTGTGACATTTTTGTAATTGTAGCAACACTGAGGTAGGGCTATGGGATATGACCAAAATTTCATATCACGATATAAGTAATCTTATTTGACGATAAGCATCCATCTATCCATTCATCTTCTTCCACTTAACCCTTTTTGGGTCATTGGGGGGGGGGGGGGGGCTAGAGCCTATCCCAGCATCTTTGGGCGAGAGGCAGGGTACACCCTGGACAGATCGCCAGTCCATCATCACAATATACACTACCGTTCAAAAGTTTGCGGTCACTTAGAAATTTCCTTATTTTTGAAAGAAAAGCACTTTTTTTCAATGAAGATAACTTTAAACTAATCAGAAATACACTCTATACATTGCTAATGTGGTAAATGACTATTCTAGCTGCAAATGTCTGGTTTTTGGTGCAATATCTAGATAGGTGTATAGAGGCCTATTTCCAGCAGTGTTCTAATGGTACAATGTGTTTGCTCATTGCGTCAGAAGGCTAATGGATGATTAGAAAACCCTTGTGCAATCATGTTAGGTCTGCAATGCTGTAATTGCTGCAAATGGAGGATTCTTTGACGAAAGCAAAGTTTGAAGGAAAAAAATTATTATTTCAAATACAAATCATTATTTCTAACCTTGTCAATGTCTTGACTATATTTTCTATTCATTTTACAACTCATGGTGGTAAATAAGTGTGACTTTTCATGGAAAACACAAAATAATTGTCTGGGTGACCCCAAACTTTTGAACGGTAGTGTACATTTTCTGTAAATTCAATAGTTTATATATGCTAACCAATAAAAAGGACCATCTCTTTTTCTACATTTTATAATACATCCTGAAACAAATCAATTGTACAAATTCATCTGACATTAATTTTATGCTCTTTTTCCCATCTTAATTTTGCAGCGTTGTTATAAAACTGTTTTTTAGTGTGCACTTGAGATGACTTCAACTTTATTAATTATCACTACTTGACCAATTAAAAATTATTAGAAATCAAGTTACACTAAGAGCCAGTTTGTTGCTCCAACACGTTTTAATTAATTTATTATTTATTTAGTGTGTATGTGGCCGCTGTCACGCACTTTTGCAGCTTTAGTAATATTTTTTCAGACAAAATTAAGAAACTCGGCAGTGATTTAAACCAGAACAATTTTCTGATATACTATAATGTTTCTTATTAGCGACAAGTTAGCATCATCATTTAGCATTTGCCGTTTTATAATTAGAGAGAGATGGTGTTAACATCACTTACAACAGTTAGTTCCAACTGAGCAATTTGAGTGGACAATAGGGATTCCAGGAGTTACTATAATCCGTGATAATTGCATTCCAATTTCACTGGATACTGTATGTATCACTCCGCTTCAAAGGTGTTCTCGTAACGTTAATTACTAACAGTATTTTTCTATCAACTCTGACAACTGCAGTACTGTTTTTGATACCTTAATTTCCACAGTGAAGCATTGATTGACAAAAAATTAAACATCTGTGACCCGGAAGTTCCACCCTTTTACAAAGGTCTACTTCCATCTACCCAATCATTTTACATTAAGCGATTTCACGTCTGGTTAAAAAACAGGCAGTGCTAGAGTTTGATATTGTCTCGATTAACAAACCACAATACCTTTGTGGTGAGGGACTCTTTGTTTTATCTGCAAATGCGAAGAAAATTGAGCAAAATGTGCTAAATCGCTAGCATGCTAACTACTAGCTTCTGGTGACTGGTACTGGATATGTCTTGATCTGGGATTTTCTGAAGTATTGACTTAACAGGTATGTTTTATAAACACTTATTAGTTTGCACTTGACAATATTTAATTTGTTTACATGTGTGTGAAATGACAATAGACGCCTTCATGCTGATTGAGATGTTTAGCAAATTACTGGCTAGATTTAGGGACTATTTTTTTCTCAGCTGCGCAAAATAACTAGTTAAACAAACAAATCATAATATTTTGTCCAGTATTGCTGTCATTTAATAAATTTTTCTTGCCGGAATTGTGCCTTTTTGCAACAGTGGATCAATTTCTTCCTATTTCTATTTACTATCTGGCTCTGTGGCTAATCTTTCTGATTCAGCAACACCTTTATCCATCACAGACACGTTGATCACCCAAATGTCTCCTGAGCCAGCGGACAGAGCCACTGTTTCTTGCAGGAGGCAGTACAATAGGGACCAGCTGTTAGCACTTAACCGGCCCACGATGCTAATGCAAAAACTCGACATACTGGGAGAAATAAGACGGAAACGGCGTGGATGTCGAGCTGGAGTAAGACGGCGGGCGAGGAATATAAGGTACAGACCCGCCCTCCCATCCGTTATTATGGGGAATGTACGATCGCTACTCAGTAAAACAGATGAGCTAGCGACTATCTCCCGCTACGAGAGCATGTACAGGGAGAGTAGCTTGACGGTATTTATGGAGACGTGGCTAACTGAACTATCAATAGATGCTAACATTGAACTGGAGAGTTTCCACGCAATACGGGCAGACCGAACACCAGACAGTGGGAAAGCAAGGGGCGGAGGAGTGATAATGTATGTCAATAACAACTGGTGCCGACCGGGACATATCACGGTTAAACAACAACACTGCAACAAAGACATGGAGTTGCTAGCTGTTAGCATGCGGCCTACATATCTCCCAAGGGAATACTCACACGTGATCTGCATTGTTATTTATGCAAATCCGACGGCAAACGCTGGGACAGCACGTGACGTCATCCACTCAGTAACTGGCAGGTTGCAGACAGAACACCCAGATGCTCTTCTCCTAATCTCAGGCGATTTCAACCATATTTCACTGTCCCCCATTCTACCCACGTTCACCCAATATGTCACATGCCACACTAGAGACAATAAAACACTGGACTTATTCTATGCAAATACTAAGGAGGCGTACACCTCATCACCACTCCCCCCACTCGGGAGATCGGATCACAACTTGGTTCATCTCCTGCCGGTGTACAAACCCCTAGTACACAGACAACCTCCAGTCATGCGCACAGTGAAGTTATGGTCTGAGGAGGCAATGGACGCTCTAAAGGACTGTTTTGAAACCACTGCCTGGGAGCAGCTCTGCGATCCACATGGTGAGGACATCAATGGCCTCACTCACACCATCACGGACTACATCAGCTTCTGTGTGGACAACACCGTACCCACCAAGACCATACGGTGTTGCTCAAACAACAAATCCTGGATCAACCCTGAGATAAAAACACTTCTGAGAGAGAAGAAGAGGATCTTCAGGTCGGGGAACAGGGAGATGCTGAAGTCCGTACAGAGGGAGCTGAGGAGGAAGATCAGAGAAGGCAAGGACAGCTTCAGGAAGAAGATGGAGGACAAGCTGCAACAGAGCGACATCGGCAGGGTCTGGAGAAACCTTAAAACCATCTCTGGGCTCCAGAATACCTCCCCCCAGGCCACGGAGGGCAGGGAGTGGGTGAACAATCTGAACCTGTTTTTTAATAGGTTTGACCAACCACCCTCCCCCCTGACTGCACAACAACCACTGCTGCCTCTAAAGACATCGAGTCCTGCTGCCACACCCCACTCCACCAACACCCCCCACTCCCAGCACACAGCCCCCCAACCTGACCCTCACTAAGACCCAGGTGAGGACGGAGCTGAGGAAGATCAAGGCGAGGAAGGCCTCAGGACCGGACGGCATCAACGCAAAGCTCCTCAAGCCCTGTGCAGACCAGCTGTGTGGGATTGTGGAGTACATCTTCAACCTGAGCCTGAAGCTGGGGAGGGTACCACAGTTGTGGAAAACATCTTGTGTGGTACCTGTACCAAAGACTTCCCACCCCAAAGACCTGAACAGCTACAGACCAGTGGCCCTGACGTCTCACATGATGAAGACCCTGGAGAGACTGCTCCTTGCTCACATCCGCCCCCCGGTGGGACCAGCGATGGATCCACTCCAGTTCGCCTACCAGCATGGCATTGGGGTGGAGGATGCAGTGATCTTCCTCCTTCACCGTTCTCTGTCCCACCTGGAGAAGCCAGGGAATGCGGTGAGGATCACGTTCTTTGACTTCTCCAGTGCTTTCAACACCATCCAACCAATGATCCTGAAGGACAAGCTGCTGTGCGCAGGGGTGGACCAGCACCTGTCATCATGGATCCTGGACTACCTCACTAACCGGCCACAGTTTGTGATAACCCGGGACTGTGTGTCCGACACAATCATCGGTAGCATGGGGGCCCCCCAGGGAACGGTTTTGGCTCCCTTCCTTTTCACCCTTTATACTGCGGACTTCTCACACAACACAACACACTGCCATCTACAGAAGTTCTCTGACGACTCTGCGATTGTCGGCTTCATCTCCAGCGGAGATCCTGCATTACAGCAGGATAGGAAGAGACTGAACAAACTGATCAAGAAAGCTAGCTCTGTCCTGGGGCAACACCTTGACCCCGTGGATGAGATAGGAGAGACAAGAATGGTGGCTAAACTGTCATCTCTGCTGGAGTCCGAGTCCTACCCTATGCAGGACATACTGAACGCACTGAGGAGCTCAATTAGCAGCAGACAACATCACCCTAGGTGCGCAACCGAGAGGTTTCGCAGGTCCTTCCTACCTACGGCTGTCAGACTGTATAACCTAAGCAGGGCTGCTCACAGAGATAGCAAAAAAAACGTGACAACCTAATATTATTGAATACAAAAGACACAATAGACTTACACAATGGTTCCCTCCAGTATACAACTAGGACAATATCAGTCGCTACGGAGGGTGACAATATGTATGGGTACATATTCATACTATGTAGGATAACTAAGTAGACGCGGTTATGCTGTTTATTCCATCTAGCTACAATGCTCCGCACTGTGTATATATATTTATATATTTATGTGTACATACAGTATGTATATTCACTGCTCTTGTTTTTCTTGTCTTCTTGATTGTTGCTCTGAGTGTTGCTGTCCCTGTGCTGTTGCAATCTTAGAATTTCCCCATTGTGGGACTAATAAAGGCTTATCTTATCTTATAATCATGATACCGTAACTCCGTCTTTTGTAATATTACTTAAAGGTCTGATGACACGATTTTGACATTTTTTAGCATGTTGTGTAAACCCAAAAGTCGTTGTTGATGATCAATATAATATTTACAACCGCGCCTGCATAAACTAGTTATCATCAAAAAACCGCAGCCACTGACTGGACTGTGGTGCCGCCCACCGAATGAAGGGTGGCACCCCCATGACGTAATCAACAGAATGGACTCCGGTGTTGTTGACTGGAATGACAGCAGCTTTGTAGCTCACAGTTTCTCTGGTTTCTTGTTTTAATTTTACGGCTATGCGCGTTGTGTCGCAGGCTTAGATAAACAGCAGGCCGTGAAAGACCACATCACACGCTTCAGCTACAACTGTCATAAGCCTCCTCATGCGCTCCTTGTGCGCTTTTACACAAGAGGAGCGCACGAGGAGGGGAAGGATTAATGGATTTACGCGCAGCTTTGACCTATTTTCTGTGATCGTATGCTGACGCTCGCCGGTCCGGCCACGTCCCCTCTCTCATTATCACCAGCTGATTCAAACTCCTGCTGATCATGTTTCCCGGTCCTCACCCAGGTGCTTTTCATCACACCATCACCAGCAGTGCATGTACTTAGCGGCCGTTTGCCAGTCACACACCATAGTATTGTCATCTGTGCTGTTAGTCTGCCAGTATTTTCAGCACTCTCATGACACTAGTCACTCCATGTTTGCTGTGGTTCTCGTGCGTCCTTGAAGTGATGTTGGCTCTGGGGCGCAACTGTGGCTAACACGTCTCCTCTCATTCGTTCTCTGGGCGATGCCGGCACCCGAACACCATCAGTAAGTGTGTTTGTGTTTTTTGTACGTCTTCACCTTTTTGGGAATTGTCTGTCTTTCTGTATTAAATGTGCTGTGGTGAACCGTGCACGTAAATCCTCGTTATTTCATCCTCCCTCTCCGTGCCCTGCGTAAGAGTGCATGGAGGGTCATGATGAATGGATTTACGCGCAGAATTCACCACAGCACATGTATTGAACATAAGAATGATGACAACAGTTCCCAAAAAGGTGAAGACTTACAAAAATAAACAGAAACACTTACAGTTGGCGTTCGGGGCTGACATCGCCCAGTAAACATGGAGAGGAGACGTGTTAACCACGGTTGCGCCCCAGGGGCGACATCGCTTCAAGGGGCGCAACAGAACCACGGCTGTGTGGAGTGGCTAACACGTCGTGATAGTGTTGGCAATATTGGCTGGCTGACAACACGGCAGATGATGCACACAAACAATGAACAACTGACTGTCAAAGAGAGAGGGCGCGTGGTCGGACCGGCGAATCTTGGACAGTGCCCACCTGAAAGTGAGTCAAAACGCACATAAAACACATGTACAAAACAAATACAACCAAAACTCAAAATATAATCCATAATAAACCCGATGCCTGAGCCACAGAGAATACACTGCTATGATTTTATTGAAAAATCTGGTTTAAATAAATTATATTTATGAACAAATAATTTGTTGCAATATCTGTAACAAAAGCATAACACTGGTGTTCCCCTGCTGTGTGTTTGTCACTGCTGCTGCAGCGGGCATGTGTGCCTCTCCATTGTCATTCTCTGAGTCTGACTCGCTAGGCACGATGCCCACTTGGCACGGCTCAAACCGATACGGTCTGATTCCCCCAGATTCTTCATTATCATCCCATTCTTCAGAACTATAATCGTCTGAAAATTGGACAACACAAACCAATTCCACACTACATGTGCTGGAACCATCGTCGATGTTTTCTACCGCTTCCATCATGTGTGTACAATGGGCAGCCAAGCGCTGTGTTCTGTCGATGACGTGACTACATGGCCGGAGGGGTTTCTAGCCACTGATGCAATTGGTGACGTGGTGCTCATGAAAACGTTGGATATTCACGTGAAATAAAGCCTGTTTGACTTAGAACTGCACAGACCAACCTATTTCGTCATATTGTATTATTTGCTGAAAAATTAGATGAAGTCAAAAACGTGTCATTACACCTTTAATTACCTCCAATTAAAATAAGATTAGAGGACTATCCTCTCTGACGCAGCATGGTGGAGAAAAAGTCCCACATCCCTGGCACAGAAGTAGCAGCTCCACAGAAGTAGTGGCAAAACATTAGCTTGCTGTTAGCTGCTGTGGCACTAGCCACCGGAACCCACCTGGCACACTGTGGAGGAGAGCTGTGGCGGTGACAAGTAGAAACAGGGTATGTGTCCCAATGTAAACGATACAGTTATATATGAAATGGTAGACGTTTTTTTAATCACGTTACCGATATATATCGTCTTATCACACAGCCCTACACTGAGGATGACCAGTTACTACGAGGGAGGGCTGAAAAGTTCATGGGCTGAACAGTTCATAGTGGTCAAATTTGACCAAACGTGGTTTATTTTTCAACACAGTCTCCCCTTCGGTCCACACACTTCTTCCATCAGTGTCGCAGGGCTTGGATCCTTGCGGCTGAAAAATAAACCACATTTGGTCAAATTTGACCACTATGAACTTTTCAGCAACCCCTCGTATAGATCACCCTAAATGTAACAGGGCTGTCTACACTTCCGGGTACTTGTACATGAACGTGCAAACCTGGGACAGCGGGGACGTGAGAAAAACCAGCAGTTTACCATTGAAACAATACGGCATATCAATATTATGACGAGCTTTCACCGCAAGATCGGATCAGATATGATCAAAAACTTTAAATTTATGATCTCAAAAAGTGTCCCTGCCATCTACCAGCCAGTATATGAAGAATGATTCAACAGAGTGGCCAGAAACAATATTTATAGATATTTGTAATGATGAATAGATGCTCCAGCATCACTATACATTGGCAGAACACTCTAATAATGTCATAATTGGCCCTTTTGGGCAGGAATAAGGCACCACTCGCCTGCAGTGAGTTTGCTCATTTATTAAATAATAAGGAACACAAATACTTGACATGAAAGCGGATTATAAAAAGCTATAAACGAGACCACAAAGGGTGATAAAACAAAAATACATATACTGAAAAACCATGAAAGGTAACTTACATGAAACAGACGAGGATGAAACCTAAGCTGAGGAAAGACTGAAATCAGGGAAGGGGATTCCAGTCAGACACGACAAGGTCACAACGAGGAATAAACCTCGCCAGCAAACTTAAATAATACCAGCGTAGAAACCAAAAAGTGAATCAGGTGTGGAAGCACGAGTGAAAATGTAATCAGTGATCCAAAACAGCTGTGACAGGCCGTGAACAGACTTGACAGGTGGAAGTCCTGTCATGACACTGTCAAAATAAAAGCACAAACAATAATGGCAAAAAAATCAGGACTAAATACATAGACAGAAAAAGGATAATAACCAAAAGACCCGAGCATGGTACAGACCCACGCTCGGCGTCATGACAGCTCCTCTCCCTTAAGGGGTGGAACCCAGACACTCCGCAGTAACATCAAGAGGAAAGAAAGTACATCCCCCCTAACAGAAATGACTGAAAAAAACAACCCCGGGAGGGTGGTGGTGGGATCCAGGCCTGGAGGGAGAGACAGGAAAACAAAACAACCCAAAAAACACATGATCCACACACTGACAAAACAGAATACTAAGAAAACTAAACAATACAAGATAAACAAGTAAACTGTTCAGGTGGCCTCCCAGAGTGCCGGCTCCACCCGATTATCAGGTGGAAAAGGTCAGGCGGCCTACTAGGTCCCCAGAGCATCCAACCAGGTTGGCAGAGTCCATCGGGTGGTCTTCCAGGGCCCCGAAGCCACCCAAGCAACCGAGAGGGCTCGGGCGGTCTCCCTGCATCTCTGGGCCAGTGGGTCGTGGAGCACCTCCCACCTCCACCTGGAGGCGGCAGCTGGAACCAGTAACCACAGCAGACCCCTGGATGATAGACACCCGATGTGGACCGAGGACCCACAGCAGCCTTGGGCATCAGTGCAGCACCTCCGGTGGCCCCAGACTGAGGCAAAGCGGCACCCTCGGTGGCCCCGGACTGAGGCGTAGCGTCACCCTCGGTGGCCCCGGACTGAGGCGTAGCGTCACCCTCGGTGGCCCCAGACTGAGGCATAGCGGCACCCTCGGTGACCCTCGACTGAGGAGTTGCGGCACCCTCGGTGGCCCCCGACTGAGGTGTAGCAGCATCCTCGGTGGCCCCCGAATGAGGAGGCGCTGCACCTACAATGGCCCCCGGGCTGGAGCGTAGCACCCACAGTGGGCACACACTGAAGTGCCGCACCCACATGGGATTCAAGCTGGGGCACGGCACCCACAGAGACCCAGACTGAGGAGGAACTGCACACTCTGAGATCCCGGGCTGGGACAGCGTCTCCACAACGACCTCGGCCGGAGTAGATGGACCCACGAAGACCTCAGGCAGCGGACCAGAACCCATGGAGACCTCTGGTGTAGCTGGAAGATTTTTGGTGACCTTGAGAGAAGACTTGAATGAAAGAGGGAGAGAAACAGGGTCAGGGTCACCAGCGGCAGTGAAACCCGGCGAGGCGAGCTCAGATGCTCCTGACGGCAGCACTCGGCTCTCCCTACCAAGAGCCAGACAAGATCACTCCAATACTGAAACAACGAAAACAAAGGAGAGTACTTGCCTGAGCTCAAGTGCCACCACCGTCCAGGACTCCGTCGATCCGGATGGCGATGTCTCAGGACCAGCCCCCTGGAGGTCCAACTCGGACTCTGCTACAGCGGCCCCAACAGCAAGCAGGATGGTATATGCAGTCTCGGAACCCCCTGGCGATGTTACCCACGCAGGTGGCCTGCCCGGTGTGGCGACAGGAAATCCTCTTCCTGCTGGGGCTGAACTCTGCTTGGGTGAAGCCCGGGGATGCTTCTTCGTTGGCTCAGGCTCTGGATTGCAGACAGCCCTCCTCCTCTGTCCATACCGTGGCTGTGGGGCTGGAACCAGGTTCTCCAGGGCTGCAGGCTCCTCCTCCATCCAGCGGCTTAATCCTGGAACCAGCAGACACTCAGGGGGTATTGGAGGAGACACGGAAAAAGCAGGTAAGGTTTTGGTGGCTGCAGCAGGTGGTGAGGGCCCAGTGGACTGCATAAACTGAGCTTTACCCCCGGGAATCAGACAAGGTAATTCATCAGATTGTGATACAGAGTGAAAAAGCACTTGCCTGTTTTCACGGGTTATGGTGGTTCCTGCTGCAGCAAGCCCAGTCTCTTTCCTCTTCGTGGCTGTGGTGGTCATGGGCCCCTCTGGAGGACAAGGAGGAGCCACCCCTGCAGACACGATAATGGGTGGAGCCGAGGGAGAAACAGCTGAGCTCTCAGCAGTCGGAGAAGGCACTGTGGAGGAGGGGGAAACAGCTGCGACAACTCCGGGATAGGGAGCTGACGAGCCAGCCGGTGAGGAGACCCAAAAGGCTGAAGCTGCTGTAGTTCCTCTCTGATGTGGCAAAAACAGTCCTGCTGGCTGAGAGACAGAGGAGTTCTTCCAACAGCCCGTGGCTGGGTAATGGTGGGGGTTTTGCAGCGACTGGACTCGGTTACTCTCCTCCATCCATTTCAGTACAATCGTGTCACGGGGAGGAGTTGAGTTCTGTCCCAGGAGGCGGTGTCTTCCGGCCGGTGACGATCCCATCACCAACCCCAGAAATCGCTGTTGGAGTGCGGAGACGGTGGCCAGCAGCTCGACAAACTCGGGATAATTACCTGACCTGGGGATGCACCTCCACCACCCTGACCGCTGCTACCACGCTCTCCAAAACCTTCTTCGGGCCACGGGAGGTGAGAGCTTCAGTGACATGGCCCCGGATGAACTCAGCTGCCCACTGCTCATTCATGATGGGGCCCCTGGCTGCCTTCCTCCTACGGCGCGCTGGGAACATGCTGACAGCCACTCAGTCCAGCCACGAAAAAGGTGAGTGAAAAAAGGAAAAAGCAGAAAAAAGAAAAAAAAAAAGACAAACCCACAGCCGCTGGCACCTACTGGCTGCGACCTACTGTCATAATTGGCCCTTTTGAGCAGGAATAAGGCACCACTCGCCTGCAGTGAGTTTGCTCATTTATTAAATAATAAGGAACATATATACTCGCCATGAAAGCGGATTACAAAAAGCTATAAGCGAGACCACAAAGGGTGATAAAACAAAAATACAAATACTGAAAAACCATGAAAGGTAACTTACATGAAACAGACAAGGATGAAGCCTAAGCTCAGGAAAGACTGAAATCAGGGATGAGGATTCCAGTCAGACACGATGAGGTCGCAGCGAAGAATAAACCTCACCAGCGAACTTAAATATTACCAGAGTAGAAGCCAAAAAGTGAATCAGGTGTGGAAGCACAAGTGAAAACGTAATCAGTGACCCAAAACAGCTGTGACAGGCCCTGAACAGATTTGACAGGTGGAAGGCCTGTCATGACACTGTCAAAATAAAAGCACAAACAATACTGGCAAAAAATCAGGACTAAATACATAGACAGAAAAAGGATAATAACCAAAAGACCCGAGCATGGTACAGACCCATGCTCGGCGTCATGACAAATAATCGAAAATAAATTGTACCTGCTGTGGAAATCCCCAAAAAGCTGTCATGTTTAGGCTTGCAAAATTTATCCAATGGAGCTCACAGGAAAAACAACCTCCCATCTCCCATATGGGAGACGCTGTTTGTTTAGACTTGTTAATCCCGACACTTCGTTTCAACTCTACAGAGCATCGGTCCATTTGTCAGCAGGTGAGAGTCAGTCTTATTTTACTTTTCTTACTTTTAAACTAGTTTAATTGCAGTGTTGATATTGAAAGACGATAAAAACAACACACTCGGGATGCTGGCTGGCAACTTTATTACCAGGTCCACCGTTACAAAAAAAACAACGAAGAAGACCATATCCGCTCCTCTACCTTCTGCTCGCTTTCACAATAAAAGCCCTGCAGATAACAGTACAACAAACGTTTGATAAATGACAGTTATATACAGTATATGTATCTGAAACTTAATCTCCCTGTCTTTTTATTTTTAACAGTCATATTCAAACCCAATAAGTCCAACAACATAAACATATACACATGTGGTCAAATAAACCCTGAGCTTGACGACAGAACGTAACTGTTAAACAGAGCTTAAATAGCAATAGAACTACACGTTCTCAAGTTTTCTTTTTTTTTTGTAATACTTTGACCTCCTATTACCAAACAGTCCAATGCCCTTCACTCAGCGCCTTGAGCAACTGGTGAGCCGATGCACCCCTTTTTGTGAGGCAGTCTGCGAGTTGTTTTTTTTGTGCTCTGCCACAGTATTTGTTCAATTTTCTGCATCTGAATAAGCTCTTTGATGCTACTAATCTCCAAACGAAGTCTTTTCTCAGAAACTGACTTTGTGGATTTTAGTGCATCAGTTAGCAAATGGTTGTCTGTTACACAGATTATTGGAGGGGCAAGTTTTGTGTCTCCTGCGGTCAACTCAGAAAACAATGTAGCTAGAAAAAGTGCATTGTCAACGCCCTCGGACATAGCCAGGGTTTCACCAGCTACTGTACTTCTCACTACCCTTTTTACTCTCTTTGATTGCCAATAAAGAGGTGAAAGTTTTCCTTTTTCTCCCATGAGAGCAATGAAATGTCCTCGAGTACATCAGACAGATTTCCAAATGAGGCATCACTAAACACAGTTATTTTTAGTGCACTGTCTTTGTCCAAATGTGAGAAGTTTAACACAACCTTCTTTGACTTTAGCTTGCACACTTTTCTGTTTGCTTCATGGATCGTGTGTACAGTTGCATCTTTCCGTGTTGATGCCAGGTTACTAGCATCAAACATCACATCTGGTCTACTCTGCCTGGCAACCCAGAGAATCTGACCAATCTTTGATCTGAGTTGACCTTTTTCCTCCTCACAGAGAGGCAAATCTTGCTGTACTGCTCGCGATCGGTCAATGTGTATGGGCTGCATGTGCTGAATGTATTTCTCTTGGTGCATCTGTATCCTTCCATCGAGAGTCACAAAGTCTACTCCCACATAAGAAAAGTGTTTGTGTGCCTCACGCCCAACCTGAAAAATAGATTTCAGGTGAGGTATGACTGTTGTGGCAAATTTTTGTGTGCCTCCCCATATGAAATCATCTACATGACAGGCGAGTACCAAAGACACGGTGCAGTCTTGATCTAACCAATAGAAAACAGCCAGATTGACCTTTGACATTTGTCCACCTGCTTTCAGTACTATCTCCTTCACTCTGTTGTACCAGTACAATGATGCATCTGCTAAGCCATACACACACTTTCTGAGCTTCCATAATATTCCATTACAGTTGGCTTCAGGAGGTGGTCTAATGTAAATGTCACGCGACACCTCCATTCCCTGAAGGAATGCTGATTTTATATCCATACAATGAAATGACCATTGTTTTTGACAAATAACTGCTGTCAGTAGTCGTAAGGACTCTGAAGCACAGGTGGGCGAGTCCTTTTACAGCTCAGACATGTCCATCTCCTCAAAACCTCTTGCCACCAGACAAGTTTTGGCACTAATCTTGAGACAGTTTCCTTGAGAGTACACACCCACCTTGTTGAAATACACTTTTGTCCCTCATTCTTCACTTCTACAAACACATTGTTATCTCTCCAGCATTTTATTTCCTCATGTTTGGCTTTGTTAAATGATAAATCATTAGCCACAAGCACATCTTCATTAGCGTTAACATCGGTGACTGTAGGTTCTATCTCAAGACTCTGTACCTGTGTTAGATCAACAGCTTTTGTGTTACCATCTAGACGATCAGGCTCCATGAAAAGCAAGTTATACCAATTTTTGTATTTCCCTGTTGCTTTGCCTGCACGCCCCAAAACTTTGGTTGTGTGTTTAACCCCATTGTCTTTGTCTATGTATTTCAGGACCTGTCCCGTTTTCAAACAAACACTGGATGTTTCAACTGTGTTTGTTTCTCTGTTAGGCATTTCTGGTTGTGTTTCATGAGTCTCTGTCACCATTCATGGAAAGTGAAGTCTTACTTTGAATTCCAGTAGCTTCTTTGGTGCGATGGGGCTGAAGCATGTTTTCTTGCACCTCCGTTTCATTTTCTATGTTCTCCATGTTTTCAGCAGTTCCTGTCATTCCTTGTTTTTCACCAATGTCTGTGTTGTTTTCTGAATTTCCATTTGTTGTCTGATGTTCACCACTTTTAGGATTCACTTTTCTCAGTCTGAGATGATGCACTCTTATGCAGGTTCCTCCTTGTCGAACAAACACCACTGCACCATCCTGGCCAATAACAACTGCTGGCCCTTTCCACTCTGGACACTCCACTCTTTTATAGTAGACTTTATCACCCACTTCATATGTTTCATCTGTGTGACGTATCTGTTTACGTAGTGCTCTCCGTATTCTTTCAGAACATTCTGCTTCTGTGAAAGCTCTTCTTGCAGCACGCAAAGCAGAGATGTGTTCTCTGCTCTTTGTAGTGCCCTCTAAGGCTGGGAGTTTATCATTTAACACAGAGGGCATGTTGGGATTCTGTCCAAACACCAGTTGATATGGGCTGTGTCCATGAACATTGTGCATAGTGTTTTTTGCCAAGAGTGCCCAGTCTAGTGCAGTGTTCCAGTCACAGCAGTTAGTGGCTTTTATTTTCATCATGATCTCTGTGAGTGTTTGATTATGTCTCTCTAGAAGTCCATTGCTCCACGGGCTGTAGGCAGCTGTTGTCTTAATTTCTGTGTTGAAATTCTCTGCCATATCTCTCACCTCATCATCAGTGAACTCTCCTCCATTGTCAATAAATAATTTCTGTGGTGGACCGTGTACACTTACCCACACATGAACGAAGTGCTTCACTTTCTGAGGCCTTTTTTGTAGTGAGAATGCTGCCTGCACTGAATCGTGTGAATTGATCAATAATGTGAAGATACCACAGGCCTGGCTTCAGTTCATGTAGATCAACTGCCACAGTTTCATTATGCTGATATGCTACTGGCAATCCAACTGCAGGCCTTGGTTTGGTCTTACTGTACCTTTGGCAAATGTCACATTCACTGATGATTTTTTGCAGGATCATGTTGCATTCTGTCTTTATTTCCAGAGCTATCTAGCAGCTTCTGCAATTTGTCAGCAGAAGCATGGCCAAACTGTTTGTGAAGCTTCACCAGGATTTTGTGTTTTTCAGCCAAGTTCAAATTGTCTGTGATTGTCAGGATCTCCTCATCACATTGCTCTTGAATCTCATCTCCATTTTCATGTTTTGTGACATCATCATCAGCTGTCAAAATCTGATCATCACACTGGCTGTGTCTGTTTTTTCTGTCCATAATGTTCACACAGTAATGACCAGAGCTGGTAAAGTCAAGTTTCACTGGTCGCCGAAACATGACTGCACTGTCATTCTCCATGTCCAACACTGTTCCTGCTCTTTTCAAGGATGTTTTGCTCAGAAGAAGTGGGATTTTTACAGGAATGACTTCACTTTCAATATTACACCTTGCCTGTCCAGTCTTTGCCGGTATTTTTAACCTTTTTGTGGAATAAATCACTTTTCCATCACCAAATTTAAATTGTCTGTTACGCTGCTTCTCCGTTTTCCTCGGATTCTTTATCTCACTCAGACTCAGCCTTGTCATGTAATTATCGAGCCATTCTTGTCCACACACAGTCCGAGTGCATGCGGTGTTGATTACTGCAGAGTCAAAACACTCAGTTATAAAGATTTCTGCTTCATTGGGTGACTCTTTAGTAAACAGGGTAAAGTTACACTCTTCTGTGTTACTTACTTCACCCACTTCTATAAGTTTGACTTGTTCACTTCTGTGTGGACAGTCTTTAGCCCAGTGAAATGCGCTTTGGCAGATGGCACATCTTGATCTCCGACCATACCTGTCCAGGGAGTTGGTGCCTGCTTGTGGTGTTTTTTTGTTTACTATCCCAGGAAGATGACTTTCTTGTTTGCAGTTTTTGTTCTGTGATATAGGTCGTTTCCTGATTAATGCTGGTGGTTGAAGCAGATGAATTTTCACCAAATATTCGCTTGAGTGCTGATTTCATCGAGGCAAAAGTTAAGTCTGCACACGCAGTCAAGGCGAGCTGCCGATCTTTAACATCCAGGCATGCAGTGTCTAACAGCTTAAATGCTAACACAGCATCGGTAAGCTCCATCTTATATTTACACATGCGGTAAGTCTATGATATAGTCTTCCATAGACACATCGCTGTCTTTCTTTTTCCGGTCAAAACTGGAGTAGGCCTCATAAACCCGGTCTTTTTCTTCTTTCAAGAATAAGTTATCGAGATTCAAAAGCAAACTGTCCATACCAGTGTCTTTGTTCAGGTCATTTATTGGTATCTCCATCGCCACTTCCCGTGCTCTTCCCGATAGCACCAAAGCCACAGCCAGTGCTTGTTTTTTTTTCTCCAGCTCCATGACTCGGGTCCAAATCGTGACTTCATTTTTCCAACTTTCATAGGGCTTCCTCTCATCAAACGTCGGCGGGACTCTATAGTTAGTAACCATCCTCTGCTACCATTGAAAGACGATAAAAACAACACACTCAGGATGCTGGCTGGCAACTTTATTACCAAGTCCACCGATACAAAAAAACCCAACAAAGAACATATCTGCTCCTCTACCTTCTGCTCGCTTTCACAATAAAAGCACTGCGGCTAACAGTACAACAAACATTTGATAAATGACAGTTATATACAATATATTGTATCTGAAACTAAACAGATATGTTTACTCTGAGGCGGATTAGCGGCTCAAATTGGAGTGAATATTCCTACCAAGTCGACACATTTCTATGCTAATGCTATTCTAGCTATTAACTCCCTTGGATGCAAATTCGGGTGTTTTTCGCTTGCTCACATTAACTTTACGTGTAGACAAGTTACTTTTAATGACAAATAAGAGTCACAGTTTGGTACACAGACATACCTGTTATAAAGTTATAAAGTGATCAGAACAGACGGAGACGTGGGTCATATCATCCCTCAGCCAACTCATATGAAAAGGCAGCCCGCAAAATCCTCCCTCGGTAATCTCTGCTGGCCGATGTGAATCTAAAAAACTTGTATTCTGATTGCTATCACCATCTTTCATAAGATGGTGATGGCTACATGAGCCAGTTGCGCACCATTTCAACATTTTCTTTGTTTAAATTTAGCTAACATTGCCATAGAAATGCATTGAAATTGTCGTTTGTTGATACTGCGCTGTGCTGCTAGGGCACGTTCATGAGATTGGTGACGTAAGTATAGACAGCCCTATACAGTTAGGTCCACCCATGAAATAGGTTTGAAGACAATTGTCCAATTACTTTTGAGCCCCTGAAATAAGGAGGTTTTGTATAAAAATGGTTGCAATTCCTAAACCAAAACTCCAGTTTGGAAGTGAATACCCTCAAATTAAAGCAGAGACTCTGCACTTTAAGGCTATATTAATTATATAACTGTATCTTGAATATGTGTTGGTAAACAGCTAAAATAACAAAATTTGTGTCAGTGTCCATATGTACATGGACCTAAGTGCGCAGTGGTGCAAGTGTTTGCCCCCTTCGTGAGTTCTCATTTTTTGTATGTTTGTCACACTTAAATGTTTCAGATTATCAAACAAATTTAAATACAGTTAGGCCCAGAAATATTTGGACAGTGACACAATCTTCATGATTTGGGCTCTGCATGCCACCACATTGGATTTGAAATGAAACAACTGTAACGGAATTGAAGTGCAGACTTTAAAGTTTAATTCAAGGGGTTGAACAAAAATATATGATTAAACATGTAGGAATTGTAGCTATTTTTATACAAACACTCCTCATTTCAGGGACTCAAAAGTAATTGGACAAATAAACATAACCCTAAGTAAAATGTTACTTTTCAATATTTTGTTGAGAATCCTTTGCAGGCAATGACTGCCTGAAGTCTGGTACCAATGAACATCACCAAACGCTGGGTTTCCTCCTTTGTGATGCTTTGCCAGGCCTTTACTGCAGCTGTTTTCAGTTGTTGCTTGTTTGTGGGTCTTTCTGCCTTAAGTTTTGTCTTGAGCAAGTGAAATGCATGCTCGATTGGGTTGAGATCTGGCGATTGACTCGGCCATTGCAGAATATTCCACTTTGTTGCTTTAAAAAACTCGTGAGTTGTTTTTGCAGTATGTTTTGGATCATTGGTGAAGCACCATCCAATCAACTTTGCTGCATTTGGCTGAATCTGAGCAGAAAGTATATCCCTATACACTTCAGAATTCATCCAGCTGCTTCTGTCTTTTGTCACATCATCAGTAAACACAAGTGACCCAGTGCCATCGGAAGCCATGCATGCCCATTCCATCACACTGCCTCCACCATGTTTTACAGAAGATCTAGTGCTTTGGATCATGAGCTGTTCCAATTCTTCTCCAAACTTTCTTCTTCCCATCATTCTGGTACAGGTTTATCTTAGTCTCATCTGTCCAAAGAATGCTGTTCCAGGACTGGGCTGGCTCCTTCAGGTGTTTTTTGGCAAAGTCAATTCTGGCCTTTCTATTTTTGAGGCTGATTCATGGTTTGCACCTTGTGGTGAATCCTTTGTATTTACTCTCATGAAGTCTTCTCTTTATGGTAGACTTAGATACTGATACACCTACTTCCTGGAGAGTGTTCTTCACTTGAGTGGATGTTGTGAAGGGGTTGTTCTTCACCATGGAAAGGATTCTGTGATCATCCACCACTGTTGTCTTCTATGGACATCCAGGCCTTTTTGAGTTCCCAAGCTCACCAGTGCACTCTTTTTTTCTCAGAATGTACCAAACTGTTGATTTGGCCACTCCTAACATTTCTGCTATCTCTCTGATGGATTTCTTCTTTTTTTCAGCCTCAGGATGGTCTGTTTCACCTCCATTGAGAGTTCCTTTGACCGCATGTTGTGTGTTCACAGCAACAGCTTCCAAATGCAAACGCCACACCTGGAATCAACTCCAGACCTTTTAACTGCTTAATAGAGGACAGGTTAACGAGGGAAGAGCCCATGCAGTATGGTTATTTTTTTTTTGCAGCCTTCTGAGTCAATTGTCCAATTACTTTTGGTCCCTTGAAAAAGAGGCGGCTACGTATTAAAGAGCTGTAATTCCTAAACCCTTGCTCCAATTTGGATGTGAATACTCTCAAATTACAGCTGGCAGTCTGCACTTTAAGCCCATATTGATTATATAATTGTATCCTGAATATGTTTTTGTAAACAGCTAAAATAACAAAACTTGTGTCACTGTCCAAATATTTTTGGGCCTAACTGTATTAGACAAAGATAACACAAGTAAACACAAAATGCAGTTTTTAAATGAAGGTGTTTATTATTGAGGGTAGAAAAAAACCCAAACCTACATGGCCCTGTGTGAAAAAAGGATTGGCCCCCGTTAAAACATAAATTAACTGTGATTTATCACATCTTTGGAAAGTTGAGTTCAATTTCTCCAGCCACACCCAGGCCTGATTACTGCCACACCTGTTTTCAATCAAGAAATCACTTCAATAAGACCTGCCTGACAAAATGAAGTAGACAAAAAGATCCTCAAACACTAGACATCATCCAAAGAATTCAGGAACAAGTGAGAAACAAAGTAATTGAGATCTATCAGTCTGGAAAAGGGACTCCAGCGAACCACAGTGAGAGCCATTATTCACAAATGGCAAAAACATCGAACAGTGGTGAACCTTCCCAGGAGTGGCTGGACAACCAAAATTACCCCAAGGGCGCAGCGAAGACTCATTCAACAGGTCACAAAAGACCCCACAACAACATCCAAAGAACTGCAGGCCTTGCCTCAGTTAAGGTCAGTGTTCATGACTCCACCATAAGAAAGGGACTGGGCAAAAATGGCCTGCATGGCAGAGTTCCAAGACGAAAACCACTGCAGAACAAAAAGGACATAAAGGCTCCTCTCAGTTTTCCCAGAAAACACCTTGATGATCCCCAAGACTTTTGGCAAAATACTCTGTGGACTGACGAGACAAAAGCTGAACTTTTTGAAAGGTGTGTGTCCCATTAGAGCCGGCGTAAAAGTAACACAGCATTTCAGAAAAGGAACATTATACCAACAGTAAAATATGGCGGTGGTAGTGTGATGGTCTGGAGCTGTTTTGCTGCTTCAGGACCTGGAAGACTTGCTGTGGTAAATGGAACCATGAATTCTGCTCTCTACCAAAAAATCCTGAAGGAGAATGTCCGGCCATCTGTTCGTGACCTCAAGCTGAAGCGCACTTGGGTTCTGCAGCAGGACAATGATCCAAAATACATGGCAAGTCCACCTTTGAATGGCTTAAGAAAAAGAAAATGAAGACTCTGAAGTGGCCTAATCAAAGTCCTGACCTAAATCCGATTGAGATGCTGTGGCATGACCTTAAAAAAGGTGGTTCATGCTCAAAAACCCTCCAATGTAGCTGAATTACAACAATTCTGTAAAGATGAATGGGCCAAAATTCCTCCACAGCGCTGTAAAAGACTCACTGCCAGTTATCGCAAACACTTGATTGCACTTGTTGCTAAGGGTGGCCCAACCAGTTATTAGGTTTAGGGGGCAATCACTTTTTCACACAGGGTCATGTAGGTTTTGGATTTTTTTTTTCTCTTAAAAGAAAGGCAAAGCCTTCAGTTATCAAGCTCCTCTCCTGTGGAACCAGCTGCCAATCTGGATTCGGGAGTCAGACTCGATCTCTGTTTTTAAGAATAGGGCTAAAACCTACCTTTTTGATATAACCTACAATTAGGGAGGGATCATGTGTTTCTGAACCCTCCCTTAGTTATGCTGCTAATAGGTTTAGTCAGCCGGGGGACCTCCAATAATGCACTGGGCCTCACTCCTTTCTTCACTCTCAATGAAATATTTTTTTTTGCTGGTCATTAACATCTGTTTGTTCTCTCCCATAGATTGAGTCCCCATCATGCTGTTTGCTCTCTACATGTCTGTTCTTTTCATCTTCTCTATCCTCTCACCCCCCAGCCAGTCGCAGCAGATGACTGCCCCTCCCTGAGCCTGGTTCTGCTGGAGGTTTCTTCCTGTTAAAAGGGAGTTTTTCCTCTCCACCGTCGCCAAGTGCTTGCTCACAGGGGATCGCCTGATTGCTGGGGTCTTTCTGCAACTGTGGGGGTTCCCCCTACAGTTGATAGTGCTATGAGATGACTGTTGTTGTGAAATGGCGCTATATAAATAAAGTTGAATTGAATTGAATTGAATTAATAATAAACACCTTCATTTAAAAACTGCATTTTGTGTTTACTTGTGTTATCTTTGTCTAATATTTAAATTTGTTTGATGATCTGAAATATTTAAGTGTGACAAACATACAAAAAATGAGAAATCAGGAAGGGGGCAAACACTTTGTCACACCACTCTATGTCAAATGGCAGACAGCCTTCTCATTTCTTTCCAGTTTCTGTCCCTATGCTGTGACGGTGACACCCATTTCATTGTGCGTTTACCTGCCTGTGTTTATTCAGATCCCTATAGATTGGAGGTGAGGTTGACAACGACCCAGACTGCTTGCAGAGTCAATTTGACCAGGGAAATTATCCTGGGCAGTCTTTTCAAACTGCAGACACAACTCTGGTCTTGTAGGGTTTTCCAGGGTAATTGGTTAGTGTGAAAGAGGATAAGTTACCAGCAGTAACTCCAGCTAAAGAGAAAACACAAATTCTCTGTTCTGCTGCTGAGGCTGACAGCTGACCCTTCTGAACAAGGGAGTGCCAAAAGCAAAAATAGATAAAAGTGTGTGTTTAGCCCTATCTGCAGTGTTGAAATATGAGAGTGGAGAGAGTTGAGAGCTGGGAGGGTCTGAGGGGACAATGATGGAGGGATGAGCACCTGTCCACTGTAGAGAGGTTTGTTGGTGGGGTCGTTGTAATTGAAGAGGCACATGTTGATGAAGTGGATGAGCAGGCTGGGAGCATCCTTGGAGGTGTAAGCATCATAGGCCATCCACTTGTAAAAGACTAGCAGGACGAGGTAGCCGAAAAGGCTCGTCATGAAGACGATCTCCGGGATGAAGCCCAGGAAGATGTTCAGAGGCTTCTTAAAGTACCTGCAAATGTGGCAAAGTCAGGAATGAGCCAAGCTAGCTGAGTCGTGGATGTTTGTCAATGCTGGTCAGCAATGAATATATTGTGGGCAGCAAATAAAGTCACAACTCTATGGGCAAGTCTATATATACATACAGCGAGGTAAATAAGTATTGAACACATCAACATTTTTCTCATTAAACATATTTCTGATGGAGCCATTGACCTGGGATTTTCACCAGATATCAGAAACAACCCAAGCAATCCATACATACAAAGAACCAAGGCAACTGTGTTCAGAAAACAAGTTATATTTAATAAAGTGGAATGACACAGGGAATACAGTGGATATCTTCTTCTTCTGGTAGTCCATCGATTCGATGATGACCATCTTCTTTATTTATGAGTCTGCTGGTGTTTGAATAGTCCGATCCTGGATCTGCAGATTCGGTTACAGACCAGGCATGTGAAGGAGGTGCTGGGGGTAGCAGGGGGGACTTGGCGAGCATGCCTCTTTGCGTGCTTTACTGTCCGGTGTTGTGTGCGCTGTTCCTCCGTATAATTCACTCCCTGTGAGGAGTGGGAGCGCCAGATGTCTCGGCAGGAAGCGAGTTCCTCCAGTGAAGAGGGGTTGATCCGACATCTCTTCAGGATGGACTTCATTTGTTCTTTGAAGCGCTTCTTCTGTCCACCAGCGCTGCGTTGGCCTCAGTGTAACTGACCCATACAAGATTCTGCGTGGGAGTCTGTGGCTGGGCATCCGGATGACATGCCCCAACCACCTGAGTTGATGCTGGACCAAGTTGGACTCCACACTGCAGCTGTCAGCTCTCACCAGCACTTCTGTGTGCGGCACTCTGTCCTTCCAAGTGATGCCAAGGATCTTCTGGAGACATCTTACATGGAAGGTCTCCAGGCTTCTCAGGTGGCGGCTGTAAATAGTCCATGCCTCACATCCATACAGTAAGGTGGTGATACATACAGCTCTATAGACCAGCACTTTGGTGTGGAGTTTGAGGTTGCTGTTCTGAAGAACCCTTCTCCTAAGATGACCAAAAGATGCTGATGCTTGCTTGAGGCGGTTATGGATCTCGTCATCCATTGAGCAGGTGTCAGACATTATGCTCCCCAGGTATTTGAAAGTGGGCACTGTGAGCAGCTGTTGCCCTGCTGCTGTGAGGGTTATTGGATTTTGTGGGGGGTCAGTACTGGATTGACAGAGTACCTCTGTCTTCTGGGTGTTGATTGTCAGTCCCATTCTGGTGTATGCAGTTACAGCTGCCGAGAGGATGTTTTGTAGAGCATCTGGTGTATGGGCAACCAGGGCACAGTCATCGGCGTATTGTAGCTCAATGATGGTCTCTGATGTCAGCTTGGAAGTTGCCTGTAGCCTCCTGATGTTGAACAGGTTACCATCAAGCCTGAAGTCAATGGTAACTCCAGCTTGCTTCTCCACCCTCCTACGTAGCAGAGCTGTTACACAGACAAGGAAGATGTTGAAGAGGACTGGGGCCAGCACACAACCTTGCCTCACTCCGGTTTGCACTCCAAAAGGTTCTGAGCTGTGCCTTCCCACTACCACTCGGGCCATCATCCCAGAATGGAACTGCGCGAGGATGGTGAGGAACTTGGGTGGACACCCAAATCTCTTCAGGACTTGCCACAGTAGTTCCCTGTTCACTGTGTCAAATGCCTTTAACAGGTCAACAAAGGCAATGAACAGGTCCTTATGCTGCTCCCGACATTTTTCTTGGAGCTGACGCGTCACAAAGATCATGTCAACTGTCCCCCTGTCCTTCCGAAAACCACACTGTGACTCTGGGGTGACCCGCTCTGATATTGCAGAGATAAGTCTGCGGAGCATGACCTTAGCAAGGACCTTTCCAGCAATGGCCAACAGAGAGATACCCCTACTATTGGAGCAGATGGATTTGTCTCCTTTGTTCTTGTAGATGGTCACAATGTTGCCATCTTTCCACTGTTGTGGGACACACTCTCGTCTCCACACCTCTGAGATATAGAGATACAGTATCCGAGTACAGAGGTAGTCTCCTTCCTTGAGAAGTTCAGCTGGGATGCCGTCAGGTCCAGGGGATTTATTGTTTTTCAGGGTTTTTACTGCATGCAGGATTTCTTTGAAGGTTGGGGGGAGGTCGAGATCTGGCAAAGTAGGATGTTCAGGGAGCTCTGCAAGGACAGTTGGGTCCACTGAGGTGGGCTGGTTAAGCACGGTGTTAAAATGCTCAGCCCACCGCTCCACTATCATAGCCTGATCCTTGATTAAAGAAGATCCATCAGCAGCTCTAACAGGTGCCAGGGAGCAGTTTCTGGGGCCGTAGATGGTTTTGACTGCATCATAGAAACTGTGCATATCGTTTCTATCAGCATGAGTCTGGATTTCATTGGCCTTTGAGATCCACCACTCATCTTGCAATTTCCTGAGAGTTGTTTGGACCTCAGAACGAAGGGCTTGCCATTGCTTCTTATGAAATTGGGATTGTGGGTTGTTCAAGGTGACTCTGTGTGCCCTGTGCATTCTGTCCAGGAGGGTGGAGATCTCTCCAGCATTCTGGTCAAAGCAGTCCTGATGTTTCTTGGTTTTGAAACCGATGGCTTGGGCTGCAGTGTCAAAGAGGATGGTGGATAGAGTGGTCCACTTCTCATCCATCCCAGACTCTGAGATGAACAGTTGTTCAATACCTGCCAGCCTCTCGGCTAGGGAGCGATGGAAGTTGTCACAGATGTCACTGCTGGAGAGTCTGGCACAGTGGAGTGTTTTCCTCTTTGGGCCACCGTGGCAAGCTAGGGGCCGAACATGCATTCTGACCTTTGTCAGAATCATGCGGTGGTCGGTCCAGCAGTCTGCCCCTCGCATAGCTCTTGTGATGAGCACGTCCTTGAGGTCAGCCCTCCTCATGATCACATAGTCGATCAGGTGCCAATGTTTGAACCTGGGATGCATCCAGGATGCCTTATATTTGTTCTTTTGCTGGAAGATTGTGTTAGTGATGGTAAGATCATGTTCCGCACAGAGACTAAGAAGTCTCATGCCATTGGGGTTGACTTTTCCAATGCCATGGGCACCGATTACACCATTCCAGTTTTGCAAGTTCTTTCCGACTCTTGCATTGAAATCACCAAGCAGCATGATTTTGTCATCCTTCGGGAAGTGACTAAGGATGTCATCAAATGTCTGGTAGAAGCGGTCCTTCTCTTCAGCATTCGATGGCAGAGTTGGTGCATAGGCACTTACAAAAGTGACATACCTGCAGTTTGCAAGGGGGATGCGAAAGTCATGAGCCTTTCACTGATACCCACTGGTGATTCTGTGAGCTTGTGCAGGAGGCTGTTCTTGATTGCAAAACCAACTCCATGAAGGAGTTGTCCGCCAATGGGGTATCTTTTCCAAAAGAATGTATAACCCTCTCCTACTTCATTGAGTGAGCCTTCCTCGAGGAGTCGGGTCTCACTGAGTGCTGCCACATCCACATTGTAGCGCTTCAGCTCGCTGGCAACAACTACTGTTCTGCGCTGTGGTCTGTCCGGACTAGCATCCAAGAGTGTCCTTATATTCCATGCTACAATTCTAAATGGTATTGTTTTTGTTTTTCGACCGCATAGTGGAATGTCCCAACAGGTGCGGTTTCCTATCCGGGTGCTGTGCTGAGTGGGCAATGTTTAGGCCACCTTTTCTACGCCTTTCCCCAGTTGGGGTGAGCAGTGCGGTCCCTAAATAGGGCTGCTCAGACGCACAGGGGTCTGCCGGAAGCAGCTGCCACTCAATCCCAACTGCTAACGACCGTCGTCCTGTGCCACTGACGTGCAGAGTTCCAGCTAGGAGCTTCCAGCTCATTCAAACCTGCCCCCGTTACTGGATGCTCCATCGCCGCCAGACTTTAGAGGTCGGAGACTCAGGTAAAGAAGATACCTGCGCAGTGATGGTTTTTAGAGTGGCATTGGGGGGGGGGGGTTCGCTTTTCCCGATGCCACTACCTTGATTGTAGAGAAGATGGTTCCAGTGGCAAGGGAGACCCTAGATGACCGGTATCTTCTCACAACTGCAGGAGGCTGCTGGAATCCAGATTTTTGGGAAACCCCCTCAAAGAGTGCCACCACCAGCTTGCTTTTTTGTCAGGGTGTGCTCCCTTAGCCTTCGTCTGCTTTTACAGCCATTGTGGTGTTTATCATTACTACCAGCTTCTGCCTGCTCTACCGTTGAGGTCTTCATCTTCAGGATCACTCTTAGTCTGGCCTCTACCCTTCGACCTGTTCGGCTTGGGTGACCCTGCCAGGAGTACGAGACTCCGGCCAACATAGCTCTAGGGGTCATGGAGACACTCAAAGTGCCCCACCACGATAAGGTGGTGATCCCATCGGGACACCCCTGTTCAAATGCCAGGT
Organism: Pholidichthys leucotaenia; assembly: GCA_020510985.1. Classification (NCBI taxonomy): domain Eukaryota; kingdom Metazoa; phylum Chordata; class Actinopteri; order Cichliformes; family Pholidichthyidae; genus Pholidichthys; species Pholidichthys leucotaenia. The sequence goes on along the minus strand of CM035836.1, from coordinate 462,172,837 downwards.
TTCTGTGATGTAAAAAATGAGACCAAGATAAGTCATTTCAAAACTTTTCCCACCATTATTGTGACCTATAACCTGTACAACCCAATTGAAAAACTAACTGAAATCTTTTAAGGGGAAAAATAAAAAAACTTACAATAACCTGGTTGCATAAATATGCACACCTGACGCCAGACGTCCACCCAGGTCATCGTCTTCCCCGTGTTCCCCTGGTCCACACAGGAGTTCCCCGCTGGGCTCCTCTGCTCTCAGCATGTAAGAGTATTCTCCTAATCTTTTTCTCCTCTTCTGCAGATTCTGTTCCTAATCATGTCTTTCTGCTCTCTCCCCGTAGGCTGTGTGTGCTCCAGCAGCACGGGCTTTTGTGTATAATTTGAGTGTGCGTTCTTGTGTTGCTCTTTTCCTTAGTTGTGCATTTTTATTTAGAGTTGTGTGTTTGGTTTGGTTTTCACAATTAACTGGCAAACTTTTTACATCTACGTCTGAGTGCTCGTTCTGGCAGCTCTGCGTTTGAGCCTCATTTGCCCTGAATCATGACAGAGTGATCTAGCCAAGATCGAGGCCTTGTGAGTGCTCAGCCGGGCAAACAGTCAGCACTCTGGCGCTTGGAGCCCACGGAACGCCAAGTCATGTTTCCTTTGACCAGTTCGAAACGATTACCCAGCAATTGGCCACATCACGGAGCACTTGTGTCGGCTTCCTGGTGCGACGTCTCCTCCTGCATCTGCTGCTTGGGCAGTGTCTACCATCCGCAGGAACATTTCTGTTCCTTCGCCTGCCCCCTATGGGGGGGGGGGGGATGAAGAGGGTTCCTGCTCCACTGCCAACTATACTTCCAGCAGGTGGAAGGGGAGTATAGGGATGATTTCCATTTCATGACACTGTTGCTGTGGGACCAGGTGCTTAAGTCCGTCTTGAGCAGCTCGGACGGTCCCCTATACACATACGAACAGTTTGTGTGGGAATTCTCCGAGGCATTCGACCATACGGAGAGTGAGGGGAACATAGTTAGCCAGCTGATGGGACTTCGACAGGGAGACTGGTGGGTAGCCAATTTCTTTGTCGTGTTTTGGGTTGCTGTGGCCGACTCCGGATGGAATGACGCTGCCCTGCGCAGCGCCTTCCTCTGGGGCCTGGATACGCACCTCCACGACGAGATGACTATCCCTGCATCCCCCTCCTCTCTGGATGAGATGATTGCGCAGGCAGTGGCCCTGGATAACCGGTTTAGGGAATGTGCGAGGGAGCAGAAGGCCGCTGCTTCCCCGTTCGTTCCACGGCTGGCCCTCCCCGGCCTCTGATGCTGTTCTGCCGGCGTCGTTACTGGAGCCGATGGACCTCAGTAGGGTCCGTCTGACTCCAAGGGAATTCCGGTGTCGCAAGAGGGCGGGGGAGTGTATATATTACGGGGTCCCTGGCCACGCAATATCAAAATGCCCAATTCAGCCCGAGGGACACAGCCCACCAGTCGCCGTGGGGGGGGGGGGAGGTCTCGCGGGAGGGTCTTTGCAAAATTCTCACAACCGTTTTGAACTCTCGGTTCTCATTCAGTTACTGGGGGCCGACTTCAAAACCTCCGCTCTGACTGATTCAGGAGTGGAGCAGAATTTCATTCAACGGGCAATAGTCAGAAAATTTCAGATACCCACCAGAAATGTCCCGACACCCTTAAGTGTCTTGGCGGTTTCAGGCAGCAGCATTGCGGCGGTTACCAAACAAACTGAGCCCATTTCGGTCATTTTGTCCAGTAATCACTGCGAGACTGTTCAGTTTTATGTTCTGCTTCAATCCACCACCGCCATGATTCTGGGGTATCTATGGCTCCGCATTCACAACCCAATTATAAACTGGAGTCGGAGCTCCATTTCATCCTGGAGCCCTTTTTGTCTGTCATCGTGTCGCCGATCGGCCACATACTCGCCCTCTCTCCCGATCTCCTCCCCTCTGGCTGAGTCGGTGGATCTCAGCTCCGTGCCCTGAAAGGCCTGTTCACCAACGTGCGCGTCCTGGCGCAAGTGGATCCCGCGGCACAGTTCGTGGTCGAGGTGGATGCTTCCGATTCGGGGATGGGCGCTGTCTTTTCCTAGCGCTCCGCCTCCGACCAGAAGCTCCGACCAGAAGCTCCACCCATGCGCGTATTTCTCCCGGTGGCTAATACCAGCCAGACCATGAACTGCTGGCCATTAAGCTGGCGTTGGAGGAGTGGAGACCGGTCATTGTTTGGACTGATCATAAAAATTTAGAATATCTTCGATCGGCCAGACGGTTGAATTCACAGCAGGCTTAGTGGGCCCTGTTCTTTAATAAGATAAGATAAGATAAGATAAGCCTTTATTAGTCCCACAACGGGGAAATTCCAGGATTGCAACAGCACAGGGATAGCAACACTCAGAGCAACAATCAGAAGGCAAGAAAAAAAAAAAAAAAAAAAAAAAAAAAAAAAAAAAAAAGCAAGCAAGAGCAGCTAATATACATATGTACGTATTACTATAAAATATATATATATACACACACACACAGACACACAGTGCAGAGCATTGTAGCTGGATGGAATAAATATATGAATATATGAACACACAGTGCAGAGCATTGTAGCTAGATGGAATAAATATGTAAATATATAAACACCCACAGTACGGAGCATTGCAGCTAGGTGGAATAAATATGCAAGTAATAGGTTCAATCTGTCCATTTCATACCAAACAGGATCCCATAATGCCAAGGCTGACACTCTCTCAAGCCAATTTTCTCCCGACTCCTCCTCCTCCACCTCCCCCTCTGCAGCTGCTGCGTCTCCCCCAGAGACTATGCTCCCCTCCTCTTTCTTTCTCGGGACACTCTCGTGGGAGATTGAGCAGAGGGTCCAACAGGCTCAATTATTGGAACCCATCTCGGACAGAGGTCCACCTGACCGGCTGTATGTCCCCTCAGCGTTACGCTGAGAGGTGATTAAGTGGGGGCATACTAGCTTTTTCACCTGTCATCCCGGCATCTCTCAGACAATTGAGCTGCTGAGGAGAGCATTCTGCTGGCCCACACTCGGGAGGGATGTGCGGGAGTTCGTAAAGGCCTGTCACATCTGCGCCATGAATAAATCTGACTCTTCCCCCAGCTGGCCTCCTCCATCCCCTCCCGGTGCAGAGTCATCCGTGGTCACACATTGCTTTTGACTTGGTGACGGGCCTCCCTCCATCCCAAGGTAACACTGTGATCCTCACCATCATCGACTGCTTCTCCAAGGCCATCCACCTGGTCCCTCTCCACAAACTACCATCTGCCACGGAGACGGCTGACCTGGTGACGCAGCATGTCATCCGGCTGCATGGGATACCATTGGACATTGTCTTGGACCCGGGTCCGCAATTTACATCCTAGGTGTGCAAGATGTTCTGCCGCTTTTTGGGTGCTACAGCCAGCCTGACGTCCGGATACCATGCGCAAAGCAATGGTCAGGCCAAGTGTGCCGATCAGTCTCTGGAGGCAGCCCTAAGGTGTGTGGCATCCCAAAATCCATCCACCTGTAGTTCCCACCTGACCTGGGTGGAGTATTCCCACAATTCGGCTGTCTCCTCCTCCACTGGGCTCACACCGTTCGAGGCCTTGATGGGCTACACACCACCTCTGCTGCCCATGGCAGATAGGGGTCTCGCCGTCCCATCTGTGGAGGTCCACGTGTGCCGGTGCCGCCATCTGTGGAGGGCCACAAGAGCTGCCCTCCTCCGCTTTGTGGCGCGCAACCAACAATATGCTAACTGCAAACGCATGCCAGCACCGAAGTACACAGTGGGACAGAAGGTTTTGCTGTCTGCCAAACAGATCCCACTCAAGACGGAGTCTCAAAAGCTCTCTCCCCACTATCTGGACCTGTTCACCACCAAGCAGCGCATCAACAACATCACTGCTCGGTTGGGTCTGCCATCTTCAATGCGGATCCACCTGATGTTTCACGTCTCCCGCATTAAGCCCCTCTCCACCCTCCTCCGGATCCCTCACCTCCCCCCCGGGTCATCGACGGCCGGACCACAGATACGGTGGAGAAGATCCTGGACATCCGTTGATAGGGTTGTAGGTGCCAGTACCTAGTCGACTGGAAAGGGTACGGTCCGGAGGAGAGGTCCTGGATTCTGGGGTCCTACATCCTGGTCAAATGGATGGTGCGGGCATTCCATCAGGCCCATTCACGCAAGCCCAGTGGGATGCCAGGAAGCGCCCCTTGAGGAGGGGCACTGTGATGATCAGTCGAGCATGCTCCCCCTCCCTTCCTTATAACTTGTTTTGTGAACACAGTTGCCTTGATTTCTTTGTATGTGTGGATTACATGGGTTGTTACTGATTTCTGGTGAAAATCTCAGGTCAATGGCTCTATCAGAAATATGTTTAATGAGAAAAATGTTGATGTGTTCCAATACTTATTTTCCCCACTGTAGATTATGCTCAGACAGGCTACACGCTAGGTTAATAACCACTATGACTATGGGAAGGGGGGGAAGGGGTCTTCTTACTTTTTTCAACATCAGCCACAAGAAGATGATTGATGTATGGTCATACAAAAGTTAGTTTGGACCAAGCAATTTGACTGGACAATAAGCATTCTAGGTATTACTGTATTCTGATAACTGTGTTTGAAAATTTCACTCCACTTCGCTGCTGTTCCAATGATTGTTAATTACAGAAACTGTCAGTGGCTTCTTATAATGGGTAAAATAAGCTAAAGATAATGCTGTGCAGTCTACCTTCTTTTTCATACTGGGAGCTGTTGGACAGAAGAAATGCTTCACAAATCTCTCAGCTTGTTTTCTTTTCTTATCAGTTTCTGTTACAAGTTAACCTTCTTGGCTCCTCCTCCTTTAGGTGCTTTTAATATGAGCTGCCATACAGCTTTTAATAAAGCCTCACAATGAATTGATTAAAGGGGTCATCGACTAAAAAAATGCTTTTGTAGGTTTTAACCTTCTGAAAGGCGTCTATTGGCCATGTGATTATCAAAAAAATATCAAAATACTTACTTCTCTTAAAAAAAACCCACACAGCCTTTATATAATTTTTCATTCCAAAAAGCAAAATTGATGGTTACGGATTTGCCATGGAATGTCACTTACATAGTAAACCCAGCCCAGCACCATCCTAATACCCGCTATCTGATCTATTATTGGCTGTGCGCTTGAATGAGACAACAATGGCAACCACAAACTCCCAAAGGATGCATGTTGAAGAGAAAAGTGTCTAAAATTTGTTTTAAAAAGACGGTTCGGAGGATTTTAGCCCAAACTTATTACTCTGTTCTGGTCATTTCACTGCAGATTCATTTCAAAACCTTATAAAGTATAACTTAGGTTTCGCCAGAAAGCAAACTTATTCAGGATACCACTGTATCACACCGAGCAATGCTGTAAAATGCCGAAACATTTCAAATCTAATACTGATGTGACTGTGGAGGGTCTGACTGATAATTCGGCATATGCACTCACACAGCGCTTTGCATCAGGTGAGCTGCGGGATCACAGAGAAGCAGAAAAGGCACAGGACCTAGAGTCCCCCGGGAGCCATATCACTGCGCTCCCAGTGACATAGCTAGGTTCGGCTGGCTGTGCCTAGCCAGTCATGAGGTTGCTGACACTGTTGAATAATGTAGGCATTATTCTTTTAAACTATACTGACAAAAAATAGCCACTATAACTAAAAAATCTGAAAATGTATAACTGTAATGTGCCAACATGAGCATGTGTTTTCAGTGCAGCACTTACAGGTGGTTGAAGAGACTAAGAGACACCCCAAACGTCATGTGGATAACACCCAGGATCACGGACATCTTCATCTTGAATGAGTTGAGGAACGTCAACTTGTTGCTGGCAATGTTCCAGAGCTGCAGAGACCACCCAAATAGGGTCAGGTGACAGTGCCCACATAAATTATTGTAAAGGGATTATTTAGGGTGTACAGTGCATCCGGAAAGAATTCACAGCGCTTCACTTTTTCCACATTTTGTTATGTTACAGCCTTATTCCAAAACGGATTAAATTAATTTTTTTTTTCACAAAATTCTACACACAATACTCCATAATGACAATGCAAAAAAAGTTTTTTTTGAGATTTTTGCAAATTTATCAAAAAACAAACTAAGAAATCACATGTACATAAGTATTCACAGCCTTTGCCATGAAGCTCAAAATTGAGCTCAAGTGCATCCTGTTTCCACTGATCACCCTTGAGATGTTTCTACAGCTTAAATGGAGTGCACCTGTGGTAAATTCGAGACAGGATTGTCTCGAAGCACAAATCTGGAGAAGGGTACAGAAAAATTTTTGCTGCTTTGAAGGTCCCAATGACCACAGTGGCCTCCATCATCCGTAAATGGAAGAAGTTCAGAACCACCAGGACTCTTCCTAGAGCTGGCCGTCCATCTAAACTGAGCGAATGGGGGAGAAGGGCCTTAGTCAGGGAGGTGACCAAGAACCTGATGGTCACTCTGTCAGAGCTCCAGCGTTCCTCTGTGGAGAGAGAACCTTCATCTCTGCAGCAATCCACTAATCAGGCCTGTATAGTAGAGTGGCCAGACGGAAGCCACTCCTTAGTAAAAGGCACATAGCAGCCTGCCTGAAGTTTGCCAAAAGGCAAATGAAGGACTCTCAGACCATGAGAAACAAAATTTTCTGGTCTGACGAGACAAAGATTGACCTCTTTGGCATGAATGCCAGGCGTCATGTTTGGAGGAAACCAGGCACCGATCATAACCACGCCAATGGTGGTGGCAGCAATGTTTTTCAGCGGAAGGAACTGGAAGACTAGTCAGGATAGAGGGAAAGATGAATGCAGCAATGTACAGAGACACCCTGGATGAAAATCTGCTCCAGAACTCTCTTGACCTCAGACTGGGGTGACGGTTCATCTTTCAGCAGGACAACGACCCTAAGCACACAGCCAAGATATCAAAGGAGTGGCTTCAGGACAACTCTGTGAATGTCCTGGAGTGGCCCAGCCAGAGCCCAGACTTGAATCCAATTGAACATCTCTGGAGAGATCTGAAAATGGCGGTGCACCAACGCTTCCCATCCAGCCTGATGGAGCTTGAGAGGTGCTGCAAAGAGGAATGGGTGAAACTGCCCAAAGACAGGTGTGTCAAGCTTGTGCCATCATATTCAAAAAGACTTGAGGCTGTAATTGCTGTCAAAGGTGCCTCAACAAAGTACTGAGCAAAGGCTGTGAATACTTCTGTACATGTGATTTCTTAGTTTTTTATTTTTAATAAATTTGCGAAAATCTCAAAAAAAAACTTTTTTCACATCATCATTATGGGGTATTGTGTGTAGAATTTTGAGGAAAAATGAATTTCATCCCTTTTGGAATAAGGCTGTAACATAACAAAATGTGGAAAAAGTGAAGCGCTGTGAAGACTTTCCGGATGTACTGTATTATGGTATGACTGTCAATTAGGAAGCAGAGCATATTGTCCACTAGTCAGAAGGGTGGTGTTTCAACCCAGATCACCCTGATACGTCCATCAGTGCACCAGAGCGCGACAGGTAAAGTTTAAAATGCTCAGAATAAAGTGCTATGGTAAAGCTAGAAAAGCTTAATATGAATCAGTCAACTACTAACACTGTAAACAGGGCTTGATATTATCACCTACCCACCAGCAAAATGACGACTCTGGCTAACCACTTTGGCAGGTGGAAAAATAAACAAATAAATTGCTGATTGAGTAGAAAAAAGTTACAAATTTACCATAAGCTATACCCAAACTTGAAAAACAAGCAAAGTAAACTTGCAGGAGTAAATTCCCTAATGTATGACAGAAAGATGTAAATGTACAATAAAAGTCACAATTCTAACATAAATGTAATTTTTTTACAGTTGCAAAGTAATGATAAAAAAATGTTTTTAAGAAGTCAGAAATTTAAGAGGAAAAAAACCCCACAAATCTGTAACAAAAAGTCAGAAATTTGTAAGGATGCATTCATGAACTTTTGTGAAAAAGCTCACAAGTTTATAAGAAAAACAAAAACAAAGCAACACACGCATCACTTAGCTAGTGAAAGAGCCAAGTGGCCAGTAACTGAAACTCTATTAGCCGCAGTGACTAGTGAACACAGCAGTCAGTGTGAAGTCCTGGCTGCGAACAGTCATTCTTGGTTTTTATCTGCACAAAACACATGTTGACTGCAATGACATACTGAATGTTGGTTACCCTTATTGCTTACCGGGTCAATCCCCAGTGGGTAAGGCCCATTGAACACACCCTGGATAGCAGGATCCAACTGTAGAACTGGATTTTCATTGAGAAGCTCAATCCTAGAGCAGAGCAACAATCAATGAATGAAGACTGATAAACATACAGTGGGGAAAGTAAGTATTGAACATGTCAACATTTTTCTCATTAAACATATTTCTGATGGAGCCACTGACCTGAGATTTTCACCAGATATCAGTAACAACCCAGGTAATCCATACATACAAAGAAATCAAGGCAACTGTGCTCACAAAACAAGTTATATTTAGTAAAATGGAATGACACAGGATGAACAGGATCGGTGACAAAGGGCAGCCCTGGCGGAGTCCAACTCTCACTGGGAATGACTCCGACCGAGTGTTGGCAATACGAACTAAACTCTCACAACGGTCGTACAGAGACCGAATAGCTCGTAACAACAAGCCCGTCACCGATCCTGTTCATAATTTTTATGGACAGGATTTCTAGGCGCAGCCAGGGAATAGAGGGTGTTATGCTTGGTGACCACAGGATCTCATCTCTGTTGTTTGCAGATGATGTTGTCCTGTTGGCTTCATCCAGCAATGACCTACAGCTCTTGCTGGGACAGTTTGCCGCTGAGTGTGAAGCGGCTTGGATGAGAATCAGCACCTCCAAGTCCGAGTCCATGGTCCTCAGCCGGAAAAAGGTGGATTGTCCTCTCCGGGTTGGGGACAAGCTCCTGCCCCAAGTGGAGGAGTTTAAGTATCTTGGGGTCTTGTTCACGAGTGAGGGGAAAATGGAGCGAGAGATCGACAGACGGATTGGAGCAGCATCTGCAGTGATGTGGACGTTGTACCGGTCTGTTGTGGTGAAGAGGGAGCTTAGTTCTAAGGCAAAGCTGTCGATTTACCAGTCAATCTACGTTCCTACTCTCACCTATGGTCACGAGCTTTGGGTAATGACCGAAAGAACGAGATCGCGGATACAAGCGGCTGAAATGAGCTTTCTCCGTAGGATTGCTGGACTCACCCTTAGAGATAGGGTGAGGAGCTCAGTCATCCGGGAGAGGCTCATAGTAGAACCGCTGCTCCTCCACATTGAAAGGAGTCAGTTGAGGTGGTATGGGCATCTGATTAGGATGTCTCCTGGACGCCTCCCACTTGAGGTGTTTCAGGCACGTCCCACTGGGAGGAGACCCCGGGGCAGACCCAGGACTCGGTGGAGAGACTATGTCTCCCAGCTGGTCTGGGAACGCCTTGGTATCCCATCTGAAGAGCTGGAGCAGGTGGCTGGGGAGAGGGAAGTCTGGGCTTCTCTGCTTGAACTGCTGCCTCCGCGACCTGGACCTCCGGAAAAGCGGTAGAAGATGGATGGATGGATGGATGGATGGAATGATACAGGGAATAAGTATTGAACACATGAAGAAAAAGAGGTGCAAAAAGGCATAGAAAGCAACCAGCTGAAATCCATCAGAATTTAGGAAGCCATCCCATCCTCCATCAGTGCAAAATTAATTTCAGCTGTTTAAGTCCTGACTGATAGCCTTTAAAAAGGTCTGTGAATATCAGATTGTCACACCACAAAGAACTCATGATGGGTAGAAGCAAAGAGCTGTCTCTAGACCTTCGCAACTTATTGTTGCAAAACATAAAGATGGCATTGGTTACAGGCCCATTTCTAAACTGCTAAATGTTCCAGTGAGCACTGTTGGAGCCATCATTCGGAAGTGGAAAGAACATTTTACCATAAACTGGCCAGGACCAGGAGCTCCTCACAAGATTTCAGACAGAGGAGTCAACAAAATTATCAGAAGAGTTATCCAAGAGCCAAAGACCACTCGTGGAGAAATCCAGAAAGACCTGGAGTTAGCAGGTACTGCTGTTTCAAAGAAAACAACAAGTAATGCACTCAAACAACATGGGCTCTATGTCCGCTCACCTCGCAAGACTCCATTGCTGAAGAAAAAGTACGTTCAAGCTCGTTTAAAGTTTGCTGCACCTCATTTGGGCAAGCCAATAAAATACTGGGAGAATATAGTCTGGTCAGATGAGGTTCAGGTTCAGGTTCAGGTTCAGGTTACTTTATTTGTACCCGTAGGTAGATTTGTTTTGCAGTTGGTGACATCCATATTTACAAGCCACAATTACATTCAACATAGACACAAACACAGGCACACATCTTACAAAATAGGTAAATATAAAATATGTACAATATAATTTTTATAGCTTGTTCAACTCTTTGACAGCAGCAGGGACAAAGCTGTTTTTGTAGCGCTGGGTTCTACTTTTTGGGACAGCAAACCTCCGTCTGGAGGGAAGAAGCTGAAAGTTGCAGTGCAAAGGGTGGGAGTCATCATTTAAAATCGAGTCGGCCATCCTCTGTACTTGTCTGGTGTACAGGGATGTCAGGCTCAGCTGTGACTCACCAAGCAAACGACTGGACCATCTGACTACCTGATCCAAGGATTTCCTCTGTTTCAGTTTTATCTGACCAAACCATGACATTAAAGAAAAGGATAAAACAGATTCAATAAAAGCCCGATAGAACATAGTCATTATGGTTCGGTCAATTTGGAAGCGTGCAAGTTTCCTCAAACAATGCAAATTTTGCTGACCCTTTTTGCACACCCTTTCACAGTTCACCTCAAAGTTCAATCCACTATCAATAATCGTCCCAAGATATTTGTACGATTGTACACATTCGGTGGTCTGGCCTTTTAGTATGGTGACTTTGTGCCTGGGAGTTTTCCTCCTAAAGTCAATAATCATATCTTTCGTTTTTGTTGTATTCAGCTGCAGGTAGGAATCCTCACACCAGTGAACAAAGTCATCAACTACTGGGCCATGGCCACTCTCACCATCCTGGAGGAGACTGACAATGACTGAGTCATCAGCATACTTTATAATGTGTCTGTTGTCATGTCTGCTCCGACACATGTTTGTGTACAGGATGAAGAGTAGTGGTGACAACACACACCCCTGAGGAGAGCCAGTAGAAGAGCACTTTAGGTCAGACAATGTACCATTGACCCTTACTCTCTGCGTCCTGTTGGTTAAGAAATCCAGAATCCAACCCACCAGATTATTGCTTAAATCAAATTGTTGCAGGAGCCTTTCAACTAAAATATGAGGTTGGATTGTATTAAAGGCAGAAGAAAAGTCCACAAATAAAAGCCTGGCGTGTGTCCCATTAAAATCCAGATGTTTAAAAAGCATGTTAAACAGAGTGACAGTGGCATCCTCCACTCCTCTGTGAGGCCTATAGGCAAACTGCAGAGGATCCAATGCATGTTCAGTCTGCTTTAGGACCTCACATCTGACCAGTTTTTCAAAAATTTTCATTAAAATTGAAGTCAAAGCAACTGGTCTAAAGTCATTTACCGTTTTAGGACAGCTGGATTTTGGAACGGGAACAACCACGGCATCTTTCCAGATCTTAGGCACATGTTGTGTCTGTAAGGACTTATTGAAAATGTAGTGAAATATAGGACTCAGTTCATGTGCACAGGACTTTACCAGGCGTCCACATATATTATCAGGGCCCTGACTTTTGTTCACTTTTACAGCGCGGAACTCCCTTTCAACATCCTGCATCTCAATATTAAAGTGCTGATTGTCTTTGAGTTTCTGTTTCAAATCTTGGATTTCTGTGCTAAAATCAAAGGAGTCAAAACGACCATAAAAACAATTAAGAGCATTAGCCAGCTCTGTGTCTGAACTAAAACCATGATGAGACTAAAATTGAATTTTTTGGATGCCACAGCACACAGTTTGCTTGGAGGAGAAATGGTACTGCACATCAGCCCAAAAACACCATACCAGTAGTGAAGTTTGGAAGTGGGAGCATCATGTTGTGGGGGCGTTTTTCAGCACATGGTTCAGGCAGACTTCATGTAATTGAAGGAAAGATGAATGGACAAATGTACAGAGACATCCTTGATAAGAACCTGTTGCCATCTGCCAACATGCTGAAGATGAAACGAGGGTGGACATTTCAACAAGACAATGATCCCAAACACACAGCCAAGGAAACTCTCAACTGGCTCCAGAGAAGGAAAATAAAGCGGCTAGAATGGCCCAGTCAGTCACCTAACCTGAATCCAATTGAAAACCTATGGAACGAACTGAAGATCAGAGTTCATAGAAGACACCCATGGAACCTTCAGATTTGAAGACAGTTTGTGTGGAAGAATGGGTTAAAATCACTCCTGAGCAATGTCTGCACCTAGTTTATCCATACAGGAGGCGTCTGGAAGCTGTTATTACCACCAAAGGCTTTTCTACTAAATATTAAATGAATTTCACCAAGCGTGTTCAATACTTATTCTCTGTGTCATTCCACTTTATTAAATATAACTTGTTTGTGTGAACACAGTTGCCTTGATTTCTTTGTATGTATGGATTACTTGGGTTGTTACTGATATCTGGTGAAAATCTTAAGTCAATGGCTCCATCAGAAATATGTTTAATGAGAAAAATGTTGATGTGTTCAATACTTATTTTCCCCGCTGTACAAGCTGCAAGGTGCATTTTAGAGCAGAATGGTGTACGGCTGCTTGTGACACATCTTATGATCACAGCAAGGGGTAGTTGCCTTTTTGGATACAAGTCTCTGGGGCTCTTAAGGGTTCCTGCAAATTTGTACGAACTTTAATGGTTTAATGGTCTTCTATAACTGCAACTCCAAAATCTAAATAAAAACAGAATACAATGATATGCAAATCTCATAAACCACTATTTGGAAGATAAAAAGCAAATTCTGAAAGTGAGGCATTTTGTATTTCATGAAAAATATTAGCTCATCTTAAATTTGATGGCAGCAATACATCTCAAAAGAACAGGGACAGGGACAGTAAATGGTACTAAAAAGAAACCAACTGGAGTGACATGTTGTAACTAATTAATAAAATAGTGGTTTATGATTGTTTTTGTTTTAATTTTACACAGCGTTCTAACCTTTTTGGGATTGGGATTGTACATATCCACCCAAAGAAAAACTGAGAATCTGTTACAAATAATTTCACAGAGCCATTTTCAACTACTTGCTTTATCAAATTTTTAGCTGCCAGAATAGCTTCAGATGCAATTAAGATTAGCCACTAAAATCCTGGCAGGCATGTCTAGTACAGGAGGTGTCCCTGAATAAGATATAGAAACCCTTACTGGGATGACTAGAATTCCTGGTTTATAGATCTAGATTTTTTTTTTACTTAAAATTTAAGTTAATTTAATTTTTTATATCTGGATAACATGTTTGTTTCTTGTATGTTCAGACTGTACACAAAACTTCCAGTTTGATGACACTTCATGGGCCATAAATGTTAAATTATTTTCCTGATCATTTTTATTGACAGTTTCACAAAAATCATTGTGTTCAACAATGCCAAACTTACGACCAGTTGGCTCCTTTGAAGCCAAACATGGGCCTGACGCTCCACCCGGAACCGAACATGTTGAGCGACTTGGAGAAGCAGTCGTTGTAAATGATGCCGGTGTACATGGAGAAGACCCCCATCAGCAGGATGATGTAGCGACCAGCAAACACCATGTTGAACATCTACAGGGAAAATGAGTAGACATATAGAACATGTTTCTTATTAATGTCACTGAATATTGATGTTTTTTTATGTCTGAATAACGTGCTAATCTAGTGCTGGAATGTACCTCGTTGTCACTTTTCTGAGCAAGGATGCGACTCTCTCTGATGACCAGGTAGAGGGTGGCGCAGGTCATCAACAGGCCGTGACCCAGGTCGCCAAACATCACAGCGAACAGGAAGGGGAAGGTGATGATGGTGTACGGAGCTGGAACAGGTGACACAATCTCTCATTTCAAAAACAAATTTATGTGGTGAGGAATGAGCTCAAACACAGAGAAATGAATAAAGAAACAAACCTGGATTGATTTCTCGATAATTTCCAATGCCGTAGGCGTCGACGATGTTCTGGAAGCCTGATGTGAACTTGTTGGTCTTGTTAAAGGTAGGTGGAGTCTGCTTGGTCTGCATCCTGTTCAGGATGGAGGGAACTGTTGATCCGCTCCTCTCCTGTCAAAAAAGACCACGCTCATCAGTCATTTACACTCTCATCTGTGTTACTTATCAGTGCGCAACATCAACGTAAAACAACTGCAGCTGTGGCACACTGACTGAGAGACCAAGGTGGACGTAACAAAGTGACAGCGTTGTGGTTTTTCAGTTTTCCTGTTAGTCACCATTCCAGATCCCATAATTCATGCACAACAAAATTTCATCATAATTCCCATTTAAACATTATTTTGCCACAGTTAATACAGAACTGACAGCATTAGGAAATACTATACTGCTCAAAAAAATAAAGGGAACACTTTGAAAACACATCAGATTTTAATGGGAAAAAATAAGCTGGATATCGAAATTGTAGCAGGCTAGTCCAGCTTACTCAGATTAAAAAGTGTTCCTTTAATCTTCCTCAGATTAAAAAGTGTTCCTTTAATCTTCCTCAGATTAAAAAGTGTTCCTTTAATCTGAGTAAGCTGGACTAGCCTGCCACAATTTCGATATCCAGCTTATTTTTTCCCATTAAAATCTGATGTGTTTTCAAAGTGTTCCCTTTATTTTTTTGAGCAGTATATAATGTAGATTTAATGGAAAATATGTACTAGAAATGTTAACATAAATGAATAATCATATAAAACGCAATCATGGATGACAGTATTTAAAATAATATTAGTAAAACATGGTGTGAACCCTGGTTCCACATTAGATGTAACCCTGCTGACAGACAGACAAGCAAACAAACAGTAACAACAACAAAATAAATTACCTTGTTGGCAGGGGTAATAAATAACACAACAAAACCCAATAAAAGAAATGAACTCACCGTTCCTCTGCGCAGAGCAAACTGAATAGAGTCCAGGTCTGAAACGGGGCACCACACCTCAGCGATCAGACATTTCTGGGTGACATCGATGTTGCAGAGGTTCAGGGTGTGGTAGATGGCCTTCATCTTCCTCACCTTGATGAACCACACCCGCATCGTCTTGGAGGCAGCCTGAAGAACTCGCTGGCGGTGGTCCTCTGTCTGATTCAGCACCTACAGCAGCAGGAGGAGGAGGGGTTAGTTTACGATGCTGTATCCCACCTGCCTCTGGGATGCTGTAAAATATTGGTTTCTTTTTTCATGGAGGCCATGCTAGACAAGCCATATGCAGTCCCTTTTCCACATGTTGAAACTGTTCCCAGAGGTCTTAATGAATTTTCTGTAACACGCTTTGGTCAAAATGCCCCAGGGCTTAAATACTGCTGCACCGTTTTGAACCATCTTATAGAGCCTTTCTTAGAATGGCTCATTTCAGTGTATGTCTCTTTAAATGCTCATAAGCTCCAGCTCACGCCCACCTTGTCGCTTTCATCACTGCTTTGGTCTGTTATTGATGCCATGTTGCTAATGTTTGCTCGTTAGCTCTAGGTGACCTGACCTTTCAGCCTCTCCACACCCTAAGGAAGTCTAAGGGTAGTATCTCAGGGAGCAGTGAATGCTGACAAACATAGCAATTTTTGGATTTGTCTACTTTTCTGAAGAATGTTGGTGAAAATCAAGCTAGCATCTCACAGAGCTGCGAATGCTGAGGAACGTTCACCAATGCTGCACTTTCTGGGTTTGGTCAGGGTTTGTAAAAGGTTGCAAAACTGTTTGCACCAGTTTTTTAAGGTCGGCAACAGTTTTGTCGTAAAGGGTCTTAAACAGTTACTCATGTTCAGTACTAGGTGGACCAAAAAGAACTTTAGCAACACGTGTTACAACGGTTTACAAATGTGTTGCAACCGTTTGCAAATGCTTACAACTAATTTGCAACTGTTTGTGGAAAATACATTCACAAAAAACATTCTGAACACAAAATTATTTGCTGACAAGAAAAACTATTGGCGAACTGTTTGTTGGACAACCTTTTACGAACCCAGACGAAACCCAAAAACCACGTTTGCGAACATTCCTAAGCATTCGCTGTTCCTTGAGTTACAGGGGTAATATGGTACATAGAAGGACTCCAGCTGGCTTGCCAAGCTAATGCCAGCGGTCTAATCAACTGACAATCACAGCCTAAATCTAACATACTAGGCCAGAATGAGCCAATTCATATTATCAACTGGATCAATGAACCTGGTGGGAATATGGATGTCTACTGGAGTGACTAAAACTTTTATAAAAGCAATAAATATGACACTTGCTAAGCTAGCTCCATAACAGCACTGTCAGTGTGTGGATTTAGATGTTTACGGGGATCCTTCTACCATCATTAAAATGGGTTGAGATGAAGCTGGGAGGGTGGCATCATTCCAGTGAGCTCCAGTTCTCACATCATAACGGGAGCCAAATCAAAACCGCTCATTTAATGAGAGTTACCAGGACAAAGGCTGACCCTAATAAAGTGACTGGCTTGTGCTTTTCCACCATTTTTTTCAGTGGTAGCCACCCCAGACATCCAAGCTGATGTGCAAAAGCACTGAAAACATTAAACTTTCCCCTTCAAAGCTTCAGATCCACAAACTCCCACTCCCTACCTACAGAACCTCGGGTCATAAGGATGTCTGGAGTGAGCACTATCAAAAGTGCAAAATCAGCTGGAAAAATTATACAAATGAAGTCATGTCACTGCAGCAGACCTACACTGTTTGTTTTTATGTAAGCCTATACTTTACTGTGGTATAGAGTAACACAATGTGTGTGGCAGACTCAGACAGGCACTGACCCTTTCATGCAGAACCAGGTCTTTTTTTCCAGCCTTAATAAGGGAAACATTAGGGAACCACAGCGCCATCAAACAGGACAAAAGACTTTCCAAGATAAGAATAAATGCACAATAAAACACAGCCATCTGCACCACGAGGGCTTGTGTTATTTGATTGGAGCAGGAGCCTGAACACAGACATCCTGTTACGTAGTTTCTGATTTATTTCTTTTTGTTTCATGAGCAGCAGTTTAACAAAGAGTACAAAGATGCTTTGAAAGAAAAAACCCCACTAAATTAAAAAAAAAGAAATTCATCATAGAAATGTGGTTAAACAACAAACAGGCTTTAGTGCAAGGTCAACTCTTCCTGTTTCCATAAACCTGTTTCAAGGTTTATATAATGATACCGTCAGCCATCATCCGATGGAACACATAGCTTAAGAATGTATGTAACTTACCATCTGGAGGTCGTCGATGCGGCTGTTGACTCCTGCCAGCATCTCTTTCCTCTCCTGTGGGGTCTCTGGACATGGGTAGAGAGAGGCTCGGAACCTGCAAACGTACAGGCGTGATCAGAGATGAATTTACACCAACCTCCCCCCCACACACTGACAAATAAAGCCTTTCTATCTGAAATATGCACTCTGTTAACCTGCAGGGTGGTGTGACAGTCAAGCAGTCAATTGTAAATAACAACAGTTGGTTCTCAAACAGCAGTCTATGATACACATCACTATCAGAGATATCTATCACCAATATCTATCGATATCTATCTATCACCAAGCTTCAATGGGATTCTTGAAAAAATTGGTAATCAGTCACAGTAACTGTTGATCGCGTCATATAAGTGAGAATTGTGCACTTTATTTTCCACACTGAGGTGCTGTTTGAAAAGAACATTCACAATTCGGAAATGGCGTTCATGTTAACAGTTAGCTCAGTTAGCAGAGTTATTACCACCACCAAGGAGGTTATGTTTTTGCCGGCATTGGTTTGTCTGTTAGCAACATTACTCAAAAAGTTATGAATGGATTTTGATGAAATTTTCAGGAAAGGTGTTTAATAGCACAAGAAACAGATGATTAGATTTTGGTGGTGATCTCTGAGTGCATACCTCCACCAAGGGCTTTGTTTGTATTTGTGCAGTAAGATTACACAAAAACTACTGAATGGATTTGTATGAAATTTTCACCAGAGGTGGTTCTTGGGCAACTTTTTACAACAGGAACCCATTACATTTTGGTGATGATCTGAGAATCCATACCTCCACCAAGGCTCTTATCTTCTCACACAGTGTTAACAACAATACTCCAAAACTAAAGGACAGACTTTGATGCAGTTTTCACCATAAGTGGCTCTAGGCCTACACACAAACCCATGAGGTGATCCATGACAGATGAAAAGAGCCTTGGCGGAGGTATGCACTCTCTGAGTGCTTTTCTAGTTTTATCGTTGAATTAGTTACCCCAAACTTTAGAGAAGAGCCTGATGCTAGTAATGAGGTGGAGAAGAAAACCAAAACAGAGACACCTGGATCTGGCTGTAGCCTACACACAGGCCACCACAGGCTGCCTTATGGGTCCTATGTGGGTTTGTCTGCAGTTTCCATGTTGGACCAATCTGTGTGCCCACATGGACCAGGTAATCTGGCTACCAGCTTTAACACCATCTGGGCCACACAAGGATTTTAATGCGGTGAACAGGTTTCAGTAACACTGACACCACAGGTAAAGTCCATGTGAGCAAACACAAATGGAACCCATAAGAAAACCTATAGTAAGGCCCACACGGACATCAGGTGTCTTACCAACAAGATGGATGAGTTGAGGTTGGATTTATCACCCCAGTTTGCCCCTCCAAATAGATGTTATGTTAATAATAGAATAGTTGCTTCATCCAGGAATACAGAATAGCAAACTAGCTCTTGATAGCTGCACGTCAGGTCTACAGCGGCTCACCATGGTACTGTTATAGTCACGGTACTGCAGCAAACTCCAGTCAATATTATGGGGAAAATTGCTATGAAAATGCTGCAAATTGAAAATTATTTTATTAAGAATTACTTGATTAAATGTGCAAAGCAAAATGTGCATTACTATTTTCATACTTATTTTAGCATTCATCGTAATGGTTCTGATCTCTTTGAAGCACAGGACTGCATTCAGCAGCTTTCTGACGGCGGTTAAGAAGAGACACCGTGACAAGTTGCCCCTATATTTAGACTACAGACTGTAAAACTACAAAAGTGCTCAGAGAATGCCACCAAGGCTCCTTCCGTTCATCATGGATCGCCTCCAAAATGTAATGGGTTTGTGTGTAGGCCACGGGCCAGTTTTGGTGAAAATTGTAGCAAGTCATGGTGGGTGGAAGATTGGACCCAAACGCAGTATTTAAAGCTGGCAGTGATGATTTATTAACGAGCTGGCCAGACAGGCGCAGCTCAAAAAAACACAAAAACAGAAAAACTTACATAGAACAGGCAGGATCAGGCAGGGATAACGGTCAGAACAGGGGCGTGTTGTTCACACAGTATGAATAACGACACACATCAGGAAACACAGATTGGGGCTTGACATAAATAGAGACAGGAGCAATCAAACATAACACAGAACAGGTGAGCGCAATAAGTGACAAATGGAGATGGCAGGGATTAATCACAGACACAGGACTACACAGATGATCATAGAGGATGCACAAAACATGAACATGAAAATAATGATAATAGTAATAATAATAATGGTAATAATCATGAGCATGACCCACAGAGAAATAGTAATACAAAACAAAATAATGATAGTGGCAAACCAGGACAAATAACCAGAGTGAAACACAGAAAAATTCCAAAATGAACTTAAAGCGAGGGCAAGGGCTGAAGTCATGCCCTGAAGACCAAATTGGTCTTCATAATAAATAAGGATGAGGGCATGAGACCCGGCCCACGCCCTGACACAGCAAAGTCTATCCAGTAGTTTTGGAGTATTCCTGCTAACACTCTGTGAGGAGATAAGAGCCTTGGTGGAGGTATGCACTCTCGGATCATCACCAAAATATTATGGGTTCCTCTCTAGCCCAACGACCACCTCTGGTGAAAATTTCATCCAAATCTATTCAGTAGTTTTTGTGTAATCCTGCTGCACAAATTCAAACAAGGTCTTTGGTGGAGGTATGCACTCTCAGATCATCACCAAAATTTGATCTTCCTCCTTCACCGTTCCCTGTACCACCTGGAGAAGCCTGGGAACGCGGTGAGGATAATGTTCTTTGACTTCTCCAGTGCTTTCAACACCATCCAACCAATGATCCTGAGGGACAAGCTGCTGTGCGCAGGGGTGGACCAGCACCTGTCATCATGGATCCTGGACTACCTCACTAACCGGCCACAGTTTGTGAGAACCAGGGATTGTGCGTCCAACACGATCATCGGCAGCACAGGGGCCCCTCAGGGAACGGTTTTGGCTCCCTTCCTGTTCACCCTTTATATTGCGGACTTCTCACACAACACAACACATTGCCATCTACAGAAGTTCTCTGATGACTCTGTGATCGTCAGCCTCATCTCCAACGGAGATGAAGCTGAGTACAGAGGACTTATCCAGGACTTCGTGGACTGGTGCCATTAGAACTGCCTCCAGATCAACGCGAGGAAAACTAAGGAGCTGGTGGTGGACTGCCGCAGGCAAGGACAACCCCTCACAGCACCAGTTAACATCCAGGGAACAGACATTGAGATGGTGACATCCTACAAGTACCTGGGTGTTTATTTGAACAATAAACTAGACTGGTCACACAATACTGACGCACTCTACAAGAAGGGACAGCACAGGCTGTTCCTACTGAGGAGGCTCAGGTCTTTTGGTGTACAAGGGGCGCTGCTGAAGACATTCTACAACACGGTGGTGGCATCAGCCATCACTTTTGGAGTGGTCTGCTGGGGCAGTGGCATTACAGCAGCCGAAAGGAAGAAACTGAACTGATCAAGAAAGCTAGCTCTGTCCTGGGGAAATGCCTTGACCCAGTGGAGGAGATAGGAGAGAGAAGGATGGTGGCTAAGCTGTCATCTCTGCTGGAGTCCAAGTCCTACCCTATGCAGGACATACTGAACGCACTGAGGAGCTCATTTAGCAGCAGACTACATCATCCTAGGTGAGCGACCAAGAGGTTTCGCAGGTCCTTCCTACCTACGGCTGTCAGACTTTATAACCTAAGCAGGGCTGCTCGCAGAGATAGCAAAAAAACAAAACAAAAACGTGACGACCTAATAGTATTGAATACAAAAGACGAAACAGACTTACACAAATGGTCCCCTCCAGCATATAAGTAGGACAATATCAGTCGCTACGGCGGGTGACAATATGTATGGGTACATATTCATACTATGTAGGATAACTAAGTAGATGGTTATGCTGTTTATTGCATCTAGCTACAATGCTCCGCACTGTGTATATATATTTATGTGTACATATGTACATATATTCACTGCTCTTATTTTCTTATCTTCTAAATTATTGCTCTGAGTGTTGCTGTCCCTGTGCTGTTGCAATCCTGGAATTTCCCCATTGTGGGACTAATAAAGGCTTATCTTATCTTATCTTATCTTAATGGGTTCATCCTTGGCCCAAGGGCTACCTCTGGTGAAAATTTCATCAAAATTTGTCTAGTAGTTAGTTTTTGCGTAATCCTGCTAACAAGCGGACAGACAAACAGACAGACAAACCACCCTAATAACATTACCTCCTTGGTTGATGGACAACATGAAGTTCCCCAAAAATAAACCCAGCGCATCTTGATCACCCTCTAGTGGCTGCCTGCAGTAAGACGTTAAACCCCGCCTCCTTTTCTTCCAAAAGATCATTTCTATCCTTGTATTATAATAATAATAATAATAATATTTATTTCAGACACACAAGTGGGTCCATATAGAATAAGGAAGGGTAGGGGTATCAGGGAAACAATAAACAACACAGCAGCAATAAGAACATCATAGCAGTCTTTAGAAAGAGTTCTTGTAGAGGCTGTTGTGCCAGTGTCTTCTGAGAGCAGAGGTGTATCTGAGACCGCTCTGCCTAGGGCTTATCAGGGTCTGTATGATGCTGTTTTCTGAGTCATCCAGACAACACATAAAATTGTACATAAGTTTCCTCAGTAGTGCCTTACATGTAGGAAGACTATATGTCACAAACAGCTGGCTGGCGCTGTGCCATCTGGGTACCTGAAGCAGCAGCCTCAGTGCATCGTTGTAGGCCACAGTCAACCTTCTCATACTATGAGTCCTGTAGCTGCTCTACAGGTGTGCAGTGTGCAGAGGACAGTAAGCTCTGAACAGAGAAGATTTAACATTTACAGAGCACATACTAAACTTTCTCGGTAACATATTGGCTTGAGCATACAGTTTACGGCACTGCCTGTAGATACTGTATCTCTGTCATCTCTCAAATCATCAGTGATTATGTCACCCAAATATTTTATTTCCTTGTATGTCGGAAGTGAAGTATCACACAGTTTAAAGATGGGAAAAACTAGTTTCCTGTCCTCTCTGCATCTCACAATCATGACATTACTCTTCTTAGCATTAAATTTGATGTTGTGATCATTGTTATATTGTGAGCAAACTCTTAATAGTTGTTGCAACCCAGCATTATAAGGACTCACTATTACCAGGTCATCTGCATACAAGAGATGATTGATGACAGAGCCACCCACAACGCAGCCTGTGTTACATCCATTCAGTTGTCTCGACAGATCATCCATATATACATTAAACAGAACAGGGAGCAAAATCCCACCTTGGCGTACACTGTTGCTCCCATGAAAGGGAGTTGATAGAATGTTCCCCCATTTTACACACATGGTCTGATTGGCATACCAGAAAACCATGTGAACACCTCTTAGGAGTAATTCCATAAATAGTTTTCCATGATTAATTCTATCGAATGCTTTGGATGCATCGATAAAACACAAGAAGACAGAGGAATTAAGGCTTCTGTACTTTGTCACTAATTCCTTTAGAGCAAATATACACATGTATGTGCATGTATGTAGTTCTTATCACAATGATTTATGTTCAGATGTTGAGATGCTACAAAAACAGGGTGTTGTTGCAATTCAGTGTTCGAATTTAAGGGAGGAACTCGATGTTGCAGCTCTGTTTCATGATCCATAATGAGGAGACTCCAGCTACAAATGATGTCGCCAGCACCAAGATGGCAGCACCCAAAATCCACGAAGTAAAGCCTCCCTTTTGCACAAAGAATCTAAGTAGCATTGGGTTGTTTTTTTTTTTTTTCTCTCGGCGCCACACGAGTCGGCTGCCTTTTGCAACAGCGGCTCGATTCCGAGTCTTTTTCCCTTCCTCTCTCTTTTGATCCGTCTTTTTTTTTCACCCCACTTATATCACGGACACACAGATCGTCCTAAATGTCTCCTGAGCCGGTGGACGGAGCCACTGTCTATAGCAGGATACGATACAGCAGAGAACAGCTGCTAGCATTCAACCGCCACCCGGTCCCATTGGAAAAACTCGACATACCGAGTGAACTGAGGCGAAAACGCCGCGGCTGCCGGGCTGGAGTAAGGCGGAGGACAAAAAATATAAGGTACAGACCCTCCCTTCCATCTGTTGTCATGGGAAATGTACGGTCGATACTGGGAAAGTTAGATGAGCTAGCGGCTATCTCCCGTTATGATAGCACATACCGGGAGTGCTCTCTCCTTTTGTTTACTGAGACGTGGCTAACTGAACTAGCAGCAGATGCTAACATTGAGCTGGAGGGTTTTCACATGATACGAGCTGACCGAACACCAGACAGTGGCAAGGCTAGGGGCGGTGGAGTGATCATGTATGTTAACAACAACTGGTGCAGACCGGGACATATCACTGTTAAACAACGACACTGCAGCAAAGACATTGAGTTGCTAGCTGTTAGCATGAGGCCTACATATCTCCCGAGAGAACACTCACACGTGATCTGCATTGTTGTTTATGCAAATCCGACGGCGAACGCTGGGACAGCACGTGACGTCATCCATTCAGTAACCAGCAGGCTGCAGACAGAACACCCAGATGCTCTTCTCCTCATCTCAGGCGATTTCAACCATGTTTCACTGTCTCCCATTCTACCCACGTTCACCCAGTATGTCACATGCCACACAAGAGACAATAAAACACTGGATTTATTCTACGCAAACACTAAGGAGGCGTACACCTCATCACAACTACCCCCACTCGGGAGATCGGATCACAACTTGGTTCATCTCCGGCCGGTGTACAAACCCCTAGTGCACAGACAACCTCCGGCCATGCACACTGTGGAGTTATGGTCTGAGGAGACAATGGACACCCTAAAGGGCTGTTTTGAAGCCACCGCCTGGAAGCAGCTCTGCGATCCACATGGTGAGGACATCGATGGCCTCATTCACACCTTCACGGGCTACCTCAGCTTCTGTGTGGACAAATCCGTTCCCACCAAGACCATACGGCGTCACTCAAACAACAAACCCTGGATCAACCCTGAGATAAAAACACTTCTGAGAGAGAAGAAGAGGATCTTCAGGTCGGGGAACAGGGAGATGCTGAAGTCCGTACAGAGGGAGCTGAGGAGAAAGATCAGAGAAGGCAAGGACAGCTTCAGGAAGAAGATGGAGGACAAGCTGCAACAGAGCGACATCAGCGGGGTCTGGAGAAACCTCAAAACCATCTCGGGGCTCCAGAATACCTCCCCCCAGGCCACAGGGGGCAGGGAGTGGGCGAACAACCTGAATCTGTTTTTCAATAGATTTGACCAACCGCCCTCCCCCCTGACTGCACAACAACCACTGCTGCCTCTAAAGAAATCAAGTCCTGCTGCCCACTCCCCACTCTACCAACACCCCCCCACTCCCAACACACAGCCCCCCATCCTGACCCTGACCAGGACCCAGGTGAGGACGGAGCTGAGGAAGATCAAGGCGAGGAAGGCGCCGGGACCGGACGGCATCAGCGCAAAGCTCCTCAAGTCCTGTGCAGACCAGCTGTGTGGGATTGTGACGTATATCTTCAACATGAGCCTGAAACTGGGGAGGGTACCACAGCTGTGGAAAACATCTTGTGTGGTACCTGTACCAAAAACTTCCCACCCCAAAGACCTGAACAGCTACAGACCGGTGGCCTTGACGTCCCACTTGATGAAGACCCTGGAGAGACTGCTCCTTGCTCACCTCCGCCCCCTGGTGGAACCAGCGATGGATCCACTCCAGTTCGCCTACCAGCATGGCATTGGGGTGGAGGATGCGGTGATCTTCCTCCTTCACCGTTCTCTGTCCCACCTGGAGAAGCCCGGGAATATGGTGAGGATCATGTTCTTTGACTTCTCCAGTGCTTTCAACACCATCCAACCGATGATCCTGAAGGACAAGCTGCTGCGCGCAGGGGTGGACCAGCACCTGTCATCATGGATCCTGGACTACCTCACGAACCGGCCTCAGTTTGTGAGAACCCGGGACTGTGTGTCCGACACGATCATCAGTAGCACGGGGGCCCCCCAGGGAACGGTGCTGGCTCCCTTCCTGTTCACTCTTTATACTGCGGACTTCTCACACAACACAACACACTGCCATCTACAGAAGTTCTCTGATGACTCTGCGATCGTTGGCCTCATCTCCAATGGAGATGAAGCTGAGTACAGAGGGCTTATCCAGGACTTCGTGGACTGGTGCCATCGGAACTGCCTCCAGATCAACGCGAGGAAAACTAAGGAGCTGGTGGTGGACTGCCGCAGGCATGGGCAGCCCCTCACAGTACCAGTAAATATACAGGGAACAGACATCGAGATGGTGACATCCTATAAGTACCTGGGTATTCATCTGAACAATAAACTAGACTGGTCACACAATACTGATGCACTCTACAAGAAGGGACAGCGCAGGCTGTTCCTGCTGAGGAGACTCAGGTCTTTTGGTGTACAAGGGGCGCTGCTGAAGTCATTCTATGACACGGTGGTGGCATCAGCCATCACTTTTGGAGTGGTCTGCTGGGGCAGTGGCATTACTGCAGCCGATAGGAAGAGACTGAACAAACTGATTAAGAAAGCTAGCTCTGTCCTGGGGCAGCGCCTTGATCCGATGGAGGAGATAGGAGAGAGAAGGACGGTGGCTAAACTGTCATCTCTGCTGGAGTCCGAGTTCCACCCTATGCAGGACATACTGAATGCACTGAGGAGCTCATTTAGCAGCAGACTACATCATCCCAGGTGCACAACCGAGAGGTTTCGTAGGTCCTTCCTACCAACGGCTGTCAGACTGTACAACCTAAGCAGGGCTGCTCGCAGAGATAGCAAAAAGACGTAACAAACTAATAGTTTTTTGAATGCAAAAGATGCAATAGACTTACACAATGGTCCTCTCCGGCATACAACTAGGAACATACCGGTCGCTATGGAGGGTGAGAATATGTATGGGCACATAATCATACCATGTAGGATAACTAAGTAGACGGTTATGCTGTTTCATTCCATCTAGCAACAATGCTCTGCACTGTGTGTGTTTATATATTTGCATATTTATTCCATCTAGCTACAATGCTCCGTACTGTGGGTGTTTATATATTTATATATCTACATATTATTCCATCTAGCTACATTGCTCCGCACTGTGTGTGTTTATATACTTGCATATTTATTCCACCTAGCTGCAATGCTCCGTACTGTGGGTGTTTATATATTTACATATTTATTCCATCTAGCTACAATGCTCTGCACTGTGTGTTCATATATTCATATATTTATTCCATCCAGCTACAATGCTCTGCACTGTGTGTCTGTGTGTGTGTGTATATATATATATTTTATAGTAATACGTACATATGTTTATTAGCTGCTCTTGCTTGCTTGTTTTTTTTCTTGCCTTCTGATTGTTGCTCTGAGTGTTGCTATCCCTGTGCTGTTGCAATCCTGGAATTTCCCCGTTGTGGGACTAATAAAGGCTTATCTTATCTTATCTTATCTTGTCCATCTCAATTCAAATGCTGTGTACTGGGGTTTTTTTCCTCCTGTGAACAACTGGACCAACTCTCATTGATAATTTTCCTACTTGCCATATCAAGCATAATTTTTAAAATATTAGGTGATCAACATGCTAAAAAGGTTAAAGTGAAAGACTAAAACATCAGTATAGAGCAGAGTGAGGACGGATGAACCCACCCCTCGCAGATCTTCTTCACCCTGTTCTTCAGCTGGTCTCCCTGGAAGAAAATGATGAACACCGATTTGTGGACTTGGTCTCCCTGTTAAACAGAGAAGGAGATGTTAGAATACAGATGGGTGCTCAATATTTCATTCCAACATGCAAAAGTAGACATTTTCTGAGAATACTGCAATTGCTTTTGTACTCTTGTCTTAGTGTACAGTATTGCCATTTTGTGAGGTTGTGTTTTTTTGTTGCCGTGTGTCTGTTAGCAGGGTTACACAAAAGCTACTGACCGATTTTAATAGTGGGTGGAGCTTGGGCCACAGAAGAACCAATTAGATTTTAGAGCTACATCCACTTCACTACATCCATGAATCTTCTCTGCAGTCTTCCTCTTTTCCTCCTACCTGGTAGCTCCTTCTTCAACATCCTTTGTCCTACATATCTTCTATCCCTCCTCTGCACATGCCCAAACCATCTCAGTCTTGCCTCTCTTTGTCTCCAAACCTGAGCTGTCCCTCTGATATACTCATTTCTAATCCTGACCCTCCTAGTCACTCCCAATGAGAATCTGAGCATGACCCTCTTGAAAACTGGTACCACATCTCTTCTCCACTCCTCAGGCATCCCCTCACTCACCAAGATTGTGTTAAACAACTTGGTTAACCCCTTGCACTCCGGTCAATTTCCCTAAAAATGCCAAAAAATAACGTGCCCAAAGTAAATCGAAAGCTGTTCTTCAACCCTTTGCAGCATCTTCATGGGGTTGGTCTCATTTAAAAGAAAACACTTTGAATTTTTTGGCAAAACAGTCATAATCTCTCTAAGTGCCACTGAGTTACAGTCATCTAAACATACTGAACTTGAAGAAAATAAATTTGGCCTGGGTGTTTTTTTGGATACAAATGCTTGCAAATAACACAAAGCTTCAGATCCGGGCTGGAAAATGCAACAGAAATGTAGAACCAAGTGTTATCCAGCTGAGGTCAAAATTTTGTAACAATACCACAAAAAATGAATATATTACACAGCTTTTTCCTCAGGTAGTTCCCAGGCGTTTTTGAACTGTGCCAAATTGTGCCAAATGGCACAGTTTGGAAAAATGTCTGTAACTTTTGAATGATTCAATATAGAAGCTTCATCTTGGGCTCTAATGAAAGGTGACACTCAGGGCTCTGTGTGTGTGTGTGTGGGGGGGGTTGTCCTCCACCCCAGCTACAAAGGACGGACATCGGCCATCGCTACATGACGGAATAGTCATGTGGCAACAGCGGCGCAGTTACCGCGGCTTCCCCCCCCTCGCTACAGAAGAGTAGCGGGGGGGGGGGGCGGCATTCACGGTCTGGACGTGGCGCACGACCCGTGTACCGCAGCACACGAACTTTGGACTTTATGCGCCGCACAGTTGTAAGTTACCGATCGGTCAAAAGTCATTTTTGATTACAATTTTCAGGGATAAAAAATAATTTAGCTTATAACACCTTACCTCTTCACAGCAGCAGTGTCCTGGCGAACTTCTCTTCCTCATTGTCAGACGAACGTGACGCTGGTCCGCTCGTGGTTCTGGTCTCGCGACCCGGTCAAAACATAATTCCATGATTGCGGTTTTGGCGAATGATTTACGACCTTTGTCGTCGGCCTCCGTCGGTCTATGATGACCATGGAAGAGAATCCTAAACGTCTATTCTGCTCGAATAAAAAAAAAAAAAAAGCACCGCCTGTGACTGAAGAGGCCGATGCGCGAATGGCTGTCCCTGTCACACAGGTAGCACTTGTGGGTGGTCTCCGTGCTGCTGGGTCTGTGACGGTTCTTCCTGCGGGTCCTTTTTTTATCTGCTGCAGCAATCTGTCTTCACCCAGCCTTACAAAAAACAGCTCGCGAACTTCTCTGCTTCAATTGGCTCGCTGCATTCACAGCTTTGGTAGGCGGGTCCTTCTTGCTAAGTTTTCAGTCATTGGTTCTTCAAGGTTTCAGAAACCCAATTCAAGGCTCTTATTAGTCGAATGAGAGGTCAATCAGATGAACTAATCTGTTCGCGGCTGTGTCTGAAGTGGAAGAACTTTTTTTTTTTTTCCAGTGCGCGCTTGGAGGCAGCGCCCTCGTGCGTCCTAGAGTGCACGAGGGCGCACAAGAGCGCCCTCGTGCGCTCTGGGACGCAGAGACTTGCCCACCCGCGGTACAACGGAGTGCAAGAGGTTAAAAAGTCCACTGCCCTCACTTCCGCCTTGCTAATCCTCTGAACTTCCTTGTTCACTATCTTTCCTTCATCCGTCCTCCTCTCTCACTATCAGTAACAGACCTACTACTCTTCATAATCCCGTCTGATTTGGGCTCACCGTGGTGGGATCCTCCAGAGGGTCCTCTATCTCTGCCTGCCTTAAGAAGACATTTCCGCGACACACCCTCCACAGCATCCTCTCAAAGGTGGGGATCCTCTCCCTGCTGATCACTCCAGCCACAAACCTGTGCAGGCAAAAACGGGACAAACTCTCAGAGGAGTTGAAACATGAAGAGGCTTTACCCAGCAGTGACATTTTTAATTCTCTTTTACAGGCATAAGTGTGGGTCTGGAAAAGAGCAAGAGTTTACTTCACAGCTAAACATGTAACAACATAGTGGCTTAAAATCAGTTTCAGCTACATTATATTCACCTAGTTAATGAATATCAGCAAATAAGATAAGTTTCACAGACGGCAGTGGCTGATATTTGCCTGGTGTGTCCCAGTTTTGTGAAATTGATTTTGCAAATTTAGGGGCCTATTATGACAATCTAAAGCACGTATATGCACAGGGCTTCCCATTTTGAGACTGCAGATTTGTTAGTTTCTTTGTGTCATGCCATCTAATTATAAGCAGATGGTGCACCCGCTTTATGCTGCAAGAAGGGAACTCACTTAGGAGAGGTGTGACAATGGATGCAATCTCAGCACATTGCTGCTTTGGTGCATTCACACACACACACACACACACAGTTGTTGTTTTTCTGTTAAATGTGTTAATCTGAGGACAGTTAAATACTGCATATACCTGTAATATGTTCCAAATCATTTAAAGAAACAGTAGACAGAGTTTTTCACTGCACAGAGAGAAAAAAACGGTACATGCTTAAACAAAATTATTCATCAGATCCTCCTCTTTTTCCCAAAGCTTCAAACCCATTCATGTCTGTTTGTTGCAAAACAGATCGTAATGAGACAGACGTGCTTTTGTGGGTACTACGTTAAAGCTAAATTTGTCTTAAATTCAGCTTGATTGTTCAGCCGGGCCCAATTGTCTGTTCTTTTCATGTCTGTTCTTTTCGTTTTCTCTATCCCCTCATCCCCCAGCCAGCTGCAGCAGATGACTGCCCCTCCCTGAGCCTGGTTCTGCTGGAGGTTTCTTCCTGTTAAAAGGGAGTTTTTCCTCTCCACCGTCGCCAAACGCTTGCTCATAGGGGATCACCTGATTGCTGGGGTCTTTCTGCCATTGTGGGGGTTTCCCCTACAGTTGAACGTGCTATGAGATGACTGTTGTGAAATGGCGCTATTTAAATAAAGTTGAATTGAATTGAAGTGAATTGTTCAATCAAATCCTCCTCTTCCTGTCGTGGTCTGAGCACCGATTTCGTCCGCGCTCGGGTCATGCAGTATTTTCCTCCCATCTGGTGTGTGTGTTCCCTATGGCTCTCCGAGCTTTTATTGTGACAGCGCTCAGAGAGGCTTCCGGCTGTCAGAGCTGAGCTCCTCTGACAGCTGAATTGCATTATTGATTGCCTCATCAGCTGTTTCATCCTGAGCCCTATTTAAGGGAGCAGCTGAGGGCTAAACCTTGTTGCAATCTCAGAATCAGAATCAGAATTCAGAATCAGAATCAGGTTTATTTCCATTGTTCATGTAGTACACAAACTAGGAATTTGTCTCGGTGCAATGCTGCAACATTAAACATGATAAAATAAAAGAAATAAACTATGCTCGTCGAACATTCCCTCGTTGAGCTTCCCCTCGTCAGATGTTCACCCGTGAACAACCCTTCATCTTTCATCCGTCGCTGTAAGTGTTATTCTGAGACTCTGTGTTTCTTTGTATCATTACCTTAGTTGTGTTTTAGCCCCCCGAGGCTCATTATTTTGTCGTTTGTCTTCAGTAATAAATTGTGCAAACTCATCGGTGGCCTACAGTGTTTCATTTGGGGTCCGCGAGGACCGCACCATGACACTTCCTTCTCTATAAAATACCTGACTGGGCATTGACTGTAATTAATGCCTGGCTTAATGTCAAGCAGTGTTACTATCACGCACATTTTCTCTTCGCTCACACACACACACCCATTGGCCAGCGCCAAACCTGTCTTCTAAACAAGTCGCTATGCTCACTGTTCACCTCAGGTCATATGCTTCTGTCTATTAAAAAGAAGGTTTGGAGCGCTTCAGATTGGATTATTGCACATTACACCCAAAACACACCTCTGAATAATTAGGCCACCTCCTTTGTGCTATTTTCACACAGCGCAGAGACCATTTTCCCATGCTGTGATAACAAAATAGACTTGGATATGCCCCTAAATGAACTCTGCACCTTAGATAATAGACTATTGACTACATTGTCATAATATGGCCATACCCTTTTACACTTTTAATATGTTGAACCTGATGTGATGTTTCACATTTGCTAAAACAAGTGAACTCTTTTATGGAGAGAGTATGAAGCTGATGCTCTACCCCAGTCTTAGTGGGGCCCCTCGCCCCCCTTCATTGCCCTCCATCAGAGCTGATGACTCCTCCAGCAGGTTGGGGTCCTCCATCTGTCCAGAAAAAGAAGAGAATCAAATTAAGCTATTTTCTTTACTGAAGGGCCATTTTAGCTTTGGTTCACTTTGTGAATCTCTGTGTGGGTAATGACCTCATCAAAGAACTGCTGCGTTCGATGGAGGATGTGTTTGAGCTCGGTCAGCTCCAAGAAGTTCTTCTTCAGGGCTTCCTGGTTGGTGTTGATTTCCTTCAGTTCATTCTCCAGCTTCTCAAATGTGGCCTGTCAATCAAAACTGGCATTAAGTTGTGGCTGACGTGACAATTTTTTTATTTATTTAGGCTTTATTTAACCAGGTTAGCCCATTGAGATAAGGGATCTCTTTTACAAGGGACACCTGACCAAGATAGCAGCAACCACAGTTAGAGTATTAAAAATAAAAAGACAGACAATAAATAAATAAGGTATAAAACCATACTCATATAAAACAATGGCACACAGAAAGCAAAATGGTGATTCTGTACAAATAAGAAAAAGATGACAATACTGTAAAAGCTTTATTTGGCTTTTTTTTTTTTAAAGGTATGACCCAATTGATGGCTGTTTACCTCCAGATCAATCATGTCTCTGGGAAATGGCACTTCTGGATTCTCTCCGGTGTCCACCGTTGGAATGTTGGCTTTTTTGATCTCCTTCTCAACAAACCCTATCAAATGGAAGAAAGTCAACGATTTGAGGCTATGTTCACTCGAGGAAAAAATGTCATTTGCTCTTTATGAAACAGCACAAAGTGGTACATGAAGCTACCAGATGTAGTCCTGAGCTGTACATTTATCTCATCACTCACTCAGTTTCCTGTCCATCTCCTCACATCTCCTCACTTCATTCACAAACTTGCGCTGGAACACGTTAACATCCGGATTCAACTGTAAGAAGAAAACCACAAGGGAAACAGCAAACTGTTAAGTAATCAGGGAGACATTATGGTAAAACACCTCATACCCACAAGAAATATCCCCAGCTGACTGTGTTATACTCACATCTCTGAACTGGACCATGCCCAGTTCCCCTAGCTCGCTGACACAGCAGTACGCTGCCTCTGACTGCAGAAAGAGCTGAGCCAGGGTCATCTCCTCACTCCTGAACAGCTCCCCCATGGTGATGGCCTCACTCCACCTCAGCTACAACACTGAAACACTGCACACAACACACAAAGATCCATGACTACACTTCATTCACTTTTAAGCACTTTTCAGTTACAGCAAATGTGCTTAAGTTATTTTTTCTCTATATCAAACACTTTAGTTTTTCATCTGTTTCATCTATTTTTTACTGAACTAGAAAAGCACTCAGAGAGCGCATACCTCCACCAAGACTCCTTCTGTCACTCAGGGATCGCCTCCAAAATGTAATGGGTTTGTGTGTAGGCCAGGAGCCAGTTCTGGTGAAAACTGCATCAAAGTCTATCCAGTAGTTTTGGAGGATCCTTGCTAACACACTGTGAGAAGATAAGAGCCTTGGCAGAGGTATGCATTCTCAGATCATCACCAAAATTTAATGGGTTCATCCTTGGCCAAAGGGCTACCTCTGGTAAAAATTTCATCAAAATCTGTACAGTAGTTTTTGTGTAGTCCTGCTAACAAACAAACAGATTGTCATATCCGGCTCTAGGGAGCCGGGCAATCAGAGCCAGGGACAAGCCAGTGAGTCGTGATATTTTATTCAGGGTAAAGGGGAAGGGATGAGGAGAGCACAGATACTCATGCAGACGTACACTCACAGGTTGCACAGCACAGAGGTAAGCAGCTCGTACCGGACGTGGGGGTAGCAAGACGTACATACTCACAGCGGGATACAAACACAGGAATGCTGCAAGAGGAGTATAAGCTGACACCAGACGAAGGGGCTTCAGCTTAGCAATGTGTTTATGTCGCAGCCCCGAGTCATCGAGGCTGCTCCTATTTATCCTCATTGGCAGCGCCCCAGCTGATGAAGACTAATTGGCCCCAGCCGTCCATAATGCTGCCAGCTGGGGGCCAGCTGAGACGCCGCTCAATGGGAGGCAGGGATGAGGGAAAACATGGGCTCAGTGCCGAGACGGCATCTCAACCCATGGTGACAGAGCCCCTCCCTCAAGGTCGGGCTCCTGAACGACCAGGAACATCCCAGCCCCCCCCCCCCCCCCCACCTAGGGTGGGAGGAAGGGAGGTGGACCGGAGGGGAAGAAGCCAAGGGAAGGACAACACCAATGGGGCAATGTAGGGTAGCGGGAAAGAAAAACCCAAATACAATACTGACAAAACTGAATAATTAACCCAGGTACAGATGGGGAGAAGAACTGGGTCAACACGCCGGTTACATACTACCCAGAGAGTACCAACCATGCGTGACCCAGAGCAAGAAAAAAAAAAGAACCACCAAAAAGGTACAGGGCAAAAAATGCTGAGTATGGTCAAATAAAGGGAAAACACAATACACAGCACCAATATAAGTACATACACACAGTCACCAAGAAAAGTGACTGGAACAAATGGACAATTACAGAGCATGGTGTTACGGAAAACAAGGCACATGACTCTACAATACAAAAAACAAGGCTAAAAACATGGCACAAAAAGTAAAATGCTGAGCATGAGCGATGGAAAACACAGCACTATAAAAACGAATCCACCAACAGGACAACACATTACACCCGAGTGACCTTAATAACAAAAGAAAAAGTGACACCCGAGGTGAATGGCAGGCAGAGTCCAAAAATGGCCGAGATGGCTCCGGAGATCTCCCCGCCCATTGTCCAGCTGGCGAATCAGGGAAAGAGAAGTGTTCGGACGGCGAACTCTGGACCCAGATCCCAGGAATCCAGTCCACCGGCAGCCGAACCAGGCTGCCCAGAGGGAAACACAGACCAGTGGGGGGAACCAGATCACCGAACCGAAAGTTCTGTGGGTCGGGTCGTCGACCCGCACCACTCAACCACCAGGACCGTTGAGACGGGCGAAGGATCAGAGCGGATCCCGGTGGAAGAGGCTCAGGGGAGAGCCGATGACGAGGGCGGCGGGCGGCAGGCCGCAGGAAAACGGCCACCTCCTCACCGGACCTGGACAACACTGGGGCAGCACCCACGTCGGACCCCGATCGGGCCTCAGGCGAACCCACGTTGGACCCCGACTGGGTCTCGGGCGAACCCACGTTGAATACTGCACCAGAACCGACCTCCAACGTTGAACCCGGACCCTCCAGCACCACGAGGAACAGCAACTCCTTGCCGGTGACCCTGGAAGAAGGCTCAGAAGAGAAAACAGAACCGGGATCAGGATCACCGGCAGCGCCAGAACCCGGCGAGACGAGCTCAGACGCAGCGGACGGCTGCACCCTGCTCGTCTCCCCTGGAGATAGGCTGAAGTGCTCAAGGATAAAAAGAGAGAAAAGAAAGGAGAGCACTCGCCTGATCTCGGGTTCTGACGCCGTCCAGGACTGCGAAGATCCAGGATCCGTCGTCAGGAGGTCGTTGTCAGGCTCCCATCTAGCCGCGTCGGGCCCCGCAGCCAGCACGATGGTCAGCGCAGCTTGAGATCCCTCCAGCTCAGGTAACCCCGCCGACGATCCACTCGGCGTGAAGCCAGAAGAATCTCGTCCCGCTGGACCGAACCGCTCCTCCGTGGAGACCCGGGGACGCTCAATCGTCGGCGTAGACTCCACGCAGCAGTCAGTCCCCCTCCTCCGTCCGCAATGTAGCTGCGGAACCACAGGCCCTCTCCATATCCCACCACGTTGACCCGGAGCCGGGGACCGCTCGGCGGAGAGAGACACAGAGGATGCGGGATTAGGAATACAAGTTACAGCAGGTGGGGAGAGTTCAGGGAGCTGCGAACCCTGAACTTCTCCTCCAGGGATGTGACAGAGCAAATCATTAAGCAGGTGTGAAAAAACAATGACTCGCCTGCCCCCTGGAGGTTGAGTATCGCCTGCTGTAGTGGATTCTGCTTCTTCCTCTCCCCGCCCGGCGATAACGGAGGACCCCCCGGGAGTTCGTCTGAGGATCGCTCGCGTTGTCTCCAGCAGAGAGCTCACCAGGCCGGGATTCCAGGCACACACAGCGGTCAGGAAGCGCGTCGAGGAGGAGGGGGAAACAGCCGGGGTGAGCCAGCCCGAATGTCCAGGAATGACAGCGGGGGAACGAGGCTCAGGGGACGAGGCTGTAGAATCTCCACACAGACGAGGCGAAGAGGTGACAGCTGCGTGGGAGGAACTGTCCTGACGATGGCTCAGAACTGGATCCGGACGAGGTTCGTGCAGAGGTGACTCGGCGATGTGATGGCGGCTATTCCCGGGGAACGAAGCGAGGGGGAAACCCAGGATTCGCCGCTCCAGATTGGAGATCGAGGCGAGGAAGGCGCCGAGCACGGGAAAGCTTCGTAGCCCTGAAGTCCTCACCATCAATCTCACTGCCGCCGCCACATGCCTGAAGGTGGTGACAGGAAACACAGTAGAGCTCGCGACAGCCACTCGACCCCGGACATAACTGCTGTCAGCTGCGGCTCCTTGAAGGGAATCCCGAGTGACGTGGCGCAGGTCGGGGGAAGTCCTCTGGTTGGCGCGAACTCCCGGACTGGAATAACGGCAGGAACGGGACTCCGAAGCGGGGAAAGACGTCGCCCACTTCGACTCCCTGCCGGGATTTCCATCCACCCCGTGGAGCTTCTCTCGCTGTGTACCTGCAGCGTCTATCCTGGCACTGTCCTCCAGATGGTACAGAGAGTGAGGGTGACAGTCCAGGAGTTCCTCAGCACGGCCCGGATGCCAGCGTCTCGCGTTGGAGGCGTCGTGCAGGGTGAAGAGCGTCCCGTCGACAGCCTCCGAGATGGACCTCAGCTCGTCGCCCTGGCGCCGGAAGTGACTCCTGGGAAACGGCATGCTAGCAGCGCTGACACCCGGACAGAAAGGTACATTTCCACAGCGACTCACAGCCGCCGGCAACTCTTCTGGCTGCGACATACTGTCATATCCGGCTCTAGGGAGCCGGGCAATCAGAGCCAGGGACAAGCCAGTGAGTCGTGATATTTTATTCAGGGTAAAGGGGAAGGGATGAGGAGAGCACAGATACTCATGCAGACGTACACTCACAGGTTGCACAGCGCAGAGGTAAGCAGCTCGTACCGGACGTGGGGGTAGCAAGACGTACATACTCACAGCGGGATACAAACACAGGAATGCTGCAAGAGGAGTATAAGCTGACACCAGACGAAGGGGCTTCAGCTTAGCAATGTGTTTATGTCGCAGCCCCGAGTCATCGAGGCTGCTCCTATTTATCCTCATTGGCAGCGCCCCAGCTGATGAAGACTAATTGGCCCCAGCCGTCCATAATGCTGCCAGCTGGGGGCCAGCTGAGACGCCGCTCAATGGGAGGCAGGGATGAGGGAAAACATGGGCTCAGTGCCGAGACGGCATCTCAACCCATGGTGACACAGATAAACCACCCCGATTACATTACCTCCTGGCGGAGGTAATAAATCCATGAATTAGGCTTCAGCCTTTACAGTATTTACTAGAGCCGTTCCAAATACTAGTTTCTGGGCTCCAAATATTTTTTTTTCCACAATATCTTTATTGAACCTTTTTTTTTTTTTTTTAACAAACATGATACAAACAATCAAACACTAACACTAAAGTACTACAAAAAAAGAAAAAAATGCACTAAAAACACCAACAACCACCAACAAAATCAAGTCTTTAACAATGCTCCTCTGTTTAGTCTAGACAATCCAATACATAAGTATACATATTATGTTCACCAGTTTGGAATTTACAAGGTCCACACACATCATTCACCTTCTTCTTCAAGAGTTATGTTTAAATTTTTTACATAATCAATAAAAGGTCTCCATATATTCTCAAACACAATTTCCTTTGATTTCAGTATATATGTTATTCTTTCTAATGGAAGGTTTGTTAACATCTGTCTTAACCACTGAGTCACATCTGGTCTATGAGTCTTTTTCCATAATAGTGCAATACATTTTTTGGCATTAAGCAAACTGAGGTCTATGAATGTTCTTTCACTTTTATTAAAATTATGCTTTTCTGGGTACAGACCCAACAAAAACAGTTTAGGATTCAATATGATTTGTTTTGAGATTATTTTTTCAATTGTTACCCTCACCTCTTCCCAAAACATTCTTATTAATCTACATTCCCATAAACAATGAAATAGGGTTCCTTTACTTTCCATGCATTTTGTGCATGTATCTGGTATATTTTTGTTATATCTATTTAACTCCTCCGGTGTAACATACATCCGCATTAACCATTTGAAATGTATCAATTTAAGGCGTGCATTTATTGATTTGGTTTGAGCTTCTGTACAAGCCAATTCCCATTGTTCCTCTGAAATTTCAATTTGCAGATCTTCTTTCCAGTAGTTTAATCTTTTCAGTGAATTTTCACTTGAAGATAGTGTCAATGAGTTATAAAACTCTGAAATAATACCCTTTCTTTTACTATCTTTCATCATCATTTTTTCCAAGGATGAATAAATAGGTCGAGTGAGAGCTTTATTTTGATTTGATCGAATAAAGTTTCTAAGTTGAAGATATTTAAAAAAATGTGTTCTATTGAGATTAAATTTGATCCTCAGCTCTTCAAAAGACATTATGTTGTCTGCACATGGCAAATATAAATCCTGAATCTTTTGTATCCCTTTTAAATTCCATACTTTAAATACAGCGTCCGCTCTCCCTGGTTTAAAATATTGATTACCCCATATTGGACTAAATTGTGACAATAACTGTGGTTCTTTTAAATAGTTTTTAGCTTCACACCATATTTTGATCATATGCTTTACAAATGGATTTTTAACTTGTTTTTGTAATTTTTTTGCCGAATCTGAGTATATGAATATGGGAAGAGGTAAAGGTAAATTGTATGATTCCATTTCAGTCCAGTGAGGGAGATCATTTGATGAAAAATAATATGTCATAGACCTCAGTTGTGCCGACCAATAATACAACATAAAATTTGGACATTTCAGACCTCCACGATCAAATGGTAAATATAATAAAGACAAACGTAATCTAGCCCTCCTGTTGTTCCATATAAATTCCACTAACTTTTTTTTTATTCTTGAGAATAGATCTAAAGGTGGTGATAAGGGAATGTATTGAAATAAATAAAGTATTTTAGGTAAAATATTACTTTTAAGTATATTGATTCTCCCGATCATCGACATTGGTAGTGACATCCATCTCTGAGTTAACTCATTGATATCTGACATTAAGGCTTCATAGTTGACACTGGCGACTGATTCTAGCTTAGGCATAATTTGGATTCCTAAATATTTAAACTGATTTACAACATTGAATTGATTTACCTCAGGGGCTGGGTAATTTCTCTGGGTCTCATTTAGCATTAATATTGAAGATTTAGTTTTATTTATTTTATATCCTGATATTTCCCCAAAATTCTTTATTAAATTCAACAAGGTTGGAATTGATTTTTTTAGATTCGACATAAACAAAATTATATCATCGGCGTACAGGGAGATTTTATGTTCTGTTGGTCCAACTTTAATTCCATATATTTGTGAATGTAAACGTATCGCTATCGCTAAAGGTTCAATTGCCATAGTAAACAGTAAAGGTGAAAGTGGACAGCCTTGTCGACATCCTCTATTGATTTTTATTGGTTTTGAAATATTGTTATTTGTTAGGATTTCTGCTGTAGCATTATTGTATATTATTTGAACCCATTTTATGAAATTATTTCCAAGTCCAAACCTTTGTAGGACTTCAAAAAGAAAGGGCCATTCAACTCTATCAAAGGCCTTTTCGGCGTCCAATGATAGGACAGCTGTATCCGGTGCTTCTTTATTAAAATAAATAATATTAAATAGTCTTCTTACATTATGGAAGCCTTGTCTACCCTTTATAAAGCCATTCTGATCTCGATTAATAATATTTGGTAAAATTTCTTGTATTCGTCTTGCTAAAATTTTACAGATTATCTTAAGGTCGGCGTTTAATAGGCTTATTGGTCTCATATTTTCACATTTATTAGAGGGCTTACCTGGTTTTGGCAGCAGTATAATTAAGGCATTATTTATGTATGATGGTAAATTATTATTTTGAAATGCTTCTAAAACCATTTCCAAAAAAGGTTTTATTAATTTATTCTTAAATTTTTTATAAAGGTCAACTGGAAGACCATCTGGTCCTGCACTTTTTCCTGATTTCATATTATCAATGGCTAGCCCAACTTCTTCTTGACTAATTTTAGACTCCAATATCTCCCTGTTTTCATTTGGAATACACGGTATAGATAGTTCGTTCAAAAACCCATTTAGTTTTGTTAAATCAGGTTCATTTTTGGTATCATATAATTTTTCATAGTAATCTCTAAAGGCTCTATTAATTTCTAAAGGATCTATAACTACCTGTCCATTACTTATAATACTGGTAATTGGTGTTTTAATTTCCAATTGTTTAATCTGCCATGCTAATAATTTTCCTGATTTTTCACCTTGTTCATAAAAAGATTGTTTCAATCTTAGAAGACTCGAGGCAGCTCTATTCGCTGATTTTTTGTCGTATTCAGCTCTCAAAATCAGTAATTCATTCTCCAACCTTGGGTCACTTCCTGCATACACTTTTTCCTGAAGACTTTTTATTTTATGTTCCAATTTAGCTCTCTCCTCTCGAGTCTTCTTAGATTTTGATCCTGTATAACTAATAATATGTCCCCTAATAAAAGCTTTGAAAGCCTCCCACTTTACACATGCTGATGTTTGTGTAGTATTGATGTCAAAGAACTCGTCTATCTGTTTTTCTATATACTTGACAAATTCCTCATCCTGAAGCCATTTATGCTGAAATTGCCATCTACCTGATTCCTTTGTCAATTTTTTATCTACATATATTAGACAACAGGGTGCATGATCAGAGATCACGATGTTATCATAAAAGCAGTTTTGAATCTTGGACCTTAATTCTGTGGAAATCAAAAAATAATCAATACGTGAGAATGTCTTGTAGGTACTGGAATAACAAGAATAGGCTTTAACTTGTGGTTTCATTTCTCTCCATATATCTAACAATCTCAATTCTTTCATAAAATGATTAATAGTCATCCTACATCCAATGTGCGTACAATCCAGTCCTGTTGATCTATCCACACCTGGATTCAATGTACAATTAAAATCCCCTGCTATTATATGTTGCCCTG
This sequence comes from Pholidichthys leucotaenia, assembly GCA_020510985.1. Lineage (NCBI taxonomy): Eukaryota > Metazoa > Chordata > Actinopteri > Cichliformes > Pholidichthyidae > Pholidichthys > Pholidichthys leucotaenia. The sequence continues at coordinate 462,131,843 of CM035836.1, read as the reverse complement.
TAAGTGATGATAAGATGAGAAATAAATTAGCAAAGAACTTCTGATCATCTATATTAGGACCATATAAGTTCACAAGATTTATATTTTCTAATAGCAAAGAACCTTGAATGATTACATATCTTCCAAATTTGTCTCCAATTACATTTTTCACCTGAAAAGGAACTGATTTATGTATGAGAGTCATAACTCCCCTGGCTCGGGATGAAAATGAAGAGGTGAATACACTTCCCTGCCATCTACTCCTAATTCTTTTAACATCCTCCTCTATCAGATGAGTTTCTTGTAAAAACACAATTCTTGAACCCATGTCCTTTATTTTATTCATAACTTGTTTAAGTTTTTTTAAATTTTGTAGACCTCTGCAATTCCATGAAGTTAAATTAAGATTAACACTTTGGTCCATGATCAATAGAGAGTTTGGGATTACCTTGCAGTGTAAACATGCTCATACAGAGAAGCAAAAACATGAGTGGTTGAACATTCATCCTACAAACTACACACAAACAAATTTCCCCTTCCCACACTTGTGGCAAACCCCCCAAAATCAAAAGAAAAATTCTGTCTCCCGATATAGCCATCGACCGTTCCACACCCACGGGGAACAGCCTAAGCCACTCCTTCTTCATCCTCCCAATCACCCTAACTCTACTGCTTTTAATGACGTAACATTAACTCTCCTCTGTAGTTTTCCAACTTAACTCCAAAATTTTTAACAACTTTGTACATCATAGTTTTTTTTTGTTTGTTTGTTTTGTTTTTGTTTTGTTTTTTTAATATATAATACAATCTATATTTTGTAACCTTACTATTTACTTCAAGTCAGTCAGATGCCTGTGCAAATGCTTAATTATTCTACCTTATATTTTGTTCATGCTTAGCTCCCACCAGTCTCTTCTTCTTCTTTGATCTTCTTGATGAACTCCTGCGCCTCCTCTGGGGTCTTGAAGATGTGGGTTCTGCCCTCATACGTGGTCAGCAGTCTCGCAGGATAGATTACACCATGACGAATCCCAAGGTTGCGCAGCTCCTTACGTACGGGATCAAACTGCTTCCTCAATTGCTGGATTCCTGTGGCCAAATCTGGGTAGAACCGCACCTGCTGGTCCTGGTGTTTAATCTCCCCCTTAGCTCGTGCAGCGCTGAAGATCTTCATCCTGTCTCTGTTGCTAAGAAACTTCATAATTAAGGTCCTCGGCGGTCCCTTATCTCTCCGTGGGCCAATACGATGTGCTTTTTCCAGAATCACTGCTGATTGCAACTCCTCGCTGCCCAGCACCTCCGGAATCCACTTTTCCAGAAAGGAACATACGTCCCGACCTTCTGATTCCTCTGGAAGACCCACCAGCCTCAAATTATTCTGTCTCGACCGAGATTCCAAATCCAAAATATTATCTTCCAGAGATTTATTTTTTTTTTCCAAAGTGCGCACCTTTAATTGAAGACGGGTGACGTCATCTTCAGCACTAGCGAGACGGAGCTCCATCTGCGCCGTTCGTTCTACACAGTCACCCAATTCCTTTCTTATTCCTTCCAACGCTGTCATAATCCCATCAAATCTAGAGGAAAAGTCCGCTCTCATTGAACTCATGGCAGCCATCAGCGCATCTGCGCCTCCCCCCGCAGACCTCGCACCGTTGCCAGCCTCCTCCGCCATATATGGAGTTTTGTTTGCTGCGTCACAGACCTGAAAGTCCGTTAATTTGGACTGTTTCGGCGGCTCGCTTTTTCCTTTTCCTAGTTTTCCAGCCTTAGGCTTCGCCGACATATCCTCGCCCAAATGCTGGGATACGTTCTGTCCCAAATGAGAGAGTTATTTGCCGATTTTTTTTCTCCAGGAGCAGAGCAGAGCGAGACACGTCCGTCCTACGTGGCAGCCATAACCGGAAGTCGGCTCCAAATATTTGAAAGTGATCCAGAAAAATATCCACATATATCCCTAAAAATGAGCTTGATACTTACCGCATATCATTGTTTACACTTAAGTAAGCTGCCTTCATGTTTTTCCTCCTCCTTCTATTTTATTCTGGGTGTTCAAATCAGTTTGGTGGTGCATTGCTGCAAATATTTTTTTTTCCAAATTTCAATTCCAATGTAGAATACAATGTGTGTGTGTATATATATATTTTATAGTAATATGTACATATGTATATTAGCTGCTCTTGCTTGCTTGTTTTTTCTTGCCTTCTGATTGTTGCTCTGAGTGTTGCTATCCCTGTGCTGTTGCAATCCTGGAATTTCCCCGTTGTGGGACTAATAAAGGCTTATCTTATCTTATCTTATCTTAATATTGCTGATAAACAAAAGTTTAATGCTCACTGGAATTATGTGCAAGGGTTATCATCATTATATCATTATCTTATTGTCATAAAACCTTATTTATTGTTGTACTTTCTGGGACAATTTATCATCCAGCAAAATTTGTTACTGTTACAGGCTTATCCAAATATTCTGTACAGTCTTCCTTCTCTATCGATGGACTGTGTCAGCATCAGTGACTTTTCTTACAAATTTTGGAACTTTTTTATGCAAATTTGCAACTTTTCTGTCATAAATTTGCAGCTTTTCTTGCAAATTTATACATTATACATTTTTTTCCTTGCTTATTGGTTTTTTTCCTGACTTTGTAACTTTTCTCATAAACTTTCTTTTTTTTTGTCATGTAAATTTGAGACTCTTTTTTTGGTATATTTTGTGATTTTATCATCAAGTTGCTGCTTTTCTAGTGAATTTGTGAGATTTTTCTCCTAATTTTACTGCATATACCCCCCCCCCCCAACTAAGTGAATATCTGAATAACAAATTGGAAAATAGAATACCAATGTAATAAAGAAATATCTGGATAATCAAATATTTGGGTACAGCACTGCTGGCCCACAGTTCAAATGTTTCTGGTTTCAATCCCCTGTTGGACAGAGGCTTTTCTGCACGATCCTACATACGAGTGGGATGGTTTGTGGGCACAGTTAGTGTGATTTACAGTCCATCTCAAGGTGGTGTCACTTTGCCTTTCACCTCACTCAGCATTCCACAACCTCTCACATTAATGAGTTTCTCATGAAGCTGGAAAGTTTCACCAAAACAAATTAATGCCAGGATAGCTGTGGACTAAACCAGCAATGACTGCACTGCAGCACACAACAGAAGTATACTGTAGAGAGTGCCGGAAAAGGATAAAATATAATAACTTAAATCTAATTTACATTTTTTCCCAATGTGAATAACATAAATGATGCTTCTGAATAGAGAGGTGGGTAGTTGAGGTGGTTTGAGCACCTAATCAGGACACCTCTCACATGAAGTGTTTTGGGCATGTCCCACTGGGAGGAGACCCCAGGGCAGACCCAGGGCACGATGGTAAGACTACTGGTCCTTTTCCACTTATTTATTTAGCGAATGCAAAGTCCTTAAGCCAAGCAGTTGCCTCCTGGTTTGCTGTATGGAGGGTGTGTAATCCTCCTTCCAGTCTTTGGAGCGGGCAAGCCTCTATGATGTGTTCCATTGTTTGCTCCTCTCCACATGCGCACAGTGGGCTAGGGCTACTGCCCCATCTGTGAAGGCTGGCCAAGCAGGGGCCATGTCCAGTCCTGAAGCGATTGAGTGTAGACCACTGTCTCCTTGGGAGGTTGGTGCCCGGGACCTGTTGGTTGGGGTTTATCACCAGCTGTTTGTTTGGGACCTCCTTGGTCTCCCATTCCTCTTGCCAAGCTGTCTGGATGGTAAAGTCAGCTGGGGGAGGGTTTTTCCAAATCGGCCGTCTGGATGAAAGTCGGGCAGTGGGTGGGGTGTAGATATCTGCATGGATTGGTAAGTGAGGAGAAACTTTAACTTTTTGGAGCATCCTTTGAGTTAATGCTGCTTTTCCACTTATCCTTTTCCACTAACATCTACTCAGCTCGACTCGCCTCGCCTCACCTCAACACGATTTCAGTCGTTTTCCATTACAATTGAGTACCGCCTCAAAGTGGGTGGGGTAATTATAGCAAGGCGGCCCGACACTCCCGTGATGTTATTTGTATGTGACACAAGCAAAACACAACACAAAGTTGGAGGATATTGAGGCAATGGTAAATAAATAAATATGATAAATGATAAATAAAATTTAAAAAAAAAACACACGGTTGATGTTGCAGAATTTTACAAATGGCGGATTTGATCATTGTGAAGAAGTCACTCTCATGACTCATCCAGTGACTTTACACCCTGGCCAATCAGTGGCCTGCAGTCAGTTGATGTCACATTTTCAGCTCGACTCAGCTTGCTTGGAACCCCGGCTGAGTAGGTACTAAAAAAGTACCTAGTATCAGGTACTACCACCTAATGGAAAACCCTAAAAACTGAGTCAAGTCGAGTTGAGTCAAGCCGAGTGGAAAAGGGGCATCTGTCTCCAAAGCTGACTGGCAAGTTCAAGCCATCAGTGAGCCTTGTTTGCTTGGTGTGTCCCGCACCCGGCGCACCGTCAGCCAGGAGTGTCTGACTGGGGGGAAAAGGGTACTCTTTACCCAGGGCTCACTGCAGGGAGGGGCCCTCAACAAGCCTGGAATGAAAACGTTTTTCTGTGTTGCATTCTTTTAATTTCTAATTAATTAATGTCATAGTAAGATTCACCCTGGCTGAACGAAGTGTCTGAGAGGCTGAATTTTGCATTAACAGTAATGATGGATGTTCTCTGAAGCCCCTGTCACCCCTTTAAATATTTGCAAAATAGTTTGGTCCACACACCTGCACCCAGTTGATTCAACTGCAGCACCAGTCACAGCAAACTGCAGCCTATTCCTGCAGCACGGCTGCTTCCTCAGTCATGTCAGTGCATCATTACCCTAAACCTCGCCTTTTATATTTATTTATTGCTTTGTGAAAGTACAGACAGTAGGTGATTTATTATTTTTTAACAAGGGGGTTGTGAGTGATATTCATAGTTAGCATTTGGTAGCGCTACAAAGATATAAAAGTAGTTTCAGTACAAATTTGCAAGAATAAAGGGGCAAAAATATGATAAATATGGTAATTTACAACGTAAAAAGTCACACATTTACTATAAACCAGAACTTCCAAATGGTAACCCCCCCACACACACACACATTTCTAAGAAAAAAATCTGAAATTTACAACAGTAAAGTCACAAATTTACAAGAAAAAAAAGTTTTTCTGAAACACACACACACACACACTGTGTGTGTGTGTGCGTGTGTGTGTGTGTGTGTGTGTGTGTGTGTGTGTGTACAGTGGGGAAAAAAGTATTTAGTCAGCCACCAATTGTGCAAGTTCTCCCAATTAAAAGATGAGAGAGGTCACCAATTTTCATCATAGGTATACCTCAACTATGAGAGACAAAATGAGAAAAAAAAAATCAAGAAAATCACATTGAAGGACGGTAAAATAAGTATTTGGTCAATAACAAACGTTCATCTCAATACTTTGTTATATATCCTTTGTTGGCAATGACAGAGGTCAAACGTTTTCTGTAAGTTTTCACAAGGTTCTCACACACTGTTGCTGGTATTTTGGCCCATTCCTCCATGCAGATCTCCTCTAGAGCAGTGATGTTTTGGGGCTGTCGCTGGGCAACATGGACTTTCAACTCCCTCCAAAGATTTTCTATGGGGTTGAGATCTGGAGACTGGCTAGGCCACTCCAGGACCTTGAAATGCTTCTTACAAAGCCACTCCATTGCCCGGGCAGTGTGTTTGGGATCATTGTCATGCTGAAAGACCCAGCCACGTTTCATCTTCAATGCCCCTGCTGATGGAAGGAGGTTTTCACTCAAAATCTCACGATACATGGCCCTATTCATTCTTTCCTTTACATGGATCAGTCGTCCTGGTCCCTTTGCAGAAAAACAGCCCCAAAGTATAATGTTTTCACCCCCATGCTTCACAGTAAGTATGGTGTTCTTTCTCCTCCAAACACGACAAGTTGAGCTTTTACCAAAAAGTTCTATTTTGGTTTCATCTGACTATATGACATTCTCCCAATCCTCTTCTGGATCATCCAAATGCTCTCTAGCAAACTTCAGACGGGCCTGGACATGTACTGGCTTAAGCAGGGGGACATGTCTGGCACTGCAGGATTTGAGTCCCTGGCGGCGTAGTGTGTTACTGATGTAGCCTTTGTTACTTTGGTCCCAGCTCTCTGCAGGGCATTCACTAGGTCCCCCCATGTGGTTCTGGGATTTTTGCTCACCGTTCTTGTGATCATTTTGACCTCACAGGGTGAGATCTTGCATGGAGCCCCAGATCAAGGGAGATTATCAGTGGTCTTGTATGTCTTCCATTTTCTAATAATTGCTCCCACAGTTGATTTCTTCACACCAAGCTGCTTACCTATTGCAGATTCAGTCTTCCCAGCCTGGTGCAGGTCTACAATTTTGTTTCTGGTGTCCTTTGACAGCTCTTTGGTCTTGGCCATAGTGGAGTTTGGAGTCTGACTGTTTGAGGTTGTGGACAGGTGTCTTTTATACTGATAACGAGTTCAAACAGGTGCCATTAATACAGGTAACGAGTGGAGGACAGAGGAGCCTCTTAAAGAAGAAGTTACAGGTCTGTGAGAGCCAGAAATTTTGCTTGTTTGTAGGTGACCAAATACTTATCTTACCAAGGAATTTACCAATTAATTCATTAAAAATCCTTCAATGTGATTTTCTGGATTTTTTTTTTCCTCATTTTGTCTCTCATAGTTGAGGCACACCTATGATGAAATTTGGAGACCTCTCTCACCTTTTAAGTGGGAGAACTTGCACAATTGGTGGCTGACTAAATACTTTTTTGCCCCACTGTGTGTGTATATATATATACTGTATATATACAGTATATAGTTCACTTATATAGTGCTTTTTCTCATCTGTAGATGACCAAAGCGCTTTACAAATCCTGATATCCACCCATTTACGCACTCAGTGTTTCCTCTGGCTTAAAGACCTTGGTGCGGCGGCAACATATTTATCAGGAGGAGGGGGGTAAACATACCGGAATATGTTAATTTTATACTATTTATTTCTTTTTAAAATTTTACACTGTAACGTTGCATATGGAACTTACCATTTGAAGTATTGTACAACCAAGGCTTGAATATTGGGCCAGTCGGGGTCCCACCCAGACATCCTGTGTTTCGACTTTTTAGTGGTGTTATCCTTCTCTCCTTCCTCTGCCTGAACACTTTCCTCTCCTTGGCTCCTCTCTTCTGTCTCATCTCGCCCTCTCTGAGCTCTGTCTAATTCAGGTTCTCTCTCTGTCTATGGTGGTATACAAACAGGTTAGAAAATATCAAGTGTCATGTTTTGTCCTGCAGGATTTTTTTGTCATGGTTTACATAAATAACAAAATATGTGTATTTTTTTGTATTTTTATTCTAGTGTTTCTTTTTCTTCATTGAGAGTAGGGAAGGGAAAGAAACATTCATAATAGCAATGTACTCAAGCATACTTAAATTATATGATCAGGTGAATATAGTAACCAGAAATTCTACTCATGTAAAAGCAGTGCTTTGAAATCAATAATTAAAAGTAGACAACCAAAAATTTCTAGTTGAGTTAAGGGTACAAAGAGCAGCCACTTAAAAACTTGAGTAATGACTTCAGTCTTCAAGGTTTGAAGTTTTTCTCAAAAATTTATAACAATTTTCTTATAGTTTTCTACTTTTTCTGTAAATCTAAAGTTGAAACCATGTTCCTCAAATGTGTAATTTCCTCTTGTAAAATTGACTTTTCTTGTACATTTGAAACTTTATTACAAATTTGTGGATTATTTTATAACTAATTTCTGTCTGTTTTTTAAAATAAAATTACTGGGTTTTTTTAGATAAATTTGAAACAGACTGTGGCAATTTTTTTTTTTACTTTTTCCTTATAACAATTTACATTTTTGACCATAATTTTGCAGTCAGAACAGAACAATAATTTAACTCTGATTACAAAGAAAAAATATTAATAAAATTGTATTTAATGAAATAAATTAACTTAATAGATAGATAGATTAGTTTATTTGACAGGGACAGTGCAATAAACATAGACAATTAATCAATGACAATCAATTTGATGTGTTGCACATAGAGTGTATAGCTATTAGCTAATTTGCAACTCTTGTCCCTGGAACAATGAATGACCAAGTGAAAAATGACCAAGGATGCCGTTATTTCTGTTATAATTCTGTTATAAAGGATGTTATAAAGGATGCCGTTATTTCTGTTATAATACTTCTTTATATTTATAGTTTTGTTTTTTTAGAAATCTCCTCACCACCCACACAGCAGGAAAAACCTCCCTTATTTTGAAATCAAATGTTGGCACATTTAGTTTGTCTGAAGGCTGCTGACGGATTAAAGTCACTGACTTCGTGAATTTCAGTCATCTTAACCTGCCAGGTACATAATAGGGAACTGTAGCAAATTCTAAAGACATAATTCACCACAATAGGTGTTCATGTACAGAATGATCTGTTTAGGCAGTTATAGTTGCGAAGTGACTACACGGCCGGGAGCCGGTCTCCTAGCATCACAATATCTGGCCGTGAAGCGCCTACAATTTGATTCTTTTTTTTTATTCAATAGAAGAATATACACACAAATTACAAATATGCTAATAAAACAAGTAAATACCTCCTAATTTGGCTATTTGGTTAAAAAAAAAAAAAAATAAAAAAAATGCACATATTTATTTATTTTCCATCAGGCGCATCAGGGAGCCCTTTGGGTCCTTCGCTCCCTGACAGCTCGAGCACTCGGCAGCTCGGGTGTTTCACACACATACACATCCACACACTCATTCATTCCCATTAACACGTTTTGGGGTTTTGTTCAATGCAACGCATGAAACCACTCCTGCACGTGGGTTTTTTATTGGGCCACTTAGTGCAGACATAAATGGCTGGTCGTTTAGCAACGGCTGTTATAGTTGTGCACTCAGGCTTTCTCATCAGGCACCTCTCTAGGCAGCTGCTGAAGGACCTCAGTTTAGAGATAGCGTTTTTAACTGTTGCTTTGGCACTGCCGCTGCAGAATAAAAACGGCATGCCTGCTCATGCGAGAAAGGAGAGAAATTACCAATCTCATAACTTAATATTGTAAAGGCTGGTGAAATATATCCTCAGCAATTCATCAGTCCCTTCCCTTTCCCTTCATATGAAGCCAGCTGCATTTGAATTCTAACCACATCTCTTAGCTAAGCGACTCTTCCATTATGGCTCCCGTTTCAAGCGGGTTAAAACCATGATAAACGTCAGTGCTTACATACCTCTTATGATTTTTTCCGCGTTTAAAGTACTTTAATAAACTCATGTTTCTGTCGGACAGTCACACTTAGCGAGACACTGCTGACTGACTGGAAAATTCATGTGAGCGGGGCGCTTCTAAACTCCACGCAGATGACGGCCACGCACGTTGTTCGTGTGCGCGCTTGCGGAAAGTCATTGCTTCATATATTTTTATTAATAAATTCATATCGGCTTGGCGGTACAATTTCTGGTGAGGCAGGCCACCACAGAGAAATGTTACCAGAGGAAACCCCGCACACTGATGGCGGCGGAGCTGTCATACACAGGTGCTGTCCTGACACACCAGGAGCAACTGGGGTACACAGTGGTATGAAAAAGTGTTTGCCCCCTTCCTGATTTCTCATTTTTTGTATGTCACACTTGAATATTTCAGATCATCAAACAAATTTAAATATTAGACAAAGATAACACAAGCAAACACAAAATGCAGTTTTTAATTGAAGGTGTTTACTATTAAGGGTAAAAAAAAATCCAAATCTACATGGCCCTGTGTGAAAAAGTGATTGCCCCCCTGTTAAAACATAAATTAACTGTAGTTTATCACATCTTTGGAAAGCGGAATTCAATTTTCTAGCCACTTCTAAAGCTTTGGGACTCCAGCGAACCACAGTGAGAGCCATTATCCACAAATGGTGAAAACATGGAACAGTGGTGAACCTTCCCTGGAGTGGCTGGCCGACCAAAATGACCCCAAGAGCACAGCGGTGACTCATCCAAGAGGTCACAAAAGACCCCACAACATCCAAAGAACTGCAAGCCTCACTTGCCTCAGTTAAGGTCAGTGTTCATGACTCCACCATAAGAAAGGGACTGGGCAAAAGTTGCCTGCATTGCAGAGTTCCAAGACAAAAACCACTGCTGAGCAAAAAGAACATAAAGGCTCATCTCAGTTTTGCCAGAAAACAGCTTGATGATCCCCAAGACTTTTGGCAAAACACTCTGTGGACTGACGAGCCAAAAGTTGAACTTTTCGGAAGGTGTGTGTCCCATTGCATCTGGCGTAAAAGTAACACAGCATTTCAGAAAAGGAACATCATACCAACAGTAAAATATGGTGGTGGTAGTATGATGGTCTGGGGCTGTTTTGCTGCTTCAGGATGTGGAAGACTTGCTGTGATAAATGGAACCATGAATTCTGCTGTCTACCAAAAAATTCTGAAGGAGAATGTCCGGCCATCTGTTCGTGACCTCAAGCTGAAGTGCACTTGGGTTCTGCAGCAGGACAATGATCCAAAACACACCAGCAAGTCCACCTCTGAATGGCTTAAGAAAAACAAAATGAAGACTTTGGAGTGGCCTAGTCAAAGTCCTGACCTGAATCTGATTGAGATGCTGTGGCATGACCTTAAAAAGGTGGTTCATGCTCAAAAACCCTCCAATGTGGTTGATTGAATGAATCTTTATTTTGGATAGATTAAAAGAAAGGAACAGAACAATATACCGGGGGGGGGGGGGGGAAAATCAACGAGGCTGAATTAAACAATAACTCCTTGGATTATACAGTTCAACATAAATTATCTGAAGAGGGTGATGGCTGAAGCCGCAGCTTATATTGCCCACCCATGCTCCATCTAAGAAGTCAAAAAAATAAAAGTAATTGCAAAACAAAACTAAACTAAAACATAACAAAACTAAGCAACAACACAACGCAGACTGGATATGATAATCCTTATGTGATTTTACATGTCATTTTGTATGTATGTTTGGAGTATTTCTTCCTATAGTTTTTGTTTAAATTGACCAAGCACTGTACATGATTTTAATTCAGCTCCAAAAGCGTTCCACAGTCTGACTCCCTGCACTGAGACACAGTGTTGCTTGGTGGTAGTTCTCACTGAAGGTTTTTCAAATATACATATTCCTCTGAAATGATATCGTTTCTCCCTTATTTGAAACAACTTTTGGATATTTGCGGGCAATGATAGATTCTTCACTTTAAACATTATTACTGCAGTTTTAAAATCAACCAGATTTTTCAACTTGAGAGCTTTTAATTTGAGAAAAAGTGGGTTTGTTGGTTCACTGTAAGCAGCTTTGTTTATTATTCTAATAGCTCTCAGTGGCTGAATTACAACAATTCTGCAAAGATGAGTGGGCCAAAATTCCTCCACAGCACTGTATAAGACTCATTGCCAGTTATTGCAAACGCTTGATTGCAGTTGTTGCTGCTAAGGGTGGCCCAACCAGTTATTAGGTTTAGGGCTCATCACTTTTTCACACAGGGCCATGTAGGGTTGGATTTTTTTTCCCCTTAATAAAAAACACCTTCATTTAAAAACTGCATTTTGTGTTTACTTGTGTTATCTTTGTCTAATATTTAAATTTGTTTGATGATCTGACACATTTAAGTGTGACAAACACAAAAAAATGAGAAATCAGGAAGGGGACAAACACTTTTTCACACCACTGTATATATATATATATATATACAGTATATATACTGTATATACCGTATATATATATATATATATTTTTTTTTTTAAACCTTTTTCTCTCATAAATGTCCAATTTTCTCACCAATTAGTGAGGTTTTTGTAGTAAACAATTTTCTTGGAAAGTAAACTTTTTTCAAAATATATTTGAAACTTTTTCTTGATAAATTTATTACTCTTTTTCCTATGAATTATCCATGTTTTATGATAAACATGTTACCTTTCCAATAAAGTTTTTCTATAAAATTTGCAACTTTTTCATTGTATTTTCATTATTTTTCTTGTCCATTTGCTGCTATCCTCTCACTGATAAATGAAGTTTCCCTGTATAGATTATCCTTTACAGTCTTTATGGGGATGGAGGGGGGCAGGTTAACAGAGGAGAGGATTTTGGCTCGTTTTGCTGACAAGGGGAATAGACGTTTTAAGTCTTTTTGCAAATATTTGTTTATCTGAATGGAAGTTTAATATTTTATTTACTGAAAAACAAGGTTTTTCATATTTTTGCAAAGATTTTTTTGTATTTTGAACAGTTTTTTTTTTAATGGAAGCTGCCCATTTTTGTCATTGACTTTTCACAATTAATGACAAAGACCATGGTCTTTGTGTGAGATGATAATTTTGTAAAAATCTATGGGGTATTAAATATGTCCACAAGTGAATAGGTATTAAAATAAAATAGATATACCAAACAGCTACAGTAAACTTTGCACTGCTGCATGTGAATTTCCTTTTTTCATTATTTAGGGAGTGGTTTTTTGGTTGAACACCTGCCCCCAAAATGTCTGCATATCACAGTATATTGATCTCAGTTGGAAACTGGGTTTGTTAAAGATGCTCTACTGACCAAAAAATGGAAGTATACAAAAGAATAAGACCAATGGAATAGAAAATAGAAAATAAATAAATAAGTGCTCAACTCATAACTCATGTAAGTTCATGTAAGTAAATAAGTGTAAACGAAAGATATGACAGGTCCATTCTCAAAAGTGCATTATAGACAAAGAGGTTTGGAAATACTGATGACAGTAAACGTATTCTCAAAGACAGATAACAAATCATATACTAGCATCAAACTGTCCATAACAGTGGAGCTTACTAACCAAGGCTGGCCCCATCTTAAACCTCGGAATGTAAAATTCTAAATTTGGTTTGTGTTTGAGGGGCCCACACACAGTGCTGTATCTGAGGCCCAAAATTTGGTGCTACGCCCCTGCCGTCCCCACAAAACAAATCTCATCTACGTTTTTGTTTTTTTGTTTTTTGGCCGATTCAGCATGTTGAATGGTGTCGGACTTGTCGGTGGAACATAGCATAGCGCTTTGATTAGCTGTTCAGCATAGTGAATGAGTGAACGCAGGTGCAGAACCTAAGCTTTGTGCCACTGACTGTAGTCTTCCCAGCGTGTGCAGGTGGAACTTGTTTTTTTTCACGCCGACAACCCCCCCACTCCAAAAAAAAAAAGGGGACACAGCAGAACGCCATTTATCGGGTTTTGTCAGAGTTGTCGGTTTGGTGTGTCTCTGGCTTTAGACTGCTGCCTTGTGACAAAGACCTCTTTGTAAGTGGTAGATGATGGATAGATGGAGTTGGGATGGTTTTCCTCTTTAAAACTGTCAACTTTGTTATAATAAATTGGTGCCTGTACTTTTACTCAGGTTCATTTGATCATACTCTTTGAGTTACTTTTGATTTGACTGTATATTTAATTTAATGTTTTTTTGATGTGATTTGTATTATTTTTTAGAAAGCTTGGGATCAGTACGCCAAGGTCTCCGCCTTTGACCGCCACCTAATCCACATGGCACCGGACCCCCATGATCCCTCCTGCAGGTGGTGAGCCCACTGGAGGGCGGATCCATGTAACTCCTTTGGGCTGAGCCCGGCCGGGTCCCATGGGTGGAAACCCGGCCACCAGACGCTAGCCTTCGAGCCCCTCCCCCAGGCCTGGCTCCAGGGTAGGGCCCCGGTAACCCCATACCGGGCGGGGTACACTGAATCCTTGATATACAATTTGTCATGAGAGTTTGTTGGATCGTTCTTAGTCTGGCCCTTTACCCAGGACCAGTTTGTCTTGGGAAATCCTATCAGAGGCAAATTGCCCCAGACAACATAGCTCCTGGGATCACTGGGGCACGCAAACTCCCCCACCACGATAAGGTGACGATCCATGAGGGGCCTCCTGGACGCCTCCCACTTGAGGTGTTTCAGGCACGTCCCACTGGGAGGAGACCCCGGGGCAGACCCAGGACTCGGTGGAGAGACTATGTCTCCCAGCTGGTCTGGGAACGCCTTGGTATCCTCTCTGAAGAGCTGGAGCAGGTGGCGGGGGAGAGGGAAGTCTGGGCTTCTCTGCTTGAACTGCTGCCTCCACGACCCGGACCTCCGGAAAAGCGGTAGAAGATGGATGGATGGATGGATTTGTATTATATTAAAGGGAACATGTGGAACGTTGATTTTCCACAGAGTAACAAATTTACAGGGGGGGGGGGGGGGTTGACAGCAAAGTCCCAAATTCCAAAGAAACAAGTTGAAAAATAACAAATGAAAAGTTGAAAATTTATCAGAAAAAAGCTGCACATTTCCAGAACAAATGTCACCAAATTTATGATAGTAAAGCTTCAAATATACAAGAAAAATATCACAAATTGTCATGACCTGGGTTTGGTCGTTCCAAACCCAGTTCTGACACTGGGGCTTTTTCCATCAGGCAATTCAGGGAGCTCTTTGGGTCCTCCGCTCCCTGACAGCTCGACCACGCCCCCTCCTCCTGTCAGTGTCATCAGCTGTTTTTAATTATTGGTGTCTCACACACATGCACACACACACACGCCTCATTCACGTCCACTCACATGCTCAGACACTCACTCATGCACACATGGTTTCAATTTGTCCAGCCCACGCGCTTTCTCACCGGCGGTCTCTTCCCTCATTAGTACTGTTATTACTTAAGCTTTGTTGGAGTGGGAAGAGGTCACCGGAGCATTGTGCTTCATTCACAGCAGCGTGTTCCTCTGTGTATGTTAGCCTTCAACCCCTACGCTTACTTTCAGCCTGACTTTTAGTCGTCTCTAATGCTACCAAACTGTTGCTGGTTATTTGGTGTTAGCGGCTGTTTCTGCTTCGCCATCATCCACCGGACAGCACGGACCGCCCAGGATTGCTCCAGCCCGTAAGTCCATGTTTGCCTTTCTCTTTGTGCTAACAGCTGTTCAGTGGCACTAGGCATTCCCCTCCCTTGGGCTGCTGAGCATCCGGGTAGCGTCCCTGCTTCTCTGTTGGCCTTCATTGCTATAATATCAACCTTTTGTTTATTACGTGACTGTTTGCTGGACAAAGTTTGGGTTTTTGTTTAACCCTGACCCTACCGAGTGGGGTCCCAATTGACCCCACACATATGTTCTTATGCACAACACGGACATATTATCGATCACAGCTATCATGCTTTCTGACTTTGTTTGTCATCATCTGTGAATCACAAAAAATAAATCTGATTAATCTGATACAGTTTTTTTCTGTACTGTCAGTTCAGATTTTTCATTGGGGTCCGATCGGACCCCAGGGAAAAATATGATGTTAATGATATTAAATGTATGAATTTTGTGTTATATTTCAGTGAATGATGGCTCAATGAGGTAGACTTTGCCATGCAAATATGCAAATACTTTGCCATTGTAGCAAAGTAGCATTGTATACTAGCATGTAGCATGCTACATGTAGCATGCTACATACATGTATGTACTACATGCTACATACATGTAGTACATGCTAGCATGTAGCATTGTATTCTGTAGGCCCTACAGAACACATGCACAACAATGGCAAAGTATTTGCATTTCTTGTACCAATTAAGAAGTGAAACTAGATAATTTCCCACAAAAACCTGAACGCACCAGGGCACACTGGTTGAAAAACACATTACAACCGGGCTACTCATGCTGAAAGGCAGGCAACCGACAAACTAGCCCCATTCCGGGATTTTTGGATCATGTTTCAAGCACAACTCTTTGTTTTAACCAAATAAAACATTTTAAGTGAAAAAAAATACTTTGGTATTGCTTAATAATCCAATTACCAGTTAAATTTTGTGTGGGGTCCAAACGGACCCCAGTTGGTACTATTTGTATGTAAAATATGTTGGTAGGATGAGGGTTAATAAAGTGCATGAATCTACTCCTGCTCGTGGGTTTTCATTCCTCCCTCTGTACGCTGTGTAATGGCGCATGAGGGGTCATAACAACAAATTATGAAACAGAAAGTTAATTTATGAGGAAACGTTTTAAAAATTTTTTATAAAAGGTTGCAAAATTAAGTTGAAAAAAAAGCTTCAGCTTTAAGAGGAAATTGTGGTGATTTTTCAATGGAAAAAAGTCACAAAATTAAGAGAAAAAAAACACACTCTTTTATGAGAAAAGACCCACTGATCTCTGAGGAAAAACCTCATAAATTGGTTTCTCACTACTGAAGTACTTTTTTTAGTGGATACTTTCTTGGTGTTTCTTAAGTCGTTGGGTAAGTATGATAAGGTAACGCTACTTGAGTACATTTTCTGGATAGATATAGTACAGAGGATTATAGTCAGGGCTTTGACATTAACACCGGCCAACCAGCCAATGCCAGTTGGATTTCAGCAGTGGTCGGTAAGCCAGCCACACCCACTAGCCACTTTGGCCGGTTGTAGTTTTCTCAAATGGCATCTAACATAATAAACCTATTGCAATGTGAGACTATGAAACTGCAACTCCCATAAGTACTGGTTTTTTTTTTTCTAATCAGTTTTCTTTTTCTTTCTCTTCTTTTTTCTGGTGAAAACAGGCAGTGTCTGTGATGTGGGGTTTTATTATGAAGAGCGGTGTCATGGCGGTCACGTCCTCTCCCACCACTGCACCGCCCTATAAATACCAGCGGGCATCTTCATCAGGCTTCTCTTGCCCACGCCCTGCCTGGTGGCTGTGTTATGTGTAACCAACCCCATAACAAAGCTGAGTTCAACCGTGCACCTGGCCTCGTCATTTAGGAGGTAATTCCATACATAAGTGTCCATTTAGGTTAAATCCATCAGCAACTACTAATGACGCCGCGCAGCCATGAAGGGGTGTCCCAGTTCATAGGGGTTGGGGTACAAATGAGAACTGGGACAGACCCAAATCTACCTGCACTTCACTCTCATCTTGCTAATTTTCTCTATCATTTTACAGCAGAAGGTTAATTTTTATTGAAAACAGTTGTAAATGTAGTTCAAGTAAATTCTAGCATGCCATAGCCCAGTTTGATCATATTAAACATAATTTCCCAACCACAAAATTGTGCCTAGTGAAAAGGCTGAGTGGCTAGTAACTTTGGAAAATCACTAGCCACAGTGGCTGGTGAGCAAATGTCAAGCCCTGATTATAGTAGCCGAACGTCTGGCTGCCGGATAAACATCACCTGTCTCCTCTACACTGCTACCACAATCACAATCATAATCAGTCAGACGAGAGCATCCCTCCTGCTGCAGGCAGCAGCTCCGTCCTTCACCTATCAAGGACGCCATGACGCTGCAAGGACGCCATGACGCTGCAGGCCCGTCGCTCCTTTAACCGCCCGCTTTTTAAACTAACACGCCATTTTAGTCCTGTCATAATCCCCTCACGCTTATTTCTTTTAAAAACGGCACACCTACTAGGGGCTCGTGGTGAATTAAACACTAGTTTTCAAGCCAAATAATTTCGTTATTAAACGGTTCAACAGAGCCAAACCCAGGTGGCTAATGTCACAATTATTTCATTAACAGCGAAAAACACGAACGTTTTAAATACTGTCAATAATTTTTTTTTAAATGACAAATAGGTCTGTGTATATAGTCCCCTCACCGTGTACCGGCAGCAGGACCCCTCTTCCTCCTCCTGGATGCTGCTGGATGATGGCGGTGATGATGATGCTGTGGTCCACCACCGTCTGTCAAGTTAGACTCCGTCAGCAGGAAATGCGTTTTCACGAGAGGACAGAACGTCAAAATAAAAGCATTGAGTGTTAGAAATGAACACAAAAATAAAATTACGATTATTATCAAGTATTTTTACATTAATATAATTCAAATATTCACTACTATCAATGATGTCATCAACATTTAATGCGTTGCTAAACTGCCGTGAGAAAAAGAATCAAAGTGATCTTATTTTGAAAATTCCACACGTTTGGTTTCAGTTTGGTACAGTTACTTTGACCATTTTCGTCCGCCACCATTTTTCACATTAGCAGTTGAGTGAAATTTAGGGCTGGTCGTTTATTTTCCTGTTATTATATTTCATAATGTAAAAGATCAAACATAAAACAACATAAAACAGAAAATGTTTGAAAACGTGGGCACTTTTCTTTTGTCAAAATAATCCATCCAGTTGACAGGTTTCATATATTAAGATGCGCATTAAACACTATGATTATCTGTTGCACAGGTTTATCTTTTAGGGGTGCATGTCTACCAAACGCGTTTTTTGTCGCCCGACCACCATGAGCTTTTTTTTCTTTTTTTTTTTTCAGCATTTGTGCCTGGTCCTCTGAGGAAGAAAAGTCCGTGCCCTGTATCCCAGCAACAGCTTGTCACTCTCAGCTCAGCACTTCTGCTTTTCCTATTGTGAGACTTTCTACTGATCTTTTTAATATCAGTCTCTAAATAACAATGGACAGGAAACGTTTTCTAGCAGCTCTGGATGTAAAATTTATGTCAGGTCAGGCATTGGTTTGCTTGCTACCGGATAACCATGAAAACTGGTACTACCTGTTTCACGAGTCGGGCCGTCGGCGACTCAACCGGCAACCCCACCCTTCCGAGGGCATGGAGGGTGAAACTGGGCATCCTGGCACAACTAAAAACAATATCTGTCACAGGTCTGTGGTGGACCACTCCTAGTTACACAGGGTGAGACTGGACATCCTGGCAGATAAGCACATCTGTCACAAGGTCTGTGGTGGACTTTTGCCAGTCGGTGCATTGTGACATGCACTACACAAAGAGCAGAGATAAACAAACCTATCATCTGGTCAGTCACTGCAACAGATACTGGAGTCAGTTTGTCTTGGCCTGTCCTTGCCACTGATAATACCTCTATCTGCCAAGAATGTGCCACTAGTCCAGCAAAAAGCTAGCGGTTCTCAAATACTTTGCAAGCAGTTTCATGAAATGGTCAGTCAGAGAGCAACTCATACCAGCTCGGATGTCACCCGGGTTAATAAGGTCAGGAGTTCCTGGCAGTGGAAGGTGAAGGACAGAGATGCATGAAGGAATCTGATCAGACCTAAATGAAACAGTCATTGTCGTGCCCAACAGACTGCTATGATGATGATGATGATGAATGTAAAATATGATGACACAGAAAGCAGGAGTCTGAGTACAGGCTAGTACCGGTGTCCTATGTCCAGCCCACGCAGCAGTTCTGATTGGCTGCTTAAGGTCTGACATTGATGAGTGCAGCTGCAGTCTGAAAAGTTGAACTTTTTTCAGCTCTGAGCGCCCTGAGTGGGGCGACAAAAAACGGCCACCACCGAGAGCGTTTCTGCATCTAGAGCGCTTAGTGCTGTAAACGCTGGACTACATAGAGAATGAATGGAAAATAGCCGCCCAGAGCAGAAAAAATGCATTTGGTGCACACACAGCCTTACTGATGTTGTAGGGTAGAGTCTGCATGAAATAGGTCTCAAAAACAATACATTTTTTTAAGCATTGCTAATAAAGATTTCCCATATTCAAGCCTTAGCATGACAGTTGTGATAGCTAAGGGTAAATTGAGCTGTAATACTGTCTCTAGCCACAATGTGCCACTGAAACTCAAGTTTTCAAAAGATTCATACAGCACTTTTTTAGGATAAGATAAGATAAGCCTTTATTAGTCCCCCACACACAACCCCCAGAACAGAACTGGCCTTCTTAATCAGCCTGTTCAGTCTCTTCCTGTTGGCACCTGTGATGCTGCTTCCCCAGCAGACCACTCCATACAGACTGACTGATGCCACCACAGCGTCATAGAAGGTCTCCAGGTACGGGTGGTGTAGTATAAGGAACCACAGGTTTGGATGGCATCGGCGTGATGACGCAGCCGTTTGGTGATGTCATCACGCCGAGCTCTTATAAGGTGAGGGTCGACCATCTTATGGTCGACCCTCACCTTTCTCCGTTGGCTCAGCATACAATAACACACCAGTATTGTAAGTCATATAGCTTGTTGTAATAAAGGTAGTGTTCCAAGCCAACACCACTCTCTGTGAATCTCTCCAGTTTTCCAGACATAACATTTGGCAATGACAGTTAAACCATGGAAGCATGCTTGGGGTCACTACGACTGTTACTGGAACCCCCAGGTGAGCCGCCCATCCCGCGGCACCGCTGGTTCGATACGTTTAAAGATTATGTCAACGCAGCTGGCCTGAGTGGTGCTGCCAACGAGAAGCTAAAGAGCATACTGGTACTAGGTCTAGGCGAGGAAGGACGACGCGTGCGCCGTACTCTGGGTCAAGCGGACTCATTCAGCAAATGCGTGATTCTGATAGAGAGACATTAATACAGCTGGACCAACGTTATGGCCCGGACAGCTGTTTTCTTCAACCTCAACCAAAAGGCGGGTGAGTCAATTTGGCATTATGTCTTGGAGGTCCAAGTCTTAGCGAGCATGTGTGCCTTTGGGCCCTTAAGAGACGAGCTAATCAGTGTCAAGCTAGAGGGAGAACACATCATAAAGAGTGAACACAGTGCAGAGGGAGAACACATCACAGAGAGTGAATACAGCACAGAGGGGGAACCCAACACAGAGACTGAACACAGCGCAAAGGGAGAGCAGCAACCCGACTCGTCTCAGTTCCTCACCCAGCATAAGCCTCAGAGAGCCACTGTGGAGCTGCAAGAGAGGGAGCTCGCATCTACCGGAAACCCTGGGACGCAACAACCCGGCGTAGGTTCTACTAACTGCAACAACAACATATAGCCATGACCAAACTTCCCAGGAGAAAGGGAGAACAAACCAGACTCACCTACGATCCTCGCCCAGCATGAGTTTCAGACAGCCGCCGTGGAGCTGCAGGAGATGGAGTTCATGGAGTGAGGGAACCCCCGTGACCAAGGACAGCCCGGTGTGCATCCCATTGCCGACAACAGCGTCACATCACCCCGATCTCAACCAGCACCAGGTGAGAGAGAGAAGAAGTCAGACTGCTTCCAAATCCACGCCTGGCACCAGCTTACAGGAGCCGCTGCTGAGCTGCAGGATGAAGAGTCTGCGACCGGACAGAACAGAGTGGAACCACCAGATGTCTTCCGAATCCATGACCAGCATCAGCCTCCAAGAGCAACTGCTGAGATGCAGGATGAAGAGTCCATGGCCCAACAGGATGTAACAGAACTACCACAACCTGGTGGACGCCCCGCAGCAGACGTGAGATTCTTAACATCACAACCTAAATGCCAAATGCAGCCGAACAGAGCACCACTCACAGTGATGAACTGGGTTCGGGTCCTCAGAACCAAGCGACCGGGCTCACAGTCGGCCTTAACATCGTCGCCACCACAGACACCTATGAAAATCACCACGCAGCTGAGACCAGCCGCCATTCAGATGGCCATCTCAGATCTCAGCTTCGAGATGGCAAGCCAGCCATCTGCGGAAGGTGAGAGCAGCTGCTGCTGATCAAGACGCAGCATTGAAGCCGACCCAGCTAGTGTGGGATTCCCGCTGGGATACTGTTGATGAGCGTGCCGCGGCTCCAGCGGGATGGCACCTGGGCTTGCTGCAACTGGTGCCTCCAGGGATGCGTCCATCACAAGCTCGCCTCAGGGCCCCTCTGATTGAAGAGCCTTCCTGAGAGGAAAAAAAAAGAGGACTGTTTAGCTAGGGGTGTGGCTGCCAACGGATAGTGGCAGAATAACCCACTCAGCTGCGGTGGGCTACGGGGTGGGCTACCCGCTAGCCCTAGCTAGTTTTGGGGGTTTTATGTGTACCAAATTGGGGAGGGTTAATTAGAATATATGCTGTTCAATTTTTTTTCCAAGGAGGGGAGGTGAATGTGGTATAATGAACCACAGCTCTGGATGGCATCGGCGTGATGATGCAGCCGTTTGGTGATGTCATCACGCCGAGCTCTTATAACGTGAGGGTCGGCGATCTTACGGCCTTTTTCTGTTGGCTCAGCATACAATAACACACCAGTATTGTAAATCATATAGCTTGTTGTAATAAAATTTGTGTTCCAAGACAACACCACTCTCTGAGTCTCTCCAGTTTTCCAGACATAACAGGTGGGAATTGCAAGAGGTGGGAATCGCGATTCGATTTGGATTGTAATACTTGGGTCATGATTCAATTCTATCATGATTCAACAATGATCACAATATTACAATAAGTGAGTATCACGATCTCATATATTTCAAATTTTTTTCACTTTATTCAACCTCAAATCATGTCCTAAAGTAAAACTGTTGACATCGCTTTCATATAATAAAGTATTCTCGGGGTGTAGCACCTTGGGAGAGTCAGATTTCTAGCATCTCAGACAAGAGGCAGTGAATAAGCATGGGAGACAAAAGAGCAGGAGTCTCCTGGTGAGAGAGTGAGAAGGAGTCAAGGATGTAGGGGGTTGAATGCAGTGTGATGCAAATGTCCTGTTGTGTGTGATGTAAGTCGTGAAACTTAAGAGGAGAGTCTCTGGTAAAAAGTTCAGCCTGTTCTGTGCTCCTGAGATGTGAGTGTGAAATAAATCATTTTGAAATGAATCTGTCCATGATTTCACACACTCTACACTGGTGACCCAAGACGTATTATGGAACACGAGGCAAGATCCCCGGAGCCTGCCCGGTCAGGAAGCTACAGCGAGGCGGCAGCCATCCCACAGACAGCCCGGACTGGAACCTCCAGCCACGCGTGTGCGGTTTCAGTCAAGCTACCGGATTTCTGGCAGCACAACCCGCGCTCTTGGTTCCACCTCACCGAGGCCCAGTTCGCCCTCCGGGGAGTAACGGCAGACAACACCAGATTCTACCATGTGGTCGCAGCGCTTGACGCCCGCACAGCTCAACACGTAGCGAGCCTGCTAGATCAGCCTCCAGCCAGCAACAGATACGAGGTGCTCAAAGCTGCCCTCATCCAGCGCTACATGCTCTCGGACTGTGAGACAGTGGAGAGGCTCCTGACGCGGACCGAGCTAGGAGAGGGTTTGGCCGTAGACCTGATGGAGAAGATGCTGGCATTAATGGGCACGGACGATGAGCACTTTCTGTTTGCCCACCTCTTCCTCCGGAACCTTCCGACAGTAGCCAGAGCGCTTCTGGCCAATTCGCCGCGGCTGGCCATGCGAGACTACCGTGCGCTAGCCCAGGAGGCAGACCGGATCATCATCGCCACCAGGGCGACCACAGTCAACGCAGCAGCGGCGGAGTCCAGCGAGACGACCAGAGGAGGTGAGGAGCCACCGACGGTAGCAGCAGCGGGGACCAGGGAACGCCAGAGAGACACACTCTGTTCCTACCACCGCCGCTTCGGAGAGAACGCACGCAGATGTACGCCACCGTGCCAATTCCAGCGCTTGGGAAAACGCCAAGGCCGAGGGTCGGAAGCTGCAGCGACCCTCGGTGAAGTGAACAAGCTGCTATACCTAACGGACGCACGCTCGGGGAGGCATTTCCTCGTGGACACCGGAGCCCAGAGGAGCTTCATCCGGCCAACCTACGCTGACCGGCTGGCAGGATCTAGCGGCCCCGAGATAGTGGCAGCAAACGGCTCGGATATTAAGACCTTTGGTGAGAGGACTCTGCTCTTATCTCTACACGGCCGTACATATGAGTGGACTTTTGTCATAGCAGCACTGAATTACCATATACTGGGGGCTGATTTTCTGTGTGCACATGGTTTATTGCTTGATGTTGCTAACAGGTGCCTGGTTAATGCACTGTCCTTTGACTCTCTCCTCTGTATAGCTCGAGTGACCCAGCCAACAGCACAAGCCAACGTCACAGCTACAAGCGGTAAGTTCCACACACTCCTCACTCAGTTCCCAGCACTCACGGTCCCGACGTTTTCCGCGGCCATCGCTAAACACGGGGTGGAGCACTTTATCACCACCACTGGGCCGCCCATTTTTGCGAGACCTCGGCGCTTGGACGCAGCTAAGCTGGCCATAGCGCGCGAGGAGTTCGCCAATCTGGAAAGGTTGGGCATCATCAGGCGTTCGAACAGCCCATGGGCTTCCCCGCTACACATGGTCCCTAAGGCTGGTCCCCAAGGTCCCATGGGCTGCACGGTGGCGCAGTGGTTTAGCACTGTGGCAGCACAGTTTTACCCTCGGCCGGGGGATCGTGGGGCTCATGAGATCGTGGGATCGATCCCAGCCCCCGACCAACAGTGAGCTGTGTGGAGTTTGCATGTTCTCCCCGTGTTGCGTGGGTTTACTCCGGGATTTCTCCGGTTTCCTCCCGCATACCAAAAACATGTAGGTTTAGGGCGCTCGCGCACGCAGCGACCAGCAGCCGGTGGCATGTCACCAGACTGCAAACCAAATCTACCTACGGGTACAAATAAGTAACAAAAAAAAAAAAAAGGCTGAGGGATCGTGGCGACCGTGCGGTGATTTCTGCAGATTGAACAACGCCACGGCGCACGACCGCTACCCGATTCCCCACATACAGGATTTTTCCGTTCACCTCGCCGGGGCACGCATTTTTTCCAAAATAGACCTGGTCCGCGGTTACCACCAAGTCCCAGTGCGCGCTGAGGACGTACCCAAAACAGCGGTAATAACTCCGTTAGGTCTATTCGAGTTCCTGCGCATGCCATTCGGGTTAAAAGGAGCGGCACAGACGTTCCAGCGCATGATGGATGCAGTGCTGCGCGATCTCCCGTTCGTGTTCGTCTACCTGGACGATATCCTGGTAGCCAGCGCGTCCGAAGACGAACACGAAACCCACCTCACGACGGTTTTCCGAAGGTTGGAGGAGCACGGGTTAATAATCAACCCTGCGAAATGCCAGTTCAGCGTAACGGAGATTGATTTTTTGGGGCACTCCGGAAGGAGCGATCCCACTGCCAGACAAAGTGCGCACCGTGGCGGATTTTCCCCGGCCTCAAACGGTCAGGGCGCTACAAGAATTTTTGGGAATAGTGAACTTTTTTAACCGTTTCCTTCCCTGCGCGGCACGGCTCATGCAACCATTGTACGCCGCGCTCAAGAAACAGAAACCCGCGGATAGGGTCGAATGGACCCCGGAGCAAGAGTGGGCATTCTCGGAAGTTAAAGCAGCCCTGGCAAACGCCGCACTGCTAGCACATCCAGACCCAACGGCCCGCATAGCGCTCACCACTGACGCTTCAGACGTGGCCATAGGGGCTGTTGTGGAGCAGTGCGTCGCCGGGGCTCAGCAGCCGCTCGCCTTTTTCAGCAGAACTTTGCGCGACAGTGAACGTAAATACAACGCATTCGACAGAGAGTTGCTGGCTCTCCACCTGGCCATTCGCCACTTCCAGTTCTGGCTGGAAGGGCGCAGTTTCACTGCGTTCATGGACCACAAGCCGCTAACATTTGCGATGGCCAAGGTTTCAGAACCGTGGTCGGGCCTGCAGCAGAGACAGCTGGCCGCAATCTCAGAGTTTACTACCGATATTCAGCATGTGTCGGGTAAACTGAATGTAGTGGCGGACTGCCTCTCGCGCACCGTGGTGGCCCCGGTCTGCGTGGGGATAGATTACGCAGCCATGGTCGTGGAGCAGATTAGCGATGCAGACGTACGCGCGCTCCAGTCTGGACCAACAGGGTTAAGGCTGGAGAGCAGGGTGCTGCAAGACGGCATGCCCCCCCTAATCTGCGATGTCTCCACAGGTCGCCCGCGTCCCATGGTCCCGGCTGCGTGGCGCCGCTGCGTGTTTGAGTCGGTTCACACTCTGGCGCACCCAGGAGTGCGCGCGTCCGTCAAAATGGTGGGAGAGAAGTTTGTGTGGCCGAGCCTATGCAAACAAGTGAAAGAGTGGGCTGCAGCCTGCGTGGCGTGCCAACGAGCCAAGGTACACAGACACACGAAGGCTCCCTTGGAGCCGTTTCATATTCCGGCTAAGAGGTTCGACCATGTTCACATGGACCTCGTGGGCCCCCTCCCGCCATCACAGGGGTGCACGCACCTCCTGACAATGGTGGACCGCACCACGCGCTGGCCAGAAGCGGTTCCGCTGGCGGCAACCACGTCCGCAGACGTAGCGCGCGCTTTTTTAACAGCATGGGTGGCGCGTTTTGGAGTCCCGTCGGACATTACATCCGACAGGGGCCCTCAATTTGTTTCCGAACTCTGGTCCGCGATGGCCCGCAGCCTGGGTATTGCAATTCACTGCACAACCGCGTACAACCCACAGGCTAATGGGTTATGCGAGCGTTTTCATAGATCATTAAAAGCGGCACTCAGGGCTTCATTGACGGATGCAAATTGGGTAGACAGGCTACCGTGGGTTTTACTGGGGTTGCGCTCCGCGCCTAAAGAGGATCTGGAAGCTTCCCTGGCAGAACTCGTTTTTGCGCAGCCACTTCGGCTGCCCGGGGAATTTCTGCCAGATAATCCCGCGCCGGGCAGCTGCCCGTCTCAGCTTTTGCAGCGTAGTGCAGACACAGGCACGCTGCCAAGCCCTGCCCACCACAGTTTTCCGCGCGTTTTTGTGCCTAAAACTTTGAAGAACGCGGAGTTCGTGTTTGTCAGACACGACGCCCACCGCCCTCCACTGCGCCCACCCTATGATGGACCGTTCAGAGTGCTGGAAACAGGGGATAAGCATTTTTTGCTAGACTTGGGGAGTAGGAGGGAAAAAATTGGCATAGACAGACTCAAACCCGCTTTCGTTGTGGCGGACGAGCAAGTGCTGTTGGCTAGGGCCCCTCGGCGTGGAAGACCCCCACGGAGGGCTCCCCAGGGAAACGATTCGCCAGAGCAGCCACACGGACAGACCAAAGTGCCCCCCCTCCCAGCAACCTCCCACCGGCACAACAGCACCATGGAGGCGGTAAAACCCAGTTACAGCAGATACGGGAGGAGACGGAAGCTCAAACAGCATGTGGACTGATGTTCTGTTGTTCTATCACAGCATGTGAACTGTTATTCTATTGTCCTATCTAAGATGCTGGGGGGGTATTTGTAGCACCTTGGGAGAGTCAGATTTCTAGCATCTCAGACAAGAGGCAGTGAATAAGCATGGGAGACAAAAGAGCAGGAGTCTCCTGGTGAGAGAGTGAGAAGGAGTCAAGGATGTAGGGGGTTGAATGCAGTGTGATGCAAATGTCCTGTTGTGTGTGATGTAAGCCGTGAAACTTAAGAGGAGAGTCTCTGGTAAAAAGTTCAGGCTGTTCTGTGCTCGTGAGATGTGAGTATGAAATAAATCATTTTGAAATGAATCTGTCTGTGATTTCACACACTCCACAGGGGCTTCATTTTCCATGGAGATACCGTATGTCTCTGCACAGGAGGGTAGTGGACAGTGCTGTTTGAAATAGAATCACACTCCAGCTACATTTAGCTGACTCTGTGGACTCTTTTAAAAAGCAGCTGAAAACTTTTTTGTTTAACGAGGATTTCCATTGAGTTTCAAATGCTTTTTAATGGTAATATGGAGAAAGGACACAGGCGAGGCAACAAACTGAACAACACAAGAACTTTATTCTTTCTCCAACATAAAGTACAGTAAAAAAGATGCCGGGTCTCTGTGCATTCTTCTTTTATATCTTTAATACCATGCATTGAGACCCGGAGCTTCCGACCATCATACATTGTGTTTAGAACAAAGCCTGTGTGGCACATTAACATGACATAATGCTGGCGCCGCTCTCACACCCTTCTTCTTCCAGTGGCTCCAGTATTTACTCCTCTCCCAGGGGGGCCCATAGTCCTTACTGTCCCATCTGATACCCCTCGGTGACACCTCTTCTTTCGGTCCATTGTTCCCCCCTTCCCCAGCTGCCTTCTCTCTGGGTGGAGAAATCCCACACCACACCCCCACACAGCACCCCCACACCCCCGAGCACCCAGAAAGGGCACTAACCCCCGGTCCTTTGGGCTTGAGCCAGCGCCCATAGTGGCTGTAGCGGGGAGGTCGCTGATCCAGTCAAACCGCCCTGCTGGTGAGGTGTACCGGAGGGCACGTAAGTCTGTGGAGGGAAAGAGGGAGGGGGGAAATACTTTAGCTTCGCGAGCGCAGGTCCCTGTCGAGGGATCACCACCTTGCAGAGCCACCAACGGTGGGCGTCCACGCCGGGGAGCTTGGGCCAACACCACCTGCTCATCTGCCAACACAGAAGCGGGCTTCAGCCTGTCGAAGCAGACGGTCTCCCTACGTCCCTCCAAGTCTAACACAAAATGCTTTGCCCCATATTCCAACACTCTGAACGGTCCGTCGTATGGTGGGCGCAGCGGGGTCTGGTGCGCATCGTGCCTGACAAAAACAAAACTGGTGTTCTGCAAGCTTTTTGGGATGAAGATGCGGCAAAAACAATGGTGTGTTGGGCCCGGTACGTTAAAAGCCTACGTACTGTGCAAAAATTGTGCGGGTGGATCAATCTTGGGTGCAGGGTTTTCAGGTAAAAACTCTCCAGGGATCCTCAGCGGCTGAGAAAAAACGAGTTCTGCCAGGGAGACTGCCAAATCCTCCTTAGGGGTGGAGCGCAACCCTAAAAGAACCCAGGGGAGGCGGTCGACCCAATTTGCATCCGTGAGCGAAGCTCTGAACACTGCTTTGAGTGACCTATGAAAACACTTGCATAACCCGTTAGCTTGGGGGTTGTACGTGGTAGTACGGTAAATTTTGACCCCCAGGCTCTGGGCCATCGCAGACCAGAGTTCCAAAGCGAATTGTGGACCCCTGTCAGAAGTGATGTCTGGCAGGGATCCCAACTGTGCAACCCAAGCCAACAAAAAAGCACGGCCCACTTCTGCGGACGTGGTAGAAGCCAGCAGGACCACTTCAGGCCAGCGTGTGGTGCGGTCCACGATTGTTAAAAGGTGCGTGAAACCTTGTGACGGTGGGAGGGGTCCCACCAAATCCATGTGGATGTGGTCGAACCTCTTGGCCAGGATTTGAAATGGCTCGAGGGGGGCTCTGGTGTGCTTGTGCACTTTGGCCCGCTGGCACGCGATGCAAACTGCAGCCCACTCTTTCACGTCCTTGCGCAAGCGCGGCCAGACGAATTTCGCCCCCACTAGCTTCACCGAAGCGCACACTCCCGGATGTGAAAGGGAGTGGACCGACTCAAAAACATGATGGCACCAAGAGCTCAGAACCACCGGGCGCGGGAGGCTGGTGGAGACGTCGCAGAGCAAGGGAGGGCCCCCTTCTTGCACCACCCTGCTCTCCAGCCTTAACCCAGTAGGTGCAGACTGGAATGCACAAATGTCCACATCCCCACCTTGCTCCACGGCCATCGCAGGGAAATCTATTCCCATGTAGACCGGGGAGACTAACACGCGCAACAGACAATCAGCCACGACGTTGAACTTATCGGCGACGTGTTGAATGTCAGTAGTAAACTCCGAAATCGCAGCAAAATGCCATTGATCCTGGGCCAACCACGGTTCTGAGACCTTGGCCATCGCGTACGTCAGCGGTTTATGGTCCATGAATGCGGTGAACTCGTGCCCCTCTAGCCAAAACTGGAAATGGCATGTTGCCAGGTGGAGAGCCAGCAATTCTCTATTGAACGTGCTGTATTTGCGTTCATTGTCACGCAAAGTTCAGCTGAAAAATGCAAGCATCTGCCACAAACCTGAGACGTACTGCTCCACCACTGCCCCTATGGCAACCTCAGATGCGTCCATAGTGATCGATATTCGTGCAGATGGATCCAGGTGGGCTAGCAACGCGGCATCCACCAGCACTGTTTTGGCGTTTGTAAAAGCCTGGACTCGCTCAGGAGTCCAGTCGATGGTTTCCGCTGGCTTCCTTTTTTAAGCACAGCATACAACGGCTGCATCAGCTGAGCTGCCTGGGGAAGGAAACGGTTATAAAAATGAACCATTCCCAAAAACTCCTGTAGTGCTCTCACGGCCTGCAGATGCAGAAAGTCCGACACAGCGCGCATCTTATATGGTAATGTAATCGCACCCTCCTGCGAAATATGGTGGCCCAAAAAAAAAATCAATCACTGGCACACCAAACTGGCACTTCGCCGGGTTGACTATAAGCCCGTGCGCTTCCAACCTCTGGAAAACTGTCCTGAGATGGGCGATGTGCTCCTCCTCAGACACGCTAGCTACCAGAATGTTGTCTAAGTAGACAAAAACGAAGGACAAGTCACGAAGCACTGCGTCCATTATTCTCTGGAAAGTCTGTGCTGCACCTTTTAATCCGAACGGCATGCGTAAGAACTCAAAAAGGCCAAAAGGGGTTATTACTGCTGTTGCTGAACATCTTCCGCACACACCGGGACCTGGTGGTAACCGTGGACCAGATCCACTTGGGAAAAAATCCGCGCCCCGGCCAGGTGCATGGAAAAATCCTAGATGTGCGGAATAGGATAGCAATCGTGTTCTGTGGCGTTGTTCAAGCGCTGGAAATTGACACACAGTCACCACAACCCGACGGCTTTAGGCACCATGTGTAGCGGGGATGCCTACGGGCTGTTTGAGCGCCTGACGATGCCCAACTGCTCTAAGTTGGCGAACTCCTAGCGCGCGCTGGCCAGTTTAGCTGCTCGGCGATTCCTCCCACTGCTGAGGGGTCAATCGTTTTGTCCCCGGCTCCACCACAATCCACTGAAGGGCCCACGTCTACCGTAGCCATAGAGAGGGGTGACTTCAGACCATCTGCAGCAGGAAACATCGTTCTCCGGGAAAACAAGCAAGTGTCTTTTCATTTTCCAACATTTTATGATAATATGCCTTGCCTGATTCCCGGTAGCAAGGCTCAGTGTTTGCAGTCCCCTGAGCCCTCACCACCTGCTGCAGCCATCAATTTCTCACCTGCCCTCTCCGTGTCTCCTCCTATTCTCCCTGAGTGTCCACCGGCCCCAGGATCGAGCCGCCGGACGTTGGAGGAGCCTGCGGCCCTGGTAGACCTGGTTCCAGCCCCACAGCCATGCTTTGGATGGAGGGAGACTGCTGAGACCGAGCTCACACCTGCGTTGACGAAGAAGCATCCCCAGGTGTCAGCTGAGTGGGACCCAGCGCCAGCAGGAAGCCGACCTCCTGTCACCATGCAGGGTGAGCCACCTGTGTGGGTCAGCTCGCTGGGGGTCCTGGGACTGCACAAACCACCATGCCTGCTGCAGAGGCCGCTGCAGCAGAGCCGGAACTGGATCTCCAGATGGCTGGGCCCGAGACGTCACCATCCAGATCAACAGAGTCCTGGACGGCGGTGGAGCTTGAGCTCAGGCAAGTGCTCTCCTCTGTTTTCATTGTTTCAATTTTGGAAAGATCTTGTCGGGCTCTTGGTGGAGAGAGCCAAGTGCAGCTGTCAGCTGCACCTGAGCTCGCCTCGCCAGACTCCACTGCTGCCGGTGTCCCTGACCCTCTTTCTCTGCCTCTCTTGCCTGAGCTTTCCCCCAGGGTCACTGAGGATTGTCCACCTCTTCCAGAAGTCTCTGTGGGTCCAGGCTCGCCGCCGAGATCACCATGGGTCCAGCTCCTTCTGCTGAGGCCTCCGAGGGTGCTACTTCCCCATCTGAGGTTGTCGCGGGTGCTCTGTCCCAGCCTGGGACCTCTGTGGGTACAGCTCCTCCTCAGTCCGGGCCTCCGTGGGTGCTGTGTTCCAGTTGGGGACCGTCGTGGGTGCTGCGCCCAGCCTGAAACCTACTTGGGTGCTGCACTTCAATGTGAGCCCACCGTGGGCGTTACGCTCCAGCCTGGGGGCCACCGAGGATGCAGCTCTGGCCCCGCCTCTTGGACCACCCCTTCTGTTCAGGTGGTTGAAAAACTCTGGCAGACCACCCAACAGACTGTGCGGCGGAGTTGGGCGGCCCACGTTCTCTGGGAGGCCACCCGACTCGTTCCATCATGCCATCTGGCGGGCCTGGGACTCTGGTCACCCGCCTGAATTGTCCAGCTCTTTGGTCCAGGGGGCTTAGGGGGGTTGGGGTTTTGCCTGGGGTGGGTCCTGAGCGGGGTTTTGATTCGTTCCCTCCTAGCCTGTTCCCCCCACCACCCACCCGGGGTGGGTTATTGTTGTGCTTCTACTGGGGGGGGGGGGGGTCTTTCTTTTTCTTTTGATGTTTCCCTGGGGTGCCTGGTATCCACCCCTATTGAGGGGGGCTCTGTCATGATCTGAGCACTGGAGATTTCCACTGCTCAGTCTCATGGCTTTTTCTCTATATTTATATATTTGTGGTATTTTGTGCTTTTTGGTTTCTGTTATTCTCGTACTGTTTTCTATTTTCCTGTTTACACCTTAGTCTTGTTATGCTCTTATTTTGTATTAATTTGTATTTATTTCTCAGTCTGTACTTGTTGATATTTTTTTCTTTAAATTCCTTACTGTTGTGTTTTCCCTAGGGGTTGACAGCTGTCACTGGCGCTTCCGGGGCTGTGCTCCGTGTGGGTGGTGTCCTGTCAGCTGTCAGCTCCAATCTTCCCCCTCTCATTGCCCTCAGCTGGTCCAGATTATTAATTATTGTTTTCTCCTACCAGCTGTGGTATCCACACTTGTGTTCTATTGTTTTATGCCTTATTTAAGACCGCTGCTTTTTATACTCCTCACGGCGGTCTTGACTGATGTATTCTACTCCCAGAAGTAAACTTTACGTTCTGTTTTTTCCTTGTTACCGGGTTTATCCCTCTCTGGCTTTTGAGTTATTTTATGCACTTTATGTTCATAATAAATTATCACAAACTCACAGTTCAGTGCGTGGGTCTCCCTCTCTGCCCCGAGGGGCAATCCTTGACACAAATATGTTAAAAAAAACACACAGGCTTATACAGGGTGTCCTAATTTTTTCACATGACTATAATTGGGATATCTGTTTTAGACAGGAATACTTGCTTTCTATGTGTATGCACTAGTTTACTGAAATCAAAAGCTATTTCAATCAAAAACATCTTAACAGGCTAAGTTACATGTTAACATAGTTCCCTGTTATGTCTGGAAATAGCGAGATGTGAGCCATCATACTGTGAACAATGAACTGAACTTTATTTGTGAATTAGTCAACATAAATACACGGGCGGTAGCCTGCCTGACGTCATCCTCCCTGATGCCAGGCATCAGCTATGGGAAGCCCCATAGAACAAACCCTCCCAAACTCACATGTCACATTTACCCCCCCACCCCCGAAAAAATCAAAACCAGAATCCTGCCTCTCCCGTTTAAACATTAATTATTACTTCCTTTTCTTTTTTTAAAAAAACAAAACCCTATCTGGACACTTGTGTAGACTACCAGGGTGCCCGCGTGTTGAGGTGGGTTATTCTGCCACCTTTGCGTCAACAGGTTCTAGCTAGCCAAACTCAGCAACAAAGTCTCTCAGATGACCTGGCCTCTGCCGAACCCTTGATGAGCGCGTCACCGGTTGTGGCCACCTGCTCCTGAACGTCCTCTTGTCCTACATCAGCAAAGTCCCAACTTGTGTCCATCACGCCCGTCGCCTGTGTACACGGCATTACACACACTGTTACTGTACCAAGTCGCCTGGGCAAGAGCCCCCTGTAATAGCAGACTCTCCCATATATATGCCAGCGTGATGACTTCACCAGCCGGCTGCGTCATCACGCCGCATATTATAGTAAATCCCATCATCACACTACCCTCATAGATCTTTTGCTTGAGGATGTGCCAAAGGTTCTCAATAGGTCTGAGGTCAGGGGAGGATGGGGGCCACACCATGAGTTTCTCTCCTTTTATGCCCATAGCAGCCAATGACACAGAGGTATTCTTTGCAGCATGAGATGGTGCATTGTCATGCATGAAGATACTTTTGCTGTAGAAGGCACAGGTCTTCATTTTGTACCATGGAAGAAAGGGATCAGTCAGAAACTCTATATACTTTGCCGAGGTCATTTTCACATCTTCAGGGACCCTAAAGGGGCCTACCAGCTCTCTTCCCATGATTCCGGCCCAAAACATGACTTCACCACCTCCTTGCTGACGTCACAGCCTTGTTGGGACACGGTGGCCATCCACCAACCATCAACTACTCCATCCATCTGGACCATTAAGGGTTACACGGCACTCACCAGTGAGCAACACTGTTTGAAAATTAGTCTTCATGTATTTCTGGGCCCACTGCAACCGTTTCTGCTTGTGAGCACTGGTTAGTGGTGGCTGAATAGTAGGTTTATGCACAACTGCAAGCCTCTGGAGGATTCTACACCTTGAGGTTTTATGGGACTCCAGAGGCACCAGCATCTTCAAATACCTGTTTGCTGTGTTGTAATGGCATTTTAGCAGCTGCTCTCTTAATCTGATGAATTTGTCTGGCAAAACCCTCCTCATTATTGTATAATATCGTGTGGTTGGGTAATCTTTATAAGAAGTGGACATCGACACCAGCGTGGATCTCAGAACAAGCCTCATTTAATTCTGTTGTCTTCCAACATACATTCAACACGTATCTCTTCTACTAGTGCCACCATGTGGCAAGGCATTACATTACATCCCCCCCTTTTAGATATTTACCATATCCCTTTATATATCTTATTTACTTAAATTCTAATAATAAAGAATATGGTCAACCACAAGATAACACAAAGCTACACTGTCACTACTGTGCGCTTACATTTTCAGAACATAACTTTTTCTTTTCATTTTCTTTTCTAACTAGAAGGACAGGGTAGACTACCTGACCCTTCAGGCTCTGCCATAGGGAATTATTATGCCCTGTTCACTGCAGGCCTCTATACTAGGTTTTACCAGTTCAGTCTTTCTGGTGGACGAGATACTCGCCCCGATCTGGTCACAGTCACATCCGAGCTGGGCTGATCTGGCTCTGGATCAGGCTGATCTGGTTCTGGAAGAGCAGTGAGCTGAGCTCTGTTTCTTCTCAGTGTGCCCGACTCTGTCTCCACGTTGTACAACCTTGGAGTTGATGACGTCGACTGGACTGTCCCGGTGGTCTTTGCTGAGCGGATCCACACTCTCTGACCTGGTTCGAGAACCGGCAGCTCTCTTGCTCTGTGTCTCGCTCCATATGCTTTCTTCTGATTCTCTTTCAATCTTGCGTCTTTCTTTTTAAAAGCATGAAGGTCTGGCCACTTTGGTCTGAGAGTCTGTGGAGGGACCGGAACTGTCGATCGCAATCTTCTCCCCATCAGAAGTTCTGCTGGTGAGGCTCCATGAGCCAATGGGGTTGTCCTGTAAGTCAGGAGAGCTCTTTGGTGATCTTGGTTCTTGCTGAGTATCTGCTTTACTGTTCTCACCGCCCTCTCTGCTTCCCCATTGCTTTGCGGATACCTGGGGCTACTGGTGACATGTTCAAAGTCGTATTCCTGAGCAAATACTTTAAACTCTGAAGAGGCGAACTGTGGCCCGTTGTCCGTCACTAGTACCTCAGGGATACCGAATCTTGCAAAGATGACTTTCAGCCTCTCGACTGTGGTTGCTGTAGTTAGCGTTGGAAGGTTGGCTATTTCAATGTATCTGGAGAAATAGTCAACTACGACCAGGTAGTGGCTCTTCCCCCACTCGAAGAGGTCCGCCGCTAGCCTTTGCCACGGCCTTGCAGGTAAGGGGGTCGTGAGCAGTGGCTCTGTGCGATAGCTGGAGTACTGGCTGCATACTTCACACCTCTCCACAAGCTCTTTGATGTCCCTTGTCAAGCCTGGCCACCACACAGACTGTTGGGCTCTTGAAATGCACTTTGTCATGCCCAGGTGCCCATGGTGGATTCTCTCCAGCATGTCTCTTCGCATTGGCGCTGGAATGACAAGCCTTTCTCTCTTTAGGAGGATACCGTCAGCCACATGGATGTCAGCTCTATGCGGCCAGTACTTTAGCAGCCTCTCTGGAACTGCTTGTCTGTGCGAAGGCCATCCTTTGTCTGTGTATGCCCTCAGCTGTTTCATTGTTGTGTCGTTGTTCTGCATGTTTTTAATTTCATCCAATTTTGTTTTTGTTGCAGGTATGTGTTCCATCACAAAGTCGATGTACACCTGACACTCTCTTTCCAGGCTGGCACTCTCCGTGCTGCTCTCTGGTCCCAGTGGCGCTCGTGACAATGCGTCAGCAGCCACCAACTGTTTCCCTGGTACATGAATTATCTTGTAGTTGAATCTCATCATTCTCAGTCTGAATCTGAGTATTCTTGGAGGTAAATCATCCAGTGGCCGGGTACCTAACAGTGATATGAGAGGTTTGTGATCTGTACGCACCGTGAAGTCCATTCCCAGGAGATTGGTGCTCAGGCGCTCGCACGCCCATGTCATGGCGAGAGCTTCTTTCTCGATTTGAGCGTACCGAGACTCTGTGGGTGACAGACTTCTAGATATGTACACCACTGGCCTGAATTCTCCACCTGGCTGTCGCTGCATCAGTACTCCTCCCAGGCCATATGATGAAGCGTCAGCCGACACGAGAGTTTCTCTTTTTGTACTGTACTGAGCCAGTACAGCTGGAGAGCTAAGCTCTTTCTTCACAGTTTCAAAAGCTGTCTTTTGCTGCGCGTCCCATGTCCACTCGCTGTCGCTGCGCAGCAAGTCTCTCAGGGGCTTCGTGAGATTGGGGAGGCGCGAGGAGAACTTGCAGACATAGTTCACCATCCCCATGAAGCGTCTCACCGCTTCAACGTTCTCGGGTTCGGGCATGTTCAAGATTGCTTTAATTTTGCTTGGGTCAGCCTCGATCCCGTCGGCACTGACCATATGCCCTAGGAATTTCACGTCCTTCACACTGAACTCACATTTTTCGATTAAGGTCAGACCTGCCTCTTCAAGCTTCTTGAGAAGTTCGCACAGCCTGTTGTCATGCTCAGTCTGATCTTTGCCAAACACCAATATGTCGTCGGCATGGCAGAGTGCGCCTGGGGTGCCGTCGACAAGCTGGGAAAGTCTTAGCTGGAAATGTTCCGGCGCAGAAGAAATCCCGAATGGGAGTCTCCTGTAACAATACCTCCCAAATGGTGTAATGAAGGTTGTCAATGGCTCTGATTCCTCATGCAGGGGAACTTGCCAAAACCCTGCTGTGGCATCCAATTTTGAGAAGATGACGGCTCCGTCTAGCTTTGCTAGAGTCTCATCCACAGCTGGGAGTATGTGTCTTTCTCGACGCACGCTCTCATTCAGCCTTGTCAGGTCTGAGCAGATCCGGATTTTTCCATTGGGTTTGGGTGCAACCACCATTCCCGAACACCACTCGGTTGGTTCTTGGATCTTTCGAATCACGCCCATCTCTTCCATCCTCTGGAGCTCTGATTTGACTCTGTCCATTAATGGTAGGGCTACATGTCTAGAGGCTGACAAGGCGTATGGCACAGCTCCCTGAGCTAACTCAATTTTATAGCTACCCTGCAGCTTCCCTAAGCCTGAGAATACTTTCGGGAACATTTTCTTGAATTTTTCATCAGATGCTAGCACTGCAGCTATCTGCTGCAACAGAGGTAGGCTCTGTATAGCTGGGAGCCCTAATAGTGGCATCACTAAATCCTTCACAACAAATACATCCTGCTCTGTTTTCTTTATGCCCTTTTTCAGGCAGGCTGTGAATGTGCCTAGCACCGTCAGTGGCTGGTTGTTGGGGCCACATAACATTCTCTGTGACTTCTTTAGGTCACCATCTCTTGTTTTGCAGTACATGGAGTCTGGTATGGCGGTGACAGCCGCTCCTGTATCCAACTTGAAGTTAATCATTTTTCCATTCATTTCTATGTCATTTCTCCAGACATCCTGTTTATCAGTCTCTATTGCTCCCAAGAAAGCGCTCTCTTCAGTCTCATACACCTCTTCAATAGCCTCGACACGTTGCTCTGTCCTACACACTGCAGCATAGTGTCCTTTTCTTTTACATTTGCGGCACTCTGCCTCTCTCGCTGGGCATTGTTTCCATGCGTGTTGAGGACTGTGGCCACACCTTTTGCACGTGCCTGTACTCTGCGTCGCGTTGGTTTGAGTTTGTTTCGCCATATTGGGCTTTGCAGGTTTTTTTCTCACAATAGCATCAACATTGCTTTCCCTAATTTCAGTCTTCTCGCGCCGTATCAATGGCTGTTGCTTTTTTACTTCTTCTCTTTGCCTGACTTGTGTTATTGTACTTTCCAGCGTGAGCTTTGGGTCTAACTGTAATTTCTCTGACAATTTAGCGTCTCTGATCCCAACTACTATCCGATCTCTTATCATCTCTTCAAGTAGAATGCCATATTGGCAATGCTCAGCCAGCTTGTACACGTCTGTGATAAAGTTCTCTGCCGTTTCGCCAGGCTGTTGATATCGGCTGTTAAATCTGGCTCTCTCATAGATAACGTTATGTTTGCCAATAAAATGCTCACCTAAGGCTTTGCACACTTCATCGTATTTCTTCCGTTTGGCTTTCTCCAAAGTTATTGTTGTCATAACGTCGTCACTTTTCTCCCCCATTATGTAGAGCAGTGAGTTGATTTCGTATTCCTCATTCTTCTCTGCTAATCCAGATGCTATTCTGAATCGCTCGAAGCGTCGTAGCCACTGAGTCCAGCTACTGGGCTCATCGAAGTTAAAACTTCCTGGCGGTGGTATCGTGAATATTTGATCCATTTTGTCGTTCCTCCCTTCCTTTTCTTAGCGAGTAAACGAGCTAGCAACTTACTTGCTTCTCCGCCGGCGCAGTCACTGACGAGGGAAAAACTTTTTTTCTTTTCCTCTCTCTCCCAACTCTTTCACACAGGCGACCCTCTCTCCTGTCGGATTCTTGTCACCAACTTCTGACACCATGTATAATATTGTGTGGTTGGGTAATCTTTATAAGAAGTGGACATCAACACCAGCGTGGATCTCAGAACAAGCCTCATTTAATTCTGTTGTCTTCCAACATACATTCAACACGTATCTCTTCTACTAGTGCCACCGTGTGGCAAGGCGTTACATTACAATTATGCCTTTATAGATATAGTTAGATAGATGTACTTTACTGATCCCAAACTGGAAAATTACAGTGTAACAGCAGCATGACAGTAGACGACCAAAACAGAAACACACACAGCATAAAAGAAAAAGGGTAACCCATGGAAAGTAAAACTGCCTAAATAGCTTATATGCATTGTAGATGAATAGATGATGACCCATATAGATACATGAATCATACTTGCTGTACAATGTAGGATTATCAAGCACAGGGTGCAATGTGAGGTACCAATTAGACTGTAAGGTGCAGTATGGCAGCATAGTTATGACCAGAATTCAACATCAGAGTGAGTTATTGTACAGTGAAATGGCATGTGGCAGGAAAGATTTCCTGTACCTGACCGTTTGGCAGTGAAGCTGTAGCAGTCTGCTAGAGAAAGTGCTCCTCTGTCTGTCCAGTGTGTGGTGGAGGGGTGATCAGGATTGCCCATGATGGATCACAGTTTGTTCAGTGTCCTCCTCTCCACCACAGTCTCAAAGGTCTCCACCCTGACACCAATTAAACTGGCACGAAAATCGTATCGGTTAAAGCGGGTAGGGTACTGTGGAAAGAGCGAGAAAGTGAATAAAGTAGAAGTAAGTAAAGCTAAGGTGATACTTGTGGAAAAGTGCCTTTACAGAGCCAGCCCTCTTGATAATCTTGTCAAGTCTGTTGGTGTCGCTGGCTCTGATACTGCCACCCCAATAGACAGCAGCAAAGAAGATGGCACTGGTGACACTGGCCTGGTAGAAAAGCGCCAGCATCCTGTTGCACACTTTATCTGCACGAACCCATCTGTGCTCTGAATCAGCCACAAATTTCTTCACAGTATGATGATCACACTTCAGTTTTTGTGAAATATCTAATGTTTTCATACCTTGTCCAAGGCTATTTGATGCTTTTTGGCAGCAAAGAGATCCTTTTTCTTTCCCATATTGTTTGAAACCTGTGGCATGCTTAATAATGTGGAACATCCTTCTTAAGTAGTTTTTCTTTAATTGGGCTCACCTAGTAAACTAATTATGACAGGTGTCTGAGATTGATATCAGTGATATAAAGAGCCCTGAGACACAATACATCCATGAGTTTAATTGAAAAACAAAAAATTGAATGTTTATGACACTAAACTCCTATTTGCATAATAATTTGGAACACAGTGTAGTTTTTCTATGCAGGATTTCGATTTAGTTTGTTACAGCTTACAAAGTAAAAGCTGTTAAAAAAAAACCCCACAAGAGTGGATGCTGCCCTGGGCAACCGCCCATGTGGGCCATATCTGAAAAACACTGGTTTTATGACATCACAAGCCCCACCTTCAGTTCTCTAACAAAACAAACACACTGTCATGAACTGTAGTTGTGACATTTAATAACAAAAGAGAACAAAAATTCCAAAACAGTGCAGACAGTACAAAAAATACAAACACCGGTAACTTACAAAAGAGGCACTCCAGAGCAGGTTATGCTCCTCCAGAGCATAACCGGCTCCTCCTCCGGCTTCCTCCACAGAGAAATAAAGTCCATTGAAGTCTCATCGATGTAATACTGCTGCAGGGAAACAATGAGCAGACAGTGCTTAAATAATAGAAGGGTAAATGAGCAGCAGGTGCGGGGCGGCTCTGCTGGCAGGTAGCCTAATTACACAACTTCTCACAGCTGAGATGACTGGGGAACAGACTGTGAGCAGCTAATGGGAGTGTCTGGAGAGGAGGGCACAAGTGTCAAAAAAATTAAAAAACATAATCAGAAACTGACCAAATAATAATAGACATAGAAAACTCAGAAATAAATTAAGTATCTGGGCTCTGTGGAAACACTGCGCCCAGACTCATGACACACACCTTTACTGCTTCTTTACTTGTGATTGGTTTACTCAAAAAACCTTTACCCAATGAGAAAATGGGCTCGTTATTGTTAATGAGCAGATGGAAACTATACATAACATGGGTCCCTCACAGCATTACTTCTGACTCCTCATCTGCTAACTAACTAACTAACTAACTAACTAACTAACTAACTAACCTGCACTTATATAGCGCTTTTCTAGTCACAAAGACCACTCAAAGCGCTTTCATTAATACTAACCCTCTATTCTAAGGGCCTATAGGAAACAGATATCTAGGGACAATTTAGAACAGCCAATTAACCTAACATGCATGTCTTTACCTAGGGCCACTTTTTAGAGTCTCCAATTAACCTAACCTGCATGTTTTTGGCATGTGGGAGGAAACCGGAGAAATCCCGGAGTAAACCCACGCAACACGGGGAGAACATGCAAACTCCACACAGATCACTGTTGGTCGGGGGCTGGGATCGAACCCACGATCCCACGATCAAATCTGCTGCATTTGCACCTCTGATTAAATTTTATAAGACTGTTATGCATGCCTATAGATGGCTCTTATGGTGTCTAATTTCCTATTGCGGAGCGCTACCAAAACCACTCCCCTAAATATCCTTAGAATAAGGTCTTCCAGATTTTGTGGAACAGTCCACAGCTGGCCAAATGTTGAGTCAGAGCTAACGAGATCCCTCAGAAAGTTTCCTCTGACAAACAGCCACAGTGGAGTTTCACCCCCTCTCAGCTTCATGCATGCAGGGTTTACACCAGGACACGTGGAAGGGTGCCAGTGAGCAATTTTGGAAGCATAGAACTCCCTTAATGTACATAAATTACAGAGGCAGACATGCAGAGGTATGGCCCTCAAACATAGCTCTCTGGCTCATTCCGGCTCATTGTTTGGCTTTCGTAACTGTATGTATTAGCAAGTTTTTCCTTGTTAAGTGGAGAACATTTGACCTTATTATGATTGTAATGAGTGAAACTGTTAATGGCACTTCATTCCTTAGGAGACAAAAATGTTTAAAAGACCCTTTACAATGAAACACATTACTCCAGAAGACAGGCGCTGCAATGGCTCAGACAAGAAATTGATCTGAAATCCATCCATCCATCCATCCATCCATTTTCTTCCGCTTAATCCTTTTCAGGTCACGGGGGGGCTGGAGCCTATCCCAGCATCTTTGGGCGAGAAGCAGGGTACACCCTGGACAGATCGCCAGTCCATCGCAGGGCCAACACAGAGAGACAGACATTCACTCTCACAGTCATACCTAAGGACAATTTAGAATCACCAGTTTGATGCCAGTTAACCTAACATGCATGTTTTTGGCATGTGGGAGGAAACCTGAGAAATCCCGGAGTAAACCCATGCAGACATGGGGAGAACATGCAAACTCCACACAGATCACTGTTGGTCGGGGGCTGGGATCGAACCCAGGATCTCCCGGCCAAGGGTGAGTTGCTGTGCTGCCGCAGTGCTAACCACTCCGCTGCTGCGCTGGTCTGAAATATTTTTGCAATATTTACTTTGCTGTAAACACGTTTGTACGCATGACACATGAGAGCATGAGTTTTTATTCAGAGCATGAGATTATTAGAGTGATGAACAGGTGAAAGGTCAGTAGTACAGGGGTCAATAACTTTCTCTATATATGAAAAGAGCCACTCAGACCAATTTATGGCCCATAAACTCTGCACAGAGCCACAGAATATGTTTGCGCTATTGTATGAAGATAAAATGACTGATTTATGAGAGCAAGGGCTGTCATCATACTGGAGAGTTTGGTTTTTTTTTTCTTATATATGACTTTACTCTTATTTTTCATTTCTATAAATTTGAAACTTTTGTCCTTGTAACACTTCTTATTTCTATAAATTTGCTCTTTTTTCAGTTAAATTTGCTACAGTTTTTCCTCATAAATTTAAACCTGCTAATCTAAATTTAAGACTTTCTTCCATGAACTTGAATTTTTCTCTTAACTTTGCATTTTGTTTACATTAAAGTGACTCTGCTAAAAATCAAGGTGTTTTTTTTTTCTTGTTAACATGTCTGTAAGATGTTACTTATGATTTACAAGACATCAACAGCAAAATCACTCAAATGTCTCATGTCTGTTTTTTCTTTTTGTTGTTTTTTTTTTTGCTTTAAGGTTTCACTTAAGTCAGCCCCCTGAAAAAAACCCCACCAGTTTAAGACAGAGCGTTTTTGGTGACGTAGCTACGCATGGTGCTGGCACGTCTGTAGTGTTGAGCCAATCAGGACTCTCTGGCCTAACTGAAGTTAGCCTCCAGGCTAGTTAGCATTTTTTTTAAGCAGCTGTTTTGAAAACTTGACCCAAATTAAGATGGGTTTTACCATTAAACTGCTTTTAAGGACCGATGCAGTTTCAGTCATTATTCTGGGCCAGCGTGCATACAACTGGGCATGTTCTTCAACCGGCAAGTCTTTTTAATCACAGAATTTATTCTGATAATATAATGCTAGCTACTATTAGCCTTGTGGTATGTGGTTGGGCCTAGTAATCACAGATCCTGGTGTTTGAAGGAGGGGAGAAAGTGAAAAAATTTTGACATGAAACTGTAAGACAATAAAAGGTTTTTGTAGAAAAAAAAGGACATAAGATGTCATTTTAGACAATGTATATTTGTTTTTATAGGGGATTTATATTCACTGGAGTACATGTTTAAGAGTTATTTCTTTTTTGTCTAATGTGGAGAAGTGTGGGAAGGACGAGGCAGAGTTTATTTCTCAAGTCCAGTTTTATTCACATTCACATTCTCCAACATCCAAAAACAGAAAGAGAGAGGAATCCCCCAACATCTGTCCCTTTTATACCCCAGGATATCAAAGCACACAGTCACATTGTCTTTCAATCCCAAATCACAATGCATCCCCCACCAGGTCTCCTCGTCTCCACCTAAAGTCCTGGTGGTCAGGAAATCCTTCAAGGCCATCTCTTTGCATACAAAAGGCCAGACTTCACATCCTCCTGTTACCCCTGGGAGGTTCAGACCTTTTGTTCCTCTGAGACGTGAAGCCTACAATAAGCATACAGTAATACACATGTGAAGCATATGAAACCCACATATGTGCACCACATGACCCCCCCCCCCAAACGTCTAAGATGGAACAACATAACCACAGATTGCATGTCATGATAAAATCACTACATATCAGTCCACGTGCCGCTTGGGTCTCAGCCTTCTCCCGTATTAGCTGTAAGCAGGCTGTACCACTTCCGCGGCATCTTCCTGCTGCGGAGCTGCTGCCTGGGGATGAGAACTGTTAGTCAACCTCTGTGGGTGTTCTGGGGAATGCTCTCTAGGGGGTCTGCCGCGCCGAGGAGCCTTAGCCAACTGC
The DNA here is from genome assembly GCA_020510985.1 of Pholidichthys leucotaenia. Taxonomy (NCBI): domain Eukaryota; kingdom Metazoa; phylum Chordata; class Actinopteri; order Cichliformes; family Pholidichthyidae; genus Pholidichthys; species Pholidichthys leucotaenia. The sequence goes on along the minus strand of CM035836.1, from coordinate 462,087,973 downwards.
ACAACTTCGTCAGCTACCACAAAAGTGGGTTTGAGCCTGTTAATGCCAATCATTTCTTTTCTGCCCCCCAAATCTAGCAAAAAATGCTTATCTCCTGTTTCCAGCACTCTATATGGTCCGTCATAAGGTGGGCGTAAAGGCGGACGATGGGCATCATGTCTGACAAAAACAAACTCCGCATTTTTTAAAGCCTTAGGCACAAAAACATGCGGAAAACTGTGGTGAACAGGACCAGGTAGCGTGCTCGGGCCCGTGCTATTCTGTAACCGCTGAGCCGGGGAGCACTCTGGCATTGGATTATCTGGGAGAAATTCCCCGGGCAGCCGAAGTGGCTGTGCGAAAACTAGCTCAGCTGGGGAGGCTTCTAAATCCTCTTTAGGTGCAGAACGCAACCCCAATAAAACCCATGGTAGCTTGTCCACCCAATTTGCATCCGTAAGCGACGCTCTGAGAGCCGCCTTCAGTGACCTGTGAAAATGTTCGCATAACCCGTTAGCCTGCGGGTTGTACGCGGTCGTGTGGTGGATCGTTGCCGCCAGGCTGCGGGCCATCGCTGACCAAAGTTCGGAAACAAATTGCGGGCCTCTGTCGGACGTAATGTCCGACGGGACTCAAAAACGCACTACCCATGCCTTTAAAAATCCGCGCGCCACCTCCTCGGCTGTGGATGACGACAGCGGAACCACTTCCGGCCAGCGCGTGGTGCGGTCAACCATTGTCAGAAGATGTGTGCACCCCTGTGAGGGCGGGAGGGGGCCTACAAGGTCCACGTGGACATGATCAAACCTTTTAGCTGGGATGTGAAACGGCTCCAAGGGAGCTCTTGTGTGTCTATGAACCTTGGCCCGCTGGCAAGCTATGCAGGCTGCCGCCCTCTCTCTAACTTGTTTGGCAGGCTTGGCCATACAAATTTCTCTCCTACCATTTTGACTGACGCACGCACTCCCAGGTGCGCCAGAGAATGGATCGAGTCAAAAACGTGGCGGCGCCACACGGCTGGAACCACCGGACGCGGCCACCCAGTGGAGACATCGCAGATTGGGGGGGCATACCGTCTTGCAGCACCCTGTTCTCCAGCCTTAACCCTGTTGGTCCAGACTGGAGCGCGCGCACATCCGCGTCGCTAACCTGCTCCGCAGCCATGGCTGCATAATCTATCCCCACGCGGACCGGGGCCACACGCACTTCCGCGTCGCTAACCTGCTCCGCGGCCATGGCTGCAGGATCTACTTCCGCGCGGGCTGGAGCCCCCACGGCGCGCGAGAGGCAGTCCGCCACTACATTAAGTTTACCCGCAACATGCTGGATATCGGTAGTAAACTCCGATATCGCGGCCAGCTGTCTCTGCTGCCGGCCTGACCAAGGTTCTGAAATCTTGGCCATCGTGAAAGTCAGCGGCTTGTGGTCAACGAACGCGGTGAAACGGCGTCCTTCCAGCCAGAACTGGAAGTGGCGAATGGCCAAGTGGAGAGCTAACAACTCCCTGTCGAATGCGCTGTATTTTCGTTCGCTGTCGCGCAGGGTCTTACTGAAAAAGGCGAGCGGTTGCCAGGCTCCGGCTACATACTGTTCCACGACCGCCCCTATGGCCACATCTGACGCATCAGTAGTGAGCGCCATGCGGGCCGCTGGGACTGGATGTGCTAACAACGCAGCGTTTGCCAGGGCTGTTTTGACTTCAGAAAATGCGCGCTCTCGCTCGGGAGACCATTCTACTTTATTTGTGGGGTTTTGTTTTTTTAGTGCAGCATACAATGGTTGCATGAGCTGTGCTGCGCGGGGGAGGAAACGGTTATAAAAATTCATCATTTCCAAAAACTCCTGTAACGCTTTGACCGTTTGTGGCTGGGGAAAATTTGTTACTACGCGCACTTTGTCAGGCAGAGGGACCGCTCCCTCTGGGGAGACGCGATGCCCCAAAAAATAAATCTGCGTCACCCCGAACTGACACTTCGCTGGGTGGCGCTATTGGCGGGGCCACTCGAGCTGTACAGGGAATAGAATGAAAAGAGAGTGCATTAACCAGGCGTCTGTTAGCAAGATCGACCAACAAACCATGGGAGCACAAAAAATCAGCCCCTAACATGTTGAAATTGACTGCCGCTATGACGAAAGTCCACTCGAATGTACGGCCGTGTAAAGACAGAAGCAGAGTCCTCTCACCGAAGGTCTTAATCGCCAAGCCGTTCGCTGCTGACACCCGGGGACCACTGGAAGGCGCCAGCCGGTCAGCGTAGGAAGGTGTGATGAAACTCAGCTGGGAGCCCGTGTCCACGAGGAAATGCCTCCCCGAGTGCGCATCCCTCAAGTAGAGCAGCTTGTTCTCCTCTCCGAGGGCCGCAGCTGCTACCGACCCCCGGTCTTGGTGTTTCCCGAGTGCTTGAAATGGCACGGTGGAATGCACTTGCGTGCCCTCTCTGCAAAGCGGCGATGGTAGAAGCAAAGGACGTCGTCTGCTCTGTGTTTCCTGGCCCCTGCCGCCGCCGTTGTTGGCGAGTCTGGTGCTGCAGCCTCTGGCCCTCTGCCATCTCCGGACGTTGCGCCTAGCTCCGCTGCCGCAGCTGCGCGCCTTTTATTGGCGTCGACGAGTCCTTGCGCCTCCTGGCCCAGCTCGTGGTAGTCTCGTCGGGCCAACAGTGGTGAACTGGCCAGGGTCACTCTCACCGCTGACGGTAGGGTCCTGAGGAAAAGGTGAGTGAAGATGAAGTTATCATCTTCGGAGTCTCTCAAACTCAACATCTTCCCCATCAGGTCTGCAGGTCTGTCGCTCTCGAATTCAGTCAGCGCCAGGAGCCTCTCTGCTCGCTCCTCCACTGACGGGGTGAAGTAACGGATGAGTGCAGCCTTCAACGTGCTGTACTTGTCGCTGTCCGGCGGGTGGTTGATCAGGTTCGCCACCCGCTGGGCTGTGTGGTTGTCCAGCTTTGCAACCACATGGTAGAACTTTATGGCATCCACCGAAATCCTCCGGAGGTGGAACTGTGCCTCGACTGCGCTAAACCAGGAGCGCGGATTGTTCGGCCAGAAGTCCGGTAGCTGAACTGTGGCTGCGTTCGTTTGGCTGGCTCCTGACGAGTCTGGCTCGGGAGATTCGTCTCAGCTCATGATACGTCTTAGGGTCACCAGTGTGGAGAAGTGTGGGAAGGACGAGGCTGAGTTTATTTCTCAAGTCCAGTTTTATTCACATTCACATTCTCCAACATCCAAAAACAGAAAGAGAGAGGAATCCCCCAACATCTGTCCCTTTTATACCCCAGGACATCAAAGCACACAGTCACATTGTCTTTCAATCCCAAATCACAATGCATCCCCCACCAGGTCTCCTCGTCTCCACCTAAAGTCCTGGTGGTCAGGAAATCCTTCAAGGCCATCTCTTTGCATACAAAAGGCCAGACTTCACATCCTCCTGTTACCCCTGGGAGGTTCAGACCTTTTGTTCCTCTGAGACGTGAAGCCTACAATAAGCATACAGTAATACACATGTGAAGCATATCAAACCCACATATGTGCACCACACTAAGCTCGTTTGTCTCAGCTTTGTTGTCCTTTTATTTATTTATAAATTTACAGATCCTTTCACGGAAAGTTGCACATTTATTATTGGAAATTTGTAACTTTTTTTCTCTGATAAATTTGCATCTTTTTTCTTGTATTTCTGTGTTTTATTTTATGTAAAGCACTTTGTGACTTTTGGCAGTGAAAAGTGCGATACAAATAAAGTTATTATTATTATTATTGTTATTATTATTGCTATTATTATTATTGTATACTGTTGTTTGTTTTTTAATCAAACTTGCCAGGAGTCTGGGTAGGGGCAGAAGAGCATCATGTGTGTAGTGGACAGGTGGGTGTGCACATCTAGTGGTCATATCTAGCTTTGATGTTGGAAAACTTGTCTCTCTAGGACAGGTTTCTGTGGGGAATTATCAAATTTCACTTGTTAATTGGTCCAGAAAATTGCAAATTATTTGCATTTTACTAACAAATCTGTTAGTATGCATGGTTCTTGCACAAGGCCGATGGTCTCCATCTGTTCGTACCACAGAATAGTACACCACACTGAAGAGTCCTACCGCTGCTGACAGTCACTTTAAGATCTTCTTGCACTGCATCCCTTCCAGTGAAGCATTTCTGGGTCTCTGAATGCATTCTCCAATGTTGACCACATTATCTTTTGGTTGAAATCTTAGCTTGTTTAAGACTTGTTCTTTCATCTATTGTAAATCCAACCCTGCCCTCCTTACTTTTCAGAGGAGGGGAGAAAGGAGTGGAAAGAGGAACAAACCCTGTCTGACATTCCTCCTCCAGCTCTGCCTCAGCTTGTATGTGAACAGATCAGCGCATCTCCACTAACCATTCCAACCATGCTGATGGGACAAGGCTAGACCCAGGAGGTGTGTGTCAGTGAATCACCGAGGGGTTGGACATAGGTGGGGTTTTATTTTTGTGTGTGTATGCAGGGAGCAGATAGGGAGGAGTCTGAGGAGGGGCGGCGGGGGGAGCCCAGTGGAAAAATGGGAGGGTGTGGATCAGAGAGAGAGGGAGAGAAAAAAAAACCCTGTGGGCTTTAGCTTGACTAGAGGGTTTCTCTTCCTGCTGTGGCATTCCCCATCCCAACGCTCATGTGGTAACATCAAGCATCGCTCACTGGCCTGACTCCAGGGACCTGAAGTGGAGAGAGCAGACAGACAGCAAAGGAGGCAGTGCATGTATGCTGTTTGAGAGAAAAGGAACATAAAACAAAGAAGAAAGAAGCAGGTGAAGTGTCCACGTGTCTCAAAGGAAATCTAGAGGAATCAGTAGTGAAGAAAGTGTTGTCAGCCTTCTGTTTGATACAGGTTCACCAACATGGCAGCCATGGAAGCACTAGAATCCTCCAGCATCCAGCCGGAGCCTCACACTCTCACCGAGATCTCAGACGATGAGATCAACCTCCCCCTCTCTGATGATGAAGACGAAGCCCTGGCCACTGCCAAAAAGGAGCCGTCCACCCTGGGCACCGAGGGGGATGCCGCCGAGGGCAAGGAGGACGCGGCCAAGGCGGACCAGCAGATGAACGGGGTCATGGTGCTGTCGCTGCTCGACAAGATCATTGGGGCCGTGGATCAGATCCAGCAGACCCAGAGCGGGCTGGAGGCCAGGCAGCAGGAGATGGAGCGCTCAGTGACAGGCATCCAGGGTGAGCTGACCAAGCTGGCCAAGAGCCACACCACCACATCCAACAGCGTCAACAAGATGATGGAGAAGGTCCGCAAGGTGAGCATCAACGTGAAGACTGTGCGGGCCACGCTGGAGAAGCAGGGCGGCCAGATCAAGAAGCTGGAGAGCAACGAGGCAGAGCTGCTCAAGAGGCGCAACTTCAAAGTCATGATCTACCAGGTGAGGGAGTTTTTTTGGCATGTGGAGACATCTGTATCCATGTGGAGCTGCTGTTGGCTGAACTGTAACAAACACAACCCAATTAAGTTAGGTGAGCTTATGGTTTTTTGTGTGTGTTCAGTTTAAACTGTCATGACAAATTTTGGATACTGAACTCAAGTGACAGTACTTACTTTCAAGTTAAACTGACTCGCATTTTAAAGGCAGCAGCAGTTGATAAAACTTGAAAATGAAACTTTACCCACTACCTTTAAAATACAGCATGTCATCTTAACTTGAAAGTGACCGTTGTTTCAACTTTAGAGATTAAAGTTAAAATTATTCTCCATGGAAATCACCAAAATTACCACAATTGTATCACTGCTTAATAGAAGCTGTTTTGCCTTATTCAAAATGGCAGAAGCTTCCTTGGATTTTAGCGACACCACCCCTACCTCTTTGCCCTTCCCTCTTTTTGAAGTACAACTTGCAAAGATTAGTTGACTGAACTCACAGCTACTCAAGACTACCGCTTTACAAATGTAAGTCAACTTAATTTGAGAATAAGTGTTGTCACGCTCAAGTTTAAACTGACCACTGACTGAAAAATTGTGTTTTTGTAGGTTTTAGCCTTCTGAAGTGCGTCTATTGGCCACGTGATTATTGAAAAACCAAAACACTCACTTATCTTAAAAAAAGACAGCCTTTAAATGTTTTTTTATCTCCAAGAAGCCATTCTGACTCTCTCACTATTGTCTTAAATGGTAAACCTAGCCCAGCAGTGTCCTTGATACCCACCTGCTGCTGTATTACTGGCAAGCCTAGCTGTCTGTCATGTAGGTGGGCGGAGAGCCAAAGGCGTTAGAGCTAACAGTGATGCTAGGGTGCTCACTAACCAAGCACAATTTATATATTATTTATTTATATACTGTATATTTTTTCAAATTTCAGTCACCCTAATGGACATCACTGTTTCCACCTGGCTCACTAATCTGCAGTTGATATCTCACTCATTTTTTTATCCCCCGCCAGTCAAAGCCCAAAGATGGATTATGTTATGGGTCAGTCTGTCTGTCCGTCCATCTGTCCCACTATTGTAAAAAAATCAACTCCTCCTACACTTTTGGTACGACTGTTTTGAAACTTGGTACCCTGGTTTGAGATACACTGAGGATGCGCATATTGCAAATTGGTTCTGATTGGATGATTTCTGTGGGAATTGCAATGCCTGACCTATGACCTCCTGTTTCACCTCACTTCATAGACAGTAACTGTCTGGTGAAATCAACTCCTTCTACAGTTTTTGGTTCAATTTTTTTGAAACTTGGTACCGTGGTTTGATATACTCTGATAAGATAAGCCTTTATTAGTCCCACAATGGGGGAAATTACAGGATTGCAGCAGCAAAGGTATAGCGGCACTCACAGCAATTGTAAATAAGATAATAAGATAAGAATTGGTTAGCCAAAGTGGTAAATAAATATACATATGCAGTGTTTCCTCTGGCTTAAAGACCTTGGTGCGGTGGCAACATATTTTTCTGGGGCAGGGGGCAGAAAACACATATGTATGAATATGTTAATTTTATACTGTTTATAACTTTTTAAAATTTTGCATATAATAATAATGCATCAGATTTATATAATGCTTTATCATATCAATGGATATCATTACAATGGATACATTATTCATTCACTCCAGACAGACAATGGTAGTGGCAAACTACTACTGTAACTACAGTTGCCCTGGGGCAGGCTGACAGAAACGTGGCTGCCAATCCGGGCCAACGGCCTCTCTGGCCACCACTGAACATTTATGCCTAGTGTTATGGACACTGGCGGCAAGATGGGTAAAGTGTTCTTGCCCAGGGACACAACAACAGGATATCTGGGGAGAGCGAGATTTGAACCACCAACCATCCAGTTAATAGACAAACCACTCTACCTCCTGAGCCACTGCTGTGCATATGGAACTTACAGTTTGAAGTATTGTACAACCAAGGCTTGAATGTTGGAATATTGGGCCATTTGGGGTCCTTCCCAGACATCCTGTATTTGGACTTTTTACTGTTGTCATCCTTCTCTCCTTCCTCTGCTCTCACCTCTCCTGGACCCTCTGCCTGAACACTTTCCTCTCCTTGGCTCCTCTCTTCTGTCTCATCTTGCCCTCTCTGAGCTCTGTCTAATTCAGGTTCTTTCTCTGTCTATGGTGGTATACAAACAGGTTAGAAAATATCAAGTGCCATGTAAATTAAAGGAGACAACCAAAAATTTCTAGTTAAGGGTACAAAGAGCACCCACTTAAAACTTGAGTAATGACCAGTCTTGAAGGTTTGAGGTTTTTCTCCAAAATTTATATCAATTTTCTTATAGTTTTCTACTTTTCTCTGTAAATTTATCTAAATTTGAAACCATTTTCCTGAAATTTGTAATTTCCTCTTGTAAAATTGACTTTTCTTGTACATTTGAAACTTTATTATAAATTTGTGAATTATTTTATGGCTTATTTTTCTGTTTTTTAAAATAAAATTACTGTTTTTTAAATAAATTTGAAACAGACTGTTTTTGTGTTTTTTTTTTACTTTTTCCTTATAACAATTTATATTTTTGACCATAACTTTGCGCTCAAAACAGAACAATAATTTAACTCTCATTACAAAGGAAAAAATCAATAAAATTGTATTTAATGATTTGAATTAACTTAAATGACCAAGGATGCCGTTATTTTTGTTATAATTTTTCTATATATTTATAGTTTTTTTTAGAAATCTTCTCACTGCCAAGAAAAACCTCCCTTATTTTGAAATCCAAATGCTGGCACATTTAGTTTGTCTGAAGGCTGCTGGTGGATTAAAGTCATTGACTTTGTGAATTTCGGTCATCTTAACTTGCCAGGTACAGAATTGGCAACATAACTTAATATTGTAAAGGCTGGTGAAATATATCCTCAGCAATTCAGTAGTCCCCCTTGCCTTTCCCTTCATATGAAGCCGGCTGCATTTGAATTCTAACCACATCTCTTAGCTAAGCGACTCTTCCGTTATCGCTCCCATTTCCAGCGGGTTCAAACCATGATAAATGCCTCCAGTGCTTACATACCTCTTCTGATTTTTTTTTCCGCATTTAAAGTACTTTAATAAACTCATGTTTCTGTCGGACAGTCAAGCCTTATTATGCTGCATTTCCCCTCTAGTCCGCCTTGGTCCACGTATGCTTTGGACGAGCCCGGCATGCACGCAGCGCTGTATATGCTCACTTTTTTCATCTACCCAGGCCAAGCAGTTGACACATGCACACAACCATCATTTGTAGTTTCACTCCCACCCAATAGGTAGCGTCAAGGCGCTGACGCGCCAGGATTTTCACCAACGAAGAAACGGCGGACTTCTTCACAAAGTTTCTCTTCAAATGGAGTCAATTTCTGCTGTTTGACTTCCCAGTTTTCACTCCTTTTCCATGAAGATGCTGCTGCCGCTAGCGAGACACTGCCTGCTGACTGACTGGAAAGCTCGCGTGGGCGGGGCGCTTCTACACTCCACGTGGATGACGGCCACGCGTGTTGTTCGTGTGCGCGCTTGTGGAAAGTCATTGCTTCATATGTTTTTTTTTTAAATTTATATCTCCTTCTTGGCGTGGCGGTAAATTTTCTGGCAAGGTGGCCCGCCACTGAGAAATTTTACCAGAGGAAACCCTGATATGTACACAGTTATATACGCAGTGCAGGAGCATTGCAGTTTGATGGTATGAACAGCATTACAGTTAGTTAAATTACCCAGCAAAATATACGTAAATATAGACCCAGACAGTATATTTTACATTTGAATGAACAGTGTTGTTGCCACCCTCAATAATAATTGTAATTCTATAACTTGGAAGGAATTGGAGGGGTCAATCTTTATTGTGCAAAGTTGTGACGTTTAATACAGCCTCTATGAGCAGCAGCGGTTAGATTATAAAGTCTGACAGCTGTAGGTAAGAAGGACCTGCGGAACCTCTCCCTCGAGCACCTAGGATGCCACAGCTTACCGCTAAATGAGCTCTTCAGTGTGTTCAGCCTGTCCCGCATGGGGTGGGACTCAGACTCCAGCAGAGATGACAGCTTACCTACCATCCTCCTCTCTCCTATTTCCTCCACTGGGTCAAGGCAGTGCCCCAGAACAGAGCTGGCTTTTTTGATCAGTCTGTTCAGTCTCTTCCTTGTTGGCTGCCGTGATGTCACTGCCCCAGCAGACCACTCCAAACGCGATGGCTGATGCCACCACAGAATCGTAGAACGTCTTCAGGAGTGCCCCTCACACTCCAAAAGACCTGAGTCCCCTCAGGAGGAGCAGCCTGCGCTGCCCCTTCTTGTAGCGCGCGTTGGTGTTGTGTGACCAGTCCAGTTTATTGTTCAGGTCAATGATGAGCAACTTTGGTGGTAGTGAGGGCCACAAAATTTTTTTCCTCACTTCCCAAGGGCCAGATTTACATGTAAACCTTGGGCGGGGGTGGGGGGGGGGGGTTATTTTCTTCAAAGTCAAAAGTTTCACAGTTAAAACTGAAAATGTAAATGAAAATAAAAGCCACTCAGTGTTTTATCATATTAGAATTCAAATTACTGATAATATTATATCTTGACCTAATTTTTAAAACTCTCTCCATCAAAATGGCTGCACGGTGGCGCAGTGGTTTAGCACTGTGGCAGCACAGTTTTACCATTGGCCGGGGGATCGTGGGGATCATGAGGTCGTGGGTTCGATCCCAGCCCCCGACCAACAGTGAGCTGTGTGGAGTTTGCATGTTCTCCCCGTGTTGCGTGGGTTTACTCCGGGATTTCTCCGGTTTCCTCCCGCATACCAAAAACATGTAGGTTTAGGGCGCTCGCGCACGCAGCGACCAGCAGCCGGTGGCTTGTCACCAGACTGCAAACCAAGTCTACCTACGGGTACAAATAAGTAACAAAAAAAAAAAAAAAAAAAAAAAAAAAAAAAAATGATGAGCAAAGACGAATTCCAGACAGTAACAAAAAAGCCAAGAAGAAAAGGAAATATGATGATGAAGAAAAATGTTTTTAGAATATTAGAAGAAAATTATCAAATTAAAAAATAGTTTTATTGATAAATATGCTACATTTCTGGTTTAAATTAGCCAATTTTTTGCAAATCTACATTTTATTTTGATATTAGATGTTCAAGCATCTACTGATAAATTTGCATCATTTTATTTAAAAGTTTATAACTTTTTGGTTGTACTGTTTTTTTTTCTAAATTAGTAAGTTTTTATGTCATAAATTTACCTTTCAGTTTGAAACTTGTTACTGTAAATACCCCTCAGAGCTGTAGCATTTATTGTTGTTTAAAAGCAGCCTACTCTGTACATTTACTGCTGTTGACAGCCTAGTAATGCGGTATCAGCATGCAACACATACATACCTTAAAAGACATACTCTCGGGCATACTGCTTCCTCTATCTGTGGCTCCCTCTCTCTCGCTCGACCACTCACACTGGCACCTAGGTTTCGATTAGATTAGTGAGCCGCCAGTTGCCCATCCCTGGTTCAGGTGAACACCCAGGTACTTGTAAGATGTCAGCATCTCAATGTCTGTTCCCTGGATGTTTACCGTTGCTGTGGGGGGGTTGTCCATGCCTGCGACAGTCCACCACCAGTTCCTTAGTTTTCCTCGCATTGATCTGGAGGCAGTTAAGCAGGCAAAAGTCCACTAAGTCCTGGATAAGTCCTCTGTACTTTGCATCATCCGCATCGGAGATGAGGCCGATGATCGCAGAGCCATCAGAGAACTTCTGTAGATGGCAGTGTGGTGAGTTGTGTGAAAAGTCAGCAGTGTAGAGGATGAACAGGAAGGGAGCCAGAACTGTTCCCTGGGGGGCCCTGTACTGCAGATGATGGTATCAGACCCACAGTCCTGGGTTCTCACAAACTGTGGTAGGTCTACAGTGAGGTAATCCAGGATCCACGATGACAGGTACTGGTCCACCCCTGCACACAGCAGCTTGTCCCTCAGAATAACTGGTTGGATAGTGTTTAAAGTACTGGAGAATTCAAAGAACATGATTCTCACAGTGCTCCCAGGTTTCTCCAGGTGGGACAGGGAACGGTGTAGGAGGAAGATCGCTGCATCCTCCACTCTGATGCTATGCTGGTAGGCAAACTAAAGTGGGTCCATCGCTGGTCCCACCAGGGGGCAGAGATGGGCGAGGAGCAGCATCTCCAGGGTCTTCATCAGGTGTGATGTGAGGGTGCTGGTCTGTAGCTGTTCATGTCCTTGGGGTGCAGGGTCTTCAGTATGGGTACCACGCAGGATGTTTTCCACAGCTGTGGTACCCTCCCTAGCTTCAGGCTCGGAGTGAAGATGTGCTCCACGATCCCGCACAGCTGGTCTGCGCAGGACTTGAGGAGCGTCGAGCTGATGCTGTCCGGACCTTCAGCCTTCCTCGCCTTGATTTTCTTCAGCTCAGCTCTTACCTGAGTCTTAGTGAGAGTCAGGCTGGGGCAGGGGGGCTGTGTTCTGGGGAAGGGGGGTAGGTGTTAGGTCTGTGAGGGGGAAAAACAGCTGGGGGTGTGCACTGAGAGTTGGGGGATGTAAGGGGGGGCTGGAGGAAGGGCAGTGGACAAGGGAACTAGATGAAAGTGGAGGCAGCAGTGGTTGGTGGTTAGGCAGAGAAGAGGGCGGTTGGTCAAACCTGTTGAAGAACAGGTTCAGGTCGTTCACCCACTCTCTACCTCCCACAGCCTGAGAGGAGGTATCATGATGCCCAGAGATGGCTTTGAGGCCTCTCCAGACACCGCTGACATTACTCTGCTTCAGCTTTTCCTCCATCTTCTTCCTGTAGCTGTCCTTCCCTTCAAAGATCTTCCTCCAAAGCTCCCTCTGTACGGACTTTAGCTCCTACTTGTTTCCCGACCTGAAGATCCTTTTCTTCTCCTTCAGCAGTGACTTTATCTCAGGGTTGATCCAGGGTTTGTTGTTTGAGAAACACCATATGGTTTTGGTGGGTACGGTGCTCTCCACACAGTAGTTGATATAATCTGTTGGTGTGTGTGAGGCCGTCGATGTCCTCACCATGTGGATCCCAGAGCTGCTCCCACGCCGTGTATTCAAAACAGTCCTTCAGAGTGTCTTCCGCCTCCTTGGACCATATCTTCACTGTGCAGGTAACAGGAGGTTGTCTGTGTACCAGGGGTTTGTACACTGGCAGGAGGTGAACCAGATTGTGATCAGATCTTCCGGGGGGCCGGGGGTGATGAGGTGATGCCTCCTTGGTGTTTGCATAAGATAAGTCCAGTGTTTTATTGTCTCTGGTGTGGCACGTGACATACTGGGTGAAAGTAGGCAGAGTGGAGGACAGGGAAGCATGAGTAAAATCACCAGAGATAAGCTGGAGAGCATTTGGGTGCTGGGTCTGCAGCCTGCTGGTGACTGTGTGAATGACATCACATGCTGCCTCAGCGCTTGCAGAGGAGGGTACATAAATGGCGATTACGATGACGTGTGAGAGCTCTCTGGGAAGGTAGACCGGTCGCATGCTAACGGCTAGCAACTCAGTATACTTGCTACAATGTTGTTCTTTAATCGTAATGTGCCCAGGATTACACCATCTGCTGTTCACAAACACTGCCAGCCCCCCGCCTCTGTTTTGCCGCTATCTAGTGTCCGATCTGGTCGTAGTAAGGGGAAAGCCCCCAGTCCGATCCAATGTTGGCATCTGTTGTTAGCTCGGTTAGCCACGTTTCAGTAAATAGCATGATACTAACCTCTCTAAAGGCACTCTCATATCGGGTCAGCGCGCGCGTCGCTTCGCTCCAGCTTGACATCCATGTTGTTTTTGTCTGATTTCTTGTGGAATATCGGGTCTCTCAGTTAGCACCGTAGAGCTGCGCAGTGCTAACAATTGACTCCTACTGTAAACAGTGGCTCCGCCACTCACCGGGTCAGCAGTCACTGACGATATGAGTGGAAAAATGGCTAATGTCAATGCCAATACGACGATATTGGTGTCCATGGTATCCGTGATGGATATGGGGTAACAAAATCAGAAAAATTGCAGCAAAGAAAAAACTGATAGTAAATAAAAACGAGAAAGAAAAACTCAGAACTGAACCACTGCTGCAAATGATGCACGTATTGCAATTTTACTCTCATCGGATGACCTTGAGATCAGAGGTCAGGGTTTTCCATAAATCTTCTAAACACAATAACTGGTGAAAGAAATGATGTAGGCTTTTCAAATAGATACAGTAGTTGTATCAAATGCACGTCTTGGATGACTTACACCCTCACCTAACTATGGGTTTGGGGTCAATGGGTCAGAGTTCAAAGTTAACATTGCAGTTGCACTATGGCAAATGCTACATTTACTATTACTATAAAATAAGTAAAGCTAGGGCCACCAAATCTGGTACACAGGTTCACATGGGCTCCTGACCTGTGACTATGGATTTGGGATCAGAAGGTCAAAGGTCAAGATTAACATTCCTTATGGCTTATTACTGTACAATGAGTAAAGCTAGGGTCACCAAACTTGGTACACAGGTTCACTCTGTGACCCTGAAGTGTGACTGTGGTTTTGGGATTGCAAGGTCAAAGGTTAACATCAAAATGGCTTATAAGCTATATTTCAACAACAAAGAAACCTAGGGTCACCAAACTTGCTACACAGGTTCACCTTGGGATCCTGACCTCGGACTATGGATTTGAGGTCAAAAGGTCAAAGGTTAAGGTTAGCATTTCTTATGCCTTTTTACTGTGCAACAATAACGCTAGGGCCACCAAACCTGGTACACAGGTTCACCTTGGGATCCTGACCTCTATCTATAGGTTTGGGGTCAAAAGGTCAAAGGTCAAGGTTAACATTCCTTATGCCTTATTACTGCACAACGAGTAAATCTAGGGCCACCAAACTTGGTACACAGGTTCACCCTGTGACCCTGAAGTGTGACTGTGGTTTTGGGATCGCAAGGTCAAAGGTCGACATCAAAACACCTTATAAAGTATATCTCAACAAGAAAGAAAGCTAGGGTCACCAAACCTGGTGCACAGGTTCACTCTGAGACCATAACCTCTGACTACAGGTTTGGGGTCAAAATGTCAAAGGTCAAGGTTGGCACTCCTTATGATCTCTTAGGGTACCTTCAGACGGCCATTGTTTTGTCTGGACCAAAGGACCAAACAGTGGCTTCCATGGATAGTTCAGTTTGTTTGGTGCCATCTGAACGCGCATTGGAACTCTGGTGCGCACCAAACAAGCAAAGTCTGGTCCCCCTGAAAACAGGGGTCTCGGTTCTCTTGCAAACGAAGTCTGGTGCACTCCACTTGCAGTATGAATCCAAACAGAGTATCCAGGGGACCAGAGGGTGGACGTGCCCTTCGGCGTTTGTGTAACCATAGCAATACATAGTCTGAGAAGAGGAAGTGGCATTTACCGTAGTATATTTTGGGTAGAAAATAACAATAAAGATAACCACATGAATCCGAGAAAGCCTTTTACCGGTGAAAGCCGAGGAGAAAAGTTAAAAAATGTCTCGTTTGTGGCAGACGAACAACCCGGCTGAAGGGAACAGGATTTCTGTTTTCAGTCCTGGCTAATCAATGAGCCTGATTTTTCTTCTTTGCCGAGATTTTTTCTTCATGGTCAGTGGTGGTTTCGGCTACAGTGCCCCAAACGAGCAGTTGTAATTGCGTGATGTTGTCCAGGCAGTTTGGTCCGCTGCAGTGTGAATGCAAACCAAACCAAACGAAGGTGTGAAAATTCTTGGCATTCCCCGTCCAGTTGAACCGAGACCCCTGGACTATCCTGGTCTGAATGCAGCCTTAGGGTGCTTTCACCCCTAAATTTGTTTACTTTGGTCCGAATCAGTTGATAAGTTTGTTACTTTGTATCATTTTCTCCTTGGTTCTGTTCCCTTTCACACAGGCAAAGATTCAAGTGGACCAAATTCCCTCACGTTAAATCCCGCAAGACTTATGTCAGAACATTCTCTGTTCTTATTTGTCAGATTTTTTTGCTGCAATAACAGGAAAGGTAAATACTCGAAGTAGGATGACTACTGTGCATTTATGCATTTCTGGGAAGAAAATAATACAAATTGTTAACGTAATCTACGGGGCTTTTCATCGCCCTGGTTATTGTTTATTACATTACGTGCATATACCACTTTCGGCAAATCTTACAGTTTGAAAATGAAGTGTGGTTACAGATGGAAAATAACATGTTAATGTTCATTAAGCCCCCAGAACTGTGACATGCTCAGCCACAGATATTTTCGAAGCTCCATCAGGTATGTACAATGGCATAAAATGTTTTACCGTTTGCCGCTAGTCCTGTTTTAATGCCATCCCTTTCTCCCCTGCAGGACCGCACCAGAGTTTGTCACTTGATTCGAATTGAGACCACCGCTTTTAGGAGGTCTTGGTACGGATGTTTTAGTGCGCACCTGAGTGCGATTACCGTGTTCTCACCAGACAAAATGAACCACACTAACAGAGAAAATGAACTCGAGTTCAATTGAGACGAACTATAGTCTGTAGGTGTGAAAGCACCCTTACTGTAGAATGTGTAAAGCTCTCTAGGGTCACCATACTTGCTACATGGGTTCACCTTGGGAACCTGCCCTACAACTATGGGTTGTATACTTTGTTGTATATTTGTGGATGATGAGCTTATCATAATTTGGTTCTGCCATAGTAATTATATTGAAAAGTTGAGAACTGCTCTCCGTTAGTAAGTATTGGGATCTTCAAAGAAAATGGAGGCGGGGGATACTGCACTCACTTCAGAGTGCTCTTGTTTGTTATATTTCTGCAGTGATACTATGGTAAATGGCACTCCCTTATATAGCGCTTTTATTCTCATCTCTAGATGACCAAAGCACTTTACAGATCCTGCTATCCACCCATTCACACACACATTCACACACTGATGGCGACGCAGCTGCCATGCCCTGGCGTTGGCCTGACCCACCAGCAGCAACTGGGGGTTCAGTGTCTTGCTCAAGGACACTTTGACATGCAGACTGCAGACAGAGTGGAAATCAAACCCCTTACCCTCCGATCAGTAGTCGGCTACACTACACCTGTGCTACAGCCGCCACTATGTATAACTGTTAGCATTAGCTTGGCTTGGTGGTATGACTCGATCAGTCTAGTGGTTTTACATCTAGGACCGGAAACACTGTCCGACATACCTCCTGACATTAGCTTAACAGTTGATCTGGCTGGCTTTGATCGCTATTTTCTATACATTCTATTCCGCCCATTGGAGTCCTTGTTCATCTGGCAACATCTGACCAGACTTTTTTTCTTTTTTTTTCTGAAGCTAGCAGTTTAGCCACTCATTCACAAATGTTTCTGGTCTTATTGTACTGCAGGGACCGGTCATATCCTATCAACCACTGAAACCACACACCCCTGTCCACCAGTGATGCTTTATTTCATTCATTCTTTAAGACAAATTTATGTTAGTTTGCTCAGGCTTGGTTTGACATAGGAGCTAGGCAGCTAATATTAGCAATAGTGACATAAGACGGAAGACAAAGTTAAATGTGGTCTTAGAGATTTAAAAAAATATGCACTGAAACCAGCTGTTCTGAAAAAGCTGCAAAAGATGATTCACTAGTGATGCTGCAAAATTAAAGATTTCATTAATGCCTGTCTGAGCTGTTAGAATGTGGAAAAAGTACAAGCAATGATCCCTTTAATGCCTGAAAATAGCAAAATAAATTTTCTCAAATATCTGCAAAACTAAAAGGCAAGACAGGTTTCTGAAAACAATCAATGCGAGAAATAAATGGTGTAGTTGCTGAATGTGTGTCTGTTTTCAACCACTATTTTAAAAGTTTGGCACAAGCTCCCTGAAGCGATTGACAGGAAGTCGTTTATATGTGGTGCTGTAAAGTCGCACTGCCACCTACCTGCCTGGCAGAGTTACAGCAGCAGTTTTCACACCTTGCCTGGTCCCATGTGCACGCGCCATTGTTGATGTGTGCACACAGATCTTTTTCCCCAGTTCCAATGAAAATGTCATGTGCACAACCTCTAGGAGTGAAGGGATGTGGGAGGGGTGTGGCCCCTGAGAGAACAAACTCAGATTAGGTTGTGGATTGGAAGTGCTATGGCAGCCATATTCTACCTAAAAATTCTGGTGAAAAAACTTTCTGGTCATGGGATGAGAGCTTAAATCAAAAACGCTTTTTGTCCCCTACTTTATTTTGTCACTCACAATAGGCTAATTATCTTGAGTTTTTGTTGTTCATTTTTATGCATATAAAACAGTCTAAAAAAGGTAAATACAATGAAAATGTCAGGCTGTTGATCTTCACTTCTTCATCCCATTGGCAGCAGGTCTGAAATCGACAGCTGTTCAGACTTCCACAAGCGTTAAACAGTGGATAGTTCTTTGTTAACTTGCCAGGATGCAGTCTGTGCAGCTCTTAAGTCTGGTAGCAGATTTTTTCCCACAATAATATTAATATTCAAGGGAAGTCTAACTTTTTTCAATATTTGATGATATTGTGGTGCAGTGGTAGAGCATTGTATTTCTAAGACATAAAAAGTTGATCATGTTTAGAATGAGATATTCATACATTCATTATGATATATAATGCAGATAATTTGGACAAAACAAAAGTGGGTGTTTTCCATTTACAGTAATTCATGTATAGCGGAGTGGTGGCCTAGCTGATCGAGCATCTGCACCACAACCAGGAGGTTGGGGGTTCAAGTCCCAGCTGGGTCACACCAAAGCCCATATAAAAAAGGTACTTTGTGCTTTGTAGCTTGGTGCTCAGTGTAATAGAATGGGGGAAGGAGAAGTTGTTTATGGCAGTGACCCCTCTGATTCTAGGTGTGATTAACATTGTAGAGAGGAGAAATGTAATTTTGTTCTACTATACATGATTGGCTGTATGGAGTGAATGACAATAGAGTTGGCTTCTTCTTCTATAGGGTGCAGAGGATCAGTCAAGTCACATTTCCATGCTGGAAAAAAAGCAGAGCTTTTAAAAACTTGCTTACACTAGAGGGTTTCCAGAAATTTTGGCCTTCTTGGAAATTTTTTTTTTTTTTTTTTTGCTGGCCAATAAAAAATGTCAGTACAAGGCATTTTTACCAGCAGTTATAATGACCTACAGGTATGTGTGGCCTCTAGTGGCTGTAAAAGTAAATACATGGATTAACATGGTAGAGCCATGTTTTTCAACCTTTTTTCAGCCACCGAACCCTTTTTACATTAAAAAAAAACTATCCTGTGGCACCCCACCAATCTAGAATGTTACAAAATGACACATTGTAGCCTATTGCGGCAAATCTATTCAACTCTAATTCAATTAAACTTTATATCGTTAACATTTCAAAATAACAGTCATCTCATAGCACTAATGACAAGCTAGTCTTGTAATCTGTTTATACTCGGTGTGAAACGTGGTGCGACTACACACAAAATCAATGGAAAGACACAAGCACACGCCCACCCACATCAATGCGAGTCAGCAGAACCCTGCTGACCAACCGAAGGTTCAGAGTCCACCTCAGTCAGAACACAAGTGCATGGAGAATGCAGAAAAACGGACTCCCACAAGGCTCAGTTCTAGCTCCAACTCTGTTCAACCTCTACATAAACGACCTGCCTACTACAAAATCCCGCAAATTCATCTATGCAGACGACATCTGTTTGGCATTCCAAGCACCAGACTTTGAACCACTGGAACGGGTGCTCACGGAAGATCTTGCTAAACTGGACCAGTTCTGCAAAATCTGGCGCCTAAAACCAAGCCCAGCAAAAACCGTCTCCAGTGTATTTCATCTCCACAATGCAAAAGCTGCCAGAGAACTAAAAATCCACCTGAGCGGACTCAAGCTTAAGCATGCCCCAAATCCAACTTATCTTGGAGTGACCCTTGATAGGACCTTATCCTTCAAGGAACATCTAAAGGGGACGGCTGCTAAGGTGAAAGTACGAAACAACCTGCTCTGCAAGCTCGCTGGTGCAAAATGGGGGGCGGCAGTCTCCACCCTGCGCACCTCAGCACTGGCCCTTTCATACTCTGTAGCAGAATATTGTGCCCCTGTCTGGTCCAGGTCATCTTACACACACCATGTAGACACCCAGCTCAACTCAACCATGAGAACTATAACTGGAACAATCCGCTCAACACCACTCCCCTGGCTCTCTGTACTGTCAAACATAGCCCCTCCACACATCCGGCGAGCAGCATTAACTCAAAGGATGCTCCAAAAAGTTAAAGATTTTCCTCACTTACCAATCCATGCAGATATCTACACCCCACCCACTGCCCGACTTTCATCCAGACGGCCGATTTGGAAAAACCCTCCCCCAGCTGACTTTACCATCCAGACAGCTTGGCAAGAGGAATGGGAAACCAAGGAGGTCCCAAACAAACAGCTGGTGATAAACCCCAACCAACAGGTCCCGGGCACCAACCTCCCAAGGAGACAGTGGTCTACACTCAATCGCTTCAGGACTGGACATGGCCCCTGCTTGGCCAGCCTTCACAGATGGGGCAGTAGCCCTAGCCCACTGTGCGCATGTGGAGAGGAGCAAACAATGGAACACATCATAGAGGCTTGCCCGCTCCAAAGACTGGAAGGAGGATTACACACCCTCCATACAGCAAACCAGGAGGCAACTGCTTGGCTTAAGGACTTTGCATTCGCTAAATAAATAATAAATGCGAGTTGGATTTTGTTCAACCTGGGCCAGACGTTTGCCCAATGCCTGACTGTGACGGCCACCCAGTGCTGGTGTTCCGCCGCCAGTGAAAGAGTGAATTAGTCTGAGAGACATCTCTTGTCAGACTTCGGCACCCATGAAGAGGGTCCTTTTCACTGCAGAGGTGCTTTTCTTGGCACAGCACCAGCTGATCTCTGTGATGGTTGTGCCCACCGCTTGTTTGGTGCTGGGGTGGCTGGCGTTAGAATATGGCTTCCACGGGAGGCAGTGACATCCGCCCATCTGGACAGTGCTGTGCGCCCAGGCACGGCAACGCTTCAGATGCAGGGTGGCCACGGCAGCCGCAAAGGACACGGTCCCTCTGCGGGGCAAACCTTCCATCAAGAGGAGGAAGAAGAAGAGGAGGGATTGCACTGGGGCTGTCACCTGCTGACATGGTGGATCCACTGCGGGTGCCATCGCACAACAGCAGCAGGTTGTTCTGCAAATTTTTGGGACCAATTAAGAATTAAAATTAGACAATTTCCCCTAGAACCCTGAACATTCTCTCACAGAACCTCGAGGGCTCCAAGGAACCCCGGTTGAAAAACACTGTGGTAGAGGGTTGGAGCTGCAATTTGTTTAAAGTAGACACTCACCGTACCCTAACCCTAGCCATTGATCAACCATAATGTGTATTTAATACAAAACATAAGTGAAACTTATCAGAGACTGCAGGGGGGAAAAGGGGCCAAAAAAAAATCTCCTGCATAGAACTATACTTTACAAAAGAAATATATAAGGAAAAGAGAAAATTTATGTAGGGAAAAAAGCCATACATTTAGAAGAAAAAGTCTCAGAAATGCAAGAACCAAAGGTTGCAAATTTACTAGGGTAAAGATGGGATTTTTCGTCTTCTTCTTTTAGATTTGATTGGCGGTTGGCAACCAGCTTACAGGTGCATTACCGCCACGTACTTCACTCTATATCATCACTCCATCTGGTCAGGAGCTGCCTCAAAGATGCCATTTTACAATTAAAAAGTCTCAAGTTTACCATAAAAAGACACAAATTAGCAAGGAGAAAAGTCACAAATATATAAGAAAAGTCACATTTAAGAGGGAAAACTCTCGTATTACTAGTGCCGGTAGTTTGCAAATATGTGTCACTTTAAAAAAAACGTTTTATTCACATACTTAATTTTTGAATGCATCTACTACCAAGCATTTCCCCCTTGCTAATAAGTGTCCATTCCAGTGTTGACCAGACAAGATCCATGGCTGTATGTAGTGAGATAATGTAGCTCTAAAAGGACCCTGCCCCACTCTGAATCTCCAGTAGCCAAGCATTCAGTATCCTCTACAGGTGGCTCCCAGATATTTTCCCTCCATAGCATGCTACGTGTAAGACCAAAAATACAAGCCTTCACAAGTGAGCCAGCCTCACTGGCTGCCCAAGCTCATACGGAATCCATTCGGAAAGTCATTTCACTCTTTACTGTTTCTTTTTTCATTTTAAACAAAGATGGAAAATACCACAAGGTCCTGCTTAAGGTTGAGGAGAGGTGGCAGAGGGGGACAGCAGTGAGAGAGCTCTGAGGGGCCACATGTTTCAGTTAAAATACACAGAACACTTTTTTCCTCTTCTTCTTCTTTGAGAGAAGCTGAGGAGAGCCCTGCTTCTTTTTTTAGCCCGTGAGGCTGCACTGTGATGTGTAATAGCTTTCTGCTTTTTGCACAGTGGCGCAAGAACATTCAGAGTTTCCACTCCTGACTCAGACATTATGGCTCAGCCCAGGGGTCTGCTAGCCTCCTCTATGGAAACAGCCATTTTGAGCAATTTTTGGCCAAAAGAAAAAAATCTGCATGGAATCGCAGAAGGTATTTAGGCCTTAACGGGGCCATTTCTGGCTTTTAGGGACCCCATGCAAGATTGTGTTCAGGGACTCCTATTTTTGGAATAGGGAAGCGTTCAAGCAAAGAAATAAAATATCTTCCCTGCCAACAAAACCACTCTAGATTAACAGAAAAAAATAAGACATTACATTAAATAAAAATTAACCAGCATCCATGTGAATATTGCAGATTTACAAAAAAGTTGCAAATTTGCCAAAAAGTCTCAAATTTATAAGGAAAAACTTTGCAAGTTTGTGAGAAAAAAGTAGCAAAATTACAAGAAAAACAATTGCAATCTTAAGAAAAAGGTCACAGATTTAAGCTACAAATTTACAAGAAAAAAGTTGCACCTTTATAGACAAAAGGGAAAAAATCACACATTTAAGAGAAATAAATTGCAACATTTTGAGAAAAAAGTAGTAAAGTTATGAGAAAAGTAATTGCAAATTTACAGGAAAAAGGTCACAAATCGGAGAAAAAAATTTAAAAAAAATTATAAGAAAAAAGTTGCAAATTTATGAGGAAAAAAATTACAAATTTATTAGATGAAAATCACAAATTTATGAGAAGATGCAAACTTATGAGAAAAAGGTAGCCAAGTTATGAGAAAAACAACAGCAAATTTACAGGGAAAAAGTCACAAATTTGAGAGAAAAGTTTCACATTTACAAGAAAAAAATGTTGAGGATGAACTTGTAGCTTAGGGGCCCCTTACTGGCTGAGGCACACTGAAACCAGCTGTTCTCAGAAAGGCTGCAAAAGATGATTCACAATGATGCTGCAATAACAAAAATTTGAACAAATGTGTCACAAATATTTCATTAAGACTCGTGTGACCTGTTAAAATGTTGAAAACACGCAGTCAATGACATCTTTAAGGGACTGTGTAAAAATTGTGAGTTTTTTTTCTATCGTACATTTTTTTCATGCAAATTTTAAACATTTTTTTTTTTAGCTTTTTTGTCAAAGTCATAGCGAGACATTAGTTAGGGACAAAAGAGGTGCTTGTGGGTCTGGGGCCACAGGTTGTCCATGGGCGGATATTTCATTTCACTGTTGGGGGGCCAATAAACTGAACCTTTTTTCAAGAGTAAAGATTGAGGGGGACACTATAGGTGATATTATAGTCTTTAGGGGCCCCTATATTTGAAATAGAGAAGAGTTCAAACCCTTAAAAACAAAAACATTATAAAAAAAAAAAACTTGAGCCAATGTCGAGATGAACAATTTAATCAATTACACAGAATAAAAATGAAACCAGCATCCATATAAATTATGCAAATTTAGAAGAAAAAAGTCTCTGAGTTTCTTAGAAAAAAGTTGCACATTTATGAAAAAAGTAGTGAATTTATGAAGAAAAAATAGCAAATTCATGAGGGGAAAAAGTGGCAAATTTGCAAAAAAGTTGCAAGTATACAAAAAAAAATTGGAAAATTTCTGAGATAAAAGTTGCAAATTTACAAGAAAAAGCTGCAGATTAAAAAAGAAAAAAGTTGCAAATATGACAGAAAAAGGTTTTCAGTTTATGAGAAAAAGTTGCAAATTTACAATAAAAACACTGCAAATTTATGAAAAAAGTTATAAATGTATGAGGAAGAAAACTGCAAATTTACAAGAAAAAGTTGCAAATTTATAAGAAAAAAGATGCAAATTTGCAAATAAAAAGATGCAAATTAATGAGAAAATAGTTGCAAATGTACAAGAAAACGGTTGCAAATTTACAAGAAAAAAGTTGCAGAGTTAAAGGAAAAAAGTTGCAAATGTATGATGTAAAGAACTGAGGTCCACACGAATAGTGGTTTCAACAAAGTTCTCTTTTAAAACTAGGAGCGGGAACATTAACAGGCGGCAACATCAACACATCGCCATTTTCATATCTATATCACTCGGTGAAGGTCAACTCTGACCTGTGACGTCACCACAGTCTTAAAGGCACAGCACACACAATTATCACATTATATGACATCTCCCCCTTTTTTAGTTTTTTTTTTTTCAGAACAAAACAATTTTCAGTTCAAACATTTTCCATTTCCATTTCACCCTTCCCCACAGCCCATGGCTTAATTATTGAACCACATATAACCACACTTATCACAGTGAACACGTGAATTTCTCTCTTTTCATTTTTCTTTTTTTTTTTTTCTCTACAAATCTAGTCTTTGCACAGGTTTAATCATTCTACCAGACCGGGTAAACAACAGTCCTTGCTTTGGGTCTGGCGGTTTGACACTGGATTCTGGTAAAATAGTGTCAGCGGCAGCTGCAGTTTCAGGCTGCTGATCGACAATCTCTGGCTGCAGGTCATTTGGAGCTGAAGAGTGTATCTCTCTGGCTGATTCAGGATCATGTTGCAAGTGACGGCGGTTGCGTCGCAAAGTTGCTCCCTGGGGTGTTTCAATAAGAAAGGAGCGAGGTGTGCTGCTTTCTCCTGTGACAACAGCGGGTGTTTTCCAGGATTTCTGATGGTCCAGCTTTGTGAGGACTGAATCTCCTGGCTTCAACGAAGATAGGGGTTTAGCTCCATGGCGCTGATTGAAGTAGAATGCTTGTTTCTGTTTCTCCATTGCATCCTTATTCCTGACGACTTCCAGATCAGGCCATCGGGGCTGAAGATTCACTTCCAGTGTAGGAAGAGTTGTTTTGATCTTTCGACCCATAAGTAGCTCTGCAGGACTCACGCCTGTGGTGGTGCAGGGCGTTGATCGAAAGCACATGAGGGCGAGCAAAGGATCTTGCTGCTTTAAGATTCTTTTTGCTGTTTGAACTCCCCTCTCTGCATGTCCGTTTCCTTGGGGGTTATGTGGACTTGAGGTGATGTGCAAAAAGTCAAACTCCCTTGCAAACTTTTTAAATTCTTGGCATGAGAATTGAGGCCCATTGTCAGATACAACCACATCTGGACAACCAAACCTTGCGAACACTGCCTTCAGCTTTAAGATCATCTGAGAAGCAGTGGTTACTGGCAGATGAAGTATCTCGAGGAACCGAGAGAAATAGTCTGACACAACAAGGTAGGTGTGCTTGTTATGCTCACACAGGTCAACAGCAAGTCTCTTCCAGGGTCGATCAGGTAGAGGGGTTGACAAGAGAGGCTCTTTTCGCTGAGCTGGTCTCATCTCACGACACACCTGACAGGACTGGACTTTGCGTTTGATTTCAGATGAGATGCCAGGCCACCACACAGATGTGCAGGCCCGCTCTCTGCATTTTGTCAGACCTTGATGTCCATCATGTATTCGATCCAAGATGTCTGCTCTGAGCACATCCGGAATCAGCATGCGGCTTCCTCTGGTGATAATTCCATCGCATTCAGACAGTTCATTTTTAATGGGAAAATAGTCTCTGATAGCTGCTGGGACATTGCCTATGTATTCTGGCCATCCTGACTTGATGTACCACAACACCAACTGTAGGTTACAGTCAGCTGCTGTAGCGGTCTTTATAGTGTCTATTTTATGTGTAGTAGCTGGCAAGTTATCAATAACTGCTGCTATGTAGCACGCTACATCAGAGTGAGTATCAGTCTCGTTTTCTACGCACTGTAGTGGACTTCTTGAGAGTGTATCAGCTACTACCAAGGTCTTTCCCGGAGCATATTCGGCTGTCGGTTTGAACCTCATAAGTCTCATAAGTAGCCTTTGGCACCGTATTGGCACATTGTCCAGGTCCTTTTTGTTCATGAGAGGCACCAAGGGTTTGTGATCTGTGACCAACTTAAAATCTTCCAGACCACAGAGGTACTTCTCGAATCTCTCACATGCCCAAACACTCGCCAAACACTCCTTCTCTATCTGTGCATATCTAGTCTCGGCCTCTGACAGACGACGTGAGCAGTATGCCACAGGTTTCCAGTTTCCATCGTGCAGTTGCAGTAGTACTCCACCTATACCATAGCTGCTGGCATCGGCTGATACGGCAGTAGGTCGATTCACATCATAGAATTTCAGAACTGGAGAAGTAGACAGAATGTCTTTGATGCGTTGAAATGCTTCCTGCTGAGAATGGTCCCACATCCACACTGACTTGGATTTCAACAGTTCATATAGTGGCTGGCCCACTGTCGACAGATTTGGGATATATTTCCCTAGGTAGTTAAACATGCCCAGGACACGCTTGAGGTCATGCACGTTCTGTGGTGGAGGGAGCTCGCGGATTGCCTTGACTTTATCAGGGTCAGGTCTCACACCTGATTTGTCAATTTCTTGGCCCAAGAAGTGAAGCTTGTTTTGTCTAAACTTACATTTTTCTCTATTCAGTTTAAGTCCGGCTGACTCGATCCTTTCCAGTACCTTGCTGAGACGCTGGTCGTGCTGTTCAGGAGTGTCGCCGTACACCAGTATGTCATCCATGTAGATAGCCACGCCTTCCAGGCCGTTGAGGGTTTCTGTCATTTTGCGCTGAAAAATGCATATCTCCCAAAGGGTGTGATAAAGGTTAATTTACTGCTTTCTGGATGGAGAGGAATCTGCCAAAACCCGGAGGCAGCATCCAATGATGTGAATGTGGTTGCTCCACTAAGTTTTGCAGGGATTTCCTCTGCAGTAGGAAGAACATACCTCTCTCTTCGTACAGCTTCATTTAACCTCTTTAAATAGACACAGATCCGCACTTTTCCATTTTTCCTTGGGACTGGTACCATTGGCGCGCACCAATCTGTAGGATCAATCACAGCTTCAATCACATTATTCTCCTCCATACGCTGCAATTCCTCTTTAACCTTCTGCAAAAGTGGCAAAGGGACACGACGGGCAGTGTGCACTGTGTATGGCTGAGCATTCTCTTTTAACAGGATTTTAACTGGTTCTGTTTTAAGTGTTCCATGCTCACCAAATGCTTTGTGTACTTCTTCAACACGCTTCACAAGCCCCATCGACATTGCTGTGTCTCTGCCCAGCAAATTGTTTGCATTATTGCCACTGATGACATACACAGGAAAAGTATATGGTTTTTCTTTGTATTCTGTGAAGGCTTGAAATTTTCCTATACAGTCCAACTGACCACCCGGGCTGCACAGTGTGACATTAGATGGCTCCAATTCCTTCTTAGGAACTAGTTCGTTAAATGTCTTTTGTCCCATAATGTTTGCATCTGCACCCGTATCAGTTTTAAAATTGACTGGTGTTGTTCCAATTGTAAGCTGTATGGTCCATGGGTCATCATTTCTGTCTGTTTTTGTGACTGCGCCCAAAAAAAATGGTGTCTGGGAAACTGTCTCTTCAGTGACTTCTCTGACTGATTTACTGTGACACTTCTTTTCCCAGTGACCCACCTTTTTACACTTGTTGCATGTTGACTTCATGGCTGGGCACTTTTCAGGATCTCTGTGTTTGAATTTTCCACATCTTCCACACCATGAGTCTTTTTGCTCTCCACTTTTTCCCTTCCTTGGTTTAAATGGAGATCTTCCTCTGCCTGCTGTTTTTCCCTGGATCTCCTGCACCGTGGCGTGTGCCTCCCCCTGCTGGTGAACCTGGAGGACAACCTCCTCGTACTGGCGAACTGTTTGAATGGTTTGGGCAAGTGTTAGATCAGCCATCATCTGCAGTTTACGTGACAGCTCTTTATCAAGGATGCCCACAACAATTCGGTCACGGATATGTTCATCTCTCTTTACACCAAAGTCACAGTGTTCTGACATCTCAAAAAGGGCTCTGATAAACATTTCCACTTTCTCACCGGGCCGCTGCAGCCTCTGGTGAAAACAAGCGCGCTCATGGATCACGTTCCGTTTGGGACAGAAGTACTCGTCGTATTTTCCTAACACAACGTCAAACTTCTTTTGATCCGCTTCCTCAGTAAATGAGAATGATTTCAAGATGTTTTCAGCTTCGGGGCCCATGGCGTAAATCAGTGAACTGACCTGAATTTCGCCGTCCTCTTTATTCAGTTTTGTAGCCGTCCGGAAACGCAGAAAGCGCTCTTTCCAGCCCGCCCATTCATTTGGACGATGAAAAGGAAAACTTTCCGGGGGATTAAACAAGGCCATCTTGCTGAAGCAGAGCGTCCGTCAAGCACTTCTGACACCATGTAAAGAACTGAGGTCCACACGAATAGTGGTTTCAACAAAGTTCTCTTTTAAAACTAGGAGCGGGAACATTAACAGGCGGCAACATCAACACATCGCCATTTTCATATCTATATCACTCGGTGAAGGTCAACTCTGACCTGTGACGTCACCACAGTCTTAAAGGCACAGCACACACAATTATCACATTATATGACATATGAGAAAAAAATTGCAGATTTAATCATCTTCCCCTCATCCCCTCCTTGATTTATTCCTGTGAGGTTGCCCACCCCTGGCATGGCGCAGCCCCTCAGGTTATAGTCAGCAGGGAGCTCCATCTGAAGCAGCTCTGACTGTCTGACAGTTATTACAGTCTGACTGTTCCATCAGCGTACATCAGTAGCTATTCCAACATGCTTACACACCATGTGGCCTCCCTGATTTGGCAAGCCAGCCCATCATTTTACATCCGCTGCAGATGAGCAGGGCAGATAATCTCATCATCACATATGAAGGAATTCAGTGACAGAACTGTTTCTCAACCTCAGATCTGCATTTTATCTTAATTGCAGCCTAATAAAGTCCTAAAGCTGAGAGCTGCAAGTTTCCAATCTTGGTCAGCAGTGGAAAAGAACCCAGGTTGCTGTGGGGGGTTTGCTGGCGTAGGCCCCGTGGCAGGAGAAACTCCCCCTGAAATGCCCGTCTCCCGCTCACTCGCTAACTCAAAACACTGGCTTTGTTCAAAGCTGCCAGCTGTGACATAACGTCACATTCATCTTCATTAAAAAAGCAAACCACAAAGTGTTTTTCTGTTTTCAATTATCAGTGCTTCTCTGTTACCCTTTAAATGCAGATTCTTTCTAAATCAGCAGAAGGGAAACCAAAGTCCCACCCAGTGGACTGTAAAGGTGTTTATCTGAACACACACACCAGGACAGGACTTAAACACAAGGACATTCGTTAATGAGACTGTCAAATTAGTCCTCACGAGTCAGCAACCGCCACTGTGGTAATTCTGAGCAATTTTTGACCCACCAGCACTCTGCATAGAGCTGCAAAACATATCTAAGACTTAAAATGAAGGTAAAATAGTGAAGTTATAAGAATACAATTTGTTAGGTCCATAACTCACTCACAACTACCTAGTGGGGAACAGGTAGACTACTGCCCCCCCCCACACACACACACACACACACATGGCTAGACGGGTTATTCTGCCGTCTGTGACCTTTTAAAGTTCATGAAAATAAAAAAAACAGCCATGTTCCTACAAAACTAAAATAATCCTAGAACATATATATACAACCAAACTTTCAAAACAACAACAACCAGCAACAGTTAATATGTACATCTACACTTTGTTGCTAGCACACCCACCCCACAACTTGGGCATCTCACAAAAGACATATTTCAAATGCAAAACAACAGTGTTGAGGATTTTTTTTTTAAACAACAGGGGAAAAATGCAACAAGCACATGTAGAACACATTAACCATGTGACTCTTGGGCAATAAAACATATTAACATTACAACCACCATGTTAATAGCCACCCTACAGTCACCTTACAGTCCCGCTGGAAGACCCACCCCCTGGATTTCCGTCTGGCGGATCCCTCCCAGAGCACCTTTGTCTCTTCGCCTCTGGGGATGAGCCACGTCGGCGTTTCTTCTTGTCAGCGTGCTGCAGCTCGTTGGGGTGTCTCCACGAGTCATCGGACAGCCCCAGATAGCCGTTCTCCCGGGCAGCCACCACCCATAGCTGCCCCTGGTCAACCCGTCGTTTTCTCTTTTTGTGGACCCCCTCAGTCTGGACTCCCCCCTGGGCCGAACCTTTTCATCGACCTGTTAAGGAGCTCGACTCGGCTTCAAATGCCCACAATGTTTTGACCGGGCTTCTCTTCTGGGACAAACTGTTCCACCGACCTGATCCAAAGCCCTCCTCAGCCTCCAGCGTTGCTGGTTGGCGTGTCGTGCTACCGTACCAGCCGGTCCTGCTCCGCTGTCTTTCATTTGAAGCGTCGGTAAAGCCGTTATAGCTCCTTGCTTCACGTTATCACCAGGCCAAACTCCGGAAGCAGAGGCAGCTATCTTCTTGGCTCCATCTGCCATCCCAGGTGTTCCCCCACGCTGTCCAGTTCCCACATCCAGGGTATCTTGGACACTGGCACTGGAACCCTGCCCCAATGGCCCTGGATGGTAATGGTGCAGATCATCTCCCAGAATACTAGGCCAGTCAGTGTCCCAAACCACATCGTCGTCCACGTACAGAACCTGTCGGTCCCATAAACCACAGCCCGACCATTCTTCTCTGACGCCGCTTTTGATTGTAAAGCCCACGCCGTAGAACATATTACATCCCATTATGTTTGACCCACTAGCAGTCACCACGAATTGGATGTTGGACATCATTGCCGACTTGTACTGTGCCGTTAACTCCAGCAAACCCACAATGGCTAACTTGTTTCTTCCATAGCCACAGTATGACGTCGACAGTCCTCTCACATGGTAATGCGGGAACAGACTCCTCACAGTGGGCCAGTTCAACACAGAAACCGACGCTCCCGTGTCCACCAACAATAGCACTTCCACGCCGTCCAGTATTACGCCGCAGTACATTCGCCCATCTGTGCTCGGGGAGACGGTATGAACAACCGTAGGAGTCGTGGTAGGGGAACCTGCTTCACGTCATCCGTCCCCTGGCTCAAAATTTTTGCAGGCCCTGGCGAAATGATGTAAAAGTCCGCACTTGCCACAGCACTTGCCTTTCGCCAGACACTCTCTTGCCTTGTACCGGTGCCTGGTGGACCCACAGCCATAACACTTTGGCAAACCTGGGTCGGACCTAATTTTTATAGCAGCAGCATATTCCTCTTCATCCATGCTGTCTTCGCTATCTGGGTCCACAGCCAGCACCTTCAAACATGGTTTGGTGTGCCCAGACGTGGTTCTCTCACCAAGGTTCTTTGATAGTTTCTCAGCCGCTTCAAATTGTTGCGCTATCTCGACTGCCATGGCCAACGTCAGTTCACCCGAGAATGTGAGGAGCCTTGACCGTGCTGCAGACTCTCCTGTCTGCTGGTGGTGCTGCCGAAACTGGATTCTTCGGACTATGACGTTTTCCGGAGTGCGAAAATAGCATGCCATTAGCCTGACCACGCCGTCAAAACTGTCAGCCCCTCCTAATGTGCCAAGAATCCATTGTCCCTCCATGCCAAGATTATGGACCAAAATAGCTCTCGCACACAGTTTCTCTAGTTCACCGAGGTTTAGGGACACCAGATAATTCTGAAAAGACACGTACCACCTTGCCCAGGGAACAAGTGGCTCTCCCGGAACCTCCAAAAACGACCGAATGGCAGAAACAACTCTCTCCATACCTTTATCGTCGTCACCAAATGTCATGTCCATAACTCACTCTCACAAGGAACAGGCTGGAGGTGCAATGAACGTAACTTTATTATGAATGAACCACAACAATACAAGTGCTCCGTACAGGCCAAGGGGTCGACGGCAAAAGAGACCAAGTCTCTTCCGCCTGTGCCTTTTATACCCCAGGTGACGGTGGAACCGGAAAGGCGGGGCCATCACCCCCACTACACCCAGAACCATACTGTATCATATTATATACACTACACAATTGACTGCCCCTGTCACAGCCCATGAAGCACTACAAAATTACAGGGTACTTTCTGTGTACTTTCATCCTAAGCAGTGGTGTAAAACTGTGTTGGCTGGTGAAATATCAGGGTAGCAAGCTGTGTTTTAATTACAGGGTACTTTTCATGTACTTAGCCTGAAATAACCCAGTACTTACAGGGATCTGGGGCTGTGTTGTATCTTGTCCAAGAAATTACTCCATAATTTACTGGTAATTTACCCTGCGAGTTGAGCTCGAAGTAATTATTTATGTTAGCAGGACTATGTAAAAACTACTGCATGGGCTTTGGATGAAATTTTCACCAAAGGTGGCCCCTGGCCTAAGGATGAACCCATTAGATTTTGGTGATGCTCTGAGAGTGCATACCTCTGCCAAGGCTCTTGTTTGTACAGCAGGCTTACACAAAAAACTACTGGATGGATTTTGATGAAATTTTCACCAGAGGTGGCCCTTTGGCTACAGACGAACCCATTAGATTTTAGTGATGGTCTGAGAGCGCATAGCTCCGCCAAGGCTCTGTCTTCTTACATCGTGTCAGCAAGATTACTCAAAAAACTACTGGACAGAGTTTGATTAAACTCTCACCAGAGCTGGCTCTTGGGCTACACACGAACCCATTATATTTTGGAGGTGATCCATGAGTGCATACCTCCACCAAGGCCCCGTCTGGCAGTATACAAAGGGACGATGGTGGGGAGGTATGGTCAGATGCATGGACAAAGGGAGGGATGAGATGAGAGAGAAGTTCTTTTCTTTTTTTAGATTTGAACTTCTCAGTGCCCCCAAACACAATAATGCATAGTGCCCCCCCGCCCCCTGAAAAAAAAAAAAAGTTTTTAGAAAGGGCCCTGGTACAAATTCTGGGCACTCTACCCACAGACTTGTAGCCCTTTTGCCACAGGTTATGAGTAAAAGTGCCACATGTGTCCCCGGAACTGCAGGTCGTGGACCTCTGCTCTAAGGGGTTGAAAAAACTGAAACAAGACTAACACTGGTCTGCAGAATTGTATTTTTCTCTTATGAAACCATGCATTAGAGTTGTGAAGTGAACATATTTGTCACTGTCACATCTCATACAAAATTATTTAGTAGTTCTCATTCCCTCTGAGCCTGTGGAGCCATGTCAAACGCGCCAGCATAAAAAGTTTTTAAAAATATGTCACGCTTTCAGCAGGAGAGCCACAAAGGGGCTTTGATGGAGACACCTGGAGTTGTTCTGATGGTGTTTGTGCTCGGTGGAGGTGCCCCGCCCTTACTGGGAGCTGTTTATAGTTCCATCAGGCTCACACAGGCACGCCTCAGCGCGGGGGCTTTGTACTGGATGGTGGGGTGTTTAATCTCTGCCTTATTAGCACCTGTCGGCCTGCCACCATCCCCTCCTCTCCCGCACAGGCCCCCTTCACAAAAGTGGTCCTGACTCAGGGGTCTGCAGCCTGTGGGTCCAGAGCCACTGACAGAGTTATGAGGAAAAATGTTACACATCTTGAAGATTAACAAAAAAATTGCAAATTTAGTAGAATAATGGGTGCAAATTATGAGAACAAAGTTACAAATCTACATAAAAAAAGTTGCAAATAAATGAGAAAAAGTTGCAAATTTATGAGAAAAAAATGCAACTCTATAAGAAAAGTTGCAAATTTCTACAGATATTTGTTTTGCATGTATCCTTAGCATTAAATGCATTTTATTCAGTTCTGTAACATGATATAAAAGGTCTATGATGATATTGGGGGGACAAATCTTTTTTTTTTTTTCCAAGTTTGGGGGTGGGACTTGCCCCCCGGTCCCCCCCTTGATTTACACCTATGAGAGACTGCCTCCCTGTTGGTGCGAACAGCAGTCCTCCTGTGTCAGTGTGTGTTTGTGTAAAGAGCATCTGTGTGCACGTCAAGCCTGAGATTTACTCCCTTACATCTGTGTTCAGCTCTTAGACAGCTCAGACCACGCAGTGCCAGAGAACTGAGCTCACTGAGGATCCAGGCTGGAATGCAGCTCCTCTACACAACTGTTTAAAAAAAAAAAAGAAAAGAAAAGCTGCACAAATCAGCGTTTAAGGGCAACACATCACTTTTCCCATCCATCATCCTTATTGTGTCATGCGCAGCTGCAGTAAGCACGTTTCTCTTGTGACTGTAACACCTAACACAGGGACGGTAGCGTTAGGACTCAGGCGTGTGTAAAGTTTTCTTTTTCACCTCTGACGAAGTAGCTGTATTTCTTTTCACTGAAGCAGTGCCTACCCAATGCCAGACATCCATGGACGTCTTTTTTAGGGCTAAATCAGGTCAGTCTGTTATTGTCCTTATTTAGCGCAAACATAGGCTTTGAAATTGGACTTTGTTGAGCCCATCAAAATTTTCCTTAAAAAATATGTTAAAAAATGCTCTCGACTTAGAAGGTTTAGCTCAGGTCTATTGCCCGCGGGCCACATGCGGCCCAGAACCAACCTCCGAGTGGCCCGGGCCATGCCAAGGAAATATAAATTTAAGAAAAAAATATGAAGGAATGACGGTCCGCAAGCACACACACGAACAACGCACGTGACCATCATCCGCGTGGAGTTCAGAAACGCCTTGCCCATGTGAGCGTTCCAGTCGACAGGCAGAGTGTCTCTCTAGCGTCACTGTCCGAGAGAAGCATGAGCTTATTAAAGTACTTTGAACGTTGAAAAAAAGCAGAAGAGGTATGTAAGCAGTGGAGGCATTTATGGTGGTTTTAACCCGCTGGTAACGGGAACAATAATGAAGAATTGCTTTGCAAGCAGGTGTGGTTAGACTTCATACTGTATGCAGGGAAAGGCAAGAGTGACTGAATCGCTGATGATTGACTTCACCAGCTACTACAATATGATAGGGATGATATGATATGGATGGATGACACTGATATGTGTGTGTAATGGAATGTGTAGTTATAAAAAGAGGTTCCTACTCACATGTGGTGATTTAAAACAAAACAAACCACAATAGTGTATGTGCAATGTTTGTTAATGTTATCAGTCTTTTCTTGGGGGGTTGTGAACTGAAATGTTTGACAGTTCATTTTTTATTCAGCTGAAGGCACTTTGTGATGTGCCAAGGTCAGTTATGACCAGGATGTAGTATATTTTATTTCAGAAGGGAAACAAATGTTGATGCTACTAACAGTGCACATTGAGTTTTTATGCACTTTGAGATATGCCTGAGTAAGATGTTACCAAAATGGTTATTTACAGAATTCTTTTCATTCTATTTATTTAATTGTTCAAAAAGAAAAATATATCTACTACTTCAAATTCTGCTTAACCCCAGCACTGTTATTGTTATTATGCACTTTTGATGTGCCTTTGTCATGTGCCAAGTGCACATTTAAAATCAAGACAATAAATAAAAAGTGCTTATTTTTCATCATATTGATCTGTGTTGGTTTGAAATTTGTCATTCAACAGATCGCTGAACATGTGCGGCCCAGTTACACACCTTGATTTCAAATTGTGGCCCAACTAATTTTGTACTAGAATAGTGGTGGTGTAGCTGTATTACCATCTAGGAGACATTACAGGACAGTCAAATATAATAGTAACTGTTTTAAACATCTATAGCACTGCTAAACAAACAAATGATTCACTTTAACAAGTCATAGTACCACTCCCTCCCATTTTGTTGTTTTTATTTTATTTATTAATCAACTTTTATATTAATTTTAGATGCACCTGTTTATTTGGCCTTAAATTATTGTAGTTGAGTGGCTTTTAATCTTTGTTTGTGGTACTCTTTCTGTTTTTCAATAATCGTTTGGTCTGGTGTGATATTGTGGTTTTTATTGGTGCAGTGTAAATTTGTGAGAAAGGTGTGATTCTGAAAGCTACTGCAGTATTTTAAGCTGGTTTTATGCTTTGTGTATCTACTTGAGCACGAGGCCCTGTGGAGTCCTTCTATAGCTGAGCGCATGCAGCCAAAATTTTATGTGAACAGAATACATTGGCATGAAAACAAAGTGTGTGATTTAAAAAAAAAAAAAAATCACCTTCAGTGGGAGCCCTGATGTTGTTTCTCTGCAAGGAGACAGTCACATCTAGGGAGAGTTGCAGGGGCAGCAAGCTTGTAAAAGCATTATTCACAAATTTAGCATAAGGTGCAAATGGATAAATGTAAGTTAGGTACAAATTTGCATGAATTAAAGGTGCAAAAATATGATTAAAAAAGTCAGTTTAAAAATTCAAAAAAAAATTCAAAAAGTCACTAATTCCATTTTTTTTAATTTAACCAGCATCTAGATGAGCATAGCAAATTTCCAAGAAAAAGGTTGAAAATCACAATTTATGAGAAAAAATAGTTGCAAATTTACAAGAAAAAAGTTTCAAAGCTACAAGAAAAAATTGCAAATTTACAGGAAAAAAGTTGCAAATTTTTGAGAAAAAAAAATTCAAATTTACAAGCAAAAAGACTGCAAATTTACCAGAAAAAAAGCTGAAAATTTACAAGAAAAAAATGAGCAAATTCATGAGAAAAAATTTCAAATCTATGAGAAAAAATGCAAATTTACAGGAAAAGAAATTTGCAAAGTGATGGTAAAAAAAAATAGCAAATTTATGAAAAAAGAAGTTGCAAATTTTTGAGAAAAAGTTGTACATTTACAGGAAAAAAATTTGCAAATTTATGAGAAAAAAGTTGTGAATTTTTAACTTCTTTTGCATTTCTGCTTAGAATTGGTGCTTCAAATTCACATTTATTCAGTTACATAACATTATTTTTAAAAAAGGGTTATGATATTGGGGGGACAATTCTGTTTTTCCATAATGGGGGAGATGTTCCCCCCATGATTTACACCTATGAATGGGGGATGGGGGTGGCAGGTTAACAAGGGGGATGGCATCCTCCCTCATCCCCTTCAAATAATCTACTGCATAAAAGGGTCGTGGATCGACTTGCTCCCAGTCAGTGGGTCTTTTGTGGTTGGAAAGTAACGCTCAGATTCTTTAACAATGATTGTTTTTTTTTAAATCCATTTTGGCTAGCTAGTTTGTGGGTTTAATTTTCAAACATCACCGCTAGCTAAAGAGGTAGCTGTGTGTCAAGACCGTGCCAGTGTTATTTTTTGAGTTGCTGCCCTGACGAATAAGCTAAAAATATCTCTGAAAAGGGGTTTCAAGGACTAAAATTGTCCCTGGTACTCCCAGTGGGAATGCACAAAAAAAAAAAAAGAGAGAAAGTAGAGCTGCATTTTTATAACATTCCTGATGTGGGAACATGGCTTCTTACTCCAAGGTTGTGGCCATACACCTGGTCTTTTGACGCTGTCTGACTTGTGGTTGGATGATCTAAAACAAGAGTGAGTGTCTCTGGAGGCCAGGAGCACGCCTGCTGTCAAATGCTGAACCAAATTTTGGCCCCTGAATACTCCAAACTTTAAATGAACATTCAAGCATTTTCAGGGTGTGTCAGAGTAGAGAGCGCTCCAACCGAAATGCACAACATGTAGAGGGAAGATGTAGCAGATCCTCCATCATTAGGAGGAGGATGGAATAATAAACAGCATGTGGGAGAGAGGAAGATAAACTTGAAGAAGAGAAGGTACAGGGAGTGGATGGGTGTGTTGGGATGAAGAGCAGGGACCATATTTAGACAGCTGATTCATTGCACAGGCATCCCCAACTCGCCATTCTAATGTCTTCCACCTCTTTCCCCATGTGGAACCAGCCACAGCCCCGTTCCTCCCTACGACTCTCCCACATACTCCTCGCTCCTCCACGCCTCGTGCACCATCCCAGCTGGGTTACCTCTCCTCTGTTCCTTTCACTCCCTTGATTGGATCATTTTTCTCATCTGCGTAGTTGCTGAAGTCAGTTTAGTTATTCCAGGGTGTTTTTTATGATATCCTTCCCTATAATCATAAACCTTTAATATCATGTTCGAAGCACCAATGCTAAATACAAAAAAAGCTTGCAAATTTGGTATATTTCTTATGATTTGCAACTTTTTTGTTTAAATCTACAGCTCTTTTCTCATAAATTTGTATTTTTTCTTTTAAATCAGCAACTTTTTCCTCATAAATTTGCTACTTTTTGTTGTAAAGTTGCAACTTTTTTTAATCAAATTGTGACTTTTTCTTTAAAATCTGCAACTTTTTCTCATAAATTTGCAACTTTTTCTTTTAAATTGGCAACTTTTTTCCTCAGAGTTGCAAGTTTTATTTAATCAAATATGACCTTTTTCTTATAAATTTGCTACTTTTTCTACATGAATTTGCTACTTTCATAGTTTCAGATGTACAAGAAAAATCTTTAAAAGTTATGAGTAAAGTTGCAAACCATATAGAAAAAGTTTCAGTTGTAAATTTGTGTGGAAAAAGGGGTAACAAATTTATCATGAAAAGTGGCAAATTTATTAAAAAATTGTTTTTTAAAAAAAGTACTAAGTTTCGGAGAAAATTTACCAGGAAAAAGTTGTGCTTCCCAGAAGTGTTACAAGTTTGCAAAACAACTCAATTTTTTTCTCATAGATTTGCTACCTTTTCTCTTAAAATTGCAAGTTTTCCCCCCTTAATTTGCAACTATTTTCTAGTAAATTTTCAACTTTTGTCATAGAAGTTTGTGACTTTTTCATGTAAATTTGCAGCTTTTTCCTTGTAAATTTGCATCTTCTTTTTTCTTGCATATTTGGAAGGGTTTTTTTTTTTGTAATTTTGACTTTTTTCCTCCCAAATCTGTGACTTTTTCTTGTAAATCCTCAACTTTTTTCACATACAGTTTAAACTTTTGTCTTATAAATTTTACTTTTTTTTACTCAAAATTTTGTAACTTCTTTCTCATAAATTTGCATGCTTTTTTTAATCATAAATATCATTTTTTTCTGGGAAGGTCCATACCAGAGCACTGAAGAGGAGAGTCCGGCCATTGGTCGAACCTCAGATTCAATACACACAGTATAACCCATCACTGATATCTTGATTCTCAGAAAATAGTTTTTACATTCCCGTGTGTAGCTACTCCTTGAAAACAACAAGAGCAGCGTCGGCTCATTTCAGAGCAAGTCAGTTGATCCCCCGAGATTCTCGAAGAGATTTCACATCACACTGTATGAAAATCTGCTCAAGACTAAACTAGTCCACAGCAGGAATGTTCCACAGACCAGTCCAGTCCAGTCTGTCTCTTGAGCAAAATCATCACAACTTCTTGTGTGGTTAGATTGGAAAGTTTGCTCACCTCACAGTGGTCCATGCCATCTGTGACCTCATCAGCCCTTCACTGTGAGTCCTTTACGTAATGAAGTATTAGAAAGTTGGAAAAAAAATCCATCCATGACTTCAACGTTACATGTTCTTTTCTCTGACAGTTGCAGTGTCTCTAGAAACTGGGGCAATGTTGATGCTTAAATAGTTATTTTCTTTGCCCCCTGAGCAGACACGATGGGTTTACAGGTGCGAGTTCAGGTACCGTCAGTGTTGTTACCTCAGCTGATGAAGCAACCTCAGCAGAGCACAAAACAAAAAGGAATAAAAAATGTGCAAATATTTTACTCTTAAAGCAAGATTCATTAAAGAGGAAATACTTTCTATTGTGGAGGAACGAAATAAGTTCAGGCGAGACACGGCGAGCTGAAGGTTTAAGAGTTTTATTCCCCCATCATCATGAGACACACTGCAGCGCTGTGAGCTGTTCGTGCGCTAGTTAGGCATGTCAAGTCAGCACATTTATACAGACGAGAGAGAATGCATGGCACATTTACATATTGATATACATAACCGTCAATACATATCAGTTGCTTGATTAACTGGCGCCAGACTCCTCTCCTTACTCCGGGGATGTATAACAATAGGACAAAAGAGAATGCAAGGCACATTTACATATTGATATCAGTCCATACATATCAATCGCGTGATTAACTGGTTTCCCCCAAGGGGCTCCCTGTTTGTATGCAGTCCCTGCTGAGTGTGAATCTTATCAGTCTGCATTGTGCTGGGTGCCCACACCTGTGCTGGGTGCCCACACCGCTCCCCCTAGAACGGTCAGAAGGGGTTGTGACACCCCCTCCCCCTGTTTGGGATCCAGCTCTGTTAGAACTGTCGGAAGGCATGTCAGTCCGTGAGAGGGACGGGCAGTGTGCTCCGCTCCAAGTTCCAGCATGTTGAAAGACCGTGGATCATGGGCGCACGGGCCGGTGTGTTTCGTGCGGAATGGAACCAGACAGCGATCGGCCGGCTTTGGGAGGGAGGTGTGGGAAAAGCTCTGTGCAGGAGGAGGTTGAGGGGGTGGGAATAAGCGAGTGCCGGTCCGGGATGTGGTGTCTGGGCCGCACAAAAATTGCATGTGGATCCGCAATGGTGAGGAACTTTTCACGTTAAACGTGGCGGAGAGCCACAGCGGCTGTGAAAAAATTACATCTCTGACTTCTCTCGTGTTTTGGTCCATCGAGGATGTGGGGAAAGCGAGCGGCCCAATTCCCCGAGGATGCGTAGTGGCTGTGATAAACTGAAGCTGTGTCAGGGACTCGGCAGTTTGGCTTTAGGTGCTGGAAACAGCCCTAAAGTCATCAGGGAAAGCAATCGGCTAAATTCCCCTTGTGCGCCGTGGCTGGAAAACTCATACAAAGTCCTGTGTGCTGGCCGCACGTTCCCCGTGCGCGAAGGTGCGCGAAGAGCCCTGAAGGTTCCGAGGGTGGCGATCGGCCATGTTTCTCCGGCATGTGCAGTGGTGGAGAACGATGTATCAGTCTGTGGAGCTGGTATTGTCCCGTGTGTGGCGCGCACTTGGCGCCGTGACCACATAGCTGAAAGTCGTGCTGTCCTCGTCATCCTGCTGAGTGCACACGTGGCTTCTGTGCACGGAAGGTCCGCTGTCTGGAGTTTAGTCAGAGTCGGGGAGCTAGGTGGAAATCAGCACAGTCGGCGTCGATGATTGTCCCCGTTCAGTCTGCTTCCTTCGTTCGCTCGTGTTGATCATGGTGCTGGAAAAAGATCAGGCGAGAGTCGCACCATGACACGTGCTGAGGCTTCCTGTCCGGGTCATCTCCGGGGTGTTCGCCTCGTGTTCCATTCTTTGTCAAGGGTCACCAGTGTGGAGGAATGAAATAAGTTCAGGTGAGACATGGCGAGCTGAAGGTTTAAGAGCTTTATTCCTCCATCATCATGAGACACACTGCAGCGCTGTGAGCTGTGTGTGCACTAGTGAGGAATTTTACATTACTTCGTCAGCTCTTTTATACAGACAAGAGAGAATGCATGGCACATTTACAAATTGATATACATAACTGTCCATACATATCAATTGCTTGATTAACTGGTTGTGCCCCAAGGGGCTCTCTGTTTGTATGCAATCCCTGCTGAGTGTGAATATTATCAGTCTGCATTGTGCTGGGTGCCCACACTGTTATTTTTTTATTTTTTTTTTTTGCAAATGCTGTGACAGTACCCAGAGGTCTTAATGAAATGTTTGTGACATGTGACCCTACCAGTGTGTTTTTTCACGGTTTTTCCAGTGGCAGCCACTCCAGTTACCAAATTCGGGTGAAGAGCACTGAAAAGTGAAAATTTCCCTTTGAAACGTTCTTTTTGCATTATGCAATTAACTAATTTGGAACTACCTCAAACACTGAAAATATATTTGTGATGAAAGCCTTAGAGTTAGGGGCATGAAGAAATACCTTAAAATCTGATTAGGTGATGTACAACACAATACAGATGCAAGAGGGTTTTTAAATATAATCAGTAGTAGGCGACTTGTTGGTTTTTAAAAAGAGGGTGGGGGATATTCTTCAGTTTAATGTAAGGTACAAATGTACATATAAATGTGTATAAACAACTTTTGGATACACTCGGAAAGGAATTAGGAAAGCTTAAACTGTGGTTTGATTCAACCAAATTAACGCTTAATTTAAGTAAATCAAAATTTATGTTTAACAACCATCACAACAACTCAGTATCTAAACTCAGTGTAAATGGTGTAGAGATTGAAAGAGTATCCGAAATCAAATTTCTTGGAGTAATAATTGATAATAAACTGTGTTGGAAGTCACATATTAATTATATTAAAGGTAAAATATTCAAATCAATTGCAATACTACATAGAGTGAAATATTTGCTGAATCAACCCACACTATATACTTTGTATCATTCATTAATACTCCCATACATGACATATTGTACTGAAGTATGGGGAAATACATATAAAACAAACATATATCCACTGTTTATGCTTCAGAAGAGAGCTATTAGAATAACAAACAAAGCTGCTTACAGGGAACCAACAAACCCATTTTTTCTCAAATTAAAAGCTCTCAAGTTGAAAGATCTGGTTGATTTTAAAACTGCAGTAATAATGTTTAAAGTGAAGAATCTATCACTGCCCGCAAATGTCCAAAAGTTGTTCCAAATAAGGGAGAAACAATATCATTTCAGAGGAACATGTACTGTATATTTCAAAAACCTTCAATGAGAACTACCACCAAGCAACACTGTGTTTCAGTGCAAGGAGTTAGATTACGGAACGATTTTGGACCTGAATTAAAATCATGTACAACGCTTGGACAATTTAAACAAAAACTAAAGGAAGAAATACTCC
The DNA here is from genome assembly GCA_020510985.1 of Pholidichthys leucotaenia. NCBI lineage: Eukaryota > Metazoa > Chordata > Actinopteri > Cichliformes > Pholidichthyidae > Pholidichthys > Pholidichthys leucotaenia. The sequence goes on along the minus strand of CM035836.1, from coordinate 462,045,858 downwards.
AAACATATATACAAGATGACATGTAAAATCACATAAGAATTATCATATCCAGTCTGTGTTGTGTTGTTGCTTAGTTTTGTTTTGTTTTAGCTTTGTTTTGTTTTGCAATTACTTTTATTTTTTTGACTTCTTAGCTGGAACATGGGTGGGCAATATAAGCTGCAGCTTCAGCCATCACCCTCTTCAGATAATTTATGTTGAACTGTATAATCTGAGGAGTTATTGTTTAATTCGACCTCGTTGGATTTTTTTCCCCCTGGTATATTGTTCTGTTCCTTTCTTTTAATCGTTTAATCTACCTGAAATAAAGATTCATTCATTCTTTCATTCAATGTGAATCATGTACAAATTTGCAAGAATAAAGGTGCAAAGATATAAGATGTCATTTTTTTAAAAAGTTACAAATTCCAATTTTAATTACACAGAATAAAAATTTTACCAGCAATGCAAATTTACGAGAAAAAGTTAAAAATTTACAGGAAAAAAATGCTAATTTTTCAGAAAAAAAACATGTAAATTTACAAGAAAAATGTTGCAATTTTTTGGAGAAAGAAAATTGAAAATTTACAGGGAGAAAAAGCAACAAATTTATAAGAAAAAGTTGCAAGATTGAAATTTACAGGGAAAAGTAGCAATTTGTTTTAGACAAATCATATTTTTTGAGGAAAAAATTCACAATTTTTTTAAGATTAAAAGTTGCAAATCTACGGAAAAAGTTGAACATTTACAAGAAAAACATTTGCAAATTTTTTTGAGGAAAAAAGTTGCACATTTTTAAGAAAAAGTCACAAATGTACAAAAAAAAAGTCACAAATTTATGAGAAAAAAGTTGCAAATCTGCAAGAAAAAAAGTTGGAAATTTAGAGGGGAAAATTTTTTTTACAAAATTTATGAGAAAAAGCCACAAATCTATGAAAAAAGTTGCAAATTTACAAGAAAAAAGTTGCAATTTTTTGGAGAAAGAAAATTGAAAATTTACTGGGAAAAAAAGCAACAAATTTATAAGAAAAAGTTGCAAGATTGAAATTTACAGGGAAAAGTAGCAATTTGTTTTAGACAAATCATATTTTTTGAGGAAAAAATTCACAATTTTTTTAAGATTAAAAGTTGCAAATCTACGGAAAAAGTTGAACATTTACAAGAAAAACATTTGCAAATTTATGAGAAAAAAAGTTGCAAACTTATTTAAAAGGATTGAAATCTACAGGAGACCCGGAACTTCCGACCATAATTCATCTTTGTTTAGACAAAGACCTGTGTGGCACATTAACATGACATAACGCCGGCGCCGCTCTCACACCCTTTACTCTTCCAGCGGCTCTGGCACTTCCTCCTCTCGCCGGGGGGCGCATAGTCCTCACTGTCCCGTCTGACAACCCCCCAGTGATGCCTCCTCTTTTGGTCCATTGTCTCCCCTCTTCCTCAGCTGCCTTCTCTGGGTGGAGAACTCCCACACCATGCCCCCCACAAAATCACCCTTTTTTTTTTTTTAGGAAAAAATTGCAAATTTATGAGGGGAAAAAAGTTGCACATTTTTAAGAAAAAGTCATAAATTTGCAAGAAAAGTCACAAATTTATAAGAAAAGTTGCAAATCTACAAAAAAAAGTTTAAAATTTAAAGGGAAAATGCAAATTTGCAAGAAAAAAATAGCAAATTAACTAACTAACTAACTAACTAACCTGCACTTATATAGCGCTTTTCTAGTCACAAAGACCACTCAAAGCGCTTTCATTAATACTAACCCTCTATTCTAAGGGCCTATAGGAAACAAATATCTAGGGACAATTTAGAACAGCCAATTAACCTAACATGCATGTTTTTGGCATGTGGGAGGAAACCGGAGAAATCCCAGAGTAAACCCACGCAAATTAATACAAAAGTCACAATTTTTTATGAGAAGTTGCAAATCTACAAGAAAAAGATGAAAGATATATATATTTATTTTTTTTTTTTTTTTTTGCATTTCTGCTCAGGATTGGTGGTTCAAAGTCATTTTATTCAGTTATGTAACATGCAGGGCTTGACATTAACACCCGCCCAGCCGGTGTATTTCGGCTGTGGCGGGTAAGACAGCGACTCCCACTAGCCACTTTGGCGGTTGTAGTTTTCTCAAACGTTGTCTAAATAATAAGCCTATTGCAACGTGAGACTACAAAACTACAACTCCCATAAGCACTATCTGCACACACAACGTATTCTTGTTGGTCCACTGTCAGCCAGCTGCAGCCCAGGAGTCTGGCTCCACAGGTGGACCATTTTCTTTCCAGTCTGGAGAACCGGTGATGAACAGACAGCAGCCGCTCTCAGTGATCAGATCACGGAGACAACTGCCCCGCATCTCCTGTTGTCCCAGCAGTGAGAATAACCTGTGTTCTCCCCCACATCAGCTCCTACCTTTGTGGTTAAGTGTGATTATTTTTAGAGCAAGAAGTTCCTCTTTACTGTCCACAATTGTGCAAATTTCAGTTTTTGCATGACAGAGAGAAAAAGTGACTAAACTTTATGTTGCAGTTAAGAGCAAATGAGGCTTCTTCTGATGTGAACTTTTGTTTATCTGTGATTATCTATGATGTCTGTGATTTGCGGCTATTTCATGGAAGTAAAACTTCTACTTCTACTTACAGTATGTATTTTTAATGTGCTGGTCCAGGGGTGTCAAACATGTGGCCCTTAGGCCGAAAACGGCCCACCAGGGGGTCCAGGTTTTTCTCTGAATTTACAGCTTTCTTTCTAGCAAATTTGACTTTTTCTACTGATTGGAATTGTTCATGTAAATTTGAGACATTTTTCTCCTTAAGATGAGACTTTTCTCATCAGTTTTCTTTTTCTTTTTCTTCTTTTTTTTTTCTAGTGAAAATGGGTAGTGTAGATTTAGATTAAATCCATCAGCAACTACTAATGACATCGTGCAGCCCTGAAGGTGTGTCCCAATTCATAGGGGTCGTTTTCAACCCCTACCCCTTGGCCTTTGAGTTCAAGGACCAAGAGGTGGGGGGAGGCAAAGGGGAAGAGGTACAAATGAGAAGTGGGACAAACCCAAATTTACTTGTAATTCACTCTCATATTGCAAATATTTTTCTCAGCTGCTTTACAGTATTGACTCCTGTTAATAATTAAGCAGTGTTTCTCTTGCTATTTTTATGTATGTATAAGGGTCATTTACATTTAAAAAGGTTGTAAATTTAGTTCAAGTAAAATTTAGCATGTGATAGTCAAATTTGATCATATTAAACATAATTTTCCAACCACAAAATTGTGGCCAGTGAAAAGGCTGAGTGGCTAGTAACTTTGGAAAATCACTAGCTACAGTGGTCAGTGAGCAAAAAAAGTTAATGTCAAGCCCTGGTAACATGATATAGAAAGGTTTATGATATAAAGGCATATGCTCTCCTGTTTTCCAGGTTGCCACCCCCCCCCCCCTTCCCTGAGGATGGGGATGTGGGATGGCAGGTTAACAAGTGGGATGATTTTGGGTCATTTTGCTAATGAGGGGAACGACCCCCCCCCCCCCCATCCCCTCTCAAATCAGCCACTGATACTCAGCCTGTTTGAATGTAGAAACTGTTTCCATCTGCCGGTAAAGCAGGACACCCCACTGCATGCTGCTGCCCCAGACATTCATTATCCTTCCTTGGTGGAGGTATGCAGTCTCAGACTAACAAGAAACTCTTGCCTCCAGATCCACCCACCTCATGCTTGAGAGGGATTACCAGCAAATGTCTGAAATTCTTACAACATACAAACATGGCTCTCCATCCACATGTTACTGCCCCACTTCATCTATGCCTGCTGATCTCAGAGGAGCCAGGATCCTGGACTGTGGAAAGAACATTTCACAAACAGCCTGTCAGAACATATTTTGTTCATCCTCCCTGTCTCTGCTTTACCTTCCAGCACAACTCAAACCACCTGCCACGCTGTCTGCATTTCCATCACCAGCATCTCAATTTACTGCATCAGCTTCATCCAACTGATCTGCAAAACTGGTGTTCAGAATGTTTTCATCTCAAAGGATTCAAACCAGATTTGCAGCCCTGAAAAGTGCATTGTTCAGCCTGGTGGTAATTGCCCTCTCTGCTCTGTTCTGCGTTTAAACCCACCGAGAGTGAACCCATTCTTCACACAGGTCCACTCAGGTCCTTATATGGCCATGTGAGCCACAAACGCTCCCGGCTCGTTTTTTTTTACAGGCTGGATTGTGTGTAACAGCTGGGAGCAGCGTGTTTTTGGTGGTCTGCCATGGTCTGACTGTCACAAGGCGACACTGTGACTTCTTCATGTGAAAGACTGTGCTGACAGATTGTGGAGGAGAAGAAGATGAGGGGAGGACGAGGGTGAGATCACAGCAGAGACGGGGAATGGGGAGCAGTCTAAATATAGCAGCTATCACATACTTGTTTGATTGTGAGGAGGAAAGGGCCTTTAGAAGAGTGTGTTCCTGTTTGGTTTTGCAGAGATGTAGACAGGCATGTTTGTTAGCGCAGACCAGGTCATCTTTCAACAGTTTTCAGTCTATTTTTTGCCTGGTCTGATTGTGTTTTGAAGGCACTTCTGTGAGGTATCTGTTTGTTGAACATGCTCGCAAATCCGCTTTAATATTTGATTTGTTGTTGTTGATACAATAGAGATTAGAACAGGTTGTTTCAGTTAAAAACTAAGAGTGGAGAAGCTTCCCTGAAGTATACAAAGTGTATTAGCAGAAGAGGATCATGTAAGTAGAGTACAAGTATTATGTTATGGAGTGAATGCTTGGTATAAGTTCCCTGTAATTAAGGAATAAGTACCTAAGAGTACACCGTAAGTGTTGTAAGTATAGTGTAATTGGAAGGTGATTTGTTATTTTTCAACAATGGGAATATTTGATATTCACAAATTTAGCATGAGATACAAACACATAAATGTGAATTAGCTACAAATTTGCAAGAGTAAAGGTGCAAAAATGATGAAAGATGCCAATTTAAAAACTTTAAAAGTTGCCAATTACAATTTAATCACATAAAATAAAAATTTAACAAGCATCTAGATGAATGTTGCAAATTTACAAGAAAAAGTTGCAATTTTGCAAAAAAAGACAACTTTATGAGAAAAAAGTTGCAAATTTTGACAAAAGTTGCAAATTTACAAGAAAAATGTTGCAAAGAAGAATACTAACCTGGATTTTGATAATTCTAACTCTAATTCTAATACTAACCTAAATGTACCTTAACGTACCTTAAAATATATACCTTATGCTAAACTGGTGAATGCCCCCATCCTCCTTTTTAAAAAAATAAGAAATTGCCTACTGTTAAGACTGAGTACAAAATATGTCTCAGACTGCCTGCATCCCATCCCATCCTTCAAAGCTCTAACATAACTAGTGCATTGTCCGTAGAACCAAGTATTCCTGTCTGAAACAGGTATCCCAAGCAGGCTTTCCAGGCCCAAATGTAGGCTGTGTTTGAAAGTGGAATACAAAGAGGTGGAGCCTACATGTAGACAATCACATGTTAGACTTTGGCAAATATGAAAGGGAGTAAATGGCTCTAAGATTTATTTATTGTGTGAGTATTAATTACAGAATACCTGATTATTGAAAATGAATGGGACATCCAATATTAGTGACTGTTTCAGATCCCTTGTTTATTTGTTTGTCAGATCACTTATTTGTCTGATCTTTTACCATTTACTGTATATTCAAGATAATAGTGTATCTGCACTTTGGGGAATGGGAGTTGTTCAGTCACCATTATAATTATTTTAGTTTATATCACTGTTCATTGATGAGTTCAGTGTAATATTGAATTTCTTCTGTGTATCTTCAATAATAATAGTAATAATGCATAATACATTTTATTTGTATAACACTTTCCAAGGCACTCAAAGACACTTTACTTAAAAAAAAATTAAAGGTTTAAAAACTCATGCAGTGCTATAACAGGACACGTTTACAAATATTTGAGACCCATTGTAGTGCATCATTTTATATTCTTGGAATATTTTGTTATTAAAAGGTTTTTTAAAACTGTAATAACCGAATTAACTACAAAACACCCAACACTATTATACACAGCAGAAGGACCCGTTTGACTACAACCGTTGCACCAGTGTTGCCAATTTGTCAGTAAATATTTAACTAAAATGATTTATTTTGTTATTTTGGGTGTTTTTGTGTCCTGCGTTTGGTCATTAAGTCATTCCAGCCATTCCGCTCCACAGTCATGGTGGTATTATTATCAAGCTTTTAATTTTTATATACTCGCGCAGGAGGGGGGGACTTGCGGTCCTCCATAGTACAGTGGTACCACACGGGTGAAGCAGAAGCAGGGACTCCCATCTACTACTGACTGGGCAGGTTGGGCGTGCCTCCCCGTGAAGGACTGTGGTCTGCCCGGTCGGCCCGCTGCTTCTCCCGACATGTTCTGTGTTGATACACTGGTGTTCTTTGTCAGACCCGGGTCCCCACTGACGCTCCGCCCAGTCTGCTCACATGCCTCGTGTTTGCCACATTTGCTGAATTATCCTTTAGACTTATGCAGTCACGGCAACTTCATGGCATAATTTTTTAAGCATTAAATCTTCAGTATTATCTTTTTCTAGTCAAATTTGTTGCTTTTCTCTTCCTTGCTTTGCTCACAGATCACTGTGGTTACTGATGCCGTGATGTCGCGTATTATCAGTCAGTAGGGAGTCAATGCAAAATCCTATCCAGAGCATGAGGAGACAGTGATGATGAAACTTTTATTGATAAAAATTGCATATTTTGACTGAACAACTCCATACTCGGGGATGCACACCCTCGTAACCTCAGCAAAACACAACACATATAAAATCTGAGGTCAGTCTGACGAACGGTTCATGAGAGAAGTGCGAAACAGACACACTGATGCACACAGACAGAGATTCCGTGCATTTTTAGATGAATAGCTCGTTGGCGGTGGTTGCCTCATTTCCAGTCACTAAAGCAGCCCTTTGATGGATACGCACAGAAAACATGAGCACACGCCTCTGCTCGTTTTGATAGACAGTTTGGATCACAGAGTGGAGAATGAGAAATAGTTATTAGTGTTTTTTCTGCTTTTAAAACAACTCCTAACTCCATGTTTAATGTTAAAAGCTGGGGTTCTGAATGCTCACATGGAAGTTATAAGATGTTAATACAATAACAGTGAATGTTTCAGTGATAAGGCTGAAATCACCATTCATAGATGGAAAAAAAATGCTTGATATGGCTGTATTAAAGTCAGAAGTGGTACTAAATAAAGATGTAGCTGGAAGCTCAGTCTGCTCTTTCTCTTGCTGGAATTCTCATTACTGCAGGAATGTATCCTAAACAGTGCATGCTGGGAAGTCCAGCCAAATTCTACTCTTTTTTTATTAGAACAGTATTGCTTAGGTAGAAACTGTTATAATGTTGCTATTTATCAGTGTTGCCAGATCTCAAAATGAGCGGGCAACTTTATCTGTGTAGACAAGGTCAAAACAAGCAGCTAAGCTCTCAGAAACTAATAAACAAACCAAAATGCCATTCTTTTGTCATGGAAAATGAATAAAAATGAATAAGAAATAAATAATATTTTAACAAAAGGTTTAATTTACAAAAAACATCCATCCATCCATCTTCTACCACTTTTTCAGAGGTTGCAGAGGCAGCAGCTCAAACAGAAGCCCAGGTTTCCCTCTCCTCATCCACCTGCTCCAGCTCTTCTGAGAGGACACCAAAGTGTTCCCAGGACAGCTGGGAGACATAGTCTCTCCAACATGTTCTGAGTCTGTCCCGGGGTCTCCTCCCAGTGGGATGTGCCCGGAACACCTCAAATGGGAGGTGTCCAGGAGGCATCCTGATCAGATGCCCAAACCACCTCAGCTGGCTCCTTTCAATGTGGAGGAGCAGCGGTTCTACTCTGAGCCTCTCCCAGATGACTGAGATCCTCACCCTATCTCTAAAGGTGAGTCCAGCAATCTTACAGCGAAAGCTCATTTCAGCCACTTGTATCCACGATCTCATTCTTTCGGTCATTACCCAAAGCTCGTAACTACAGGTGAGGGTAGAAACGTAGATTGAACGGTAAATCGGCAGCTTTGCTTTACGGCTCAGCTTCCTCTTCACCACAACAGACCGGTACAACGTCCGCATCACTGCAGATGCTGCTCTGATTCGTCTGTCAATCTTGTGCTCCATTCTCCCCTCACTCGTGAATAAGACCCCAAGATACTTAAACTCCTCCACTTGGGGCAGGAGCTCATCCTTGACCTGGAGAGGACAAGCAACCCTTTTCTGGCTGAGGACCATGGACTCAGACTTGGAGGTGCTGATTCTCATCCCAGCCTCTTCACATTCAGTAGCAAACCATCCCAGTAAGATCTGTAGGTCATTGCTGGATGAAGCCAACAAGACAACATCATCTGTAAATGGCAGAGATGAGAATCTCTGGTCACCAAACATGACACCCTCCGTTGCTTGACTGCACCTAGAAATCCTGTCCATAAAAAATTATGAACAAGATCGGTGACAAAGGCAGCCCTGGTGGAGTCCAACTGGAAACGAGTATGACTGAGTGTTTTTTTTTTCCACAATATCTTTATTGAACCTTTTTTTAAACAAACATGACACAAACAATCAAACACTAACACTAAAGTACTACAAAAAAAAAAATGCACTAAAAACACTAACAACCACCAACAAAATCAAGTCTTCAACAATGCTCCTCTGTTTAGTCTAGACAATCCAATACATAAGTATACATATTATGTTCACCAGTTTGGAATTTACAAGGTCCACACACATCATTCACCTTCTTCTTCAAGAGTTATGTTTAAATTTTTTACATGATCAATAAAAGGTCTCCATATATTCTCAAACACACTTTCCTTTGATTTCAGTATATATGTTATTCTTTCTAATGGAAGGTTTGTTAACATCTGTCTTAACCACTGAGTCACATCTGGTCTATGAGTCTTTTTCCATAATAGTGCAATACATTTTTTGGCATTAAGCAAACTGAGGTCTATGAATGTTCTTTCACTTTTATTAAAGTTATGCTTTTCTGGGTACAGACCCAACAAAAACAGTTTAGGATTCAATATGATTTGTTTTGAGATTATTTTTTTAATTGTTACCCTCACCTCTTCCCAAAACATTCTTATTATTCTACATTCCCATACACAATGAAATAGGGTTCCTTTACTTTCCATGCATTTTGTGCATGTATCTGGTATATTTTTGTTATATCTATTTAACTCCTCCGGTGTAACATACATCCGCATTAACCATTTGAAATGTATCAATTTAAGACGTACATTTATTGATTTGGTTTGGGCTTCTGTACAAGCCAATTCCCATTGTTCCTCTGAAATTTCAATTTGCAGATCTTCTTTCCAGTAGTTTAATCTTTTCTGTGAATTTTCACTTGAGGATAGTGTCAACGAGTTATAAAACTCTGAAATAATACCCTTTCTTTTACTATCTTTCATCAACATTTTTTCCAAGGATGAATAAATAGGTCGAGTGAGAGCTTTATTTTGATTTGATCGAATAAAGTTTCTAAGTTGAAGATATTTAAAAAAATGTGCTCTATTAAGATTAAATTTGACCCTCAGCTCTTCAAAAGACATTATGTTATCTGAACATGGCAAATATAAATCTTGAATCTTTTGAATCCCTTTTAAATTCCATACTTTAAATACAGCGTCCGCTCTTCCTGGTTTAAAATATTGATTACCCCATATTGGGCTAAATGGTGACAATAACTGTGGTTCTTTTAAATAATTTTTAGCTTCACACCATATTTTGATCATATGCTTTACAAATGGATTTTTAACTTGTTTTTGTAATTTTTTTGCCGAATCTGAGTATATGAATATGGGAAGAGGTAAAGGTAAATTGTATGATTCCATTTCAGTCCAGTGAGGGAGATCATTTAATAAAAAATAATATGTCATAGACCTCAGTTGTGCCGACCAATAATACAACATAAAATTTGGACATTTCAGACCTCCACGATCAAATGGTAAATATAATAAAGACAGACGTAATCTAGCCCTCCTGTTGTTCCATATAAATTCCACTAACTTTTTTTTAATTCTTGAGAATAAATCTACAGGTGGTGGTAAGGGAATGTATTGAAATAAATAAAGTATTTTAGGTAAAATATTACTTTTAAGTATATTGATTCTCCCGATCATCGACATTGGTAGTGACATCCATCTCTGAATTGACTCATTGATATCTGTCATTAAGGCTTCATAGTTGACACTGGCGACTGATTCTAGCTTAGGCACAATTTGGATTCCTAAATATTTAAACTGATTTACAACGTTGAATTGATTTACCTCAGGGTCTGGGTAATTTCTCTGGGTCTCATTTAGCATTAATATTGAAGATTTAGTTTTATTTATTTTATATCCTGATATTTCCCCCAAATTCTTTATTAAATTCAACAAGGTTGGAATTGATTTTTTTAGATTTGACATAAACAAAATTATGTCATCGGCGTACAGGGAGATTTTATGTTCTGTTGGTCCAACTTTAATTCCATATATTTGTGAATGTAAACGTATCGCCATCGCTAAAGGTTCAATTGCCATAGTAAACAGTAAAGGTGAAAGTGGACAGCCTTGTCGACATCCTCTATTGATTTTTATTGATTTTGAAATATTGTTATTTGTTAGGATTTCTGCTGTAGCATTATTGTATATTATCTGAACCCGTTTTATGAAATTATTTCCAAGTCCAAACCTTTGTAAGACTTCAAAAAGAAAGGGCCATTCAACTCTATCAAAGGCCTTTTCGGCGTCCAGTGATAGGAGAGCTGTATCCGGTGCTTCTTTATTAAAATAAATAATATTAAATAGTCTTCTTACATTATGGAAGCCTTGTCTTCCCTTTATAAAGCCATTCTGATCTCGATTAATAATATTTGGTAAAATTTCTTGTATTCGTCTTGCTAAAATTTTACAGATTATCTTAAGGTCGGCATTTAATAGGCTTATTGGTCTCATATTTTCACATTTATTAGAGGGCTTACCTGGTTTTGGCAGCAGTATAATTAAGGCATTATTCATGTATGATGGTAAATTATTATTTTGAAATGCTTCTAAAACCATTTCCAAAAAAGGTTTTATTAATTTATTCTTAAATTTTTTATAAAGGTCAACTGGAAGACCATCTGGTCCTGCACTTTTTCCTGATTTCATATTATCAATGGCTAGCCCAACTTCTTCTTGACTAATTTTAGACTCCAATATCTCCCTGTTTTCATTTGGAATACACGGTATAGATAGTTCGTTCAAAAACCCATTTAGTTTTGTTAAATCAGATTCATTTTTGGTATCATATAATTTTTCATAGTAATCTCTAAAGGCTCTGTTAATTTCTAAAGGATCTATAACTACCTGTCCTTACTTATAATACTGGTAATTGGTGTTTTAATTTCTAATTGTTTAATCTGCCATGCCAATAATTTTCCTGATTTTTCACCTTGTTCATAAAAAGATTGTTTCAATCTTAGAAGACTCGAGGCAGCTCTATTCGCTGATTTTTTGTCGTATTCAGCTCTCAAAATCAGTAATTCTTTCTCCAACCTTGGATCACTTCCTGCATACACTTTTTCCTGAAGACTTTTTATTTTATGTTCCAATTGGACTCTCTCCTCTCGAGTCTTCTTAGATTTTGAACCTGTATAACTAATAATATGTCCCCTAATAAAAGCTTTGAAAGCCTCCCACTTTACACATGCTGACGTTTGTGTGGTATTGATATCAAAGAACTCATCTATCTGTTTTTCTATGTACTTGACAAATTCCTCATCCTGAAGCCATTTATGCTGAAATTGCCATCTACCTGATTCCTTTGTCAATTTCTTATCTACATATATTATACAGCAGGGTGCATGATCAGAGATCACGATGTTATCATAAAAGCAGTTTTGAATCTTGGACCTTAATTCTGTGGAAATCAAAAAATAATCAATATGTGAGAATGTCTTGTAGATACTGGAATAACAAGAGTAGGCTTTGACTTGTGGTTTCATTTCTCTCCATATATCTAGCAATCTCAATTCTTTCATAAAATGATTAATGGTCATCCTACATCCATTGTGCGTACAGTCCAGTCCTGTTGATCTATCTATACCAGGATTCAATGCACAGTTAAAATCCCCTGCTATTATATGTTGCCCTGTAAGTGATGATAAGATAAGAAATAAATTAGCAAAGAACTTTTGATCATCTATATTGGGACCATATAGGTTCACCAAATTTATATTTTCTAATAGCAAAGATCCTTGAATGATTACATATCTTCCAAATTTGTCTCCAATTACATTTTTCACTTGAAAAGGGACTGATTTATGTATGAGAGTCATAACTTCCCTGGCTCGGGATGAAAATGATGAGGTGAAAACACTTCCTTGCCATCTACTCCTAATTCTTTTTACATCCTCCTCTATTAGATGAGTTTCTTGTAAAAACACAATTTTTGAACCCATGTCTTTTATTTTATTCATAACTTGTTTAAGTTTTTTTAAATTTTGTAGACCTCTGCAATTCCATGAAGTTAAATTAAAATTAACGCTTTGGTTTATGATCAATAGGGAGTTTAGGATTACCTTGCAGTGTAAACATGCTCATACAGAGAAGCAAAAAAATGAGTGGTTGAACATTCATCCTACAAACTACACACAAACAAATTCCCCCTTCCCACACTTGTGGCGAACCCCCCAAAATCAAAAGAAAAATTCCGTCTCCCGATATAGCCATCGACTGCTCCACACCCACGGGGAACAGCCTAAGCCACTCCTTCTTCATCCTCCCAGTCACCCTAACTCTACTGCTTTTAATGACGTAACATTAACTCTCCTCTGTAGTTTTCCAACTTAACTCCAAAATTTTTAACAACTTTGTACATCATAGTTTTTTTTTTGTTTTGTTTTTTTTTAAATATATAATGCAATCTATATTTTGTAAACTTGCTATTTGCTTCAAGTCAGTCAGATGCCTGTGCAAATGCTTAATTATTCTACCTTATATTTTGTTCATGCTTAGCTCCCACCAGTCTCTTCTTCTTGGATCTTCTTGATGAACTCCTGCGCCTCCTCTGGGGTCTTGAAGATGTGGGTTCTGCCCCCATACGTGGTCAGCAGTCTCACAGGATAGATTACACCATGACGAATCCCAAGGTTGCGCAGCTCCTTACGTACGGGATCATACTGCTTCCTCAATTGTTGGATTCCTGTGGCCAAATCTGGGTAGAACCGCACCTGCTGATCCTGGTGTTTAATCTCTCCTTTAGCTCGTGCTGCGTTGAAGATCTTCATCCTGTCTCTGTTGCTGACAAACTTCATAATTAAGGTCCTCGGTGGTCCCTTATCTCTCCGTGGGCCAATACGATGCGCGCCCTCCAAAACCACCGCCGGCCGCAGCTCCACACTGCCCAGCGCCTCCGGAATCCACTTTTCCAGAAAGGAACACGGGTCCCGACCTTCGGATTCTTCCGGTAGACCCACCAGCCTCAAGTTGTTCTGTCTCGACCGGGATTCCAAATCCAGAATATTTTCTTCCAGACATTTTTTTTTTTCCAAAGTGCGCACCTTTAATTGGAGACAATTGACTTCATCTTCAGCACTGGAAATACGAAACTCCATCTGCGCCATTCGTTCTACACAGTCACCCAATTCCTTTCTCATTCCTTCCAACGCTGCCATAATCCCATCAAATCTAGAGGAAAATTCCGCTCTCATTGAGCTCATAGCCGCCAGCAACGCACCTGTGTCGCTTCCCGCAGCTTCCGCGCTGTTGTTAGCTTCCTTCGCCATATTTGGTGCTTTCTCTGCTGCGTCACAGACCTGAAAGTCCGTTAATTTGGACTGTTTCTGCGGCTCGCTTTTTCCTCTACTTGGTTTTCCAGCCTTAGGCTTCACCGACATATCCTCGCTCAAACGCTGGGATACGTTCTGTCCCAAATGAGAGAGTTATTTGCCGATTTTTTTTCTCCAGAAGCAGAGCAGAGTGAGACGTGTCCTTCTTACGTGGCAGCCATAACCGGAAGTCATGACTGAGTGTTGGCAAAATGAACCAAACTCTCACAAGTCATATAGAGACCGGATAGTTTGTAGCAGCAAGCCCGATACCCCATACTCCTGAATCACCCCCCACAAAAAACCCACAAGGGATGCTTTCTCAAAGTCCACAAAACACATGTAGCCTGGTTGGGCAAACTCCCACGAACCCTCAAGGATTCTCAAGAGGGTAAATAGCTGGTCCGATGTGCCATGGCCTGGATGAAAACCACATTGCTCCTGCTGAATCTGAGGTTTGACCAACAGCCAGACACTCCTCTCCAGTACTCTGGCATAGACAATTGAAAAAACATAATGATCAAAATGCAATAGTATTATGCTGCAGTACACATTTTTGACACTAAGTGGAGGAGTTAAAGTATTTCAGGGTCTTATTCACAAGTGAGAGGAGAATGGAGATTGACAGACAGACCAGAGCAGCAGCTGCAGTGATGCAGACTTTGTACCGGTCTGTTGTTTTTGAAGAGAGAGCTGAGCTCCAAAGCAAAGCTATTGATTTACCCGTCAATCTACAGTCCTACTCTCAACTATGGTCATGAACTTTGGGTAATGACCGATAAAATGAGATCATGGATGCAAGCGGCTGAGAAGAGCTCTCTCCGTAGGGTTGCTGGACTCACCCTGGAGAGGCTCAGAGTTGAGCTGCTGCTCCTCCACATCGACAGGAGCCAGTTAAGGTGGTTTGGGCATCTGATCAGGATACCTCCTGGATGGCTCCCACGTGAAGTGTTTTTGGTACGTCCCACTGGGAGGAGACCCCAGGGCAGACCCAGGACAAGCTGGAGAGACTATCGCAGCTGCCCAAGGAATGCCTTGGAAGAGCTGGAGGAGGTGGCTGGAGAGAGGAAAGTCTGCTGCTGCTTCCATGACCTGGATCCCTGAATAAGCGATGGATGATGGATGCATGGATGGATAGTTCTGACCAAACAAATGATTGGACAATGGGCATACCAGGAGTATGTGTATTTCACAATAACCGTACACATTTAATGGTGGCTTTATTCCTGAATATTTTAGAAATGTGCTGATATGAAAATGATCAGGCTGCAGGCCGTCTGATAACTACAGGCGGCTTGCACCTGCTCACATTTTTATGTCATCTTTTCTGCAATCCTGTGTTGCATTCATATTACAGGCTGTAGATTCTCACTTCACAGTAAAATTCATTTATACAAGCAAATCAGTTTACCACTGGCAGACCTTTAAAGGTTTGTTTAAACTCAGTTGTTTAGGAATGCCATCGCTCTTTAGCTCGGGGCAATGTGAGACAGATCTGCTGTAATACCACGCATTTGACTTCAATAAAGAAGTTACCTTGTCTCACACAAAAAATCATTTTTATCTCTAAGTTTTTTCCACATGAGTCAGATGTCAGTGACTCACAGTCAAGAATCATGGCTATTGAAAATGAGTTTGCTTCCTCATGTGATCCATGCTGTCATATGATCCCTGCTTTGAAGCTGTTCACTAACATTATTGGTCCAGAACAGAGGCACCATTTGTACAATGTTATGGTTTGTTTTTCCCTTTTGGAATTTATAAATAAATGTAATATTTATGTATAGGTGGAGCCTGCAAAAGTCTAATCTTCCATATGTCTATCAGCACACGTTTCCATCTGATGTGCTTTAGAATAAGAAATTTAATCCACTTCAGGCAAATTTGTCATGAATTGCCCCTCGGGGAAGAGAGAAAAGACCCACGCACTGGACTGCAGTTTGTGAGATTTATTGAAAAAACAACAAAACACAAAATCCAAAACAGTGCTCTAACACAAAATATAAACAAGCCAGCAAACTGGCTGCACGGGCTGCACGGGCTGCACTTGGCTGCACGGTGGCGCAGTGGTTTAGCACTGTGGCAGCACAGTTTTACCCTCGGCCGGGGGACCGCGGGGATTATGAGATCGTGGGTTCGATCCCAGCCCCCGACCAACAGTGAGCTGTGTGGAGTTTGCATGTTCTCCCCGTGTTGCGCGGGTTTACTCCGGGATTTCTCCGGTTTCCTCCCGCACACCAAAAACATGTAGGTTTAGGGCGCTCGCGCACGCAGCGACCAGCAGCCGGTGGCTTGTCAACCAGACTGCAAACCAAGTCTACCTACGGGTACAAATAAGTAACAAAAAAAAAAAAAAAAAAAAACTTACAGGTTGGCGCACCAGAACGAGGGCTGCGTTCTGGTGGACATGAGGAAAGGGAAACTCAAGACTCCCGCAGAGGAAAATGAAAATAACTGCCCTTAAATAGGATCACAACCATTAACACAAAGAGTAACTGGTGCGAATCACATGAGCGGGCTGGGGAGAAAATGACAATCAGCTGGGAGCAAAGAGAGGGGAGAGAATGGGCTGACAGCTGACAGGGCGCCGCCCACACGGAGCAGAAACCTGGAAGTGCTACTGACAGCTGTCAGCCAGAGGGAGAATACAACAGAATGAAAATATAATAAGATGGCAAAAATAAAGTGGAACTAAACCCAAATCTGAAAATAACAAAATTACACTGAACGTAACCAGGAAAAATAAATCATACAAAGAAACAATACCGAACATGTGAAAACAAACTAGAAATAACACCGAAGGCAAAGAACTCCAAAATACAATATTATACAAATAAGGAAAAAACAAAAAAGCAAAGAAACAAAAGGTGAGTGACAGTTTTATTTTCAATTTAGTTTATTCTCCTATGTTGATACTTTTCTCTGGTGGTAGCACAATGTCAAAGCTGATTACTAGCTATGCAAATGCATGAATTTGCGTGCATTCACATGTTTACATGTATTTCCACCACATGAAAAATTCGCTTCACATTTGGTACAAATGCGCCTTAAGAGTTTCAAATTTGATATCTAATGTAAGTGCTTTGTTTACATAGTTCTGTTTTGACACTGAAACTACGGAAACACAGAAGCGATCTAATGACCCTACAACAAAGCAGTAGTATACATCCTTCTTAAATGTTATTTTGTCTTTTTTCTTGTGGTATTATCTCTAACAGGGACCAAAGGCTAGCTGAAGCTAGCAGTTTAGCCACTTATTCATGAATTTTACTGTGCTTATTTTACTTCAGGGAACAGTCATATCCTATCAGCCTCTGAAACTACACACTCCTGTCAACCAGTGATGCATAATTTCATTCATTCTTAAAGACAAATTTACGTTCATTGGCTCAGGCTTGCTATCTCAGCTAGGAGCTAAGATTAACATTAGTGACATAAGAGGAAGGGTGGTCTTAAATGCGACTCTTAGGGAATTTACAGAGACATTCACTGAAACTAGCCATTCTGAGTAAAGCTGCAAAAGATGATTCACAATGATGCTGAAATAATTAAATATTTAAAGGCAATCAAAATATGTCACAAACATCCCATCTAAACCCATAGGAGCTGCCAATCAGTGAGCAGCAGTATGGTTTCATGCAAAGAAAGAGTTCTACAGATGCAATGTTTGCTCTAAGAGTGTTGATGGAGAAGTATAGATAAGGTCAGAAGGAGTTGCAGTGTCTTTGTGGATCTAGAGAAAGCATATGATAGGGTGCCAAGAGAGGAAGTGTGGTACTGTATGAGAAAGTCAGGAGTGGCAGAGATGTACATTACCGTTCAAAAGTTTGGGGTCACCCAGACAATTATTTTGTGTTTTCCATGAAAAGTCACACTTATTTACCACCATGAGTTGTAAAATGAATAGAAAATATAGTCAAGACATTGACAAAGTTAGAAATAATGATTTGTATTTGAAATAATAATTTTTTCCTTCAAACTTTCCTTTCGTCAAAGAATCCTCCATTTGCAGCAATTACAGCATTGCAGACCTAGCATGATTGCACAAGGGTTTTCTAATCATCCATTACCCTTCTGACGCAATGAGCAAACACATTGTACCATTAGAACACTGGAGTGATAGTTGCTGGAAATGGGTCTCTGTACACCTATGTAGATATTGCACCAAAAACCAGACATTTGCAGCTATAATAGTCATTTACCACATTAGCAATGTATAGAGTGTATTTCTGATTAGTTTAAAGTTATCTTCATTGAAAAAAAAGTGTTTTTCTTTCAAAAATAAGGAAATTTCTAAGTGACCCCAAACTTTTGAACGGTAGTGTATGTAAGGGTGGTGCAGGACATGTATGAGGACAGCGAGACAGTGGTGAGTGTCATGAACCTGGGTTTGGTTGTTCCAAACTCAGTTCTGACTTATGGTTATTTTTGCCCTATTTTTCTTTGAGTGCGTCAGGGAGCTATTTGGGTCCTTCACTCCCTGACAGCTTGGGCATGCCACCTCCTCTTGTCAGTGCCATCAGCTGTTTCCTATTATGGGTGTTTTCACACACACACACACACACACACACACACACACACACACACACACACACACACACTCCATTCATTCCTATTCACACGCTCTGACACTCACTCATGCACATAAGGGATTAATTATGTTCAGCCCATGCTTCCTCACATCGGCGATCCCTTCCCTCGTTAGCATTATGATTACAAATACGCCGCGGTAGTGGGAAGAGATCATTAGAGCATTCACCCTCATACATGTTAGCGTGTTCCTTCATGTATGTGTATCCACCACCTACATGTTATTCAGCCAGACGGTTTATTCCTTGATGTTGTGGCTGACCCTGCTTCACCCCTTCATCCACCAGACTGCACAGACAGCCCTGGATTGCTCCAGCACCGTAAGTCATGTTTGCCTTTCCCCCTGTGCCGACAGTAGGTCTGCAGCACTAGGCATTCCCTTTGCCGGGCTGTAGATCATCCGGCAGGCACCCTGTATGTCTGGTGGCCTTTATCTCATCATTGCAACTCCCTGTATTTGTGTGGTCATAACACAAATACAGGGAGGAGAGACTGGTTTGCTGGCCATGATAAACCATCGGATCAAGGAGGAGCGCTGCGAGAGAGAGGCCCGAGGATGCGCTTCCCCGGCTGTGAGGGTTCCACCTCCTGCGCCTACTCAATCCATGGGCTTGTCAACAGAGGAGGAGTGGTTGGCCCTGCTCGACTGCCGGGTTAAGGAGGAGTGCCGTGCGAAGGAGGAGCAGAGACTTGCCCATCTCAACCGCTGGATGGAGGCGGAGCGCTGTGAAGAGGAGTCGGATAAGGATCTCCCAGTACTCGAGCTCCTCGCGGCCACTCCGCTTCCTTCTCTGGAGAAGACGGAGCTTCTCGGCACGGGTGACTCGCTGCCCATTATCTGGTTCCTGAGCCGTCCGGGAGGAAGAAGAGGAGGAACTCCTGCCGGAAGAGGCTTCCGGTCTTGCCGGCACAGCATGAGGAGGAACGCCCGGAGAGGAGAGGAGATACCTCGGAGGCCGCTGAGGACGTCCTGTGCCAGGAGGACAGGCAAGTTATTTCTCATTTAACTTTCCCAGGTGCAGCTGGGACCCTTTCAACTGTCCGACGGGACCCGGAATGTCATCGTCGGAGTCCTGGATGGTGGTAGAGCTCGAGCACAGGCAAGTAATCTCTCCTGTAGTTTACCTATCAATTGTTGAGAGATCTTGCCTGGCTCCTAGGGAGGAGAGTCGGGTGCAGCCCTCAGTTGCATCTTAACTCCCCTCGTCGGGCTCTGCCGCTGCCAGCGACCCTAACAGTCTCTCTTTTCCCGTCTCCTTCGAGCTCCTTCCTAGGGTCGCCGTAGAGTAGCTGCCGCAACCTGGGTTGCCCACAGGCAACGACACGGGTCCAGTTGTCCCAGAGGAGGTCGACAGGGGTGCAGCACCCGAAGGACTGGTGGAACCCGCGCACCCTAAATCGCCGGAGTCCTGGACGGTGATGGAGCCCGAGTTCAGGCAAGTGTGCTCCATTATGTCAGTTATGTCAATGTCAATGTCACACTGCCCGACTCATGGTGAGGAGGGCCCGGGGCAGCTCGTAGTAGCCCTCGGGGCCACCTCACCGGGCATTGCCGCTACCAGCGACCCTGACCCGGTCTCTCTTTCTCTTCCTCCGGGTTCTGAGCCCCCTACCACGGTCGCTGGAGAGCAGCTAATCCCACCAGAGGCCGCTGAGGATCACAGTTCAGCGCCCGGGGTCATGAGGAGCCTTACCTCCCTCGCTGGGGAGGCCACCACGGGAGCAATGAAGTCCCTGATGGGGACCACCGCAGGTGCAACGGTGCTCCAGCTGGAGTCCACCGCGGGTGCAGCAGATCTCCAGCCGGGAGTCCACCGCGGGTGCAGCAGAACTCCAGTCGGGAGCCACCGCCACGGGTGCAGCAGAGCTCAGCCGGAGTCCACTGCCGCCGGTGCAGCAGAGCTCCAGCCGGGGTCCACTGCCGTGGGTGCAGCAGAGCTCCAGCCGGGAGTCCACCACCGCCGGTGCAGCAGAGCTCCAGCCGGAGTCCACCGCCGCGGGTGCAACAGAGCTCCAGCCGGGAGTCCACCACTGCCGGTGCAGCAGAGCTCCAGCTGGAGTTCACCACCGCTAGTGCAGCAGAGCTCCAGCCGGAGTCCACCGCTGCGGGTGCAGCAGAGCTCCAGCCGGAGTCCACCGCTGCGGGTGCAGCAGAGCTCCAGCCGGAGGCCACCGCTGCCAGTGCTGCAGAGCTCCAGCCGGAGTCCACCGCCGCCGGTGCAGTCACGTCCCAGACTGGGACCGTCGTGCTACGTTCCCCCCGCTCCAAGCTTCGGATGGCAAGGGGGCCCCTGTCTGTCGGTTTGGTCACCGAGGTTCCCAGGTGGGTAGGCTCCCTCTCCTCCTCCCCCTTCGGTTCTGGTGGCTCCACCACGCTTGTCAGCCACCCAAAGGACTTGGCCTTCGGGTCAGGTGGCCCATCGGCATGGACAGGTCGCTGGACACTATTCTGTGGGCCGCCTGCTGGACATGGGACTTGGGCAGGCCACCCGATCAGTCACCCCTCGCCATGCTGGGGGCCTGGGACTCCGGTCGACCCCCTGAACTTTGGACTTCTGGGGAGGGGGTTAGTGTCCTAGGTGGGGGCTGTTAGGAGGGGCACTGCTCTCTACGTGCTTATTATTTGTTGTACTTTTTCATTGATTGCTTCCCTCCTAACCGGTTTTCCCCCACCTCCCACTCTGGGTAATTGTTTTTTTCTGGGGCGTGGGGGATTCCCTTGAGGTGTATCTTTTGTTTTTGGCTGATGGTACTGGGTTTTCTGGAATCCACCCCTGGGGGGGGGGGGCTGTCATGAACTTGGGTTTGGTTGTTCCAAACTCAGTTCTGACTTATGGTTATTTTTGCCCTATTTTCCTTCGGGCGCATCAGGGAGCTATTTGGGTCCTTCACTCCCTGACAGCTTGGGCACACCTCCTCCTCTTGTCAGTGCCATCAGCTGTTTCCCATTATGGGTGTTTTCACACACTCACACACACACACACACACACACTCCATTCATTCCTATTCACACGCTCTGACACTCACTCATGCACACCAGGGATTAATTATGTTCAACCCATGCTTCCTCACACCGGCGATCTCTTCCCTCTTTAGCATTATGATTACAAATACGCTGCGTTAGTGGGAAGAGATCGTCGGACCATTCAGCCTCATACATGTTAGCGTGTTCCTTCATGTATGTGTATCCACCACCTACATGTTATTCAGCCAGACGGTTTATTCCTTGATGTTGCGGCTGACCCTGCTTCACCCCTTCATCCACCAGACTGCACAGACAGCCCTGGATTGCTCCAGCACCGTAAGTCATGTTTGCCTTTCCCCCTGTGCCGACAGTAGCTCTGCGGCACTAGGCATTCCCTTCGCCGGGCTGTAGATCATCCGGCAGGCGCCCTGTATGTCTGGTGGCCTTTATCTCATCATTGCAACTCCCTGTGTTTGTGTGGTCATAACTGGACTTGTTATTTTCATGGTTTATGTTAATAAATGGCACGTTCTACTCCCGCGATTGGGTTTTTCATTCCCTCCTTCGTGCGCCGCATAATGGCTCACGGGGAACCATGACAGTGAGATGTGCTATAGGAGTGACAGATGGGTTCAGAGTGGGGGTGGGGTTACATCAGGGATCAGCTTTGAGTTCCTTCTTGTTTGCCATGGTGATGGACAGACTGACAGATGAGTTCAGACAGGATTCCCCGTGGACCATGATGTTTGCAGACAACATTGTGATCTGTAGTGAGAGTAGGGAGCAGGTGGAAGAGAACCTCAAGAGATGACCGTATGCTCTGGAGAGAAGCGGAATGAAAGTCAGTAGAAGCAAGACAGAATACATGAGTGTGAATGAGAGGGAGGCAGGTGTAACGGTGAAGATGGAACGAGCAGAGGTAGTGAAAGTAGATGAGTTTAAATACCTGAGGTCAACCATCCAAAGCAATGGAAAATGCACAAGAGAGGTGAAGAGAGTGCAGGCAGGGTGGAGTGGATGGAGACAAGTGTCAGGGGTGATTTGTGACAGAAGAGTAGCAGCAAGAATGAAAGGGAAGATTTACAAGACGGTAGTGAGACCTGCTATAATGTATGGTTTGGAGACGGTGGCGCTGACAAAAAGACAGGAGGTGGCACTGGAGGTGGCAGAGTTGAAAATGCTAAGATTGTCACTGGGACTGACTAGGAGGGACAGGATTAAAAATGAGTATATCAGAGGGACAGCTCAGGTTGAACGGTTTGGAGGCAAAGTAAGAGAGGCAAGGCTGAGATGGTTTGGACATGTGCAGAGGAGGGATAGCGCGCATACTAGACAAAGGATGTTGAAGATGGAGCTGCCAGGCAGGAGGGAAAGAGGAAGACCACAGAAGATTCATGGATGTAGTGAAGGAGGACATGGAGAGGGTTGGTGTTACAGAGGAAGACGCAAGGGATAGGGTGAGATGGAGACGGATGATCCGCTGTGGTGATCCCTAAAGGGAGCAGCTGAAAGAAGAAGTGGTTTGTTTTTCAGCATAGTCTCCCCTTCGATCCACACACTTCTTCCATCAGTGTTGCAGTGCTTGGATCCCTGCGGTTGAAAAATAAACCACATTTAATCAAATTTGACCACTATGAACTTTTCAGCCCTCCATATAATAATATGATATCATGGTGTAGAGTGATTATTCTCCTTGATCTCTAGTCTTAACAAAATGTACTGTAGTAGGTGGCAATAGTAATATCACGTCATGTACAATGCTAAACATATTTCTATTTATAAGCAGAATAGGGGCATGTAAACATAATGTATACACAAAAATACTCTTTTCACTTGTCTTGTCAGGATTTTTTTCTTTGAATTTCTGAAGTTAAATTCCCCTCTCACACAGACTCGGAGTGAATTCTTTGTTTTCCTGCTCAGTAATTTAGGTTTGGACACCAAAGTGGAAACAGTCGTTTTCAGCTGCTGAGCTTCTGCCTTGCTTTCTGTAACAATCTGCAGTTTAATTTGTTCCACTGACGAGTCCAAAGCATCCAGTTGATCTAGTTGCTGCGTTTTCTCCTCAGTGAGCCATACAATGCCGTGTTCAGTGTTTTATTATCTGGGCAATTATGGACTGAGAATGTTGGCTGCAGAGGCTCACTAATGTGCAATTGTGTCTGAACGCAGACCGTTTAGAGTTACTTAAATAATACTGCCTGAAAATTCCGAATTTTTTTGTCATTTTTGAAAGTAAGATAAGAAGAAGGCAATCATTATTAAATCAGTCATTAGGCTGAGTTAAAAGCTGGAGTTGGAATGGAGTGTGTGAGGCAGACTCGAAACAAAAAGAAACAGTTTGTGTGATGTTTGAAAAACACACACCTTCTACTTAGTTAGTCTTTACAAGGACTTTGACTTTTAAAACCCATTGACATCATCACTCCCAGCTTTGCATTGGAGAGCACAAATCAGCTCATTATTGCACCAGAGATTTACAATGTTGATCATAAATTTCAGCCCTGGCTTCAGAAACATCACTCCACTGAAACTGCACTTTGGTTTCAAATGACTTTTCAATAAGTTCCCCTGATTCAGACAAATGCTCCATCCTGGTACTTCTTGAGCTCATTTCTGGATTCAACGCTGTATACCGTTGTATTCTGACAGACTGGTTGGGCACAGGTGTAGCTCTGGACCCGTTTTCCGCCTATCTTAATGATAGAAGTTTTTATGTCTTCATTGATGGGACTGTGATTCTTCTCAGCAGGGTTGTGTCCCACAGGGTTTGGCCCTAAGATCCCTGCTGTTCTTGGTGAATTGACTGCAATTGGGACTGATAATAAATTCTCTTAGTGTACCTTATCCCTTGTTGTTGATGGCATTCATCTCCACTTTTCCTTCAAACTGAGTGACGTTCTCAAGTTATTGAGGACATTCGATGCAACTAAATACTGAAGTTCTGCGTGTGTTTCTGGAGAATAGCTCCCCAGTAAACCTTCAAAATATTAGTCCTCTCTTCTGTGCTGCTCACTTCAACATGAATGAATGAATGAATGAATGAATCTTCATAGTTATTATACCGTTATACAATAAAATTGTGGCTGGCTTTTCTTGAATGTAAATAACACAAATGCACACATTCAGACAGCAGAGGCAGCAAACTTTAAGAGTAGCATCTTTAAAAGAGACTTTCATACAGTTAATAAAGTGGAAGTACAATAAAGTTTAAAGCATCTGTGCAACTGTTATAGTGGGTCTGGACTAATGGAGACAACAGCTTTCTCGTAGAAACTGTTCCTTAGTCTGTTTATTTTGGCTTTAATTGTCCTAAATCTTCTACGTGATAGTAGCAGCTCAAACATGGACTGGCCATGTTGTGTAGTGTCTTTGGTCATACTGTGGGCCTTTTTTTTTTGAGTGTGTTGTTGAAGACGTGCCCAGTGCAGGGAGATCGAACCCAAGCTGCTTTCACTAAACGATCAAGGCTGTGCAGCTGGCATACTACACAATGGTGCTGTTGGTCTGGATGGACTCGATGGTACTTCTGTAGAAGGTGAGGAGAAGTTCTGGTGGTAATTTGACCTGTTTCAGCTTTTGCTGGTAGACAAATCTCTGAGGTTTTTTGACAAGCTGTGAAGTGTTCGTTGGCTGGACAGTGTAACTCCCTGAAACTTTACACTGTCCACCTGCTCCACTAGCTCCCCCTAAATGTGAAAGGGGTGCGTGCGGTTTCATTTCATATTAATTAGTGTAACACACTTCTTTTTTCAACACTACGTGAGCCTGCCTTAGGTCACCTGCAGAATCTTGCAGCACAACTTCCGACTCTCAAATCACACATCTACTGAACCCTATAGACATTTGCATATAGACCTATGGTGAATGAGTTTTTAAAGCTGTCACTCCTAAACACTGGAATAAGTTCTGTGGATGCTGTAGACACTTTAAAACCTGCTAAAACATTTGTTCAGGCATTTGGGTATGCAGCTCTGGACATAAAATTATTTTATTGCTTGTTCGTCCTTTTCTTTTTGACCAGAACTCCCTGGAAGAAATGATCTTGTATCTCAATGGAACCTTCCTGGTTAAATAAAGGAAATAATAATAATGTGGCTGTTTGAGAAAGTTTAGTACTGCATTAAAAAACAGTGTTGCATTATAGTAGATGGACCAGTTTTGATCATCCATCCATCCATTTTCTACCATTTGTCCATAGGTAAGGGTCAGTTTTGATCATCCTTTTGTTCTATATAATTCACATGACTTCACCAATGAGTAAGTGCCGTCTAAATTAGTGTCCCTCTCAAAGTGAGTTGCCACTCTCATTTTGTGCTGCCCCGAGCCCATCCATAGACTGGAGAACTGGTGCTACCATGAAGCAAAGACCACATTGCAGTGAGTAAACAGAAAAGGTTAAGAAGACACTTTTTCTGCAGCTCCATAAATCTCTCCATAAACACCAGCCTCCTCCATTGTTATTGGAAAGAGTAACACAGGGTGGCCATGGGAACCACCACTGCTGTCCCCTGTTCGTCAAGTGTGTTGAAACGTACGTACTGTAGACCCAGGGAGGGCCAGGCTCACACACTTCACCTGTCATATTTACCATTCCTTCATAAAAATTTCCACACAAAGTTTTGATTTGAACTTAACAAAGTGCAAGAAAAACACAACACTCATTTTGTAAATTTGCATAAAGTCCACGTGCCTTTTGAACACTCGTAGTATCCACATGGTTGTCATCAATCAGAGGAGGAATTATTAATGACAGGGTTCTGAGGTTTGCTCATCACACTGGATCGCGTCTGTGGCTTCGAGGCTGTGTTTGATGTGCTGAAGTCTGCTTCTGCATGAAAATACATGATCAGAATGTCCATGAAACGAAATATGCCATAAAAAACAACCTCCAGTGATAGCCCACGGTTGCAAGCCATGTCTTGCAGTGAGATTGAAAACAGCACAGAGCTGCCTCACACACACATGCCTGCAGCCTTGGAAACACTCAAGAAATCCTCATTTGTACCACATGCATGACTGTATCACTACAAGACTCCCATGTTTAAGCAAACACAAGCATTATAGGCAAATTGTTGTGGTCTGGAGCACAACTTCCTCAGCAGACAAAGAAAAGCACTGTGCTGCTTTTAGAATCACATGTTTACCAGAAAATACTTAAACAATAGGAACATCTAGCCATGATAGGGGAGGAGGGAGTTGATGAAAATACTGACAATGGAGGTAATGGAATAAATTTAAAGGAAAGGCTCGCTGGCAAAAATTGTGCTTTCTTCCTAAGATATGTTCAAATTGCAATTCCATGCCTGTATGTAAAAGTCACAATAGAGATGTATCGGAACCTAATTAGGATAACTATTGGCAAAGATCTCTTTCAGGATCGATGCATTTTTTTATTGCATTCCTATGAGACAAAGAATGAAAGAACGAGACACAAGAGCTGCCAGTTCAGAACTTTACTCAACTCCAGTAATAACCAGAATGACATTTAGCACCAATGCGCGTACATAAAGTTTCCTGATCTCTCCTCCCTTCTCCCCAAGGCATTGGGTGTGAGTGGAGCCTCACACCCAGTGCCTGCCACACAACCCCTCCATCCCCCCTTCCCCCCGAACACCCAGAAGGGGCCTTATCAGTCCAGCACCCTGGGCTTGAGTAGTCGCCCATAACGGCTGTATTGTGGAGCAGCCAGGCCAGCCGAGGGGTCTCCAGGATGAGGTGGGGAGGAAAACAACTTGGTCTTCGGTCTTGGCAAAAAGTCCTCTGTAGGGGAAAATCCAACCTGCGAACCCACCACAGGCAGGCATCCCCGTCGGGGACCTGGGCCAACACAACCTGCTCATCTGTCAACACATGAGCAGGCTTGAGCCTGTCTATGCAGACAGTTTCCCTGCGCCCCCCAAAATCCAACACAAAATGTTTTACACCCATTTCCAAAACCCTGAAAGGGCCATCGTAAAGCGGACGCAGCGGAGTCCTGTGGGCACTGTGTCTGACGAAAACAAACTTGGCATGCTCTAAATGCTTCGGAACAAAAGCATGGGAGAAACAATGGTGCACCGGCCCTGGAACACTAACTTACTCAACCTTAGGAAAAAATTGAGCGGACGGGTCGGTGTCGGGCGTGAGACCTTCCGGCAAAAATTCACCCGGGACCCGCAACGGCCGACCAAAAACGAGCTCAGCCAGTGAAGTGGCAAGATCCATCTTGGGTGAGGAGCGTAACCCAAGTAGGTCCCAAGGGAGGCGGTCGACCCAATTCACGTCGGTCAACGAGGCTCTAAATGCGGCTTTAAGCGACCTATGGAACCTTTCGCGCAGTCCATTAGCCTGCGGATTGTATGCAGTGGTACAATGAACTTTGACCCCCAGGCTCTCAGCCATGGCAGACCAGAGTTCAGAAACGAACTGGGGACCCCTATTGGAGGTAATGTCTGGTGGGGGACCGAAACGCGTAACCCAAGATGACAAAAATGCGTGGGCTATGTCAGCAGAAGTGGTGGAAGCCAACAGGAGTGCCTCTGGCCAACGTGTGGTATGGTCCACTATCGTCAAATGGTGCGTGAAGCCTTGTGACGGTGGAAGGGGGCCCACTAAGTGGACGTGGTCAAATCTCCCTGCTTGGAATCCGGAAAGGTTCAAGGGGGGCCCTGGTGTGCCTTTGAACCTTAGCCCATTGGCACGCAACGCAAGCTGCAGCCCACTCCTTCACATCCTTGCGCAAGCAAGACCAAATGAATTTGGACCCCACCAGCTTAACCAAAGTGCGTACACCGGGGTGCGAGAGAAAGTGAAAAGACTCAAAAACGCGGCAGCACCAAGAGATTGGAGCAACCAGGCGGGGACGGCCAGTGGAGACGCCACAAAGCAGGGGGGGACAACCCTCTTTTACCACCCTGCTCTCTAGTTTAAGGCCCGTACCCGTGGAACGGAGTGCAAGAATGTCAGTGTCTCCCAGTCGGTCGGCAGCCATGGTGGAAAAATCAATGCCCAAGTAGACGGGAGAGACCAGCACTCGCAACAAACAGTCGGCCACAACGTTGAGCTTGCCAGCCAAATGCTGAATGTTGGTAGGGAACTCTGATATTGCGGCTAGATGACACTGCTGACGTGCTGACCATGGTTCCGAGATCTTGTATATCGCGTAGGTTAGAGGTTTTTGGTCGACAAACGCGGTAAAGACACGACCCTCAAGCCAAAACTGGAAGTGACGCGTGGCCAGGTAGAGAGCCAATAAGTCTCTGTCGAAAGTGCTGTACTTACGCTCATTGTCACGCAGTGTGCAGCTGAAAAAGGCAAGCGGTTGCCATGAACCGGAGACGTACTGTTCCACTACTGCTCCAACCATGACGTCAGATGCATCCGTAGTAAGCGCAATCCGTGCTGATGGGGATGGTTGGGTCAGCAAAGGTGAGTTGGCAAGCGCAGCTTTGGCGCCCGAACAAGCCTGGACCCGATCGGGGGTCCAGTCAATGCCATCTGTGGGTTTCTTCTTCTTGAGCGTGTCGTAAAGTGGTTGTAGCAGCTCGACTGCCTGGGGAAGGAAACGACTGTAAAAATTAACCATCCTCAAAATCTCCTGCAGCGATCTCACAGTCTGCAGACGTGGGAAATCCGACACCGCCTGCACTTTATCCAGCAATGGAATCGTGCCCTCAGATGAGATGCGATGGCCCAAAAAATCAATCTCCGGCAACCTGAACTGACAGTTTGCTGGAATAACTATCAATCCGTGTTCCTCCAGCTGAAGGAAAACTTGCTTCAAATGAGAGAGGTGCTCCTCATCAGACCCGCTAGCCGCCAGAACGTCATCCAGGTAGACGAACACAAATGGCAAATCACGGAGCACTGAGTCCATCATCCCTGGAAAGTCTTCTCCCGACAGCGCACAGTAGTCTCTGGCATCCAGCAGCGGCGAGTTGGCCAAAATTGTCCACACCGAAACCGGGAGTTTCCTGAGGAAGAGATGGGCAAAGAGAAAAGATCTGTCATCTGTGCCCAGCAAAGCCAGCAACTCCACAGCCAAGCTGTTGCCTAACTCAGAGTGGGAGAGGAGCTTCTCCGCTCTCTCCCCATCAGAGAAGGTGTAACGCTGTAACAGCAGCTGCTTGAAAGCGATGATGTATTTCCCTCGGGGTGGGGGGTCTCAGAGCAGGCTCATGGTGCACTGAGTGGAGTGCGGGTCGAGCGATGCCACCACGTAATGGTATCTATCTCGTGTCGTCCGCAGAAATCCCACAGAGGGCAACTGAGCCTCAACGTGGATGAACCAGGCAGCGGGATCATGGAGCCAGAAGTCTGGGAGCTTGACTGCCATGGCAAATGAGGCTTGGGTCTCGGAAAGAAACCCCAGCGTGGGCGTTCCTGAAGAGGGGCTTGTTTCATCTTCCATTGTGAACATTATCAATGTCGTAGGTCAACAGTGTGGAGGAATGAAAGGACGAGACACGAGAGCTGCCAGTTCAGAACTTTACTCAACTCCAGCAATAACCACAATGACATTTGGTGCCAATGCGCACACATAAAGTTTCCCCATCTCTCCTCCCTTCTCCCCAAGGCACTGGGTGTGAGTGGAGCCTCGTAGGGGTCTGCCACACTTTCTCCTAAGATATGTTCAAATTGACAATTCCATGCCTCTATGTAAAAGTCACAATAGAGATGTATCGGAACCTTATTAGGATAACTATTGGCAAAAATCACTTTCAGGATCTATGTACTTTTTATTGCATTCCTATGAGACAAAGAGCTGTTTGATGTAATTCACAAGTATGGCAGAGCACCAAAATGACACACTCACAAAAGAACAGCCACCATTACCAAGAAGAAAGACCTCTGTGAAACACATGAAGAAAACCCATGTAAACAGCTGTGCCTACTTACTATGTGTGCTTCCTTTGATTTTTTTCTTTTCTTTGGATGAGCAATAGTTGCTGCAGTTGTGATCTGGATGTTGGCAGCACACTGTTAACAGTTGCTTATGCCAATCAGATAAGAAGAAGAAGAAGAAGTCATCTCTGTTGTCATTCAGTCCATACAGCCAATCATGTACAGTAGAATGAAATTGTGTTTCTCCTATCTACAATGTTAATCACTTGTAGAATCAGAGGGGTCGCTGCCATGCAAGGTGCCGCCACAAACAGCATCACTGGGAAATTCCAGTATTTTCAAGAGTCCCTAATTTGGCGTAAAAAGGGTTCTTGAAAAGGGATTTTTGGAGACTTAAATGGTCCCAGGTTGTCTAGGATGTGGAAGAAAATCAGACCTACTACCTACCAGCCTGTGGCACAGTTTATGTGACTGCTGCTATGTCTCATGCCTGTGTTGCATGAATTTATGCAATAAATGAAAGCACCATAGCTGCGGATGCCTCTGTGCTTGTGGCATTAAGGTGAGCAAATCATGGTTTACCCCTAATTTCCACTGACTACAGTTGGGGTCTGTTGTGGATACAGTCTGGTCTTTGCCTTGCATCACCCCCACCAGCTACGTTTTATGTTTTGATGAGGCACAAAAGAGAAAAAGGTTCACAAGACAGACCAAGGAGGACCAACTATGATCATCTCAAAACAACAAGGAAGCATGTGCCGGCTGTCCATCTGGAGTCAGTGGAAATCAAGAGTTATTGTGACAACAAAGCCTTATCTCAAAATTCTGGCAAATTAAAAATCCAGAACACATGACGATACATTGAAGTTCCACTTGGTAGTGCCACCATTTTGATCAGGGAAACTGAAAACCCGGTAACAGACAGACAGATACACACAGTCACCCACACTTTAGACACTTTGATATGCTACCGTATGCCTAGGTTGGGCTTTGTGCTCTATGCAAGCCTCTTAAGCATAACGGACCCTGTATCGGGTTTTGTGCCATCTGGTGGGTCAACAGTGTCACTGCAAATTAAAACATCAATGTGACATTATTCTACATCTTGTGAGCTTTACAAAGATGTATTATATGTGCAGTTTGCCTTGTTCTGCATTGTTACCTCCGCCAAAGGAGGAGGTTATGTGATGATCGGCGTTGGTTTGTTTGTTTGTTTGTCTGTTTGTTTGTTAGCAAGATAACTCAAAAAGTTATGGACGGATTTTCATGAAATTTTCACAGATTGTCAGAAATGAGGTATCCTACAGATGATTACATTTTGGTGGTCATCCGGATCACCGTCTGGATCCAGGAATTTTTTGTTTGTTTGTTAGCAAGATAACTCAAAAAGTTATGCACGGATTTTCATGAAATTTTCACAGATTGTCAGAAATGGGGTATCCTACAGATGATTACATTTTGGTGGTGATCCGGATCACCGTCGAGAAGAAAACCGCCATTACGGAAAATGCCATTTTCGTCAATAACTAATGAACCACTAATCCTATCATTGTGAATCCAATTGCTTGTCATATGTTTTCATGGTCAAGGAATCTGAAAACGTACACACAAAAACTGTATGGGGGGGAACTGTGGCGCTAAACCGCCATTACGGACAGTGCGATTTTCGTGAATAACTACTCAACCACTAATCCTATCATTGTGAATCCAATTGCTAGTCATATGTTTTCATGGTCAAGAAATCTGAAAACGTACACACAAAAACTGTATGGGGGGGAACTGTGGCGCTTGGCGGAGGTCTGCGCTCTCCGAGTGCTTTTCTAGTTTATATTTTAATTAATATTTAAAATATTCTTTGAATTTATTTTATATAGTTATAATATACAGAGTCTGCCTGCTCATTTTATCACTGAAACCTGTGTAGACTCTTTATGGCAAGTGATAGTGTTACAGTGGTGTGAAAAAGTGTTTGTCCCCTTCCTGATTTCTCATTTTTTTGTATGTTTGCCACACTTAAATGTTTCAGATCATCAAAGACATTTAAATATTAGACAAAGATAACACAAGTAAACACAAAATGCAGTTTTTAAATGAAGGTGTTTATTATTAAGGGAAAAAAATCCAAACCTACATGGCCCTGTGTGAAAAAGTGATTGCCCCCTAAACCTAATAACTGAACCGCCTTTTTAAGATCATGCCACAGCATCTCAATCGGATACAGGTCAGGACTTTGACTAGGCCACTCCAAAGTCTTCATTTTGTTTTTCTTAAGCCATTCAGAGGTGGACTTACTGGTGTGTTTTGGATCATTGTCCTGCTGCAGAACCCAAGTGCGCTTCAGCTTGAGGTCACAAACAGATGGTTGGACATTCTCCTTCAGGATTTTTTGGTAGACAGCAGAATACATGGTTCCATTTACCACAGCAAGTCTTCCAGGTCCTGAAGCAGCAAAACAGCCCCAGACCCTCACACTACCGCCACCATATTTTACTGTTGGTATGATGTTCCGTTTCTGAAATACTGTGTTACTTTTACACCAGATGTAATGGGACACACACCTTCCAAAAAGTTCAACTTTTGTCTCGTCAGTCCACAGAGTATTTTGCCAAAAGTCTTGTAGATCATCAAGATGTTTTCTGGCAAAACTGAGACGAGCCTTTATGTCCTTTTTGCTCAGCAGTGGTTTTCGTCTTGGAAATCTGCCATGCAGGCCATTTTTGCCCAGTCTCTTTCTTATGGCGGAGTCATGAACACTGACCTTAACTGAGGCAAGTGAGGCCTGCAGTTCTTTGGATGTTGTTGTGGGGTCTTTTGGGACCTCTTGGATGAGTCGTCGCTGCACTCTTGGGGTAATTTTGGTCGGCCACCCACTCCTGGGAAGGTTCACCACTGTTCCATGTTTTCGCCATTTGTGGATAATTGCTCTCACTATGGTTCGCTGGAGTCCCAAAGCTTTAGAAGGTTTTATAACCTTTTCCAGACTGATAGATCTCAATTACTTTGTTTCTCATTTGTTCCTGAATTTCTTTGGATCGCAGCATGATGTCTAGCTTTTGAGGATCTTTTGGTCTACTTGACTTTGTCAGGCAAGTCCTATTGAAGGGATTTCTTGATTGAGAACAGGTGTGGCAGTAATCAGGCCTGGGTGTAGCCAGAGAAATTGAATTTAGCTTTCCAAAGATGTGATAAACCACAGTTAATTTATGTTTTAACGGGGGGGGGGGGGGGAATCACTTTTTCACACAGGGCCATATAGGTTTGGATTTTTTTTTTTACTCTTAATAATAAACACCTTAATTTAAAAACTGCATTTTGTGTTTACTTGTGTTATCTTTGTCTAACATTTAAATTTTTTTGATGATCTGAAACATTTAAGTGTGACAAGCATACAAAAAAAATGAGAAATCAGGAAGGGGGAAAACACTTTTTCACACCACTGTATATAATTTGGTCCAGTTGCAGTAACGAAGTTGCCTAACTGAGTCAGTGGCATTGTTGTAATAGTGTTATAAACAGTTAACTGTGAATTAGGTTTTATCACAGTGGACTCAGTCAGTCAGTCAGAGTGGCCTCAGCTAAGCTGCACACCTAGCGGTCCAGTATTCACAGTTTAGCATACACGCGCCAAGCTCACCAGAGTTGGCCGCCGCAGTGTCTCCCTTCAGAGTGTCCACAAATGATGTTAATGGTCGTCCTGGGCGGTGAAAGCCATGCATCATTTCCCAGCGTACCAGGTGGCCTGTTGGAAGCTCTTGGTGACGGTAACAGTCCCTCACGAGGCCAAGTCTTCGCCAAGCCACCTTGTCTGATATTCTGGGAAGGTTCCCATAGAGATCTTCATTGGAGACGTGGTCTTGCCAGTTTACATTGAGGACAGTGCACAGCATCCGGGTGTAAGAGCTGTCCAATGATCTCTGAAGGGAGACGTTTAATGACCAGCACTCGCTTCCGTATTGCAGTATGGATTCCACTATTGCACAGAGGAATTTAACTTTTAGCTCTCTTGACATGTTTGAGTGCCATATAGCTCGCATGTCATTGAGAGCACTCCACGCGAGTGCCTTGCGCACCTTCATATTATGACTAGTAGATCCTATCCAGGAGCCAAGGTATTTGAAGTTGTTGACTACTTCCAGAGGGTTGCCAGTACTCGTCAACAGTGGAGATATAGAGTTAGAAGAATCCCCAGGCGTCATCACGTTGGTCTTCTGGTCATTAATTGTGTCATTGATCCAAGAGCATTCCAACCCCACAAGCAACAACAATCTCTGTGCCTGTAAGATGTCGTTTGGCAGAAAAACAATGTCATCTGCATAATCCAGTAAAATATACAATGCTAATTATGCTAGGGGCAAATTCTGTGAGGTCTTGTCTCTCTGTAGAGACCAAGATTATGCTTGTGGACCTTAGACTTGGGGAGTTATAATAGATATATTTTGGATATGTATGTCTAGGTGAGGAACACCTCAAATAACCCACAGGGCGTAATAGTTGGTGATAGGAATGGAATGAATTTGAATCTTGCCATGGCACCAGACACTTATTTGCATGATGAATCTGGCACTTGTTACCATGTCATGGGGGTGTATCCTGCAGTGTTACACACACAAAGATTTTATTTGGACAAGCTGTATACTGGAATAATACCACCAGAAGCCCAACACCCAACAAGCTTTGCTTATTCCATCTACTGTTTTCTGAATGGTTGGCTTGTTTGGTCCCCTGGTGGCCTTTAAAGTCAGTCAGCTTCCTCTTCCATACGCTAATTCTAATGACTCCAGCCACAACTGATTCTTTTTCTTTTTTCAATCTAGTTTGGATAAGTTGCTAGTTTATTTGTCACTACACTAAGCTTACAGAGGCTGCAGAACTAAGCTGTCATCATAAACTGCAGTTCAAGGTGATAGAATCTGTTAGAATAATTTTGAGCTTAAATTATTCAAAGTCAAATAATCAGGCGGAAAGTTGAATTTATGTACATTTATTACAAAAATATAAGGAATTACCCCATTGGCCACCTGGGGGAGAGGTTACAAGGCATGACATTCAGACACACCTAGAATCTAAAGGATCCATTCTTCTTTAAGTCTGATATATATAGGTAGGAGAAAGGAGAGGGAGGATGAGGATAAGGGAAGGGACAGAATGAGACAGTCCTGATAACTGAGCTTATCCAGACGGACGTCAGACACTCTGGAGACATGGGCCATGAAGACATGAGATCCATAAAACTAACAGAATGTCCATAAAACACTAATCTATAAGATGAGGAGTTCCTGTGCATTCCTGTGACCCAAAACAGGACATGTCAAAGAGATTATAATAAATGACTTAGATCATTCCTTAAGCATGTACTAACCCTGTCTAAACTCTCTGAAATTGCTCACAGAAACAGACCAAGAATATATAAACTTAGCCTATATGGAATGCACATATAAACATTAAACATGGCATATGAAAGGTATGATACTTCTTAATTATAATAATACATTGTTAATATCAATAATAGTATAGATAATATGGAATTTTTCTATCAGAATCCTTCCGCAAAAGGAGGGATTCACTAAGCAGTAAATTGGTGTATTGTGCTTATCACAGAATGTTCAAGATATCATATAGGAAAGTGTACCTACCTTCTTCAGTGATGCACAGAAGTGCACTTGGTTCTGTGTTCCTGTTGAAATGTTACCATACCATGTAGTATACATATAATGATACACATTGGTCTCTGTCTCTCTGTTTGGAGCACTCTGACAACACAGTAAGACAAATCATCAGGAATATTTTTCTTGTTGCCATGGAGCTGTAATGCTGATCTGTCTCATTCCTCTTTGACCGAACTTCCTGTTTACTCTCTGACAGCAATCAAACCCCTGCAGGTGAATCCCAAGAAAGTCAGAAGGAAACAATAGTGACTGGAATGTAGGGAAGTAAAACAAAAGAGTAAGAACTGACAGAAAAAAAGACTATTTTTTTCTGTGCTTTATTGCAACAGCAGGCCTGGTGACTCATCCTCCTCTCTCCCCTTGGGGACCTGCGGCATGCCATCACTTTATATAGCAATTGCTCTCTCTCTCTGGTCTCATGTCTCTGATTAAAGAGGACGAGTAGAGAACAGGAGAGATTAGGGAGCTCTTTCCCTAGAGTTTTATGCTGTGTGCGACCATCACACTCTTTCCCATGGCACTCACATGAGAAATGCTCTCCTAAACAGTCCTTGACTGGTTTGAGCCAATGCATCCTTCATCCGAAGGACCCAGTCTGACAGGGTTGCCATTAATGATGACTGATGTGTACGTATAAAGTTTTCTGCTCTTGTCTGCATTTAGCCTTAAGTCAATATAAAGTTGCGTATCCACTGAGAGCGTTTTTTTCCCCCGCAGGTTACAACTATTTTCTATTCATTTTCTTTGTTTTCCAGTGTTTAATACACTAAACACCCTAGGCGCAAAAATGCTCTCATTGGTCAGCAATTTATGTTGCTGCACTCAGGGTGCATAAAGTTGAAAAAAGTTCAAGTTTTGAAGTGCCACAGTGTTCATCAGCGGCACACCTCTCTAACCAGCTGATCAGAATCAGACTAAAAGGAGACAATGATCAATATTTGAACGTAAAAGCTTGGAGGGATGTGTGTTTTCTTACCAGTTTGATGTGGTTTACTGTAGTTCATAGAGGCGTTATGCTGGGTCATCAGCACTCCTAGAATGCATCCATCCATCCATCTATCTTCTTCCGCTTAATCCTTTTCGGGTCGCGGTGGGGCTGGAGCCTATCCCAGCATCTTTGGGTGAGAGGCAGGGTACACCCTGGACAGATCGCCAGTCCATCGCAGGGCCAACACAGAGAGACGGACAACCATTCACTCTCACAGTCATACCTAAGGACAATTTAGAATCCTGTTTGATGCCAATAAACCTAATGTTCAAATGCTTATTGTTCAATCAGAAATAGTAGATAGAATAGTGATAGATATTGCTTTATTATGGCCTAGAAATGCTTTTATTTCTCAAGTATACAAAAGTGTGACTTTCATGCTTTGTAAACCATGCTGTAAAGTACAGTAGTAAGTGACAGTAACTGATTTGAGGTTCTGAGTTTGTGCTTGATCTTAAAAACACCAGCTGAGGAAACATAACCAGCTGTTATGTTCAAAAACATTTGTGCTGTGAAACTTCTCTCTGAAGTAAGTTGTTGCAAAGCTACAGTGGGGGATCAGTGTCCTCGTTTGCCTCTTAGCCTGCCCTCAGTTCCTCTTTACATCAGTGCTCGTATCACGAGGATTCCCCTTTTTCCTGGTTTTACTGGAAAATCCCCTCACTGTGTGCATGTGTTTAGCAGAATGTGAACTCACAGAAATGGGTACAGTATACACACACACAGATATGCATATGGCTTTTCCACCACAGCAGGGGAGATCTCTGAGCTCTTAAACAGGAAAAGAGAAACAGAGAGGGGTGTGTTACAGCGGGATTCCTCTGACTCCCTCTGCATCACGCT
Organism: Pholidichthys leucotaenia; assembly: GCA_020510985.1. Lineage (NCBI taxonomy): Eukaryota > Metazoa > Chordata > Actinopteri > Cichliformes > Pholidichthyidae > Pholidichthys > Pholidichthys leucotaenia. Next base: position 462,008,144 of record CM035836.1, on the reverse strand, counting down.
GATGAGTGGTTACTGTGTGAGAGTGGAAAGCTTCCATGGTGAGCTTCTTATCCCACACACACATGCAAACACATACTTCACCGCTGAGTGAAACTTCTTTTTTCTTTCACCAGGAAAACATTACAGTTCCAGTCAGGCAAACCGCAGTTACCATGGAGACACAAGTGCAACCAAAGGTTTTGTTGTGAGCTGAAGCAATAAAACTTTCAAAACTGCTTTTTTTAACTGTTTTATTTGCAGACTTGCAGCTTTGACAAACTGCAATGTGGGGTATATGTATTTATGCATGAATAGTGAAGGAGCGAGTAAACGCACGCACAGGCATGGCACCAAGTTGGGCTGAGGTAACTCCTCTGGCATTGTTTTTGCTGCCATGGTTTCTCTGTGGCAGTTGATGGCCACGGAGGTTTACCACTGGCTACGCCCAGAATATTCAGCTCAGCCCACATGAAGCATGACTTTCAGGAAACAAAGACATAAGAAGCCCTGTTATAATGAAATAATGGATGAAGCAAAAGAAAGGTTGGTTAGGAGCACCTCTTATTATGTTTTAATGCACTGGGTACCTCCTTAGAACAAAAATACAGGAATACAGTGACACTTACCTACCTTTTAATCTAATGAGAATATTTATGAAGAAAAACTATTCTTTACTGATGTGAATTGCTTGTGTCCACTTTGTCATGAGTCTGAGCTCTAATTTCCTCTCTGAGCTCAGACTCCATTGATTTCCTGAGTTTTGTATGTCTGTTATTATGTTGGCCGTTCTGTGTTTATATTTTTGATTTGTTTGTTCTCAGAGCCCTTCCTGTTGCCCAGACACTCCCATCTTTCACTTATGCTGTCTCCCAGCCATCTCAGCTGCGTGTAATTGATTAATCAGGCCACCTGCTCACTGAGCTCCCTGCACCTGTACCTCATTTGATTGTCTGGTATTTAAACACTGCCTGGCCACTCTGTATTTGCGGCAGTCTTATATGGATGTTTATTGGACTACTCCTCTATCTTCCTCCTACCTGCACTTGCGGGTGATTTTGGCTCCGGAGTGTTTGCCTGTAAGTTATCCTCATTTGCTTTTTTGTCTGCCATGCACTGTTTGTCTTTTTGTTATTAAATGTCACACTACAGTCCTGTGTGTGAGCCTATCTTTCTCTCTGCCCCCAAGGGGCACATTCATGACAGTAGACTGCTGCCAGATGAAGGCTCAGCGGCTGTAGTTGTGCTTTTTGTCTTTTTCGTGCTTTTTCTTTTCTCTCACCTGTCGCTGGAGCGGTCATGTTCCCTGCAGGCGGAGCAGACCAGAGGAGGAGGGAGTGGAGTCAGGATGAGCTGGAGTTCGTCTCCATGATCGAGGACATGGCGATCAGTGCTCGGAACTGCTTATCCTGCGAGGACGAGATGCTGTGCTGGGGTGGAGTCGCCAACTTGTTGGAAGTCAAACCCAGCGTGCGCCTTCACCCTCAGGTAATTAGACTCTCCCTTTCTCCACTTCCACCAATGCCATCGGCTTCCTCCTCGCCTGCTCAGTCAGCTCCACGGCGGCGACGTCATCCCGTTCCAGATCATCGGAGGAATACCCTTACCTCTTTGGCAGCCATTCTCCTGACACCGAAGCAGATCCCTCCCACAGCGGTACAGTCTTCGGTCCTTTTTTCGCCGGCTGAATCGTCAGCTTCTCTCCGCTCTGTACCTGCCTCTCCTCGCTTTCCTTTGGTGCGCTCACCCACTGCTGAGAGGTCTCCCGTACGTTCCTCGACAACGCCCACTTCCGTGTTTACAGGAGCAGCTCCTCCACCATCTTCAGAGGGGCCCAGGCTCACCATAGACGCGGGGATGGATGACTGTTTGTCTGCTGCTGCAGAGAACATTGCACACCGGGATGACAGGCAAGTTTCATTTCCTTTAATGCCAATTTATAATGATATGCCTTGCCTGATTCCCGGTGATGAGAGTCAGAGTTTGCAGTCCTCTGAGCTGTCACCACCTGCTGCTTCAAATAACTCTCCACCTATCTTCTCCATATCTCTTCCACCTATCCCTGAGGGTTCGCCGGTCCCAGAACTGAGCCACTGGACGATGGAGGCACCTGTGGCCCTGGAAGACCCAATCCCAGTGCCAACATGGAGCCAAACCCCAGCTTCCACGCTGGAGGAGCCACCAGCGTGGTTTATAGCGCTTGAGGTGACTAAGACTGCTACCACCATCATGCCTGCTGTGGAGGCCACCGCAGCGGAGTGGGAACCTGAGTTGGACCTCCAAGAGGCTGGGCCCGAGACATCGCCATTGTCTGGATCGACAGAGTCCTGGATGGCGGTGGAGCTCGAGCTCAGGCAAGTGCTCTCTTTTGTCTTCCTTCTCTCTGTTCTAGAGCAATCTTGCCTGGTTCTTGGTGAGGAGAGCCAGGTGCAGCCGCCCACTGCATCTGAGCTCATCTCGCCAGGCTCCGCCACTGCCAGCGACCCTGATCATGTTCCTCTGTTTGTTGTTTCTGAGTCTTCTCCCAGGGTCGCCGGGGAAGATCTACTTCAGCCAGAGGCCCCTGCGGATCCAGGTTCACCATCAGAGGACGTCGTGGGTCCAGCTTCCTCTGTTGAGGTCGTCGTGGGTGTTCTGACCCAGGCCAGGTCCTCCGTGAATGCAGCTCCCCCTCTGCCCGAGGCAGTCTTCTGGGTTCCACCTCCTTGGTCAGAGGCTCTGTGGGTGCTGCATCCCAGCCGGGGACCATCGTGGGTGTTTCGCCGCAACATCAGTCCTACGTGGGTGCTGCGCTCCAGCTTGGGTTCACTATGGGTACTGTTCCCCAGCCGGGGCCCACCAAGGGTGCAATGTTGTCCCAGTCCGGGTCCTCCGAGGGTGCAGCGTTGGACCAATCTGGGCCCACCGAGGGTGCAGTGTTGGCCTAATCCGGGTCCACCAATGGTGTAGCTCTGCTCCAGCCCAGAGCCACCACAAGTGCTGCTGGGCTCCAGCCCGGAGCCACCGCAGGTGCAACATTATCCCAGTCCAAGACCACTGAGGGTGTCGTGGTCCCCCTTCCTGCTCAGCCAGACGCCGTCGTGGTCCCCCTTCCTCCACTGCCAGACGCCATCGTGGTCCCCCATCCTGGTCTACCTGACGACATTGTGGATCCCCCTCCTTGACTCTCCTCCCCAGTTTTGGGTCTCCCAGTGGGGCAGCCGCCTCCTGGACCACCTCTTCTGTTTAGGTGGCTGAAGCACTCAGGCCGGCTGCCTAAAAGACTGAGACACTGGGTTGGGTGGTCCATATTCTCTGGCAGGCCACCCGACTCGTACCATCTGGCCGTCCGGCTGGCCTGGGACTTCAGCAGGCCACCTGACTTGGTGCACCTTGCCGTCTGCCAGGCCTGAGACTTCAGTCGGCCCCCTGAACTCTTGAGCTCCCTGGGCTGGGGGGGCTAACTCTGTGTTTCTCTGGTGGGGGTCCAGGGGTTTGGTTTAGCACAGGTGTGGGTCTTTAGTGGGTTTGTGTTTTCCCTAACCTGTTTTCCCACACCTCCCTCCCAGGATAGTTTTAATGTGCAAATTGTTCCAAATTCCATGAGTCTTGTTTTTCAGTCAGTGTAGAAACAATAGCTTTGGTGATGAATGTTCTCAGGTTGATAACGGAGATAAAAATGTGTTTGTTCCCAGATATAATTTGGTGACAAAAACAAATTGTAAAAGGGTCATGCTGCAGTTATATACAGTACATCAGCTAAATATAAGTTTATGCACTCACTCACTTATGCCCTACTCCAGGGATGTCCAATCATGTGCCATGGAGGGCCAAGACCCTGGAGGCTTTACCTCCAACCAGTGTCTTCAACAGCAGATTTCACTAAACTTCCTCCCACTGACTGCTGATCAGTGAAAACACCTGCTGAAGAGACTGGGTAGAAGAGAAAACCTGCAGGGTCTTGGCCCTCCATGGCACATGATTGGACACCCCTGGCATACTCAATTTTGAAGGCATAACTAACAAGCCCATAATGTACTGAAACAAATCATGACACTCTCTCTCATGCTCACACCGTGAAGCAATGTTTGGCAACAGACTTCCCTCCTGACTGATATTTTGTAATTCATACACAAACGAGGTATGGAAAGTATCTTCTCCTTGTGCATGTTTTGAAAGAGCTAAAGGCAAAATGTCATCTGTTTGCCTAGACAGCGCATGCGTGTGCGTGCACGTACGCACACACACACGCGCACGCACACACACACAGCCATTACATACCCCATTCATTCTATTTTCCATGGCTCTGAGTGAACTTTCCTGTCTTTGGCACAGTGGACTCATAGAAAACAATGCCCCATTAAGTTAGGCGGGTCAGGAAGGCAACACGCTAAGGTAAATACCTGAACTTCCTCATACATGCTTTCCATGTACTTTGGATGCACAGACGTAGAATTGCCTTCCATGACCCCAGCCCTTGTGAAACCCTTTTTGTGCAAACTCATTAGCCTGTGACCTTCCTCAGTCTCAGTGGGCAGACAGGGCCCAGGCTGCTCAAAGTTAAGACACAAACTAGCTACAACGCTAAGCTAAAAAGCTTTAGCCGAATTGATTTTGCCTGGAGCACTATCTGGCAGGGGTCCGTTTAATGAATTTAAATTAGATTTCTATCAATGATTAGTCTCTGAAACACCTCCATCCAAAGGACCAGAGGTGGGTAGAGTATCCAGAAATTGTACTCAAGTAAAAGTAGTGTTCCCATATGACAATAATTAATCAAGTACAAGAGAGAGTAATCACCAAAAGTTACTTGAGTGGTTACTCAGTACTAAGTTTTCTCATAAATTTACTTTTCACGTAAAGTTGCAATATTTTACTTATGAATTTGAAATGTTTCTTATAAATTTGTACATTTTCAAATAAAATTTGTGATGTTTTCTCATATGTTAAAGGTACAGTGTTTAACATTCAGCTCTGTCTCACAGCCAGATTCCAAAATGTAACCATTTCACATTTTATCAGTCATCACCCTCTTCCAAAGCTTATAGGAGAACCTGCAAAAACCATCTGTGCAATTTTAAGTCTTAAATTTTAAGTTTGGCATAAAGACTGTGAATGACATGATGATCCAAGATGGCTGGCTACATGGAGAAGAACCCTCTTCCTATGTATAAAAAAAATCTATATTAAGATACAGAAAATGCAAAAATAAAATGTTAAGTTAAAATTGTATATTTCTATAAATTTCAGAATTCTGAATGCCAAAAATTTTACACACTGTACCTTTAAGAACTTTTTCTCACAGAGTTGTCATTTTTAAAATTTATTTAAGATGTTTCACTTGTAGAGTTTGCAACATTTTTCACAAAAAGAAGTATTTAAAAAGTAAAACAAAATGAAAACTAAAAAATAATACAAAATAAAAGAGACCTTGTGACATAAAATGTCATGTGACAATTCCAGCCAATCACCTTTTTATTAACAGTATAAATGGTGTTTAGTCCATATTGTCTTATGCTGTGATGGAGACCACTAAGCCAAAAAGTTAACACGTTTTGTTGACATGGCCAGAACAGACTGATTAAGTTGGGAAGAGTCAACTTTGTCTACAAGCTTTGTGTGTGTGCCACCTTCTTACCTTTGGGTAATGAGTATTCAAAGTGAGTACTTGTGCTTGCTCTGAACAAAATGAAATCAAGTAAGAGTCCCAGTCCCAAGTAATAATTACAGTGTTGTTAAGTACACTTTTGTCATAGTATATGCACCAGACAGACCTGAGCTTTATGCTGTGGTTGCTTATTAGCACAGTGGTGAGCACAATAGCCCCTCCAACCATCGTTCATCACCTTTATACTATAAATAATCTGACACTAACAAAAAAATGTGAAATGTAAATTTTTTTAATTTCATAAGAGTGGGTACTTGCATAAATGAAAGATGGGGGTGGGGCCTGTTTAAGGAGTTCTGCACCAACCTACCACTGTCATTGCAAACTCTCCACATTGCCACTGCTGTAGTAATTCAAAGTGGGTCAGCCCTGCGGTTCCCCCTTCTAGCCTGGGGCCCCAAGCATTTGCCTACCTTGCCTGCCGGCACGCAGCATCTCCGACTGTAGCTGTGGTATGTGAATTTGAGGTTATTGAAATTGGTGATTCACTGCCCCCCCTCCCCCCCCCCACACACACACATCCAGCACACTCCCAACACCTGTCATCTAAACTGAAATCAAACTATTCTGGGATTAGCCAGTTCTGAAATTAGCAAGATTAAATGGTTCACTTTTAGACATTTTGTCTTGCTCACAGTTTTTCAACCTCCAAGAACAGCATACATAAAACACCCTGTCTTCGCCTGACTCCGGCACACCCTGATTTAGCATTCTTTTACAGAAACATCTCATTCTTCTTCTTCCATCACCCACCTTTTCAGATGAGGAAGTCTTTCTTTCCTTTTTTCATGCCCCCTCCCTTCACCTCATAAATACAATAAAGCCATGGGAAGGCGAGGTGGGGGGGCTTCCTCTTTCCATCACGGCAAATCTTTATCCAATCACGCTAACTGCGTGTACAGAATGCTCTCGTTGTAGGTATTGTCTTTCGGTCTCCCAATGCACCGCCTTCGCGGTCAAAACAGGAACAGAGCTGTGCCAGAACAAAGGACTCCCAGGGAGGAGGGGGGCAAGGTATGGAAAGTGGAGATGCTTTTCTGTTGTCGTATGACCTGAGTAACAGCACAAGGGGATGATTCTTCAGAGTCTTAAAAAACCATCTGCTCAGCAGGAAAGTTGAAGCATCAAAGTGCTTGCCAGGAGCTGTGTGTGCGTTTGCTGGGGGGTTGTGTGTATTGTCTTATGTTGATGGTGGTTTTATGGAGGTATTGTACTGCAGTATCTTGGGTGAACTTGACCTTAGATGAGGGATTTTGTCTTTCCTGAACAGCTGTGTTAACGGGCAGGGCTGCTGAAAAATGCCTGCATTGCTGGAACCCATTATGTCTTGTTTTGAACTCACAATGCTGTGGGTATTGAAAATCACTTAAACTTCTGAGGAATGGACTCATATTTTATCACAAAATAACATTAAAAGCAACTGTCAGTGGTGGATGATATCCTGTCTCCTCCATATTCCTGCACATCTTAAGTTTAACAATAAGGTGCTAGCAAAATCATCTACAGCTAGAGGGTCTAAGGTGACGTTTAATCAATAGATATTAAGGTATTAATCTTGAGGCTTTGTGAGAGTTTGCCCAACAAGTTCCCCTGTGTTTTGTGGTCTTGGTGAAGGCATTGAACGATGTCCCACATTCAAGTATGCATCTTATGCATTCTTTCACTTTACCTGTCAGTTTATGTACCCACTCTCACCTATTTTTACAAACTTTGGTCGTAACAGAAAGAATACGAACATGGATGCAAGCTTCCAAAATGAGTTGTCTCTCTCTGCAGAGCTGTTCGGCTCAGGCTTGAACTTGGAGGAGGAGCTCAGCCATTCTGGAGAGGCTCAGAGGTGAGCTTTGGCATTGAAAGGAACCAATGGAGTTGGTTCACATATTTGACTTGGATGCCTCATATATGAGGTTTTAGAGGTACAGTATGTCACCAAGAAGACCCAGAACTATCTGGAAATGCTATAGTATGTGTCTTGGCTGAACTTGGAATACCCTGGTGTACTAGCATACCTCAATAATACGGTTGGGGGTCAAATTACTACTTCAGCTGGTGACTGTTTGAGTATCAATCCATTTTTGGACTGACAAGGAGATGCAGTCCATGCTGTGTGAACACATATGAAATGTGCAGAGCTGATACTGTCCTTATTTTAACCACTTTACATGCCAAAAGCTAACTTGTTTGTCAATTGTTTAGTCTGTGATGTACTAAACCAACTGGAAAAGGGCTCAATACCCATATACTGGGCACAAGTCCAATTGAATGACCTGGTAAAGTGTCTGTGCATTTTTCTGCTCTGCATCTTCTAATGTGAACAAAAGGTGTCAGCTCCAACTGTAATTATTATAATGCTTAACCCAGTGTTTCCTGTGGCTTAAAGACCTTGGCGTGGTGGCAACATATTTTTCCGGGGGGCGGGGGCGGTAGTGGCAGAAAACACATGACACTATTGTAAATGGAATATGTTCATTTTATACTATTTATTTCTTTTCTTTTTAATTTTGCACAGTAACTTTGCATATGAAACTTACCATTTGAAGTATTGTACAACCAAGGCTTGAATGTTGGAATATTGGGCCAGTTGGGGTCCCACCCAGACGTCCTGTGTTTGGACTTTTTACTGGTGTCATCCTACTCTCACCTCTCTTGGGGCCTCATGTACAAATGGTACTTGCACACAAAACATGGTGCACGTCCTTTTCCACGCAAAATTTCAGATGTATCAAGAATGAAATGACCGTGGAAATGTGTGCAGCCCCACGCCAACTTCATGGCTGGCGTATGCATGTTTCTACAGTTATTGGTCCATTGGCAACACTTAGAGGTGATGATGGGAAACTGTTAATGATGTGAAAATTATTGTACGCACTAGAGAGGCGTAATGAACAAAAAAATGTGAAAACAAGAATAATTCACAAGTCTTGGATTGTAGAAAATATATAAATCAAATTTTTAAAAAAATGCAGAAAGAAAAACATGCATAAAAATTAAAAAAGATAAATAGAAAAGTATGGAAACAATTCACAAATCTGGAATTGTATAAAACAAAAAATAAGGGTACAGAAAGTTGAAAAACATACATAAAAATGAATATTTTTAACCTGTATTTTTATTTTTGTTTTATACATTTTCATCAGCTAGAGATGTGAATTATTCATGTTTCCACATGGACATCCACACTTTTTCTAATGTAACTTTAACTTTGTCTTTTTTTATTTTATAAATTTCCTACAACTCGAGAATTATTTGTGCTTCCACATTGTTATAAGATAAGCATTTATTAGTCCCACAATGGTGAAATTCCAGGATTGCAGCAGCACAGGAGTAGCAGCACTCAGAGCAATAGTAAATAAGATAATAAGAAGTGGTTAGCCAAGCAGAAAATAAATATACATATGTACACAGATATATACATAGTTCAGGAGCATTGCACCTAGATGGTATCAACAGCATTACAGTTTGTTAAATTACCCGGCAGAATATACTGTATAAATGTACCCAAACAGTATATTTCACATTGAATCAATAGTGCTTGCTGCTACCCTCAATAATAATCTTTATTGTCTTTAATTGTGTATTGGAGGGGACGATCGTTACTGTGCAAAGTTGTTATGTTTAGTACATTTAATACAACCTCTACGAGCAGCCCTGATTAGGTTATAAAGTCTGACAGCCGTAGGTAGAAAGGACCTGCAGAACCTCTCCGTTGTGCACCTAGGATGCCACAGACTACTGCTAAATGTGCTCCTCAGTGCATTCAGCCTGTCCCGTATGGGGTGGGACTCATGTTATGTATGAGGAAAGGAGTTGGGAGTCTCTTCATGCAGGGAGCCAACAACCAGGATACTCTAGTCTTTTCGGAAGTTGTCTGATTCTTTCAGATCGTCGTATTGGTTGGATTGTAATGTGATCATTTTTGTCCATTTCATCAGGTAAATCATTTGATTGGTGTTCTTGTCCCTCGACTGAACTGTCAGAAGGTTCTTCTAGTATTGTTGCTGTTTCATTTTCCACAGGTTTGTTATTCTCAGTATTGTCTCCTTCCGGTATCATTTCCACAGGTGAATTATAGGAAAGTTCAATCTCATTTGCATTATGCTCCCTATCCGGTTCTGCATTGGCAGTGGTTTCAGGTAAGTCACAATCAGGTGGGTTTGTCATTTCCGGTGTTTGCAAAGGTTTTGGATAATCATGTACAGTAGTAAATCTGGTTATCTCCTCACGTGGGGAATCCCCAACCCACGGAATCAAAAATTCATTTTCAATTTCGGTTAACTCTTCGTGATCATTGTTCTCTGCAACAGTTGTTTGGCGTGTCTTAGGACGGTGAATAGGCTCTGGCTCAAGTGTTTCTGCTGTGGCAACAGGGAGGAAACTGCAGGGAAGCAAAAGGTCTGTGTAAAGTTCTTGAGGGACCTTGCTTTGACTCGGGTTTAACCGTGTAAACGGGTAAATTACCTGCATGTTCAACTACCACATGAATGTCGGCCTCCCATTTATCAGCAAGCTTATTTTTTCCACGCAGTCTCACATTTCTAACTAAAACCCTATCCCCAGGTTCAAGTTCAGAAACAGTGATTTTGCGGTCAAACCTGGCCTTGTTCTTGTCTGCAATCTTTTGTGCATTTTGTGAAGCTAACTTGTAGCTTTCTTCGAGCCTTTTCTTGAGATTTTCAACGTATTGCAAGTGAGTAACTTTCTGATCTTTGTTGAGAGGAAGTCCGAACGCTAGATCAACTGCCAATCTGGGTTTTCTACCAAACATTAATTCGTAGGGAGTAAACCCGGTTACATCACTGTGTGTGCAGTTGTATGCATGTACTAACGGCATAACATAGTCTTTCCAGTGGGACTTTTGTTTGGACTCAAGCGTTCCTAACATACTCAGTAGCGTTCGGTTGAATCTTTCAGTGGGGTTACCCCTGGGGTGGTATGGGGTTGTTCTTATTTTCTTTATGCCTGAGATCTCACAAAGGTCTTTTATTAGTTTTGCCTCAAAATCAGGACCCTGATCGCTGTGCAGGTGCTCAGGTATACCGTAGTAAACGATGAATTGATCCCACAGGCACCTGGCAACCGTTTTGGACCTTTGATTTGAGGTAGGCAACGCAAGGGCAAATTTAGTAAAATGATCAGTTATTACGAGAATATTGCTGGTATTGCTACTGTCTGGTTCCAGACTGAGGAAGTCCATGCAGACTAGCTCTAAAGGTCGTGTGGTGGTTATGTTGACCAGGCTAGCCGCTTTTTCAGGAGGACTCTTCCTTCGTATGCACCGATCACATGTTTTCACCTTTTGCTCGACATCTGTTGACATACGTGACCAATAGAATCGTGTTCGGACCAGATCAAGGGTTCTGTCAATACCTAAGTGGCCCATATCATTGTGCAGACTTTGGAGTACGGGAGCTCTGAGCTCCTCGGGAAGAACGAGCTGGTGGGTCACTTGGTCTCCATTTTGTCTTTTCCTGTACAACCCTTCATTGTACATCTCCAATCTATGGAGTTCTCTGAGTAACAGAGGGAGATCTGGGAGTTCTTCTCTAGCAGTCGGTGGGGGTGTTTGGCCATGGTCGATTTGTTCAATAACTTGTCTGATTGTCGAGTCCGCTCTTTGTTTGTCTTTGATTTCTGCTTGAGACAAGACAGGGATAGTGGGTAAGCCATTGTCTTGCTCCAAGGCATACAAGTCTGGGATTGCGTCAGCTGAGATGGTAAGTGACTCCACAAGTGTAACACTACTATCCTGATTGTCATCACAGATTTTAACAAGGTGGTTTTGACAAATGGCTTGAACAGCTTCATCATTTACAATCTCTGTGGTGTCACTGTCAGCTAGGTGGCGCTCTACAAAGCGGCTTACATGCTCCTGCTCTTTCCTGGACTGGACATCGTCAACGAGTTCACCATGAGGACGTCTAGACAACCCATCTGCGTCTAGGTTTTGCTTGCCTGCTCTATACTGTAACTTAAAGTTGTAGTTAGACAAAGCTGCAAGCCACCTGTAGCTTGTGGCGTCTAATTTAGCAGAGGTCAATATGTAGGTGAGTGGGTTACTATCTGTAACTACCGTGAATTGACCACCATACAAATAGTCGTGAAACTTTTCAGTTACTGACCATTTTAGAGCTAAGAACTCTAGCTTGTGAGCTGGATAACGTGCTTTGCTCCTTGATAACCCACGACTGGCAAAAGCTATGGCCCTATGCTGACCATCCTGCTCCTGATAGAGTGCTGCCCCTAAGCCAGTGGTACTAGCATCAGTATGGAGTACGTAAGGCAGCTTCGGGTCTGCAAAGCCTAAGATAGGAGCTGATGTTAACTTTTCGATGATGGAGTCGAAAGCTTTTTGACAGTCTGTGGTCCATCGACTCTCAAATGGCAGTTTGGGATCAAAGTAGGTTTGGTCAGTGACTTTCGATTTTGACTTTTTGTTGAGTGGCGGGTAACCGCGTGTGAGGTCATTAAGAGGGCGTACTATAGACGAGTACCCTTCAATGAAGCGTCTGTAGTACCCTGAGAACCCTAAAAAGGATCTCAGTTCTGTGAGATTCTTAGGCCGTGGCCAAGTCTTAAGGGCCTGAATCTTTTCGGGATCTGTCTCGACACCGCTTTCGGAGACTACATGACCTAGGTACCGGACTGTTGTTTGAAAAAATTTACATTTTTCTGGCGATAACTTTAGCCCGTACTCTTTAAGACGATGGAGTACCCGCATGAGTCTCCGTTCATGTTCTTCCAAACTATTTGAAAAGATGATGAGATCATCTAGAAAGACTAGCACCTCATTTAAGTTCATGTCACCGACGCAGCGCTCCATGAGCCGCTGAAAGGTGCTTGGGGCATTGGTTATGCCCTGCGGCATGCGGTTGAACTCCCAGAATCCAAGGGGTGTTACAAAAGCAGTCTTTTCTTTGTCTGCTTCTTCTACCTCAATCTGGTAATATCCAGACTTAAGATTGAGGACTGTAAACCACTTGGATCCTGTGAGCGCCGAGAACGTCTCCTCTAGATTTGGGAGAGCGTAAGAGTCCTTTCTCATTTGCAAATTGAGTTTGCGAAAGTCTATACATAGACGCACATCATTGTTTCGCTTCCTCACCACAACAATGGGGGACGAGTAGGGAGACTGGGACTCTCTTATCACACCTGCAGCGAGCAGCTCTTGAAGGTGTTTACGCACTGCCTCAAGGTCTTGGGGGTGTATAGGGCGTGCACGGTGCTTAAAGGGAGTCGGATCATGAAGACTGATGGAGTGTTTCACTTTGCTCGTACACTCAAAGTCCAAATCATGGAAAGCGAATACTTCCGGGATGTCATTTAGTTGTTTGGTTATTCGCTCTTTCCACTCCTGTGGAATCGGTGAATCACCAAAGTTGAAACTCAGTTGTGTCTTGTTTGTGGCCGACTCATTTGCACTGACGACATTGTGCTGGGACAGGATACAATGGAAAGCTCCAAGTTCTGCGACGACACACGTGGACGGCATTGTGACATCTTGCTCTGTTTCATTCGTAATCATTACAGGCACTTTGTGTAGAGCTCGGAAAGGAAGTGTTATCAGGCAAGTTTTAACACAAAGGCCACCCGGCAAGGAAGACTGAGAAGGGTGTTCCACTATAGCACAGGTGTCTGAGGTACAGTGAACGTTGGCAGACCCCTCTAAAACTACAGTTTTACCTGCTGGGACTACAGCTGGGGCTTTGCTTGACAAGGTAACTAATCCAATGTTCCCATCTTTGTTCTTTGTATGTCTTAGTTCGAGAGTTTTCAACAGTGTCCTAAAACCATAAGAGCTAGGTAAGTAATCAGGAGTCTTCATGTCTAAATACTTTCCATAAAGAACATCAAGTGTGTTTGTTCCCACTAACACTGGTGTCTGACTATTAGGATTGGCATCTGAAACAACGAGAGCTAAGGTCGGTATGTCAATCTCTGTGCATAAGAAGTCTTTTGGAAAGGTAATACACATCTCTATATAACCTAAATAGGGAACGGGCTGACCTGCAGCACCCTCTACTTCTAAAAGGTCATAGAGTGGTTTAAGGTTTTGATCGGGAAAGTTCTGTTTGCAAAACGACTCGGTGACTGTAGTCACTTGTGACCCTGAGTCAAGAAGACAATGCACATTAACATCAGAAATGCTAACTACAGCTGTGCATTTGGAGCCAACTAACCCTTTTGGTAGGCTATACTTAGGTGGGTTAGCAACAGATTGCTTAAGGCTAGCGCGTTGCTTGTACTTAGTGGGAAATGATTGTCTGGCTACAGTCTCCATTTGCCCCGTAATAGAGACTGTTCTTAGTTTAACCCGGTCTTTATTAGCTGTGGGATTTTTAGACCCCCATCTCTTTTGTTTCTCTTTAAACAGCTTATGCTTTTCAGTAACTAAAGCTGGGTTTGGTTCGTTTTCGCAGTTCGGCTTGATGTGGCCATCCTCTCCACAATGGAAACAGTACCACGATTTGGGTGGGGTACTTCGAGTTCTGGCCGTTTGTTCTGTGGGTTCCTTTGTCACTTTATTCAGCTTTCATTTCTCTTTTGGCTTTGTACTGGGTGTACTTTTTGAGTTTTGAGCTTTTGGTTTTGCAGTTAGTTTTACTAGTGACATAATGCACGGCCCAGGAGACACACACGCAGGCTCAGGATAGATTTAACAGCTTTATTAGCAACAAGGAAGTGTATGGCTGCGTGTCTGTGGAATAAGAATGTATTGGTGGTGGCGTCTGCGTCAGGCACGGGGGCAGGAAGCCATACAGCCGGACAACCCTGTGGGAGAGAGCAGAGGGAGAAGGGTAACGGGCACCACACCAATACAGGGAATAATGATGATAGCTGGCTTACTTGGTTATGACAGGTGGCTGGCGTCGACAAGGGCGAGGCCTGGGAGACAGCAACCTGCAGTACCTGTGGCAGCAGCGTAGAGCCAACGGCGAGGTGAGGAAGTCCGCCGCCGGGAATGTCCACCTGTGCACAGGGGAAGGCTAGAGGAGAGAGGTAAGGGGAGCTTACCCAAGTTATCTTCACTAGTCGGTTTGAGATCCGTAGTAGCAAAGGGGCCGAAGTTGAGAGGCGGCTTCAGGCCGAAGCCCAGGGCAGAGTGGATTAAATACCTCGCCGCTGACGAGGAGCAGGTGTGCGTGCGGCTGGCGCCGCTGATGAGCAGCGAGTCATGACAGTACTCCCCCCTCTAGCAGCGCCTCCTGGCGATGGTCTTTCCGGGTGCGCTCGATGAAACTCAGAAATGAGTGACCGGTCCAACACCAACGAGGAAGGCACCCACTGCCTCCACTCGGGTCCATAGCCCTCCCAATCCACCAGGTACTGCAATCCGCGACCCCGTCGTCGGGCATCCAAGATCTCAGCGACGGTCCAGGCCGGATGGCCACCAATCATCCGGGGAGCGGGGTGCGCTGCAGGTGGAGGGCAAAGGGGATCAGAGACCACCGGTTTAATTTTGGAGACGTGGAAGGTGGAATGGATGCGGAGGGAGGAGGGAATAGCCACACGCACAGCCACCGGGTTGATGATCCTGGTTATGGGATAAGGGCCGATGAACCGTTGGGCCAGCTTTCTCCTCTCACCCTTTAGGTTAACGTCCTGTGTGGATACCCAAACTTGCTGTCCCACCTGGTAGGCAGGTGCAGGTCTCCTATGTCGGTCCGCTGTAGACTTATTGCACTCCGCCGTGCGTAAAAGCGCATTCCGCGCCGTAGACCAAAGGGAGCAACACCGCCTCAGATGTGCCTGGACAGAGGGGACAGCCAACTCGCCCTCCTGCGTGGGGAATAGAGGTGGATCATAGCCCAAGGATGCTTTAAAGGGCGACATCCCGATGGCAGTAGAGCGAGAGTTGTTGTGGGCGTACTCCACCCAGGCGAGGTGAGAACTCCAGGACGTGGGTTTGGATGAAGTGACGCAGCGGAGCGTAGCCTCCAGCTCCTGGTTAGTCTGCTCACACTGCCCGTTAGACTGGGGGTGATGGCCGGAGGAGAGGCTTACCTTGGCTCCAAGGGCGTTGCAAAATGACCTCCAGACGTCCGAAGAGAACTGGGGGCCGCGGTCGGAGACCACGTCGACCGGGATTCCATGCAGTCTGACCACGTGCTGGATGAGGAGGTCTGCCGTCTCCAAGGCTGAGGGGAGCCCACGTAGGGGCACAAAGTGGGCGGCCTTGGAAAAACGGTCTACAATGGTCAGAACTGTGTCAAAGTTGTTGGAGACCGGGAGCCCGGTGACAAAGTCTAGGGCGATGTGCGACCAGGGCCTGCCAGGGACGGGCAGGGGCTGGAGCAGACCCGCAGGGGGAGCGTTACCTGACTTATTGGTAGCACAGACGGGGCAGGCCCGGGCGTAACGGGCGGCATCCTTCCGCAGGCCTGGCCACCAAAAGGATCGCTGGAGAAGGTCAATCATCCGTGAAGCTCCAGGATGGCAGGTGAGCTTGAAGGTATGGAGCCAGTGTATAACGTCCCCCCGGACGGCAGATGGCACGAAGAGCCTCCCCTCCGGTCCGCCGCCAGGGTCCGGTTCCGACTCCTGTGCCCTCCGGATCTTGTCTTCTATGTCCCATGAAACAGCCCCCACGACGCACGACCTGGGCAAGATGGTGTGAGCAACGTCTTCTGCGGCCTCCGGGGCAAATTGCCTGGAGAGGGCGTCGGGCAGGCCGTTCTTGGAGCCAGGCCTATATGTGATGCTGAACTTAAACCTTGCAAAGAACAGGGACCAACGTGCCTGGCGGGCGTACAGACGCTTGGCAGATCTCAGGTACTCCAGGTTCTTGTGGTCAGTGAGGACCACAAAAGGCAAGGCTGCCCCCTCCAGCCAGTGACGCCATTCTTGAAGAGCAAGCTTGATGGCAAGAAGCTCTCTGTCCCCCACGTCGTAGTTTCGTTCCGCCGGGGACAGGCGCCGAGAGAAGAAGGCGCAGGGTCGCTTGACTCCGTTGGCTGGGGACCGCTGGGACAACACCGCCCCCACCCCCGTGTCCGAAGCGTCCACCTCCACAATGCTCTGCAGTGCGGGGTCGACCTGGCTGAGCACCCGGGAGGAGGAGAACTCCGTCTTCAGCGCCTGGAAGGCCGTAGCGGCCTCTTCAGTCCACCGGAACGGGGTCTTAGGAGAGGTGAGGTGGGTCAGGGGCCCGACGATGGCTCCAAAGTTCGGGACAAAGCGGCGGTAGAAATTGGCGAACCCGATGAATTGCTGAACCTGTTTCCGAGAGGTAGGTGTGGGCCAGTCCACCACCGCTTTGATCTTCGCTGGGTCCGGAAGCACCTGGTCATGGGAGATGACGAACCCCAGGAAGGAAGTCGTTTTGGCATAGAATTCACATTTTTTCGCCTTGACGTACAGACGGTTCTCCAGCAGTCTCTGCAGGACCCGCCTCACGTGGACCCGGTGTTCATCCCTGGACCTGGAGAAGATGAGAATATCGTCCAGGTAGACGAATACAAACAGGCCGATGAAGTCCTGGAGGACGTCATTGATGAGGCGCTGAAAGACGGCTGGAGCGTTGGTCAACCCAAACGGCATCACGAGGTATTCAAAACGGAAGGCGGTCTTCCACTCATCTCCCTCCCGGATCCGGACGAGGTGGTAAGCGCTGCGGAGATCCAGCTTAGTAAACCAGGTCGCCCCCTGGAGGGAGTGGAAGGCAGTATCCATAAGGGGCAGGGTATACCGGTCCTTCTCCGTGATATCGTTGAGAGCTCGATAATCGATACAAGGACGAAGAGATCCGTCCTTCTTTCCCACGAAGAAGAACCCTGCACCTACTGGAGAGGAGGATGGTTGGATGATCCCAGCACTGAGCGACTCCTTCAAATAGCTGTTCATTGCCTCCTTCTCCGGCGCTAACAGGCTATAGAGGCGTCCTGAAGGTAAGGGCGCCCCCTGGCGGATGTTAATGGCGCAGTCGTAGGGCCGGTGAGGAGGCAGAGACATCGCCTTGGACTTACTGAAAACAGCACCCAGGTCGTGGAACTCTGAGGGCACAAGGGTGAGATCCGGGGGCGCGGTGTCCAGAGCTGTGGGAGGCGAGGACGGGGCGCAGGCCACGGATTGGAGGCAGGTGCCCATGCAGAAGGTGCTCCACGCTGACACCTTCCCAGTCTTCCAGTCCAAGGCGGGGTTGTGGAGGCGGAGCCAGGGATATCCGAGGATGACAGGAGTTACTGAGGTGGGCAGGACGTGGAAGGAGATATCCTCCCGATGGTTTCCAGAGATGATCACCGGGACGGGGGATGTTCGGTGAGTTACTTTTCCCAGGGAAACTCGGGAGAGATTAACCAGGGCGAGAGGAGTGTCGAGGGGGTGACAATGGATGCCCAGTCGGGTTGCCAGGCTTTGTGAAATAAAGCTACCCTCCGCGCCTGAATCCACCAGTGCATGTGTGAGGTGCCCAGTGAGGTTGTGACAGAAGCGGATGGGCAGCGTCAAATGTGTGAGGGGATTTAACCGATTAGCGTCCGCGAGGCCCCCTACAGTGACTCGCGGACCACCTCGTTTGGCTTCTCCGGACAATGCTCCACCGTGTGCTGGCTACCTCCGCAATACATGCAGAGGCCCAGGTCACGACGGCGCTGTTTCTCCGCCAGGGGGAGCTTTGTCCGGCCCGTCACTATTGGTTCCGACTCCTCGGAGACCTCCGGCGGTGGCAATGCCAGATGGCGAGCTTGGGGCAGGCGTGCAGAGGCGCCCCGCGAGCGAGAAGACTGCTTCCGCTCGGAGGCGCGCTCGCGCAGCCTGTTATCCAAACTGATGGTGAGAGAAATCAGCTCCGCCAGCGTCTCCGGGGTATCCCGTCTGGCCAGCTCATCCCTCAGACCAGAATTTAGGCTGCGGAGGAAGATGCCGCAGAGCGTACGCTCTTCCCAGCCAACTTCCTCCGCCGTAACCCGGAAGTCGATCGCGTAGTCGGCCGCCGATCGGCTCCCCTGTTGGAGTCCGAGAAGGCGGTCGACCTGGACACTGTCCAAATGCGAATGATCGAACACTTCCGGAAACTGTCGCACGAACTGGCCATAGGTGAGGGTGGCGTAGCTGGGCTTCACCATAATGGCGTAAGCCCAGGTAAGCGCACGACCCTCAAGGAGATTACCTATATAGCCAATTCTGCTATGGTCTGAGGGAAAATCTCCGGGAACGCGAAGAAACACGGACTCACACTGCATAATAAAACCCCAAGCTCCACCCAGCTTACTGCTAAAGCGAGCAGGAGTGGGGATTGGTGTGAGCCGTGTTGGCGCACCCGGAGCGGGCTGGACGGCCACCGGAGCCGCAGGAGCCGCGCCACCCGGACGAGCCGAGGGGAACGGCTGCTGGGGGTCCAGGCGGTCTAATCGGTTAGTAATGACAATTAATTGATTTAATATCACCTGTTGCTGATGGGCTATTAAATCCACCCGAGCCTCGAGGGTGGAAAGACGGCGTGCGAGCCCACTGTCTGCTGAGCCGCTCTGCTGAAGCCGTACTGACATAATGCACGGCCCAGGAGACACACACGCAGGCTCAGGATAGATTTAACAGCTTTATTAGCAACAAGGAAGTGTATGGCTGCGTGTCTGTGGAATAAGAATGTATTGGTGGTGGCGTCTGCGTCAGGCACGGGGGCAGGAAGCCGTACAGCCGGACAAACCTGTGGGAGAGAGCAGAGGGAGAAGGGTAACTGGCACCACACCAATACAGGGAATAATGATGATAGCTGGCTTACTTGGTTATGACAGGTGGCTGGCGTCGACAAGGGCGAGGCCCGGGAGACAGCGACCTGCAGTACCTGTGGCAGCAGCGTAGAGCCAACGGCGAGGTGAGGAAGTCCGCCGCCGGGAATGTCCACCTGTGCACAGGGGAAGGCTAGAGGAGAGAGGTAAGGGGAGCTTACCCAAGTTATCTTCACTAGTCGGTTTGAGATCCGTAGTAGCAAAGGGGCCGAAGTTGAGAGGCGGCTTCAGGCCGAAGCCCAGGGCAGAGTGGATTAAATACCTCGCCGCTGACGAGGAGCAGGTGTGCGCGCGGCTGGCGCCGCTGATGAGCAGCGAGTCATGACAACTAGTTGATTTTGAATTTCTGCAACTTGTTTTGAGAGTTCTTGAATTGAGTTTAACGTGATTTTGTCCTCATTTTCATCTGAACTACATTGCACAGTTTGCACGTGGGATGTCACTTTTTGTTTTGAACTGCTCAAATGTTGTCTCATTCGCAAAGTTTTGGCAGCATTTTGGTCTTCTTCAGTATGTAGCAAGAGAAGCAAATCAGGAAAAGTTGGGGGATTTGTTCGTTTTTGTTTTAACTGGAGTGCAGTTAAAAGGGAATCATTCCAACAAAACTGTGTGACAAGCAGCCTGTCAAAATCCTGGCTTGAAGCACCACCACGCTTCACAGTGTGAGTCAAAGCTACTTGAAGGCATTGTTGATATGGTGAGGGTTTTTCACCTGTGTTTTGGAAGGTGTCAATAAACTTGGCGTAAAGCTCTCCACCATCTTGAACTGTACCATAAGCAGAATCTAACAGCTGAAGGTATTCTGATGGTGAGCTGTTGGGGTTCAAGTACTTGACTACATCAGCTGCTGGTGGTAAAAGAGACTCAATGATCTTTCGGGATTGTTGCAATTTGGACATAGCAGGATCAGTCAAGATTAATTCTACACTGGAGCGCCAAGTATCATAATCTAGCTCATAAGTTGGTCGGAGGTCTTTGCCAGAAAAAGCTCCGAGCTTTTGTGAATACGGCTGCACGGAAAAATCTTCCCTTTTCACAATGTGCTCAACTACCACACGTTGCACTTCTGGGGGATTTAAAGTAGAACTGAACTGAACGGCATTGAATGGCACTGGGTGATAGTACATACAATTATAAAGATAATTTATCATTGGCACCCCCTCCACAAATCCTGGAATCTTGGAGAAAATCGCGATTTTGAATTTCCCGCCCTGAAAAATCAGACAAATCCGCCGAAGTGCAGCCGGAGTTCCGCGTGACGTCACGAGTGTGACACAGTCCTCCATGTTTACCATTGCGAGCACGTCGACACTGGTTGTTTTTGGTGCATTTTGTCGTGATAGTCGACTACAAAACACTTCCAACACCTGGGAAGATCTGTTCAGTGGCCAAGGAAAGCTGTCATGGGGACGAAAGAAAAGAAAGGGGGAGGAAAAGCGACCGGGAAGCGATGCGTTTCTAGATATACAGTGATCCCTCACTTATTGCATTTAATGGGGGGGACCAGAACTGACCGCGAAAAGTGAAAAACCGCAAAGTAGCGTCACCTCCCCCCCTCAAGGGCGCCACAAGCACTATTTTGCACAAAAAGGCACAAGAGAACAGCGAAAAGTGCCACTAAGCAACACGAGCGATAAAGAACAATGAATGCGGTCTTCCTTCGCTGGGTAAAACGTCTCGGCCAATCAGCTTGCGAGGTAAAACGTCTCGGCCAATCAGCTTGCGAGATTCCCGAGCGGTGAAGAGGTGGGCGGAGAGGAGTGGAGCGGTGGTCAGAGAGGTAGATTTTCAGTTGTCTCCCTGCCTTCTCCCTGCCTTCTACATTAGAACATCAGGTATCAACACGGAGAGCCCGCACAACTGAAAATCTACCTCTCTGATCACCGCTCCACTCCTCTCCGCCCACCTCTTCACCACTCGGGAATCTCGCAAGCTGATTGGCCGAGATGTTTTACCTCGTAAGCTGATTGGCTGAGACGTTTTACCTCGCAAGCTGATTGGCCGAGACGTTTTACCCAGCTTCGCTCCCTGCCGAGGGTCTATACCCAGCGAAGGAAGACCGCATTCATTGTTCTTTATCGCTCGTGTTGCTTAGTGGCACTTTTCGCTGTTCTCTTGTGCCTTTTTGTGCAAAATAGTGCTTGTGACGCCCTTGGGGGGGGGTGACGCTACTTCGCGGTTTTTCACTTTTCGCGGTCGGTTCTGGTCCCCATTAAACGCAATAAGTGAGGGATCACTGTAATAAGTTGGAAAAATGCTGATGGTTTTTTTCCCTTTCTTTTTTATTGTTAATTTTCCTTATCCTGACACCCCAAACATGCCAAAGTAAAGACTCACCATTCTGTATTCAATAAGCGACTCTCCTCCCCATCACTGCTGCGGTCTGAGTCGGTGCCGGAATCCCCGGAAAATTCTGGCTCTAATCTGTACGGTTCAATGCCTCCCTTGCTCTCTTCCTGTTCACTTGACACTCCTGCATCCTCCTCTGTCTTGTCACCGATCCTGAATGCCTCTTCACTCTGAAAACTCTGGTGTTCTTGACTGCTGGAACTGCTATCATCTGCCATTGTTGTTTTGATAAGGGTCACACTCGTGACGTCACGCAGCGTCGTCTGCACTACTTCTGGTTTGTTTGGCACTGCCAGCCAGAGGCAAAAGTTTATCGGCTTATAGCTTGGCCATCGCACGGCCTAAAAATTTCTTTTATGTGTTGAAAAATACAATAGGTAATAAGGAATTAATCTGCTATTCTACTTTTTTGGCAAAAAGGTGAGTTCAGTTCTACATTAAATCATGTGCAGAAATGGTGGGCATACTTCGAGCTGGGGTGCTCGCAGTGTGATTTGACTGGTTAGTTGGTTGTGCACCTTGAATACTGGACTCAGCTGCAGAAGGCTGAGGTTGAGGTTCATCCAAGAAAGCTTCAGATAAGTTATCAGGTAACTTAACTTGCTCTGATTGATCATTTTCAGATTCTTTGATTGCCTCAGAAATCTGTAACATCATGTCTTTCAGGACATCTGCAAAATCTCTGCCACTCATCTTCGCTAGGTTTTTAATGTCAGTGAGATATAACTTGTTCATATCACTCCCTACATGGTGCGTATAAACACTGGCAAGGGATTGTATCATATAGCTGGCTCCACTATCAGACACATGAGTACATGGCAATGGGTCAAGCGCTTCAAAAGCAATACCCGAGTGATACTCAAAAATAGCACTCTGGGAAAACTCAGACTTACTATCTGCTACTTTTATGACTCTTGAAATCGATCCATACCGTTTCAAAAACTCAGTCACTTCATCAAGTTGCTCATCTCCAGCGATTTCACTCACTATCACTGCATTTGGAATTTTCACAGATTCACGCTCAACAATATCCATTTTGGGTACGTTATAGGCTTGAAATAACGTAAGGGAGAGAAAAAAAAAGGGCCCTGGCTGGGCTCGCCGCTTCTTATTGTAACCCTTGCCTTATGTTAATTAGGTAAGGGAAATTATTAAGTGTAGACCAGTTGCTAGGTTCGTAAGGGTTACAATAGGGAATTAGAGTGAGTGTGGAATGAAATAGCTGCAGGCAAGAAATGAGAAATTCATATCTGTTATTAATAAAGATAAAAGGAGCAAAATATGCAATGTACAAATATACAAATATAACAACGGCCGGCATGAAATAAAACCCCAAAAGTGTCCTACTGAGCTCAGTGTTTGGTTGTCCTTTCGGTTTAGTTGTTTAACCCCTGCACTCCGGTCAATTTTCCTAAAAACGCCAAAAAATAATGTGCCCAAAGTAAATCGAAAGCTGTTCTTCAACCCTTTGCAGCATCTTCATGGGGTTGGTCTCATTTAAAAGAAAACACTTTGAATTTTTTGGCAAAACAGTCATAATCTCTCTAAGTGCTCCGGCCACTGAGTTACAGTCATCTAAACATACTGAACTTGAAGAAAATAAATTTGGCCTGGGTGTTTTTTTGGATACAAATGCTTGCAAATAACACACAGCTTCAGATCCGGGCTGGAAAATGCAACAGAAATGTAGAACCAAGTGTTATCCAGCTGAGGTCCAAATTTTGTAACAATACCACAAAAAGTGAATATATTACACAGCTTTGTTCTCAGGTAGTTCCCAGGCATTTTGGAACTGTGCCAAATTGTGCCAAATGGCACAGTTTGGAAAAACGTCTATAACTTTTGAATGATTCAATGTAGAAGCATCATTTTGGGCTCTAATGAAAGGTCACACTCAGGGCTGTGTCTGTGTGTGTGTGTGGGGGGGGGTTGTCCCCCCCCCTCGCTACAGAGGACGGAGATCGGCCATCGCTACATGACGGATTACACTCAGATGTGGCGATGTGGCCACAGCAGCGCTGTCACCGCGGCTCCCCCCCCTCGCTACAGAATAGTAGCGGCGGGGGGGGTGTTCACGGTCCGGAGGCGGTGAACGAACCGTGTACCGCGGCACACGCACTTCGGACATCGTGCGCCGCACAGTTGTAATTTACCGATCGGTCAAAAGTCATTTTTGATTACAATTTTCAGGGATAAAAAATAATTTGGCTTATAACACCTTACCTCTTCACAGCCACATTGTCCTGGCCAACTTCTCTTCCTCATTGTCAGACGTACGCGATGCTGGTCCGCTCGTGGTTCTGGTCTCGCGACCCGGTCAAAATATAATTCCATGATTGCGGTTTTGGCGAATGATTTGCGACCTTCGTCGTCGGCCTCCGTCGGTCTATGATGACCATATAAGAGAATCCTAAACACTCTGCTGGAATTTAAAAAAAAAATAAAGCACTGCCTGTGGCTGCTGAAGCAGTCTCTCTTCACCCAGCTTTAGACAAAACAGCTCAGCGAACTTCTGTGCTTCAATTGGCTCGCTGCGTTGGTAGGCGGGTCCTTCTTGCTAAGTTTTCAGTCATTGGTTCTTCAAGGTTTCAGAAACCCAATTCAAGGCTCTTATTAGTCGAATGAGAGGTCAATCAGATGAACTAATCTGTTCGCGGCTGTGTCTGCAGCTTTTATTTTCAGTGCGCGCTTGGACGCCATCACCACCTACATCAACATCTCCATCATGCGTCCTAGAGCACACGAGGGTGCTCTCATGCGCCCTCGTGCGCTCTAGGATGCAGAGACTTGCCCGTCCGCGGTACAACGGAGTGCAAGAGGTTAACCAGTCTAGATATCTTGTGTCTCCAGACTCAGGTTTCTTTTCCTTTTTCTAAAGCGGCAGCTTGAGTTGTTACCACTTTGAATGTTGTGTACTGGAGAGAGGAAGGATGTCCTTCAATCGAGATCTTGGTCAGATCTCGGTCCAATCTCGGTTCAGTCTCGGGTCAGGCTCGCCATCTCCATTCGGAGAGAATCCAGGATCCAGAAGGTTCTTGATCGGCAACCAAAAAAACCTAGCCTGCACAACAATAATGGTATTATTGTTTACAGCTAGAGTAATTCATTTTCCAGTCCCTTCTTATATAACACCATAGCTTAGTGTTTAAATTCTTCTCTCATATTACTATTATTACAATCCAGTAATATAGTAAGATCTTACAATTCACATTTCACATCTTTCAGGCATGTTTTCTTTTCTCAAAATCTCTCTGGTAGTACATGAAATACTTTTTTTCATGTAACCAATTAAATGAATCTCTCTTTTTATCTCTACATCATTTAACCATGAAATTATGATTAATCCCTTTTAACCTTGTCTTTGTAAATCATGAAATGAAATACAATTAATCTATCACATAACCAGGGAATATACTGTCCCATTACTTCCAATATTCCCTTTTAAATCGGTAAAACCCTGTCTGAGCTACTGGGTTTAGCATAACCTATGAATTTACATAGGAGACCAACACCATGTGCTTTTAGCATCAAACTACACATTACGTTCGACAGAAATAGTGCATAAGAACTAAAAGTACTTCAGCATACTGTTGGGAACTGAAATCACATTTAGGAAACCCATACAGACACAAAAATAGTCTTTTCCATTGCTTTTAAACAGAAAAAATCCACTCGTGATTAGCATTAGCATAACGCTAACATTAGCATGTATTTCACTCACCAAGATGAGGTATCAGTGTGAACACAGCAAAAGTCACAGCCTCACGGCCTCTCAAGCTCATGCTCCCGTCAACTTAGGATAATAAAGGTTGCAAATTAGCGTTTGGAGAGTGTTTAGATCCATTTATAGCATTTTTCTGAATTAACTCACCAAGAAGAGGTATCAGTGTGAACCAGACCGCCCACAGCCTCTCTCGTCCGCTCTTGGATCGTGAAAGACCGACGACCAGCAGAGCGCCTCGGCACTCTGCTCGGAAGGCGGGGCTAGTATCGCTCTTAACGAATGAAAAGACCCAGATCACCCAACGTGACCATGAAACGGGAATTTAAAAGTTGGATAATGAGGATCACACTTCCTCTTCTCAAAATAACCGTTTTTCAAAATAAAATCACACACTTTCACTAATACAAATGAAATCTGAGAAAAAGGGTCATTTTCTCAGCTGGGTTACAGGTAGCCGGTCACAGCAACTCCCCCCCTTACCCCTGGAAACCCGAGCAAGCAGGACAACGCAACCAACCTGCACAGAGCACAAATGTCCCAAGGCCAACAAGCCCCAGGACAGCCAGGTATCCACCCCCGGAAGGACGGCCGCACGGCGGACCCACGCCCCCAGACTGGGGGCCCCCCAGACACTTACCCACACTCATTCACCCTTATTACTTGGGGCGGCCGTGGTGCAGATGCAGCGAGCATGAACATGCACCAGCGCCGGGGAAACCGCCGGTGCCAGCCAGCAGCCACACCCTGCCGACCCGCCCCCAGGCAGCCGCAACCACAGAAACAGACCACCACCCCAACGCCCACCTGAAGCAACTGATCAGCGGACCACCGCAAGCGCTCTGAGATGCCACCTGACATGCAAAGCACCACACAAAACCGACCCACCATCACCATCTCCACTCATCACTCCCTCACTCTCGCTTACCCTCTTGTTCAATCACTCTCTCACTCCCTTGCTCGCACCTATTTATTTGGCAGCACCCAGGGATTTTGACAACATGACGGGCCCCAGACCTCCTGCCGGGCCCACAGGCCCCCGGCAGAAGGAGGGCAGCAGGGGTGGGGGAAGACCCCCTCCCCCATGCACGAATCATGATGGCATGATGGGTGTGTGTTAGTTGTGTGGTGTGATTGTGCGCAGGTGTGTGAACTACCAGAGTGCAGTTAAAATTGAGGGGATGGTGGTTGGAGCACCGCTAGCCACTGCGATAGGCAGTAGGGCTCCCATCTCCCCAAATCCTCAGTGTCTAGAGTGCAATTAAAATTGAGGTGAGGGTGGCCCCACTGCGCAGCAGACAGAGGGATCCCCTTCACCAACACAGTAGGGCACACCTCCACCCCAAAACCGTAAGTGTATCCAATAAGATGTATGTTCCGCCCAGAATCGGGGAGGTAAGACTGGGAGGGAGGTGGTCCAAAAGGGTGCCCATCCCCCCCAGAAGCCAGCTCGCAAACTGGCTCAGGAGGCCACCCACTACCCCCAGATCCCAACCCAGGAGCCCGCCAGAAATCCGAGCAGCCCAGGACCCGCCAACGTCGCACCCCGGTGCTCCCAACACCACAGGCGTGATGGAGCAGCCACACCCACACATCTTGCACACACGAACACACAACAACAATAATAACAATAATGAACAATGGGCCAGACCCATATGGCGCCCCACATGCCAAGCGACACCCCAGAGCCCCCACTGCTTACAGACCTCTTCTGCCTTTTTTCCGTGTTTAAAGTACTTTAATAAGCTCATGCTTCTCTTGGACAGTGACACTAGAGAGACACTCTGCCTGCTGACTGAAACATGCGGATGGAGTGCTTTCCAACTCCGGACGGTTGACGATCACACACATTGTTCGTGTGCGCACTTCCGGAGAGTCATTCCTTCATATTTTTTTCTTAAATGTATATTTCCTTGGTGTGACGGCATAACTTTGGGGTGGCGGCCCAGACAGATGGAAATGTTACCAGAAGAAACCCTGCTTAACCTCTGCTCAGAGCTACATATAACACATATAACAGATATTCCCACTAACCTATTTCCACCCCCATGATTTAAATAATTTATCTCCAAGACAGT
Organism: Pholidichthys leucotaenia; assembly: GCA_020510985.1. Taxonomy (NCBI): domain Eukaryota; kingdom Metazoa; phylum Chordata; class Actinopteri; order Cichliformes; family Pholidichthyidae; genus Pholidichthys; species Pholidichthys leucotaenia. The sequence goes on along the minus strand of CM035836.1, from coordinate 461,980,649 downwards.
TGTTTTTTCTATTACGTCTTCCCTTTAATAGTCTATGAAATGAATAAATGAAACCTGGAGGTTTCTTCAAGATTACATCTGGATTCAAATATAATCAGAGGCCTTCTGTGTTTAGGCTGGCCTCTAATGCCGCTATTGTGTAAAAACCAAAGTGATGAATCATAGTCTTCAGCTCTGTAAGCTTGTGTGTACCTGTGCACAAAGACAGAGAGGAAAATGCTCAAATATGCATGCATGCATTCCATAATAACAAAGACATTCCATTCCTTTTACCAAGACCACTTCTGACTGTCATTGAAGCAAATTCTGTTGCCGTTTAAGATAATTTTGAGGTTTCATTACAAAATTAAGCATGGAATGATACGATCAACACTGTACCATCTTTCTGTGACTGTTGGTGTTATGGTACACAATTTTCCTTGTCTGTTCTTGCAGTTCTCATTACCTCCACCAAAGACTTGTTTTTGCTGGCGTTGCTTTGGCTGATTGTTTACGGGCAGGTTTACTCACAAGCTAATGAACAAATTTTTGATGTGCCCTTGCCAGCAGAGGATGCTGTCTGCTGCTCTAAACACAACCTTCATACCTGTGTATACTCAGAGGAAAACAAGAATGCACTCAGCTGAGATGCAGACCACCTTTTGCAGACCTATAGATTTAAAACCTTGATTTCTGAACTTTTGACCCCAAACCCATAGTCAGAGGTCAGGATGTCACGGTGAACCTGTTTACAAAGTTTGGTGACCCTTGCTTTATTATAGTGCATAGGGAATGCAAACCTTGACCTTTGACCTTTTGACCCCAAATCCATAGTCAGAGGTCAGGGTATCAGGGTGAACCTGTGAACCAAGGTTGGTGCACTAGCTGTCTTTGTTGTTGAGATATAGTTTATATGACATTCTGACCTTGACCTTTCGACCCCAAAAATATAGCTATCGATGCCAGTCCCGAGGTCAACTATATATGTATCAAGTCTGGTGGCCATAGTCTCATTCCTTGTTGAGTTAAAGCACAGACATACGCTACCGTTCAAAAGTTTGGGGTCACTTAGAAATTTCCTTATTTTTGAAAGAAAAGCACTTTTTTTCAATGAAGATAACTTTAAACTAATCAGAAATACACTCTATACATTGCTAATGTGGTAAATGACTATTCTAGCTGCAAATGTCTGGTTTTTGGTGCAATATCTACATAGGTGTATAGAGGCCCATTTCCAGCAACTATCACTCCAGTGTTCTAATGGTACAATGTGTTTTCTCATTGCGTCAGAAGGCTAATGGATGATTAGAAAACCCTTGTGCAATCATGTTAGGTCTGCAATGCTGTAATTGCTGCAAATGGAGGATTCTTTGACGAAAGCAAAGTTTGAAGAAAAAAATTATTATTTCAAATACAAATCATTATTTCTAACCTTGTCAATGTCTTGACTATATTTTCTATTCATTTTACAACTCATGGTGGTAAATAAGTGTGACTTTTCATGGAAAACACAAAATAATTGTCTGGGTGACCCCAAACTTTTGAACGGTAGTGTAGGTGGATAGCCGGCCGGCCAAAGATGGCACCGACTGCTCCTCCACACGACTCACATTGGTGTGGGAAATTAGCTACATATGTAGTGGAGTTTTGTCCTCTGCGAGTGCTTGTTAGCTTTATCTTTAAAAATAAACCTAGGGAAAGATTGAACATAATCTTTGTTGGATTTCAGCATTTTTTATAATTTATGAAAGGAAAAGCACTGAATTGCTGCATGGATCGTGTTATGTATGGAATAAGCAAGACGTGAGTCAGGTTGTGCTGAGCAATAAACTGAACTTTATTACAGACACTGGTGAGCATATACAACAGCTGCAGCCCGTCTGATGTCATCCCCCCAGAGGGCTACGGCAAGCCCCAAGGGCCAAACTCACATACCAGAGATCGTTCTATAAATAAATTTCCTTTGTCTTACTACATGACTACGTTTTCATCAATTTATAGTCGGTCTGGTAAATGTGAATTCTTTATTTAGAAAGTGATTAAACAGACAGCAAGTCTATCCACTTTATTCCTAGGCCCCATGATGCCTTGCGTGAATTATGGTAGCAACTTCCGGTACTAGTTTAGAACATATGGTTGTCACTGAAACGGGACACTTTTCCTTGATAAAAAAAAAAAATTACTTCGGCATCAGAAATGCAGGAACACAGCCTTTTGTACCTCAAAAACAGTAATATAATCATTCCACTTCCCACGACTATCGAGAGATGAGAAGATGACCGTAAAAAGTGGCCTGGCAGACTGTAGCTCTGTTTGTTAGCGCCGCTGCTAAGATGCTAACGCTGTAAACAAATGACCCGTGCTGGCAAAATGAGTCACTTTGAGGACATTTTCAAAACTGATGTGATGTTATTTCCATATTCTGTATTGAAAGATCTTCAAAATGATATTTAATTTGTAGGAAGTGTGCAAGAATGGACAGAAAAAGATGATTTGTTTATATTATGGCTAAGATGAAAACTCGTGTTCCATTGGTTGGGAGTTACGTATTCTGCAAAAATATATATATTTTTAGAAAGTACGATTTCTAAGCTTTCCAATGATACCAGGCACTCATGGGGGTTTTCCCGGGACTTGCTGCTAGCAAACAAAGAAAGAGTCATGATTTATGACTTCTTGTGTCTGTAGCTCGTAATGACACAGCGCACATTCCGACTCATCTTGCCAGCACTGGTCACATATATCAATGTCTCCACCTCAATAAAGTCGGCTGCATTTTGTTAAAATATGTTGGACATAATCAGATTTACTTTAGAGCAGACGTAGAATCTAGTCAGAGCCACAAAGAAGCCTCCATTTATACAGTCTATGGCACAACCACGAACACCAGCAACAAGTACCAGAACTATGCCAAAACATTAAAAAAAATACAAAAACTACAAGTGCTGAAATTAGCTGCCACTTGAGTGCAAAACACATATGTGGACTATACATTAAAATGAATTTGAAAAACTTTTAAAAACGCTATTTTAAATGTCCCTGGTACTCCACTCTTACAGATTTAACACTACTGTTATGTCTGTATATGGAGCCAAGGACGAGGCCAGGTGTCAAACTGAACATACGTTTATTAAGGAGGCATTACACAGCACATACGCAGCCGTCAGGCAGCAGATGTGGCAAAGAGACCACCCCTCCTGCCCGCTGCCCTCTTATAGCCTCAAACTATAACGCAACAACTACGTCAGCCGAAACCGGAAGCTCCGCCCATAATCGTTCCTACAGCGGCACCCCCAGGAGTAAGGTGGATAAAAGAGTTGCTTCTCTTTAATCACATGTGATGGCTACAAGGCTAGCGTTACGCAGAGACTCCATTACCTGTGCTTTGGTTTGTGTCTATTTTGTAGAGCGTCTTTTGTCCAGTTCACACTTCCTACCGAGTTCTTAAAATCCATAATGTGCCCAAATGTCCACTTTCAAAACACCAGGTGTGGTTTCTATCACCTTTCTATCACCTGCTGCTGTTCTCCACCTCCATCTGACGTGATACAGTCATTATCGCATGTAGGAGTACTCTTTTTTGCTCCCGAACATAGTATTGAGGATTTCCAGAGAGATGGGACTGTATGTTCAGCTAGAGATCGGTTAAAGAGCATGCAAAGAACCTCGGCTAGCTGACTGCAGCACTCCTTCAGCAAGCGACCACAGACCTGATCCGGTCTGAGTGTCATGCGGTGGCTCTCGCGAGCCACCATAAGACGCCACACAGTCACCAGTGAGTTTTCAGTGAGTTTTATTACGGTGAAAAAGTAACAACACAAGATGCAGGGGCAATGACACATAAGTCTACACACATCCGGAGGCATAAGGCTAAACAGCTCTCATACAGGTCCATAGGAGGAGACGGTCATACACAGGCAAGGTTGTCGAGTAATGACTACACAGGCTGCTGAGGCAGAGACACACAGAGGTCTACTCACACCGGGAGGGGTAAGGCTAACAGCTCACTTACTGGTCCAGGGGAAGCGACGGTCAACCACAGGCAGACGAGGTAGGTAACAGTCCAAAGCATCCGTAGCTCAGACGAAGAACGACTGACACTGCTGCAGGGATGCGGCCGCTAACGTGGGAATAAGAAGTCCACCGCTAACGACCGCAAATGCAAAACAGCTGCTCAGGACTTGACAGCTGAGCGGAAGCCTCCCCGAGCACTGTCACAATAAGAGCTCGGAGAGCCCGGAAGACAACGCCGCTGTCAAGCCCTGACAGGAATAGCCCGAGCACAATGACAAAGTGCTCGGGTCATGACACTGAGTGCTTTATTGGGCTGAATTCTCTGTAGTGTGCACTCCACATCCAGTGGCTGCAGCTCCAAAATTAGGTTTGCCGATTGTCTCTGTAATGAGCTCAGCCATCAAATCTTCTCTCTCCCTTGTATAGTCACATACGTCAAACCTGCACTAGAATTGGTTAAGGTCCTCTGCCATGTTGACACACACGTCTGTCGCTATTTTAGAGGTTGTCTGGTTGTGACTGGGCAACCCAGTCAGTGTTTTAATGCCTCGCCATGCATCCTTGGCTTTCCCCTCCCTGAAGAGCTTCTCAACCTTATCTTTATAGTCGTTTCACTGTCCTAATTTGTTTGTTCAATTTATGTTGAATAAGTTTAGACTGCTGTTTGTTTTGAGACTGGAATGCTATTTTCTTCTCATTCAGTGTTGTTTTGAGGGCTTTAGCGAACCAAGGCTTGTTGTTAGAGAATACCTTTATTGTTTTGTAGGGACGATCATCTCCTCGCAGAAAGTGATATAGTGACTAACCACATCAGTGGCCTCCTCCAGACTGCGTCCTGCAGTTAACATGTTCCAGTCCGTGCCGTCAAAGCAGCCCCGTAATTTCTCTACCACCCTGTCATCCCACTTTTCCACTGTTCTTTTAGCCATGCCCTCCCTTTGAAATTTCGTATGATATGCAGGAATGAGGTGGACAACGTTGTGATCTGCAGTGCTGAGAGATTTTTTTTTTTTTTTGCTTTATATGCATACTTTAGATTTCCATAGCAGAGATCAGTAATTTTATCTCCTCTGGTGGCACATGTAACATACTGCTGATAATGTGAATGTGTCTTATTTAACCTGCAGCCATTAAAGTCCCCTAAAATGATAGCAGGGGAATCTGGAGAAGCGTATTCAATCTGATGCACACAGGCCGCTATGGATTCAGACGCACGCCTGATGTTACCTGATGGAGGGATGTAGACCAGCACTAGAGCCAGCTGACCAAACTCCCGGTGGAGGTAGTCGGATCTGAATGAAAGTGCCAGCAACTCTAGATCAGGTGTACAACAGGAGTCTGTCACTTTTGCGGTTCTACTCCAGTTCTCGTTTACATACACACACAGTCCACCCCCGTGCTTCTTCGGGTTCCCCACAGTGTCCCGATCCAATCTGAATGGACATCCAAATCCATCTAAGGACAATTCTGAGTCTGCAGTCGAGTTATCGAGCCAGGTTTCCGTGAGGCAGATCAAACTCACCTCCTTGTATGCCCACTGACATGAAGTATTTGCATGCAGCTCACCAGTTTATTCCATAGAGAGTGGACATTAGAAAGAATGACTGAAGGGCGTGGCGGACATTTCTGTGTACTGGAGAGATGTCTCAGTCTTTGCCCAACTCCCCCTCTCTTACCCCTTTTTCTTGTTGACATTTTCCATCTCTGACCACTATTCCATCCACAAAGTTACTTCGGGATGTCCAAATCTGGTGCGTGGTACTCTCTGTTCCATAAAGATAGTAAATCCTCTCAACAGTAGCGCAGAATGTCATCATCTTGCCTTCTGTTTAGTGTTAGCACCAAACCGCTAGCCCAGAGCAGCAGCAGCAAAAGGAACAGGAGTCTCCATGTGATAAAGCTTCAAACGCAACTGCAACCTTCACTATCGTTAAGTCTATATTTTTAATAACTTAGAAATAACACAGAAAATCACTCGGCATGCTCTGTCTCTCAACTCCACAGATGCTTGGCAAGATGCTCAGCACCGTTGCCATTACAGCGCCATAAAAGATAAAAGGTAAACAAGGGATTTTTCTGTGCAGCAAATAAAGACATAGGTAGCGTTAAATAATAGACAAAACTTAGCTACATTTTTTCAGAGTAAAACAATAGGTGGTGGATCCCACTAAAGGGGTTCCAGTCCCGACATGGGAGGTGCCGGATTTTGTTCTGGCAGGATCTGGTTGTAGCATTTTTGCAAACGTGCATCACTAACGTTCCTTTTGGTTCACCTAGCAGTGAAAACTAGCAACTGTTTAAGACCCTTTATGACAAAACTGTTGGCGACCTTAAAAACTGTGTACGAACTGTTTTGCGACCTTGTACAAACCATGACAAAACTCAAAAAGTGCAGCGTTCTTGAACGTTCATCATCATGCATTACTTCGTGAGATGCTAGCTTGATTTTCACCGACATTCGCCAGAAAAGTTTTTGAATCCCCAAACCACCACATTCGTCAACGTTTGCCACTCCAAGAGATACTTTTTAGGGATCTCTTGCTTTCATATACACAGTATCTCAATCAAACAATGAAACACATTACATACATCAGCTTTAGAAGTTTGTGAAAGTAGCCCACAACAGCTACATCAAAAATGTTGCTGTTTCATATTTTTTTCCTTTTTGACCAATAAACCAGATTTGCCTGAGCCTCAGTGCTTTAATGGTCATCTGAGATGACGTAACCCCTTTTAGTCTAGCAAGAGAAGCTTCTATCTACCAGAATAAAGTGAAATGTTCTTTTTGTCTTGTCCACAGGATGAAGTGAAGGTTCCCTCAAAACTTAACATCTCCAAATCCATGAAGGTTTCCGAGTCTGTATCAGGAAGCAGAGGTGGAAGTCTGCTGGAGCTCAAAGAAGCTGTGGGGGAGCCCGGAGAGGAAGGAGGACAAGGAGAAAAGGCAGACAAACCCCACATAGACCTCTCATCAGATGAGGAGGGTGTGGAAATTGAGGAGGTTATCGAAGAGTCTCGGGCTGAACGGATCAAGCGCAGTAGCCTCCAGCGTGTCCAGACTCTGAAGACCGTTTTCTCCAAGGAGAAGATGGACAAGACCAGAGCAAAGACCAAAGAGAATCTGGAGAAGACCAAACAAAAAACCAAGGAGAACATTGAGAAGACAAAGCAGAAGACAAGGGAAAACTTGGAAAAGACAAGGCAAAGAACCAAGGAGAATATAGAAAAGACCAAACAGAAGACCAAGGAAAACCTGGAGAAGACGCGTCACAACATTGAGAAGAAGATGGGAAAAATCGGCAATCGCATGAGTGTCAACCCTGAGCGCAAACAAAAGATTAAGACATCCAGCGACAGGGTGAAGAAGTCCTTTTCACCAGACCACGTAATTTACGCCAGGTCCAAGACTTCCATCTACACGGTGCCACCCTTCACCTTCAAGGTCAAGAAGTTTCGAGAGGGTGAGGTCGAGGTGATTCAAGGCACAGAGATGGTGGAAGTGTCCCAGGATCCAGAGCCCTACAGTGGAGGGGATGAAGAGGTGGAGGAAGGAGCGGTGGAGGTTGAGATGGAGATGATGAATGGAGGAGGGGACGAGGAAGAGGCCGAGGAGGACGAAGAGGGGGACAGCCACGATGCCTTGGAGGAAAACGAGGACAGAGATAGGGACAGCGACTAAATTTCACAAGAATTCACCAAGAGATCAAAGTACTTCTCTGTGCCATCAGTGAGATTATTTTGTAAAAGCTATATGGTAGATTGGGATAGAAAAAATAACTTTTGTTACAACATGTTTTTTTTGGGGTGGGGGGGGCATTTTGGCCATTGTTCCTACCACATAGATAACTGCTTTGTTCAGTGACACATCACTAAAGCTTTAATAAATGTGCCAGATAAGCAGACAGTTGGTCAGAGTTATGCAAAAAAAGAAAGCTTTTGAATTTTCTTTAATTAACCAAGTGGCTGCTTTCCATCTCATCTCATTGTCTGACTGCATATACCTTTTGACCCTTCAGTTTTGACAGGGCCATTTCTAACTTTTTTGGGGGCTCTGTGCAAGATTGTGAGACCAGACTGTGACTAGAGCCTCCCAACACCAACACCAAGACCGAGACAAAGACCAAGTCAAGAAACCAAGACCACTGTGTATGTAGGTCTTGGTCTTGGGAGACTCTGGTCTTGACAAAGTCTCAACTACAACACTAGTGTCTAGATAAGTGGAAAAAAATGTTCGTGGTACCCCTCAACCTGCTGGCAGAATCAGTGTTCGTGAGATACTAGCTGAAGGCCTTGGACAAAAAAATTCAAAACTTTCATTGAAAAGAGGCCACAGATTTTTGAGGAAAAAATTTACTAGAAAAATAACAAATTTATAAGAAAAGTTGAAAATTCATGTCAAAAATTCTCACAACAAGAAATTTGCATGAGTCACAGAATTTCAAATTTACACATATTTAGTGGACAAGTTGCAATTTTTTTTGAAGATAATGTTACAAATTTATATGAAAAGTGCTGCAAATTTCCCTGAAAGAGGTAATAGGTTTACAAGAGAGAACGGAACAAATTTATTAAAAGGCAAAAAAAGGGTAAAAAAGTTGCATGCTTCTGAGAGAAACTCTCTTGAATTTTGCAAGAAAAAAAAAATCACAATTTCTGAAAGAAAAATCACAAATTTACTGGCAACAGTGCATTTTTACAAGAAAATGTGTCACAAATTTATGTGGAAAGAGGTTGCAATTTTACCTGAAACAATAGCAAATTTTCAAAGAAAAATACAACCAGAAAATCTATGACAAAATCTCACAAGTTTTGGAAAAAATTATTTTTTTAGGGGAAAAACTTGTAATATTGATGGTGTCAGGCCAGTCTGGACTGGTAATGTTGCTGTTTCACTTTAGTTTTCAGGTTCAGACATTTTTGTGGCTCTATATGCTGGTCAAAAATCTCTCAAAATGGCTCTTTACGTAGTAGTAGGTTGCCAACCAACTACACCAGTCCCCTAAGTATTAGACAGCTCCAAAAGCTAAAAGAATATGTACAGTACGTATATCTCTCAGGGGATTGAGGAGATCACCACCTGAGATAAAATGGAGGGAATATTGAACATTACGCTCTGTTACAGGTGATACAAGCCCACTCAGGTTATGGTGGAAGTGACGTTCACCTGGTCAAAGGTTGACAACACAAGAAAAGATGGCAACTTTTTTTTATCAATCCAATGTGCAATTTTTCACATACTTGAAAGAGGAAGTTAAGGATCAGTTGTCCTATTTAAGGCTAGTTAAGGCCCTAATTTTGGATAAACAGATCAGGCCTTTTTGGGGATCTGTGCACAGCAACAATAAGGGTAGGAATGATGGCCAAAAAAATACAAATGTGAGACTAAAATTGAAAACATAAAATGATCGTTGCAGGTTTCGCTTGGACTCCAGGTTGCGTGTGTGTGCATTAAACAACTGAGGGTCTGTTTAGGAACTATTTCTATCTATTTTTGCATTATAAATGATAATGATCTGAAAGAAGAAGAAAAAGGAAGTAGGATAAGGACAGCTACTTTGCTTTGGGTGGGGTCGAGGAAACGTAATGTTGATTATAAGGGGGAGAGAATCAGAAGGGGACAGCATCATCTCCTTGTAAGAACCCAGCCAGCATGCCAACTGGGCTGTCTTATGGGTCCCATGTGGGTTTGTCTGCGGGTTCCATGTTGGCCCCATCTGTGTTTGCCCACATGGACTTTACCTGTGGCACAGGTAAGGAGGTAATCTGGGCCCCACATGGGTTTAAAATGTGTGAGCGGGTTTCAGTAACACTTGTGCCATAGGCGAAATTACACAAAAAAGGCACACATCTATGAGAAAAAAACGTGAAAATGTATAAGAAAAAATGGACAAATTTAAAAAAAAAAAAAAAAAACAGTAGCAAATTTATGAGGAAAAAGGTCACAAATTTACTTGAAAAAGTTGCAAACTTATGAGGAAAAAAATAGGAGAAAAAAGTTGCAAATTTACCAGAAAAAAAATTGTGAAATTACTTGAAAAGAGTTACAAACTTACAAGAAAAATTTAGCAAACTTACAAGGAAAAAGTCACGAATTTATGAGAAAAACTCACAAATTTACAAGGGAAAAAGTAACAAATTTATGAGAAAAAGTTCAAAGATTACAGTAAAAGTGACAAATTTATGAGAACATTCCAAAATTACAAGAGAAAGCATGCAAATTTGCAAGGAAAAAAGTCACAGTTTTACAAGAAAATCTAACAAATTTATCAGAAAAAGTTGCAAGTTTACAGTAAAAAAAAAAAAGTTGCAAATTTATGAGAAAATTTCAAATTTTCAAGAAAAATTTATCAAATTAGTGGGTAAAAGGTCACAAAATTACCAGAAAATAGCAAATTTATGAGAGAATAAGTTGAAAATAAGTGAACAGGTGAGGTCCATGTGGGCGAGCACAGATGGGGCCCACAAGTCAGCCCAGGCTTCATCTTTAGTGGGGCCCATAGGAGCATGCCGGCTGGGAAACTGTCATTTTCTTCACAGTTTTACTTTCTTTTATTTTTGGATCAAGACATTAAGAACTGGTGGAATGAGCGTCTAAAACTGAGTCCACATCAGTTCGTTAATATTCACTCATACAGTAGTTGCTGAAAATTGTGGTGGAGAAGTTTTCCACTGACGGGCTGAGTACCCAGCCACGTGGATCCATACATTCCTAGAGCGTCTGTGCTATCACATCTCCACACATGTAAACCTGTTCCACCTTCTCTGCCCAGCTGTTGAAACACTAAACACTTAGCTTACTGCTTCACTTACTGCGGTTAGAAACAGCCACATCTGCTATCATATCTTCTTGGTTTTAATGAGCACAAACGTTTGTGCTTTTTTTTTTTTTGTATTTGATCACACTCTTTCTAGATATTTTTGTCAATATGAAGCCTGATCTGTTGTCTCTGCACACCCTGTACTGTTGTATATTTTTGTGTAACATTTCACACTCATTGTTCACCAAACCAAAGGACTGTCAGTCTGAAAATGAAGGTCTGTAAAAACACAAATTTGAGACAGGTGGTTCAAAGAGTCGCTGCATTGTCTTGTATTTGTTTATGAGGGTTGCCTTCTCTATCTTCTCTATATAAAGATGCGAACTGAATGAGAAAAGGACCAATACCTTGAGTGTGTCAAAAAAATATTATGTACTATTGAAAAGCCTCTTGCAGTCTGATACTGACCCCTGGTGTGCGGACACTTCATTATGGGTTTCTGCCGTTTCCTCTTGTGCTGTTTTTAGGAGTGCATTGCAATAATTGCTAGACTGTTCTGCTGTGATTGTATTTGTGTATCTTGTTCAATGTATCTCATATACATGCATCTGCCAATGCCAGGGGTCGGCAACCTGTACTATATGGAGAAAGCCATTGTGATAAGTTTTTGATAAAAAAAAAAGTTTGCATGGGGCCACAAAACATATTTAAGCTTTTAAAATAAAGGTTAAAAAAGCCTAGTTGATTCAAAAAATAAGCAGACCTTAGTGACATTCGTAATAAACAGTTTTTCTTCCTCTTAAATGAGTGAAATGGAAAATGTTGTCTCACAGATGTGTTTTTCTCAAAAATTTGTGCCTTTAACTTGTCAATTTTAAAGGAACTATATGTAGTTTTTCTACTTTAAAATATTCAAAAGTTACCTTTAATTACAATTAGTGTTTACATGCATACAGTATGTTATGACATTAAAGGGGTCATTGACTGAAAAATTGTTTTTGTAGGTTTTAACTTTCTGAAATGCGTTTTTTGTGTAATTATTGAAAAAACACACTTCTCTTAAACACACACACACACACCCTTTATAGATGCATTGGAACAGAATTCTTGGCAGTTACAGGACAGTTACCATAGCAACACAGCACTGAGTGGCAATCACATGTGACAGCTTTATTTTGTATGCAGAAAAACAAAAATCACACAAAATATTTAGTCACAACAGTGCACAGAGTACCTTTTTAAACTTTAGATGTTAATACCACACCATTCACTTGACTCTAGTGATGTTTGGGTAAAGACCAAGGAGCACATGGTAAGTGAAGAACTGATTCAGAGCCTTTACTTATTTATTTATTTAATTTGTTGCCAATTAATCAAGATAGAATGATAAGATTAGCTCTCCACAATACAAGCAGGTACTCTGTGTACTGCTGTGACTGAATATTGTGTGTATTTTTGTGTTTTACTGCATACACCCTAATGCTGCCACTCATTTTTGCCACTCAGTATTTTTTAACATGAGTTCTGTTTGGTGACATCATACGTATACCCTCTATATTATTATTTTCTCTGATTAGTATTTTAACTTCTGGGTTTATACCTCTATGTCAGGAAAAGGTAAGCCCAGCCTTGATACCCGCCCACTGCTCTATTATTGGCCAGCTGAGCTGTCTGTTGGCAGACATATAGACGGGTGGGGAGCCCAAGCTTCAGAGTTAACAGTGCTATTAGGAGCTAGCTTACTAAGCATAGTTTATTTGTTATTTTCTTTAGATTTCAGTCACCCTAATAGACATTTTCACCTGGTTCACTAAATCACAGTTGCAAATATAAACTCCTCAAAAAAGTTCAGAAACATTATTTCAGTTGGTTATTTCTCCCCTTTAATAACACCAATTGGTATTGTATTTTGTACCACTGGAAAGCTTGACTAGTCACCTTTATAACAAGGTACAACTCGTAAGGGCCATGCATTTGTGTAATGAGCAACATAGCTAAACGTGTGTGTGGCACAGGGGTTGTGTTAACTGATTTTTCAGCAATGACAGAAAATCTTGAAAGCTGTCTGTCATTTTGACAGATCACACTGAGGGTTATCTAATTAAAATCAATTAAAATGACAGATAATTATAGATTATGACAGAATTTTTACAACGTTGTCTGTCAAAATGACAACAAAAAAAGTCTAGAGCAACCTCTGGTGTAGCACCCCCCCCCCCCCAAAAAAAAATGTGCCCAAACTGATCCCACAATTGTTCAGTTACACCTGTGACTGGCACACACCTGGCAGCACATGAAGGTCAAAACAAGAGTGAATACCAGCGGGAGTCTATTGCAGGGGATTTGGGCAAATTTTGGGGGGATGCTACCCACACGTTTAGCTGTGCTGCTCCTTCCAAGAATGCACAATCCTGACAAGCTGTACCTCATTATAAAGATGAATAATCAGGCTTTCCAATGATATAAAATACAACACCAGTTGGTATTAAAGAAATCAATGACTGAAATAACATTTACCAGCTTTTTTTGTGAGGAGTTTATCTTGTGTCATTCTGGCTTATTTTGTTATATATTTACTGTGATGCTGCAAGACCCAAAGCAGCCAGCTGAAGCTAGCAGTTTAGCCACCCATTCACCACTGTTTTTCTGCTTATTCTACTCCAAGGACCGGTCATATCCTATACTGACCAATGAAACCACACACCCCTGTCCACTAATGATCCATCCATCTTCTTCTGCTTTATCCTTTTCGGATTGCAGAGGGGCTGGAGCCTATCCAAGCATCTTTGGGCGAGAGGCAGGGTACACCTTGGACAGATCACCAGTCCATCACAGGGCCAACACAGAGAGACAGACAACCATTCACTCTCACATTCATACCTAAGGACAATTTAGAATCCCCAGTTTGATGCCAGTTAACCTAACTTGCATGTTTTTGGCATGTGGGAGGAAACCGGAGAAATCCTGGAGTAAACCCACGCAGACACAGGGAGAACATGCAAACTCCACACAGATCACTGTTGGTCAAGGCTCGCTATCCAAGCTAGGAGCTAGCCAGCTAACAGTAGTAATAGTGATGTAAGAGGGAGGGCGGAGTTAACAGCAGTTTTTGGGCCTTCAAAGACATGCACTGAAACGAGTCATTCTGAGGAAGGCTGCAAACCATAATTCACAGTGATGCAGCGAATAATTAAAGGCAATTTGGCCAAAATATGTCACAAACATTTTAAGACCTGTGGAAGTCAATGATCCCTTTAAACCAATGATTAAAAATGTACTGTGGTATAGAATTTTCCCTCAGGGTGGGACCATTCCTTCCTGCTGTACCACTGTTTTGCCAGCAGGGTGAGTCTAGAGTGATGACTGTCACATTGGAGAGAGAGTCACTTTTTTGGCACAATGCTGCCACCTGGTGTTGGTAATTTTAATTATTTAAACGTTACAGGGCCTCTTCTGAGTGTTTATTCCACCTGGTGTGTCTGGATGGCACCTTTCTGGAATGCCGAATCAGTTTTGTTACGTCTTTATTCTAACTCTACAGAAAAGTGGAACAAAGACTAGATGGGGTCTGTCTAAAAGGGGCACACCAGCAATCCAATCAAATCTCTGTAAAAACACCTCCAAATCACTCCTTGCTGTAAGTTCGGTTGCAGACCCCTGGCCTATGCAGTTGTTACCTAATCCTTTGTCAGGCTTGGAGTGGTGCAGCTCATCCCTCCTTGGTCTGAGGGGTGGCCACTCTGGACAGGTCAGAGATCAGGTTTGTTCTGAAACACATATTTTTAAAAAGCTTTGAAAAAAAAAAAAAAAGAAAAGAAAAGAAGAGCTTCACAAAACTGTTGCCAGATGTTACCAGAGTATACTGTCAAGATTAGAATTATTGCGCTTTTATTTGAGTTCATTTTTGTATATAATGTGAATCCCTGTCAGAAGATAGCTATGGAGCCCATGAAGTCCAACTTTTACTATTCAAACAGGATATACTAGTATAGGGGTGTCCAATCATGTGCCATGGAGGGCCAAAACCCTGCAGGCTTTACCTCCAACCAGTGTCTTCAACAGCAGATTTCAGTGAATTTCTTCCCACTGATTGCTGATAAGTGAAAACACCTGCTGAAGAGACTGGGTAGAAGAGAAAACCTGCAGGGTCTTGGCTCTCCATGACACATGATTGGACATCCCTGTATTAGTATCTTGATGATAATTCTGCAAGAACAAATCAGTATTCTTGCAAGATAAATATGCAAACAAGTGCTTATTTTTTTGTGCAGAAATTATAGTTTGTGCAAGAAACAGAGATAAAAAGTCACTCTTCAGGACTTCAGGGGCTCCAAGTGAGATGGAGATTTGTTTTAACTTTTGCCATTTGCTGCCTCTGTTTAGCTTTTACTTCAGACTTCAAAGATTTCAAATTCATGCAAGCATGTAAGCAAGGATGAATTATTTTACTTCTTTTTTTAAAAAATGTACAGTAATTAACTGATCCTTGTCACTCATACTTTCAAAGTAATACCCGTGCACCATCCAGCCGCTTTGCTGACACTGAACCAATAGAACACAAAATGTACTTCACACTCGCAGTAATTGTTCTCATGCTTTTGTTTTTGTCAGTAACTGATTCCTGTTTAATGTTGTGTTGCTTAACCACTAATGATTAATAATTAAATAAAGGCTATTTGGTTCACAGGTTTGCTGTCTGCTCATTTTGTGCAAATTTTTTTCTGCACTGGAAAATCGGATTAGTTAACTTTACTTAGAAAAAGCATGCACACTGATAGCCTGGAAAAGAGCTGTCTCAGAGAAAGTGTACAAACCCCAATTCCACTGAATTTGGGACGTTGTGTAAAATGTAAATATAAACAAAATATTTGCAAATCCTTTTTAACCTATATTCAATTGAATATGCTACAATGCCGAGATGTTTAATGTTCAAACTGATAAACTTTGTGTTTTTTGCAAATATTCACTCATTTTGAATTTGATGCCTGCAACATGTTCCAAAAAAGCTGGGACAGGGGCAAGAAAAGACCGGGAAAGCTGAGAAATGCCCAAAAAGCACCTTTTTGAAATGTTTTACAGGTGAACAGGTTAACTGTAAACAGGTGAGTGTCATGATTGTGTACATCTCAAAAAATTATATCATGAAAAAGTTCAATATTTTTCGTCACTCATTTCAGAAAGTGAAACCCATATATTATATAGATTCATTACACAGAGAGTGATATATTTCAAGTGTTTATTTTAATTTTGATGATTATGGCTTACAGTCCATGAAAACCCCAAATTCAGTTTCTTAAAAAATTAGAATATTACATAAAATTAATTTTAAAAAATAGTTTTTGAATAGAAATATTGGCCAACTGAAAAGTATGTCCATGTACACATGCAATACTTGGTTGGGGCTCCTTTTGGATTAATTACTGTATCAATTCAATTCAGTTCAATTCAACTTTATTTATATAGCGCCATTTCACAACAACAGTCATCTCATAGCACTATCAACTGTAGGGGGAACCCCCACAGTTGCAGAAAGACCCCAGCAATCAGGCGATCCCCTGTGAGCAAGCACTTGGTGACGGTGGAGAGGAAAAACTCCCTTTTAACAGGAAGAAACCTCCAGCAGAACCAGGCTCAGGGAGGGGCAGTCATCTGCTGCGACTGGCTGGGGGGTGAGGGGATAGAGAAGAAGAAAAGAACAGACATGTAGAGAGCAAACAGCACAATGGGGACTCGATCTATGGGAGAGAACAAACAAATGTTAATGACCAGCAAAAAAAAAAAATATTTCATAGAGAGTGAGGAAAGGAGTGAGGCCCAGTGCATTACTGGAGGTCCCCCGGCTGACTAAACCTATTAGCAGCATAACTAAGGGAGGGTTCAGAAACACATGATCCCTCCCTAATTGTAGGCTATATCAAAAAGGTAGGTTTTAGCCCTATTCTTAAAAACAGAGATCGAGTCTGACTCCCGAATCCAGATTGACAGCTGATTCCACAGGAGAGGAGCTTGATAACTAAAGGCTCTGCCTCCCATTGTACTTTTGGAGATTCTAGGTATTACAAGTAATCCTGCATTTTGGGAGCGTAGTGCTCTGTTAGGATGATACGGTAGTATCAGATCTTTTAAATAAAAAGGAGCCTGATTGTTTAGAGCTTTGTAAGTAAGAAGAAGGATTTTAAACTTAATTCTAAACTCTATGGGAAGCCAATGAAGGGAGGCCAGAACCGGAGAGATATGATCTCTCTTTCTAGTACCTGTTAAAACTCTTGCTGCAGCATTTTGGATCAGCTGAAGACTTTTTAATGATGTTTTAGGACAGCCTGATAATAAAGAATTACAATAATCTAATCTCGAGCTAACAAAAGCGTGGATCAGCTTCTCAGCATCACTCTGAGACAAGATGCTCCTAATCTTGGCAATATTACGCAAATGATAGAAGGCAGTCTTAGAAACAAATTTAATATGTGAATTGAAGGACAAATCCTGATCAAAAATAACTCCAAGGTTCCTCACAGAGCTATTAAGAGAAAGAGTAACTGCATCCAAACTGAAAGTTTGATTTGGAAAGGAATTTCTAAGGTTTTTTGGACCAACAAGAATGACTTCAGTCTTATCTGAATTTAATAGCAGGAAATTACAAGTCATCCAAGCTTTGATTTCCTTAAGACAGGCTTCTAACTTGGCTAATTGATTAGTATCATCTGGCTTCATTGACAGGTATAATTGTGTGTCATCTGCATAACAATGAAAATGTATACAGTGCTTTCTAATAATGTTGCCTAACGGAAGCATATATAAACTAAAAAGAGTAGGGCCTAGCACAGATCCCTGTGGAACTCCATGACTAAGCTTTGAGCTGAAAGAAAACTCATCATTTACATGAACAAACTGGAACCTATCAGATAAATAAGATCTAAACCACTGCAATGAAGTTCCATTAAGTCCAACATAGTGTTCTAATCTATCAAGTAGAATATTATGATCAATAGTATCAAAAGCTGCACTAAGATCTAAAAGGACAAGTACAGAAACTAGTCCATTATCAGATGCAATGAGGAGGTCGTTAGTGACCTTCGCTAAGGCTGTTTCAGTACTATGATGGATTCTAAACCCAGATTGAAACTCTTCAAGTAAACCATTTCCCTGCAGGTGGTCAAATAATTGCATAGCAACAACTCTTTCTAAGATTTTTGAAATGAAAGGGAGATTAGAGATTGGTCTATAGTTAGCTAAAGCTCCTGGATCTAGCGTTGGCTTTTTGAGTAAGGGTTTAATTACAGCCGTTTTAAAAGCCTGCGGTACATGGCCTAAAGTTAATGAAGAATTGATTATATGAAGAATAAAGCTACCAATAAGTGGGAAGACTTCTTTAAATAACCTGGTAGGAATAGGGTCTAAAAGACAAGTTGAAGGTTTGGATGAGGAAACTATTTTGTCTAACTCACGAAGGTCGATTGGAGTAAACTCATCAAGACAGACATCAATAGAAGGAGTTGTAGTAGTTACAGTATTTAAGTTAACTGTGGGAAGAATCTGATTGATTTTATCTTTGATGGATGAAATTTTATTATTGAAGAAGTTCATAAAGTCCTGACTAGTAAGCTCTAAGGGGATGCTAGGATTGACAGAGTCCTGACTCTTTGTCAACCTGGCTACAGTACTGAAAAGAAACCTGGGATTATTCTTGTTCTCTTCTATTAATGCAGAGTAATAACTCGTTCTAGCTTTTCTAAGAGATTTTTTATAAATTAAAAGATGATTTCTCCAAGCTAAATAGATTTCATCTAAATTAGTAGAGCGCCATTTTCTTTCTAATTGACGAGTCTTCTGTTTTAAGCTACGAGTTTCTGTGTTGAACCAAGGAGTTAAAAATCTCTGATTAGACTTTTTCTTTTTTAAGGGGGCCACCAAGTCTAGAGCCTGATGCAGAGAAGCTGAAACACTATCCACCATGTTATCAATTACAGAAGGAGCAAGCTGTCTATAGCTTATTTCCGTTGTGTTGACACATGGCATAGAGGAAACAATCTGCATAAATTTGGAAACAGCATCATCTGAGAGGCATCTACTGTGATAATATTTTTCTTTAGGAGCCAAATAGTCAGAAATAGTAAAATCAAAGGTTAACAGACAATGGTCTGACAGTACAGGGTTATGAGGAGACACTACAAGATTTTCTATTTCTATGCCATATGTCAGAACAAGGTCCAATGTATGGTGGAGGTAATGAGTAGAATTTCCTACTTTCTGAGAAAACCCAATCGAGTCTAATATTGAATTAAAAGCCACATTAAGGCAGTCACTATCTACATCCACATGTATATTAAAGTCCCCTACTATAATTATTCTATCAGATTTCAGCACTAAATCAGCTAAGAAATCAGCAAATTCGGATAAAAATTCTGAATAGGTTGATGGGGGACGATAAACTATGGCAAATAAAATTGGGTTTAACCTGAAATTGCTAAAGTGCCCAATACTGAGGACCAGGCCCTCAAAGGAATTATAACATGTTTTTTGCTTTACATTAACTAGTAATTTGGAATGGTAAATTGTTGCTACTCCTCCTCCACGACCAGAACTTCTGGGATTTTGACAGTTTAAATAACCAGAGGGAGTTGATTCATTTAAATCAACATAATCCTCTTGCCCTAACCAAGTCTCTGTAAGGGAAATTAAATCAATCTGATGATCAATTAACAGATCATGGACTAGCAGAGACTTGGGAGTTAGAGACCTAATATTTAATAAACCACATTTAATTTTTAAATTATGAGGAGGAACAGAGGCCAAATCATTCAATTTAGAGGCTTTATGTTTAATTTGAGTTTTACCAATATTTTGCTTTATCACTATGGGATGCTTATACATTATATTTTTATTTACTTTGGAGGGAGCAGACAACGATTCTCTGATGGGGAAGACGGGTGCTAAGCTGAGGGGTGGCGGATGAAGAGGAGCTGCAGAGAGGCGTGTAAGACTGCGACTCTGCTTCCTGGTCCCAACTCTGAGTAGTCAGGGTTTTGGAAATTTGGATAAAAAAGATGCCAGATTGTTAGATAAATGAGAAGCACCATCCAAAGTGGGATGAATGCTGTCTCGTCTCATAAGACCAGGTTTTCCCCAAAAAGAGCTCCAATTGTCAATGTAGCCCAAGTCATTTTTAGGACACCACACAGACAGCCAGCGGTTCAAGGATGACGAGCGGCTAAACATGTCATCACTGGTCAGATTGGGGAGGGGCCCAGAGAATACTACAGTGGCAGACATCGTTTTTGCAAACTCACACACTGATTCTATATTAAGTTTCCTGACTTCCGACTGCCGGAGACGGATGTCATTAATGCCAGCGTGAATAACAATTGTGGAGTATTTACAGTTACTTTTAGCTAGCATTTTCAAATTTGACTCGATGTCGCCTGCTCTGGCCCCAGGAATACATTGGACTATGGCCGCTGGAGTCTCTAGGTTCACGTTTCTGACTACAGAGTCGCCAATGATCAGAGTTTTTTCCTCAGCGGGTGTGTCGCTGAGTGGGGAAAAACGATTAGAAACGTGAACAGGTTGGTGGTGAACCGGGGCTTTGCGACTAGGCTTCCTTCTCACCGTCACCCACCCAGTCTCCTCACTGCAGAGGAGAGCCGGGGGACTGCTGACAGGGGGACCTAAGCTAGCTAGCTCCACTGCAGCTAATGGGTGTCCGTCAAGATTAACTGGCGCAGACGGTGTTTCAATGCAGCGGAGCCGGGATTCCAAATCAGACAACCTCGCCTCGAGCTCCTCAAAAAGACAACATTTATTACATTTACCGTTATCACTAAAAGAGGCAGAGGTGTAGCTAAACATCTGACAGAGAGAGCACACCAGAGGAGGAGAGGAAAGAGAGGTAGTAGCCGTAGCTAGAGAGCAAACCACACAGGCAGACAGCAAAACAGGAAGTGTCGATACGTTACCACAAGGAAGTGACGATCTCCTGCCGTCAATGTGGCGTGGCATGGAGGTGATCAGCCTGTGGTACTGCTGAGGTGTTATGAAGGTCCAGGTTGCTTTGATAGTGACCTTCAGCTCGTCTGCATTGTTGGATCTGGTGTCTCTCATCTTCCTCTTTACAATACTCCATAGATTCTCTATGGGGTTTAGGTCAGGAGAGTTTGCTGGCCAATCAAACACAGTGATGCCATGGTCATTAAACCAGGTTTTGATACTTTTGCCAGTGTGGGGGGGTGCCAAGACCTGCTGGAAAATGAAATCAGCTTCTCCATAAAGCTTGTCAGCAGAGGGAAGCATGAAGTGCTCTAAAATTTCCTGGTTGACGACTGCACTGATTTTGGTCTTGATAAAACACAATGGATAAACACCAGCAGATGACCTCTGTTCAGATAAAAATAAATTTTGCATTTCATTTGGAAATAAAAGTCCCAAAGTCCCACAGTCTGGAGAAAGAGTGGAGAGGCACAGAATCTAAGCTGCTTGAGGTTTAGTGTGAAGTTTCCACAGTCAGTGATGATTTGAGGAACCATGTCATCTGCTGGTGCTGGTGCACTGTGTTTTATCAAGACCAAAGTCAGCACAATCATTTACCAGGACATTTTAGAGCACTTCATGATTCCCTTTGCTGACAAACTTTATGGAGAAGCTAATTTAATTTTCCAGCAGGACTTGGCACCCCCCCCCCCCCCACACACACACACACACACACAGTGCCAAAAGTACCAAAACCTGATTTAATGACCATGGCATCACTGTGTTTGATTGGCCAGCAAACTCTCCTGACCTAAACCCCATAGAGAATCTATGGAGTATTGTCAAGAGTGACATAACGTTCGGCTCAGGAGACGCACACACACAGGCTCAGAGTAGTTCAAACTGTTTATTAACAGCAGGGATGTTTGGGTGCGTGTCTGCGGAATGTTAATGTGTTGGTGGTGGTGTCTGCTTCGGACCCAGAGGCAGGAGACCGTTCAGCCGGCAACCCTATGGGAGAAATCAGACACAGGGTGATGAGCACACACCAACACAGGAGGAGAATAGGCGAGGGAGAGAAGCTTACTTGTTTGGACAGATGACTGGCGCTTCAAGGATGGAAGCCCGGGAGACAGCCACCTGCAGGGCTCGGTGCAGCAGCGAGGAGAGACGAGGGACGGGGTTGTCCGCCGCCGAGGAATCCACCTGTGCACAGGGGAGCAGACTGGAGAGATGAGGTAAGTGATCTTCTTACCGGTGACGAGGATGCTGAAGAGAATGTGGTAGAAGCCCATGAAAGGGAAATGAAGTCTACGGCTTCAGACCGAAGCTCAGGGCGAGGCAGCCTATATTCCTCGCCGCTGATGACTGACAGGTGTGTGAGCAGGTGGCGCCGTTGATGAGCGGCGCGGCGTGACAGTACTCCCCCCTCTAGCAGCGCCTCCTGGCGATGGCTTATCCGGGTGCGCTCGGTGGAAGTCCGCGATGAGCGATGGGTCCAACACAAACGACGGGGGCACCCACTGTCGATGCTCGGGCCCATAGCCCTCCCAGTCCACCAAGTATTGCAACCCACGACTCCGGCGCCGGGAGTCCAGGATGGAGGAGACGGACCAGGCCGGATGGCCACCAACCATCCGGAGTGCGGGTTGCGCTGCAGGAGGAGGGCAAAGGGGGTCGGTAACTGCCAGCTTCACCTTCGACACGTGGAAAGTGGAATGGATGCGGAGGGAGGGGGGAATAGCCACGCGCACAGCCACCGGGTTGATGATCCGGGTGATGGGAAAGGGACCCATGAAGCGCTGTGCCAGCTTTCTCCTCTCGCCTTTTAGGGTGACGTCCTGGGTGGAAACGTAGACAAGTTGCCCAACTCTGCACGCCGGGGCAGGTCTTCTACGCCGGTCCGCCACGGTCCTGTTGCGCTCCGCTGTGCGTAAAAGCGCATGACGCGCGGTGGCCCAGGTGGAGCGGAACTGCCTCACGTGCGCCCTAACTGACGGGACAGTTACCTCGCTCTCCTGCGCTGGAAGCAGCGGGGGGTCGTAACCCAGGGACGCCTTGAAGGGGGACATCCCCGTTGCAGAAGAGCGGGCGGTATTGTGGGCGTACTCCACCCAGGCGAGATGGTTGCTCCATGACGTCGGCTTGGATCTTGCAACACAGCGGAGCGCAGCCTCCAGCTCCTGATTGGTCCTCTCACACTGCCCGTTAGACTGGGGGTGATGGCCGGAGGAGAGGCTCACCTTGGCTCCGATGGCGTTGCAAAAGGACCTCCAAACCTCGGATGAAAATTGGGGACCCCGGTCCGAGACCACGTCCACCGGAATCCCGTGCAGCCTGACCACGTGTTGGATGAGGAGGCCCGCCGTCTCCAGGGCGGTAGGGAGACCTCGCAGGGGGACGAAGTGTGCCGCCTTGGAGAAACGGTCCACGATGGTCAGGATGGTGTTAAAGGAGCTGGAAACGGGAAGTCCGGTGACGAAATCCAGTGCGATATGCGACCAGGGCCTGCCGGGGACGGGCAGAGGCTGGAGCAGACCCGCTGGAGGGGCATTTCCTGACTTGCTGGTGGCACAGACTGGGCAAGCCCGGGCGTAGCGGGCTGCATCCCTCCGCAGGCCCGGCCACCAAAAAGACCGCTGGAGGAGGCTGATCATCCGGGAGGTGCCGGGATGACAGGTGAGCCGGGAGGTGTGGAGCCAGTGGATGACCTCTCCTCGGACCGCAGATGGGACGAACAGTCTTCCCTCCGGTCCGCCGCCAGGATCAGGTTCCACCTCCTGTGCCTTCCGGATCTTTGCCTCGATATCCCACGAGATGGCTCCCACGACGCACGACCTGGGCAGGATGGAGTGAGGCGTCTCCTCCGATTCCACGGGAGTGAACTGCCTAGAGAGGGCGTCAGGCAGGCCGTTCTTAGAGCCAGGCCTGAAGGTGATAGAAAATTGGAACCTGGCGAAGAACAGAGACCAGCGCGCCTGGCGGGCATTCAGGCGCTTGGCAGACCGTAAATACTCCAAGTTCTTGTGGTCCGTAAGGACCACAGACGGCAGGTTCGCCCCCTCTAGCCAGTGGCGCCACTCCTGCAGGGCGAGCTTGATGGCCAAGAGCTCTCTGTCCCCCACATCGTAGTTCCTCTCCGCCGGGGACAAGCGCCGAGAGAAGAAGGCACACGGTCGTTTGGCGCCATCGTCCGGTGACCGCTGGGACAGCACTGCCCCCACTCCCGTGTCCGAAGCGTCTACCTCGACGATGCACTGCAGCGCGGGGTCGACCTGGCGAAGGACCCGGGAGGAGGAGAATTCCGCCTTCAGCGCCTCAAAGGCGGCAGCGACCTCTTCGGTCCACCGGAACGGGACCTTCGGGGACGTGAGGCGGGTCAGTGGTCCAACGATGGTACTGAAGTTGGGGACAAAGCGGCGGTAGAAATTGGTGAAGCCAACAAATTGCTGCACCTGCTTCCGGGATGCAGGTGTAGGCCATTCCACCACCGCCTTTACCTTCTCTGGGTCAGGGAGCACCTTATCGTGGGCGATGATGAACCCCAGGAAGGACGTACTCCTGGCGTAAAATTCACACTTTTCTGCCTTTACGTACAGACGATTCTCCAGCAGCCTTTGGAGGACCCGCCTCACGTGGACCTGGTGCTCATCCCTGGACTTGGAGAAGATGAGGATATCGTCCAGGTAGACGAACACGAAAAGGCCAATGAAATCCCGGAGGACGTCATTAATGAGGCGCTGGAAGACTGCAGGAGCGTTGGTCAACCCGAACGGCATCACCAGGTATTCAAAGTGGCCGTTCGGGGTACGGAAGGCCGTTTTCCACTCATCTCCCTCCCGGATCCGGACGAGGTGGTAAGCGCTGCGTAGGTCCAGCTTGGTGAACCAGGTCGCCCCCTGGAGGGAGTGGAAAGCAGTGTCCATGAGAGGCAGGGTGTAACGGTCCTTCTCCGTGATATTATTGAGGGCCCGGTAGTCGATACAAGGGCGGAGGGACCCATCCTTTTTTCCCACGAAGAAGAACCCCGCCCCCACGGGTGACGATGATGGGCGGATTATCCCGGCGTTTAATGACTCCTTCAGATATGTGTTCATCGTCTCCTTCTCCGGCGCAGACAGGCTGTAGAGCCGACCAGAAGGTAACGGCGCCCCCTGGCGGAGGTTGATGGCACAGTCGTAGGGCCGATGAGGGGGAAGAGACATAGCTTTCGCTTTACTGAACACCATACCCAGGTCGTGAAACTCCGGAGGCACCAGGGACAGGTCCGGGGGTGCAGCGTCCGTTGCGGGAGGAGGAGCGGACGGCGAGCAGGCAGCGGACTGGAGGCAGGTGCCCAGGCAAAATGTACTCCAAGCCGATACCCCAGCTGATCTCCAATCCAGGACCGGATTGTGAAGGCGGAGCCAGGGATACCCCAGGATGACGGGCGACACAGAGTTGGGAAGGACATAAAAGGTCATCTCCTCCCGGTGGTTTCCCGAGATGATGACCGGTAGGGGGACAGTTTGATGTGTCACTCTCCCAAGGGTGGCACGGGAGAGATGGACTAGGGAGATGGGAGTGTTGAGTGCCTGGCAGCGGATGCCCAATCGGGTTGCCAGGCTTTGTGAAATGAAGCTGCCTTCTGCGTCCGAATCCACCAGTGCGTGGGTGAGGTGCCCAGTGGGGTTATGGCAGAAACGGATGGGCAGCTTCAATTGAGTAAGTGATCCTAACCGATTGATGTCCGCGAGACTTCCAACAGTGACTCGCGGACCCCACCGACTGGCTTTCCGTGGACAACGCTCCACGGTGTGTTGGTCGCCTCCGCAATACATGCAGAGGCCCAACTCACGACGGCGTTGTTTCTCCACAGGGGAAAGTTTAGTCCAGCCCGTCACCATCGGCTCCGACTCCTCGGGGCGCGATGCTGGCGGCGCCGCCAGGGGGCGAGCTTGGAACAGGTGCGGCGAGGCTCCACGAGGGCGAGAAGAAGAAGACCTCCGCCCCGAGGAGCGCTCGCGCAGCCTGTTATCCAAACTTACCGCTAAGGACGTCAGCTCCGCTAGCGTCCCAGGGATATCCCGACCAGCCAGTTCATCCCTCAGATCACTATTGAGGCTGCGGAGGAACAGGCCACAGAGGGAGCGTTCCTCCCAGCCCAGTTCCTCCGCCGCTACCCGGAAGTCGACCGAGTGGTCCGCTGCCGACCGGCTTCCCTGCTGGAGAGCGAGAAGCCGATCGACCTGGACCGTCTCGGTTTGAGAATGGTCAAAGACCTCCAGAAAGCGCCTCACGAATTGGTCATAGGTGAGGGTGGCATAACTGGGCCTCGCCATTACGGCGTAGGTCCAAGTTAACGCACGCCCCTCCAGAAGATTCCCTATGTAACCAATTCGACTGTGATCCGAGGGAAAATCTCCGGGCACACGGTGGAACACGGACTCACACTGCATAATGAACCCCCGCGCTCCGCCGAGCTTACCGCTAAAGCGGGCGGGGGTCGGAATCGGTGTGAGCCGAACCGGTGCCACTGGAGCCGGCTGGACGGCCGCTGGAACAGCAGGAGCCGCGCCACCCTGGCGAATCGGGAGGAACGGCTGTTGGGGGTCCAAGCGGTTCAATCGGTTAGTTAAATCTAATAATTGATTGAAAA
This sequence comes from Pholidichthys leucotaenia, assembly GCA_020510985.1. NCBI lineage: Eukaryota > Metazoa > Chordata > Actinopteri > Cichliformes > Pholidichthyidae > Pholidichthys > Pholidichthys leucotaenia. The sequence continues at coordinate 461,954,297 of CM035836.1, read as the reverse complement.
CCACCTGTTGCTGATAAACAATCTGATCCACCCGAGCCTCGAGGATGGTAAACCGGTGTGCGAGCCCGCCGTCTGCCGAGCCGCTCTGCTGAAGCCGTACTGACATAACGTTCGGCTCAGGAGACGCACACACACAGGCTCAGAGTAGTTCAAACTGTTTATTAACAGCAGGGATGTTTGGGTGCGTGTCTGCGGAATGTTAATGTGTTGGTGGTGGTGTCTGCTTCGGACCCAGAGGCAGGAGACCGTTCAGCCGGCAACCCTATGGGAGAAATCAGACACAGGGTGATGAGCACACACCAACACAGGAGGAGAATAGGCGAGGGAGAGAAGCTTACTTGTTTGGACAGATGACTGGCGCTTCAAGGATGGAAGCCCGGGAGACAGCCACCTGCAGGGCTCGGTGCAGCAGCGAGGAGAGACGAGGGACGGGGTTGTCCGCCGCCGAGGAATCCACCTGTGCACAGGGGAGCAGACTGGAGAGATGAGGTAAGTGATCTTCTTACCGGTGACGAGGATGCTGAAGAGAATGTGGTAGAAGCCCATGAAAGGGAAATGAAGTCTACGGCTTCAGACCGAAGCTCAGGGCGAGGCAGCCTATATTCCTCGCCGCTGATGACTGACAGGTGTGTGAGCAGGTGGCGCCGTTGATGAGCGGCGCGGCGTGACAAAGAGGAAGATGAGAGACACCAGACCCAACAATGCAGACAAGCTGAAGGTCACTATCAAAGCAACCTGGACCTTCATAGCACCTCAGCAGTAACACACGCTGATCACCTCCATGCCACGCCACATTGATACAGTAATTAATCCAAAAGGAGCCCCGACCAAGTATTCAGTGTGTACATGGACGTACTTTTCAGTCAGCCAATATTTCTATTTAAACTATTTTTTAAAATTAATTTTATGTAATATTCTAATTTTTTGAGAAACTGAACATTGGGTTTTCATGGACTGTAAGCCATAATCATCAAAATTAAAATAAATAAACGCTTGAAATATATCACTCTCTGTGTAATGACTCTATATAATATATGAGTTTCACTTTCTGAAATGAGTGATGAAAAATATTGAACTTTTTCATGATATTCTAATTTTTTGAGATGTACCTGTAAAAGGAGCATCCCTGAAAGGCTCAGTTGTTCACAAGCAAGGATGGGGCGAGGTTCACTACTTTGTGAACAACTGCATGGGCAAATAGTCCAGCATTTTAAGAACAGCATTTCTCAACATACAATTGCAAGGAATTTAAGGATTTCATCATCTACAGTCCATAACATGATCAAAACATTCAGAGAATCTAGAGAAATTTCTGCATGTAAGCGGCAAGGCCAAAAACCAACACTGAATGTCCGTGACCGTCAATCCCTCAGGTGGCACTGCATTAAAAACTGACATCATTCTGTAAAAGATATTACCACGTGGGCTCAGGAACACTTGGAAAATCATTGTCAGTTAACACAGTTCGCTGCTACATCTACAAGTGCAAGTTAAAACTCTATACCATGCAAAGCCAAAGCCATATATCAACACCCAGAAACACTGCCGGTTTCCCTGGCCTGAGCTCATCTGAGATGGACTGACGTAAAGTGGAAAAGTGTGCTGTAGTCTGTTGAGTCCACATTTCAAATAGTTTTTGGAATTCATGGACACTATGTCCTCCAACCTAAAGAGGAAAAGGACCATCCAGATTTTTATCAGCGCAAAGTTCAACAGCCAGCATCTGTGATGGTATGGGGGTGTGTTAGTGCCCAACTGCATGGGTAGCTTGCACATCTGTGAAGACACCATTAATGCTGAACAGTACATACAGGTTTCAGAGCAACATATGCTGCCATCCAACCATCATCTTTTTCAGGAACGTCCCTGCTTTTTTCAGTAAGACAATGCGAAACCACATTCTGAACGTATTACAACAGTGTGGCTTTGCAGTACAAGAGTGTGGGTACTAGGCCGGCCTGCCTGCAGTTCAAACCTGTCTCCCATTGAAAACGTGTGGCGCATTATGAAGCACAAAATAGGACAACAGAGAACCCAGACTGCTGAGCAACTGAGGCTGTAGTGACTATCCTGCCTCCCTTTAGTCATGGTGATGAGGTGGAGAGATGGTTTTATGCAGATCTAAAGAAGTCAAGTTGTTCACATGATTTGTGTGTGTGAGTAATTATTTCTTTTATTCTACAAAATTTTAGGATGCAACTGTGCCTGCAAGTGTGGTAACCGTGTGACCGCTACTCTCATCAGTACCATCTGTTACATCTGTGCTTGTTTATATAACTCAAACCCGGTTATACCGCCACCTACTGGCACAAAAGTGTATAACACCAAAAAGAATAAGCGTAGAAAACAAAATAGACCCTACGAAGGTCGTTTTCGACCCTTTTCGATTACAAATCACTAATAATCATAAAATGTCCATTATTCTTCATTCTTCTGAGTCATGACGTATGACTTCCCATCTAATCTTGACCTTTAGACTGCTTCTTGAAGTAGAAAGAGCTTGGATATGGGGCGCTCCAAATGTCCTGTTTTTGTTCTCAGTTGTACGGAGCGCACAACCCCATTCTTATCAGGGTAGGTCTTGTCACTCTCCCCATAATCCATGATCCACGAGGAGCAGTATGATCCATGATGACAACGACATCTCTGTTATGTCCATAACTCGTATTGACAATAAACCAGGCTGGAGGTGCAGTTGAACGTAACTTTATTGTAATGAACTACAAACTTACAGGTGCTCCGTACAGGCCAAGGGGTTGACAGCGAAAGAGCCTGAGCTCTTCCACCCTAGGCCTTTATACCCCTGGTGACGGCGGAACCAGAAAGGCGGGGCCGTCACCTCCACTAGACGCAGGGTACAGTCGATGGCATATTGGTACACCACATCCCCCCGTAGAAAAATGCCAGACACACCAATTAGGCCCTCCCAAATTTAAACCCGACTTGTGCTCTAATAGTAATAACACTTATGTACGAAATATATATATACACAGGCCTATCCATTCACACAACATAAACTAGAGGGGGCCAGGTAGACTGCCGACCCACCTCAACACGGCTAGATGGGTTATTCTGCTGTCTTTGAGATAACAGAGTCCATAAAACAAAATGGACGTGTTCCTAAAACTAAAGCAATCCCAAAATGTATATTTACACAGTCAGAACTCTCATAACAAAACACAAACAGTCAATATGTAATGCTCATAGTTTGTTGCCAGCCCCCACCCCAACACACCCACCCCACAACTTGGGCAATTCACACAAACATATCAGGCATAATGCAAACAGTGTTGAGGATTTTTTTTAAAACAACACAGGGTGAAATGCAACCAGTACATATTCACTATGTGACTTTAGGGTAAAATGGCATGTGGCAACACCACCACACCATGCCAATACCCCCCTCCCCCCACAGTCACCTTACAGTCCCAATGAGAGACCCACCCCATGGACTTCCGTCTGGAGGATCCCTCTCAGAGTGCCTTCACCTCTTCGTCTCTAGGGACGAGCCACGTCGACATTTCTTCTCGTCCACTCGCCGCAGCTCGTTAGGGTCTCTCCACGATTCATCGGACAGTCTCAGATAACCATCCTCCTGGGCAGCCACCACCCGAAGCTGCCCCTGCTCGTCCAGTTGTTTTCTTTTCTCATGGACCCCCCTCAGCTGAGCCTCCCCCTTGGCCCGGACCTCGTCATCAACACGCAGAGGGGCTCGACTCGGCTTCTGATGTCCACCATGTCATGACCGGGCTTCCTTCCTTGGTCAAACTGTCCCGCCGACCCAGTCCGAAGCCCTCCTCAAGCGTTGTTGATCGGCGCGTTGTGAAATCACACCAGCTGGTTCTGCTCCGCTCTTCTTCCTCCTAAACACCAGCACAGCCCCTGCAGCTCTTCACTCCTCCATATCACTCGGAAAAACTCCGGAAGTCGAGGAGGCTAGTGTCTTGGCTCCATCCACCGTCCCGGGCGTTCCTCTGTGCCGTCCAGTTCCCACATCCAGGGCAACTTGGACACTGGCATTGGAACCCTCCCGAGATGGTGCACCATGGAGCACCATCTCGGGAGGTGCCTGTGAGGATGACGCTTGCCATCATTGCCGACTTGTACCTCGCCGTCAATTCCAGCAAACCCACGACTGCCAACTTGATTCCTCCGTAACCAAAGTAAGGTGTTGACAGGTCACTCACGGGGTGGTGTGGGAACAGACTCCTCACAGTGGACCAGTTCAACACCGAAGCCACCGCTCCCATGTCTACCATCAACGGCGCTTCCACGCCATCCAGTGAAACATTGCAGTAGATTTGTCCATCTGTGCTCGGGGAGATGGTATGAACAACCGTAGGAGTCGCTGTGGGGGAATCTGCCTTCTGTCTTCGGTCCCCTCGCTCAAAATTCTTGCAGGCCCTGGCGAAATGGTGTAGAAGACCACACTTGCCACAGCATTTGCCCTTTGCCGGACACTCTCTTGTCTTGTACCGGTGCCTGGTGGACCCGCACCCATATCATCTTGGCATCCCCGGGGTGGACCTAATTTTCACAGCGGCAGTGTATTCCTCTTCAGTCACACTGTCATCGCTGTCCGAGTCTGCACCCAGCACCTTTAAACATGGTTCGATGTGTGTCATCGTGGTTCTTTCACCAAGATCCTTCGCTATCTTCTCCGCTGCTTCAAACTGCTGCGCTATCTCAATAGCCATGGCTAGCATCAATTCACCCAGGTAAGTCAGGAGCCTTGACTGTGCCGCAGAAGAAAAAGTGTGCTCCGCCAGTTGATCACAGACCATCTCCTCCTCTAGGGCTCCAAATTGGCACTCCTCCGCCAGCTGACGTAGGTCTGCAATGTAGCGCTGCACCGACTCTCCTGTCTGCTGGTGGTGCTGCCAAAACTGGATTCTCCGGACTATGACATTTTTCGGGGCACGAAAGTAGCGCGCCATTAGCCCAACCACGTCTTCAAAAGTATCAGCCCCTCCTAATGTGCCAAGGATTCTTTGACCCTCCATGCCAAGATTATGGACCAGTATAGCTCTCGCATGCAGTTTCTCGAGCTCACTGAGGTTAAGGGCCAACAGATAGTTCCACGTACCACCTAGCCCAGGGGACCGGTGGCTCGCCCGGAACCTCCAAAAATGGCCGAAAAGCAGAAAGAGCTTGCTCCATACCTTTTTCCTCGTCGCCAAATGTTATGTCCATAACTCGTATTGACAATAAACCAAGCTGGAGGTGCAGTGAACGTAACTTTATTATAATGAACTACAAACTTACAGGTGCTCTGTACAGGATAAGGGGTCGACGGTGAAATAGCCTGAGCTCTTCTACCCTAGCCCTTTATACCCCTGGTGACGGCAGAACCAGAAAGGCGGGGCTGTCACTCCCACTACACCCAGGGTACAGTCGACGCCATATTGGTACACCACAATCTCCTTCCATGAAACTTCTCTGCCGTCTTGTCCACTTTTACCTTTCCTGAAGTAGATGTAGCATTCCCTTGTCCACCTCCTCCAAAACAGATCAGACAGATATTGAACTTGTCTCCATCTTCTTTTGATGTAACAATTGCTCTTTTGAAAGAGACCTGGGGCAAGGACAGGTTTCCCTTTAAGCAGAAGGATGTGATTCGGAGTGAGTGCTTCCAAGTCATTGATGTCATCCGAAACCTTGGTTAAGGGTCGATCGTTAAGAATTGCTTCAACTTTACACATGAGGGTGTGCAGGCTTTCATCATCCAAAAACTGCTGTACCACAGAAAACAAAACCTTTCTGACCATTCTAATAAGTTGTTCCCACAAATAGCCATGGTGAGATGTAGCGGGAGTGTTGAAAGTCCATTCAATCTCCCTTTGCATGAGTGCATTTTGAATCTTGGTATGATTTACAACAGCCAGAGCTCTCCTTAACTCTTGTTCTGCTCCAACAAAGTTTGTACCATTATCCGATAGGAAGTGTTACACTTGACCTTTGTGACAAAGGAGCCTTCTTATGGCATTAATGCATGAGTCAGTATCCAAAGAACATGCGATTTCCAAATGTACTGCCCTGCTAGCCATGCAAGTGAAAATCACTCCACACCTTTTAATTGTACTTTGGCCCCTCTTGACCTCAGTTGGCCCAAAGCAGTACACTCCCACATTGGTAAAAGGTGGCAAATCTGGAGTGATTCTGTCAAGAGGCATTGTCAGCCATTTTTTTGTTTCCTTGGTTTTCCCCGATATCGTTGACACACTACACAGTCAGCAATGATCTTTCGACAAGCAGAGTTGGCACTTGTTAGCCAATATTTTCTGCACAAACTTGAGAGTATATGATTTCCCCCACCATGTCCAAGCTGTTTTTGGACATATTGCAGAATAAGATTGGATATCTGTTGGCCTTTAGACACTATCACTGAATGTTTTTGCTCTTCGGGTAATGCTGCTCGACTAAGTCTCCCACCTACTCTCAACAAACCATCCTCCAACACAGGATAAATGTCACTACCTTTCCATACTCCACATACACCACTTTCCAACAAAGAAATTTCTTCCTTGAATGTAGTTTGCTGAATGAAGCAAACCGTTGCCTTTTCTGCACACTGAAGATCGCTTACACTTAGAGGTGTTCTGACAACTGTGTTTCTGGTCCTTTTCATCTCCTCTTCCATCTTTTCTGATTTTATGGCTGAGCCAGTAACAGAGAAGGCAGCAACAACTTCTTTTCTCCTTTTACTCAGCTCCAAAAGAACATCTGAGTTTGAGGAACCAAGCAACTGAGGTCTTAAACTTAGTCCATTCAGAAAAGTTGTTCAAAAGTCTGGCTGTTGCAGTCTCAGAGTGCATCATAATCACATTCACCATTAGATCCCGCTTCACCTCTGGATCTCCTGAGGAAATAGGCTGAGGAACAACAGGCTCTGGCCAGTCTGCCTCTGATCTTTGCAGAAAATCTGGTCCCTGAAACCACTGCTTGCAAGCCAGTAAGCCATCTGCGTTCAGACCTCTAGAACATTCATCAGCAGGATTATGCCTTGAGCTTATGTACTGCCACTGTTCTGTGTCTGTTGTTTCTCTTATAGAAGATACTCTGTTTGCCACAAAGGTGTGAAATCTCTTGGTCTCATTATTGATGTATTTCAATAGTTTGACTGTTCAAAAACTTGACTTCTCCGATTTACGCTGTAATTCCTTTTGTAGCATTTTATCAACTTTAACTGCTAGTACAGCAGCAGTAAGTTCAAGTTGAGGGATTGTTGTCTGCTTGAGTGGTGTAACTTTAGTTTTACTCAACATGAAGGCCAGATGTGCTTTTCCGTCTTGGGCTTCCACCCTCAAGTAGGAGACTGTACCATAATCATGAGCACTAGCATCTGCAAAATGATGCAGCTGTGCATGTATAGGTCCCACAAAGGTCTCTGGTTTGATACAGCGCCCCAGTTTAAAATTTGCAATCTTCTCCAAGTCTAGCAGCCATCCTGTCCACTGCTGGCAAAATGATTGGGGTATTGGCTCATCCCAAGACAAAAGTCTTTTGCACATTTCCTGCAACATCAATTTTGGTAACAAAGTAAAGGGTGACAAGAATCCTAATGGATCATAAATGGAACTAACAGCTGAGAGTATCCCATGCCTTGTATGTGGTCAATTTTTGACTGCGTTCTTGAGCATGAAGCAGTCATTTTCAGCACACCAACTTAATCCAAGTACCATCTCCACAAGTAGACCGTCTCATTCCAGATGTAGCTGTCTTGCTATCCTAGAACGCTTTGGTTCTGGGATTGTTGATAATACAGTTCTACTGTTGCTAGTCCACTTTAACAACTGAATTCCTTCCCTTGATCAAATGTCATTGAGGTCTATCACCAACCGCATTGCTTCCTCTTCTGTGGGAACAGATTTCAAACAGTTGTCCACATAAAAGTTGGTATGAATAGTGTTAAACACTTCAATACTGAAATCATCTTTATTATCAAGTGCAGTCCTCCTCAAAGCGTAGTTAGTGCAGCTTGGTGATGAAACTGCTCCAAAGAGGTGTACTTTCATCCTGTATTCTACTGGATTCTTGGACATGTCTCCCATAGGCCACCATAAAAAGTGTAGGAAGTCAACATGCTTTTCTGACACCTTAACTTGATGGAACATGGAATGGATATCTGTTAACAAAGTGATGTTCTCTTGCTGAAATCTTGTTAGCACACCAAAGAGACTGTTTGTGAGGTCAGGACCTTGCAAAAGTTGACAGTTTAATGAGGTTCCCTTAAAAGTTGCTCCACAATCAAAGACCGCCCTCAGGGTTTTCTTCTGTGGGTGATAAACTCCATGATGAGGCAAGTACCACTCCTTGCCACCTGTACGGTCCAACTGCTGAGATACAACCTCTGCATATCTATTATCAATCATCTCATTAAGGCATGCAGTATATTCTTCCCAATAAGTTTTGTGTTTTTCAAACCTTTTCTTTAGACTGTGGATGTGCTGTTCAGCTACTTACCTATTATTTGGCATGGTGATGTCATCTACTTTAAAAGGTAAGTCCATGCAATAATGACCTTCCTTTATGCATGTGGACTTGTCCAAGATCTCCAAAAACCTCAGATCCTCTCTTGACATCTCCTGTGTCTCTTCTAATGCCTTCTCACTGAAGTCCTGATTATATTAAGAGAGCAACTCAGCAACTCCTCCAATCTACTGATGGATATCCTATTGGCAGATATGGCTGAACAGCCTTTCTCTAGACAACCACTGCTGCCCCTCAAAGGTCCATTAATGACCCACTCGAATAGGGTCCTGACGGTGTATGGTCCATCACCTTTGCTGTTAACTATCTCCAATGGCTCCATGAGTCTTGGTGCATTAGTTCCAATCAAAAGATCAACATCAGCATCCACTTCTGGGATCCTAATGTCACCACGGGTTGAGATGCCGTCTCGGCACTCAGCCCATGTTTTCCCTCATCCCTGCTTCCCATTGAGCAGCGTCTCAGCTGGCCCCCAGCTGGCAGCATTATGGACGGCTGGGGCCAATTAGTCTTCATCAGCTGGGGCGCTGCCGATGAGGATAAATGGGAGCAGCCTCGATGACTCGGGGCTGCGACATAAACACATTGCTAAGCTGAAGCCCCTTCGTCTGGTGTCAGCTTATACTCCTCTTGCAGCATTCCTGTGTTTGTATCCCGCTGTGAGTATGTACGTCTTGCTACCCCCACGTCCGGTACGAGCTGCTTACCTCTGCGCTGTGCAACCTGTGAGTGAACCTCTGCATGAGTATCTGTGCTCTCCTCATCCCTTCCCCTTTACCCTGAATAAAATATCACGACTCACTGGCTTGTCCCTGGCTCTGATTGCCCGGATCCCTAGAGCCGGATATGACAGTATGTCGCAGCCAGAAGAGTTGCCGGCGGCCGTGAGTCGCCGTGGAAATGTACCTTTCTGTCCGGGTGTCAGCGCTGCTAGCATGCCGTTTCCCAGGAGTCACTTCCGGCACCAGGGCGACAAGCTGAGGTCCATCTCGGAGGCTGTCGACGGGACATTCTTCACCCTGCACGACGCCTCCAACGCGAGACGCTGGCATCCGGGCCGTGCTGAGGAACTCCTGGACTGTCACCCTCACTCTCTGTACCATCTGGAGGACAGTGCCAGGATAGACGCTGCAGGTACACAGCGAGAGAAGCTCCACGGGGTGGATGGAAATCCCGGCAGGGAGTCGAAGTGGGCGACGTCTTTCCCCGCTTCGGAGTCCCGTTCCTGCCGCCATTCCAGTCCGGGAGTTCGCGCCAACCAGAGGACTTCCCCCGACCTGCGCCACGTCACTCGGGATTCCCTTCAAGGAGCCGCAGCTGACAGCAGTTATGTCTGGGGTCGAGTGGCTGTCGCGAGCTCCACTGTGTTTCCTGTCACCACCTTCAGGCATGTGGCGGCGGCAGTGAGGTTGATGGAGAGGACTTCAGGGCTACGAAGCTTTCCCATGCTCGGCGCCTTCCTCGCCTCGATCTCCAATCTGGAGCGGCGAATCCTGGGTTTCCCCCTCGCTTCGTTCCCCGGGAATAGCCGCCATCACATCGCCGAGTCACCTCTGCACGAACCTCGTCCGGATCCAGTTCTGGGCCATCGTCAGGACAGTTCCTCCCACGCAGCTGTCACCTCTTCGCCTCGTCTGTGTGGAGATTCTACAGCCCCGTTCCCTGAGCCTCATTTCCCCGCTGTCATTCCTGGACATTCGGGCTGGCTCACCCCGGCTGTTTTCCCCTCCTCCTCGACGCGCTTCCTGACTGCTGTGTGTGCCTGGAATTCCGGCCTGGTGAGCTCTCTGCTGGAGACAACGCGAGCGATCCTCAGACGAATTCCCGGGGGGTCCTCCGTTATCGCCGGGCGGGGAGAGGAAGAAGCAGAATCCACTACAGCAGGCGATACTCAACCTCCAGGGGGCAGGCAAGTCATTGTTTTTTCACACCTGCTTAATGATTTGCTCTGTCACATCCCTGGAGGAGAAGTTCAGGGTTCGCAGCTCCCTGAACTCTCCCCACCTGCTGTAACCTGTATTCCTAATCCCGCATCCTCTGTGTCTCTCTCCGCCGAGCGGTCCCCGGCTCCGGGTCAACGTGGTGGGATATGGAGAGGGCCTGTGGTTCCGCAGCTACATTGCGGACGGAGGAGGGGGACTGACTGCTGCGTGGAGTCTACGCCGACGATTGAGCGTCCCCGGGTCTCCATGGAGGAGCGGTTCGGTCCAGCGGGACGAGATTCTTCTGGCTTCACGCCGAGTGGATCGTCGGCGGGGTCACTGGAGCCGGAGGAATCTCAAGCTGCGCTGACCATCGTGCTGGCTGCGGGGCCCGACGCGGCTAGATGGGAGCCTGACAACGACCTGACGACGGATCCTGGATCTTCGCAGTCCTGGACGGCGTCAGAACCTGAGATCAGGCGAGTGCTCTCCTTTCTTTTCTCTCTTTTTATCTTTGAGCACTTCAGCCTATCTCCAGGGGAGACGAGCAGGGTGCAGCCGCCCGCTGCGTCTGAGCTCGTCTCGCCGGGTTCTGGCGCTGCCGGTGATCCTGATCCTGGTTCTGTTTTCTCTTCTGAGCCTTCTTCCAGGGTCACCGGCGAGGAGTTGCTGTTCCTCGTGGTGCTGGAGGGTCCGGGTTCAACGTTGGAGGTCGGTTCTGGTGCAGTATCCAACGTGGGTTCGCCCGAGACCCAGTCGGGGTCCAACGTGGGTTCGCCTGAGGCCCGATCGGGGTCCGACGTGGGTGCTGCCCCAGTATTGTCCAGGTCCGGTGAGGAGGTGGCCGTTTCCCTGCGGCCTGACGCCCGCCGCCCTCGTCATCGGCTCTCCCCTGAGCCTCTTCCACCGGGATCCGCTCTGATCCTTCGCCCGTCTCAACGGTCCTGGTGGTTGAGTGATGCGGGTCGACCACCCGACCCACAGAACTTTCGGTTCGGTGATCTGGTTCCCCCCACTGGTCTGTTTCCTTCTGGGTGGCCTGGTTCGGCTGCCGGTGGACTGGATTCCTGGGATCTGGGACCGGAGTTCGCCGTCCGAACACTTCTCTTCCCCTGATTCGCCAGCTGGACAATGGGCGGGGAGATCTCCGGAGCCATCTCGGCTATTTTTGGACTCTGCCTGTCGTACACCTCGGGTGTCACTTTTTCTTTTATCGTTATCAAGGTCACTCGGGTGTAATGTTTTGTCCTGTTGGTGGATATGTTTTTATAGTGCTGTGTTTTCCATCGCTCATGCTCAGCATTTTACTTTTTGTGCCATGTTTTTAGTCCCGTTTTTGCATTGTAGAGTTATGTTTTGTTTTCCGTAACACCATGCTCTGCAGTTATCCATTTATTCCAGTCACTTTCATTTCTTTAGGTGACTGGGTATTTATATATTCGTGTGTGTGGGTTTTTCTTTGCCTGCACTCAGTATTTCTCTTTTATGTCCTGTTTGTTCATTATAGAGTCATGTGCCTTGTTTTTCGTAACACCATGCTCTGTAATTGTCTATTTGTTCCAGTCACCCTCACTTTTCTTGGTGACTGTGTGTGTATGTACTTAAATTAGCGCTGTGTATAGGTTCCCCTTTATTTAACCGTACTCAGCATTTTTGCCCTGTACCTTTTTGGTGGTTCTTTTTTCCTTGCTCTGGGTCACGCATGGTTGGTGCTCTCTGGGTAGTATGTAACCGGCGTGCTGACCCAGTTCTTCTCCCCATCTGTACCTGGGTTAATTATTCTGTTTTGTCAGTATTGTATTTGGGTTTTTCTTTCCCGCTACCCTACATTGCCCCATTGGTGTGGTCCTTCCCTTGGCTTCTTCCCCTCCGGTCTGCCTCCCTTCCTCCCACCCTAGGTGGGGGGGGGGGGGGGGGCTGGGATGTTCCTGGTCGTTCAGGAGCCCGACCTTGAGGGGGGGGCTCTGTCACCACGGGTTGAGATGCCGTCTCGGCACTCAGCCCATGTTTTCCCTCATCCCTGCTTCCCATTGAGCAGCGTCTCAGCTGGCCCCCAGCTGGCAGCATTATGGACGGCTGGGGCCAATTAGTCTTCATCAGCTGGGGCGCTGCCAATGAGGATAAATGGGAGCAGCCTCGATGACTCGGGGCTGCGACATAAACACATTGCTAAGCTGAAGCCCCTTCGTCTGGTGTCAGCTTATACTCCTCTTGCAGCATTCCTGTGTTTGTATCCCGCTGTGAGTATGTACGTCTTGCTACCCCCACGTCCGGTACGAGCTGCTTACCTCTGCGCTGTGCAACCTGTGAGTGAACCTCTGCATGAGTATCTGTGCTCTCCTCATCCCTTCCCCTTTACCCTGAATAAAATATCACGACTCACTGGCTTGTCCCTGGCTCTGATTGCCCGGCTCCCTAGAGCCGGATATGACACCTAATGCCTTTTAAATAGTCCCATTTCTCAGTTTTTTCTGGGAAGGAATATTGAAGTTTGAAACTGGGATACATTGCTGTGTGTACACTTCTGGGAGCTGCATGAACTGATTCCCATCCAGTTTAGCCACTTCCATTCCTTTCAAAACTCTGTTTTCCACAACCTTTTCCTGGCCCATAGTGCGCAACAGAATATTAGTTTTAGTGCCTTCTAAACTCAAGCACTTCATGACATGCTTGGTGCAAAAGGTTGCTGTACTGCCAGGATCCAAGAAAGCATAAGTTTCGACCACTTTGTCTCCTTTCAAAGATTTTATGTTTAACCACAGAGGTAGGAGCTGTTAGGGGCTACTTACCGCTCGGGCAAGAGGTGATCAGGACTCGATATGAGAAGTCGCCACCGCCACGGCATTTCTCCCTATCAGGTTGTGATGTGAACTGGGGCAGGACAGGGAACGGACCCGTGGAGGAGACTGTGTGACGGCTGCGTCAGTCATGCTAGGGTCACTTTATATTTATTTGCTTATTTACTTGCTTGCCTTTGCCTTTGGCATGACAACCTCCAGTGGCTTGAGGCCAGTAGTGACACTGGGGATGGCAGTTGTCCCGCCAATAGCCACAGAAACTGTGTATTCATTCCCGGTTGGCAGATGATGAGGAGGGTGACTACCAACTGCAAGTTGTATGATCGTCTATTTGTGCTAAAATATCTATCCATATTAATAAAACGAGTAATGCAAGTAACACATCTGATAAAATTTCAGTAACTGTAACGCATTACTGAAATTTAAACAGTAATTTCATTACACAGCACATTACTGCAAAAGTAGTGGCATTACAGTAACATGTTACTTTGTAACGTGTTACTCCCAACACTGTTAATAACCAATAACATCATCCCTCCCTTGGACACATGACAAAGCCCATGTGTTCAAGTAGCAGCATAGTGAAATAATTTTTTGTGGGAGGATGGGTTTACCCTTTGGTCAGGTATAAATTTGGGAACCTTGATTAAAAACAGCACCTTTATTTAGCGACCTACAGACTCCAGCCTACGGAAATATGCTTTGTTTGCACATTTCTTCATCAGGAGATGTCAGCAATATGTCATAAAGGAGCAACTGGTTACTATTAGGAGGTATAAAATGTGCAAGATTTGCTAACATTGCCTGAGAAAAAATTGTAGGAGAGTCATAGTAACCCTGTGGTATTCTGGTAAATGCATACTTTTTGTTCTCAGATATGAATGCAAACCAGAATTGATGATCTGGGTGTACTGGTATGCTAACAATGCATTACTAATGACTACCACTGTGAAAAACAGCATTTGGAGTTCTAGTTCATTCAACAATGTGTGTGATTCAGGTACACCATGAACACAAACAATTATAGCCTTGTTAATTCCTGCAGGTCCTGCATCATCAGGATGTTTCCCACAGGAATGGGAGGGCTGAGCATGACACTATGACATCGGCTGCTTTTAGCTATTTTATGACCTGTTAAACACCTTTTTGAGCTTCTAGATGGAGAGGATATTGTCTTTTATATGGTCTATAGTGTGATGTTATAGTGACATATTTTGCTCCCTTTTATTAGACCAACATCTGTTTTATCTTTTTACTATAATGAATTTCGAATTTGAACTTCAAATTTGCTCATCCTCTCTTCTGTTAATATTAAGATTGGTCATGTAGGAGATTTCTGGGCGTCAATGTGCACAGCCTTTTGTGCTGTGGTTACCCAGTTAACTGACAATGCATATGTTTCTAATTTAGGAGAATATTCTATCTTAAGGTCAGATGTTGGCTTCCCATGGATGGCTACATTCCTCAGCAGAGGTGACAAAATGTCCAACATTTTTTCCAATCCATGTGTTTGGGTCTGACCAGTGAGATGTGTGGAACCCCCATTGTTTAAAATGTCTCTTATCCTCATCAGAAAGGACAACGAATACTCCCACATATCCCCTTGGTGACCAGTACAAGTTTTTTATGACCAATCTGGAGGATGGATTTGCAAAAAATGTTTGTTCATAATTTGGATCAGATCCATTCAAATGCCTATAGTACATGGTACAATGATATTGATTTGGAGATTGCCAATCAGTAGGAACTATGGATGTAAAATGCTGTGTAGCTCTTCTACACAGGTCTGATATTACTGAACATGGTCCGGCCGTGACCAGGTCGAGTGAGTATCAGTATTTCAGTTTGGAAGTCTCATAAACTACTGTATGTTTACTTCCTCAACATGTGGGTAGCCTCTGACAAAATGAACCACCCTTCAACGATGTTACCGGTAGTAGGATCCTTTACTTTCACAGATTGATAGATATTCTACTGTTAGTTTGCCATTTGCAGATTTTAACTGTTACTTTTCCTTCTGACTTTAAAAAGACCTGAACGTCATTACCTGAAATTACTGATCTGCATGCACCTGTGTCACACAAATTTAATCAGAGTACCTTGAATTTCCAACCTTACTTCTGGTAAACACTATATTATTAACATTAGATCAAAGTCAGGTAAATGGAAAATGTCTGCTATGTCAATTTCCTGTATATGTGTGGAAGTGAGTCCACTTATCTGTTTTAGTCTTAATCACGCAGTCCTCCGCTGGGAGGATGCCTCCCCCTCCCAGCAGCCGGTCTTGCTTTTGGGGACACTCTCTTTGCCAGTAACCCCATTGTCCACACTGATGCACTCATTTACCCTGTGGGGGTGCGTTCCTTCCTCAGCCACGGCCCCTCCTCCTCCACTGCTGTCCTCCTCCCCCTCCTCCTGCTCCTCAGCTTTTTTGATAAGAGACAGATTAATGGGGAGCCCCAGCCCCCCGTGGGTCGGCAATCATATAAATAGGTGCAGGTTTTTCTTTAAAATTTTTATTTTTCTTTCATACCTAGATTCCCTTTCTTCAGACACAGTACACCAATCTGTTAATATCTTGAAACTTAGTACAATGTCAAATAAAATTTACAAGTGATCCAGACCAGCTAAGAGTTTTGTATAAATAGTTTGCTGTTATTCTAAGCTTAGTTTTCACTAAATAACTCTACAATTTATTTGTCTGAATCAAGTCCAAGAGTCTAATCCCTATATACTAATAATTAGTTGACAAGATTTCATATTTTGATTCAGGTTATAAATAAAAATAATTAAAGATGATTAAAAAAATATCATTTCATCTACTTCCAAATCCTATCAGAAGCAAAAAGATTCTAAATGTTGTTTTCCCAGTGAAGTAAGAGCACACTGCTCCATTATTCTGTAGGACAGTGCAGTAATGTTTGGATGATCACTAATTGATCAACTTACATAGGATTAGATGGATATAATTCTGATTACCTCCGCCAGTTTGTCTGTCTGTTGGTTAGCAAGATAACTCAAAAAGTTTTGGACGGATTTCCATGAAACTTTCAGGCATTGTTGGAAATGGTACAAGGAAGAACTGATTAAATTTTGGGGATGATCCGGATCACCGTCTGGATACAGGAATTTTTTAAAGGATTCTTTAACATTGTGAGATATGGCCATTTTCAACATGTGTGCAGGCGCAATGGAGGGTGTTGGTCGTCGTGTCTGACGAACACGAACTCCGCGTTCTTCAAAGTTTTAGGCACAAAAGCACATGAAAAACAGTGGTGGGCCGGGCCCGGCAGCGTGCCTGTGTTTGCGCTATGCTGCAAAAGCTGAGACGGGCAGCTGTCCGGCGTGGGATTATTTGGCAGAAATTCCCTGGGCAGCCATAGGGGCTGCGCAAAAACAAGCTCTCTGCCAGGGAAGCTTCCAAATCCTCTTTTGCCGCGGAGCGCAACCCCAATATAAAACCCACGGCAACCTGTCTACCCAATTTGCATCCGTCAGTGAAGCCCTGAGTGCTGCTTTCAGTGATCTATGAAAACGCTCGCATAACCCATTGGCCTGTGGGTTGTACGCGGTTGTGCGATGAATTGCAACGCCCGCAGCCTGGGAGTTTGCAGATGGAGGAGATGGACACAACAGCAACACTTCAGTTTATTACCTCCGCCAAGGAGGTAATGCTTTTACTACTGAACCACTAATCCTATCGTTGTGAATCCAATTGCTAGTCATATGTTTTCATGGTCAAGGAATCTGAAAACATACACACAAACACTGCATGGGGGGGAACTGTGGCGCTTGGTGGAGGTCTGCGCTCTCCGAGTGCTTTTCTAGTTTTTATTGCTTTGACATGAAGTGTGCACCTTGCTTCTGGGTTATAGTGCAGTGTTAGGAAAAGGAATAAAGGCAAAAGTAACCTTTATTTCCACACTATACTGTGAAATTTAGCTAGAGTAATTTTTTTATTGCTTTTTACACATACATTTTAACCTCTTGCACTCCATTGTACCGCGGGCGGGCAAGTCTCTGCGTCTCAGAGCGCACGAGGGCGCTCTCGTGTGCCCTCGTGCGATCTAGGACGCACGATGGAGCTGCGTCCAAGCGTGCACTGAAAATAAAAGCTGCATTTCCGTTCTTCCACTGCAGACACAGCCGCGAACAGATTAGTTCATCTGATTGACCTCTCATTTGACTAATAAGAGCCTTGAATTGGGTTTCTGAAACCTTGAAGAACCAATGACTGAAAACCTAGCAAGAAGGACCCACCTACCAAAGCTGTGAATGCAGCGAGCCAACTGAAGCAGAGAAGTTCGCGAGCTGTTTTTGTAAGGCTGGGTGAAGACAGATTGCTGCAGCAGATAAAAAAAGGACCCGCAGGAAGAACCGTCACAGACCCAGCAGCACGGAGACCACCCACAAGTGCTACCTGTGTGACAGAGACAGCCATTCGCGCATCGGCCTCTTCAGTCACAGGCGGTGCTTTTTTTTTTTTTTTTATTCGAGCAGAATAGGCGTTTAGGATTCTCTTCCATGGTCATCATAGACTGACGGAGGCCGACAATGAAGGTCGTAAATCATTCGCCAAAACCGCAATCATGGAATTATGTTTTGACCGGGTCGCGAGACCAGAACCACGAGCAGACCAGCGTCGCGTTCGTCTGGCAATGAGGAAGAGAAGTTCACCAGGACGCTGCTGTGAAGAGGTAAGGTGTTATAAGCTAAATTATTCTTTATCCCTGAAAATTGTAATCAAAAATGACTTTTGACCGATCGGTAAATTACAACTGTGCGGCGCATGAAGTCCGAAGTTCGTGCGCTACTCTTCTGTAGCGAGGGGCGGGGGAGATGCGGTGACTGCGCCGCTGTCGCCACATGACTATTCCGTCATGTAGCGATGGCCGATGTCCGTCCTCTGTAGCGGACGGACATCCCCCCCCACACACACACACACACACATAGCCCTGAATGTCACCTTTCATTAGAGCCCAAGATGAAGCTTCTATATTGAATCATTCAAAAGTTACAGACGTTTTTCCAAACTGTGCCATTTGGCACAATTTGGCACAGTTCCAAAACGCCTGGGAACTACCTGAGGAAAAAGCTGTGTAATATATTCATTTTTTGTGGTATTGTTACAAAATTTTGACCTCAGCTGGATAACACTCGGTTCTACATTTCTGTTGCATTTTCCAGCCTGGATCTGAAGTTGTGTGTTATTTGCAAGCATTTGTATCCAAAAAAAACACCCAGGCCAAATTTATTTTCTTCAAGTTCAGTATGTTTAGATGACTGTAACTCAGTGGCCGGAGCACTTAGAGAGATTATGACTGTTTTGCCAAAAAAATTCAAAGTGTTTTCTTTTAAATGAGACCAACCCCATGAAGATGCTGCAAAGGGTTGAAGAACAGCTTTCGATTTACTTTGGGCACGTTATTTTTTGGCGTTTTTAGGGAAATTGACCGGAGTGCAAGGGGTTAAACTCAAGTTGATGAAATGTGTCATGATGCTCTGCAAAGTGGGAGAGTCTCAGCTCAGTGCAATATGGATATGTACGGTTTTGAAAGCAGATCATGGCGCCCATCTGAAATCCAATTTCAGGTGTATTTTATGCCATTGTTATTTAAAATAATGCCATTCCATCCATCCATCCATCCATCTTTTACCACTTTTCCGGAGGTCCGGGTCATGGAGGCAGCAGTTCAAGCAGAGAAGCCCAGACTTCCCTCTCCCTAGCCACCTGCTCCAGCTCTTCAGAGAGGATACCAAGGCGTTCCCAGACCAGCTGGGAGACATAGTCTCTCCACCGAGTCCTGGGTCTGCCCCGGGGTCTCTTCCCAGTGGGACGTGCCTGAAACACCTCAAGTGGGAGGCGTCCAGGAGGCATCCTAATCAGATGTCCATACCACCTCAGCTGACTCCTTTCAATGTGGAAGAGCAGCGGTTCTACTCTGAGCCTCTCCCAGATGACTGAGCTCCTCACCCTATCTCTGAGGGTGAGTCCAGCAATCCTACGGAGAAAGCTCATTTCAGCCGCTTGTATCCGCGATCTTGTTCTTTCAGTCATTACCCAAAGCTCGTGACCATAGGTGAGAGTAGGAACGTACGTAGATTGACTGGTAAATCAACAGCTTTGCCTTAGAACTAAGCTCCCTCTTCGCCACAACAAACCGGTACAACGTCCGCATCACTGCAGATGCTGCTCCAATCCGTCTGTCAATCTCTCGCTCCATTTTCCCCTCACTCGTGAACAAGACCCCAAGACACTTAAACTCCTCCACTTGGGGCAGGAGCCTGTCCCCAACCCAGAGAGGACAATCCACCTTTTTCCGGCTGAGGACCATGGACTCGGACTTGGAGGTGCTGATTCTCATCCCAGCCACTTCACACTCAGCGGCAAACCGTCCCAGCAAGAGCTGTAGGTCATTGCTGGATGAAGCCAACAGGACAACATCATCTGCAAGCAACAGAGATGAGATCCTGTGGTCACCAAGCATGACACCCTCCATTCCCTGGCTGCTCCTAGAAATCCTGTCCATAAAAATTATGAACAGGAATGGTGACAAAGGGCAGCCCTGGCAGAGTCCAACTCCAGAAAAGGCCAAGCTCCAGCCCCTCTCCAGGAGACTGGTTCCGGAACCGTAGCTGTGTGTTGAGGTGAGGCCGACTATATCTAGCTGGTATCTTCTCAACCTCATACACCAGCTCAGGCTCCTTCCCCACCAGAGAGGTGACATTCCACGTACCAAAGGCCAGTTTAGAAAGCTTGGGATCAGTCTGCCAAGGTCTCCGCCTTTGACCGCCACCTAATCCACATAGCACCAGACCCCCATGATCCCTCCTGCAGGTGGTGAGCCCACTGGAGGGCGGATCCATGTAACTCCTTCGGGCTGAGCCCGGCCGGGTCCCATGGGTAGAAACCCGGCCACCAGACGCTAGCCTTCGAGCCCATCCCCCAGGCCTGGCTCCAGGGTGGGGCCCCGGTAACCCCATACCGGGCGGGGTACACTGAATCCTTGATATAGAATTTATCATGAGAGTCTGTTGGCTCGTTCTTAGTCTGGCCCTTCACCCAGGACCAGTTTGTCTTGGGTGACCCTATCAGATGCAAATTGCCCCGGACAACATAGCTCCTGGGATCACTGGGGTACGCAAACCCCCCCACCACGATAAGGTGACAATCCATGAGGGGGAGTCCCCGGAGTTTTCCCCGGTGGAGGAAAGGGTTGCTTCCATGCGCCTTCGGGTTGGGAAATGGGTCCGGACCATCATTTGTGCCTATGCACCAAATGATGTTTCAGAGTACCCACCCTTTTTGGAGTCTGTGACTGGGGTGCTGGAGGGTGCTCCTCTTGGAGACTCCATTGTCCTACTGGGGGACTTCAATGTGCACATGGGCAATGACAGTGAAACCTGGAGGGGGGTGATTGGGAGAAACGGCTTGCCTGATCTGAACCCGAGTGGTGTTCAGTTATTGGACTTCTGTGCTAACCACAGTTTGTCCATAACGAACACCATGTTCAAGCATAAGGGTGTCCATATGTGCACCTGGCACCAGGACACCCTAGGTTGCAGGTCGATGATCGATTTTGTTATCGTGTCATCAGACCTGCGACTGTATGTCTTGGACACCCGGGTAAAGGGAGGTGCAGAGCTGTCAACTGATCACCACCTGGTGGTGAGTTGGATCTGATGGCAGGGGAGGAAGCCATTCAGACCTGGTAGACCCAAACGTATAGTGAGGGTGTGCTGGGAACGTCTGGCTGAGGCCCCTGTCCGGGAGGTCTTCAACTCCCACCTCCGGAAGAACTTCAACCACATTCCGAGGGAGTCTGGAGACATGGAGTCTGGAATAATGCCATTCCAAAACAGCGAAAATGTTTTTTTTACAACATATCATTACATTCAGGCTTATGCTGTGTCTTCATGTCGGTCACTGCAGAAGAAAACCCTCCTGCCACAATTAATCTGATTTTTTTCCTCTCACACACAGGAGAACTCCAGATTCACTGTTTTTTTTCCCCTCTTTTCTTTCTCTGAGAAGTATGTGACTTACACATACTAACACTAAAATGCTCTTGAAAGAGACCCAATATTTGAGCCGCTATCAGAAAAGCAAATTAAATACTTTAAGACCTTTTCAATGCCATTTGATCAAATTAAAGTCCTCACATTTGGAAATGGAAAAACAACAATATAATGTATTTTACTTACGTGTGGTCGGTTTGAGCATCTTCGTCCCGTCTCTTGTTGTCTCTTCCTTTTTTATAAAATTCTTTTACTATAGTCACGGAGGGAGGAGGGGGTCGTTAGGCGATGGTGCGGAGGAGGTGGCCGCAGCCAATTCAAGTGAGTCTGAAGAGGAACTCACACGGTCGCTGGGGTAGGGAGGAGGATCCAGCCCGGAACCACAGCCACCACCATGGTCTCGGATTAATGGAGAAACAGACAAACCATTATACAGCGTCTTCATTTTTCTTTTTTTATTTCTGTCATGCTTATTATTTTTTCATCTCACCGTTGCAGCGTCTGTCTCTCATTTTTACGTTTTTTTCTTCCCTTCTTCCAACCACTCCCACACTTCAGTCAATCTGTACTTTTCCCTTATATTCTGCACAAAACTTTCACATTCATCAGTCTTCAATTTCCCTCTAAAACCAAAATTCCTTCTCCATTTCTGTCCACTCTCAGCACTTCACTTCACCATACACGCACAACAATAACAATCTCCACAACATTTATTTCTCTTCTTATTTTTTCCCATTTTCTTCAGTACTGTTTGAATTGCCCCTATTTTTATATATTCTCCACCTAGGATTTTCACAACAACACATTCCCTTTTAAAATTAGGAACAAATCTGCTTATTCTCTCCTCTGCCCAAATTAAAGTTGAACCTCTTCACTTTCCAGCTGATTGGGGGTAGCCTCTCTGTTGACTCATTGCTTCAAACCTGCTGTTGAGCCGGTGTGGGAGGACTTTGTTCACCGTGCAGTCTTAGAGCGGTTCCACCTTTCAGCCAGAGAGATATTGAGGTCTCACTGGAAAAATTTCCTCTTAAGGATTCAAAAATCAAGCAGAGTAAAAGTTTTAAGCAGATTTATTGACAAAAAGCATTAGCAGTCAATGGAGCATCATTCATTCTGGACCAGAGTCCAAAGTGGTGTGTACTGGCACTCAAACACAACTGGGGCATTAGTTTATGTGACCATGGCAAATATCCCTAATCCTGCATTTCACCTACCTTCATTGCTTTTGGCATAGAAACTTTAAATTGAGTTTAAATTTAGGTTATTCTGAATAATATGGATTGCTTTGAAGTTAATTTGGAAGCTTGATTTGGTTATAAATCGGCTCAATAGTTTCACACTTTGGCTAGTTTGGAGGTAAATTTGTGAAAGAATGCAATTCTTATAGTTGACCACAAGGTGGAGGCAGTTCCTTCTGCACTCAAGGAGGAGGAGACACCGTGACGTCGCTTGGAGGTGGTCTAGCTGCCTCAGCTCCAAGATGGTGCCCAGGATTGACTCACTCTGGTGATTTTCAAGATGGCGTTTGCACTGCTTAATCTGCACATGTGCAGTTCTCATGCAATGGGAATGCCACGTGGCTGTTTCAGTCATGCGCAAATGTGAATGCACAACGTGGCTAGGAAGCCTGTTGACCACAAACCATGCCTTGTTTTTTCAAAGAAACTAAAGAGCTGCCTCCCTTAAATTCAATTGTATCCATGCAAGGACAATCTTACAACTTTAACTTTGTGTACAATTCAGCGCTGTTACTTCAAATCATCTCCTCTCAGTAACTCTTATCATGCTTTAAACACAATTTCTCAGTTCAACTCAGGCGAATGGGTGAATTACCCCTCCCCTTCGTGATCAGAGATACACATTCACCCCCGTTTCCTGCACGGTGAAAGTGGTTAAATCACCTATACATACTACAGGAAAAAGAGTTAGTAGATATTTACAGCCCCTGGGCTTTTGCCGTTATTTCCCAACCCACACATTTATCCCCTCAAGATTTACAGAATCAACACAATATCAGCATGCACAATATGGACAAAAACTGCAGCGTTTGAAGTGTATTTGTGTGTCTTTCCCTGCCACTCAATTTGCATATACTCTTTTCTCTTAGCTTAACTTTATGTAGAGGAATACTTTCATTGAGCGGCATCCGGTCATCAATACAAGAGGTATCATATCATAAAGTTCAGTCCTATACTGATTTTAACAAGCTACCTTTATTATTATGGACAGTTGTTCACTACTGATGCATTTTAAGATCTCACGCGATACCGTAAATTATTACAATCATTAATACTTTTACTCACTTAGTGATGTTATTTAAGGTCTTGTATTAGAATTAATCCTTTTACTCACTCGTTGATTAAGTTTGAGAGTCTTGAAATTCCTATATTACTCACTCATGGATTAAATTTGAGTGTCAAATGGCTTCAGATGTCATCTCAGCGCTTTATGACTTCCATCCTGTTGGTTCCTGTCTCTCCAGCGCAACTCTCATCTCATGCCCATATTCAATTCAATTCAATTTTATTTATATAGTGCCATTTCACAACAACAGTCATTTCATAGCACTTTCAACTGTAGGGGAAACCCCCACAGTTGCAGAAAGACCCCAGCAATCAGGCGATCCCCTGTGAGCAAGCGCTTGGCGATGGTGGAGAGGAAAAACTTGCTGAAAAACTCCCTTTTAACAGGAAGAAACCTCGAGCAGAACCAGGCTCAGGGAGGGGCAGTCATCTGCTGCGATTGGCTGGGGGGTGAGGGGATAGAGAAGATGAACAGACATGTAGAGACTCAATCTATGGGAGAGAACAAACAGATGTTAATGACCAGCAAAAAAAAAAAAAAAATTGTATATGGAAGAAAGAGCTGATACAAGAGCTGAGCAGCTGGGTGTGTGAAGGTGTGTGATTGTAAATAAAGCACTTTGTGTGTGTGTGTGTGTGTGTGTGTGTGTGTGTGTGTGTGTGTGTGTGTGTGTGTGTGTGTGTGCATGCATTTGGGTAATATCTAACTAATCTTCACTATTTATTTATTATAACGTGAAAAAGTGATTGCCTCCTAAATCTAATAACTGTTTGGGCCACCCTGAGCAGCAACAACTGCAATCAAGCATTTGTGATAACTGGCAATGATTCTTTTACAGCGCTGTGGAGGAATTTTGGCCCACTCATCTTTGCAGAATTGTTGTAATTTAGCTACATTGGAGGGTTTTCAAGCATGAACTGACATAACGCACGGCTCAGGAGACGCACACACACAGGCTCAGAGTAGTTCAAATAGTTTATTAACGACAGGCGTGAATGAGTGCGTGGCTGCGGGATGTAAATGTGTTGGTGGTGGCGTCTGCTTCAGGCACAGAGGCAGATGACCGTACAGCCGGGCAACCCTATGGAGAAAGCACAGGGAGAGGGTGACGGGCATACACCAACACAGGAAGGATTATGGCAAGAGAAGGACTTACTTGGATGACAGGATAGCTGGCACAGCAAGGGGGCGAAACCCGGGAGACAGCCACCTGGAGAGCTCCGTGCAGCAGCGAGGAATGGGCGTTGGAATGGAGACGTCCGCCGCCGGGAAATCCACCTGTGCACAGGGGAGCAGACTGGAGAAAGAAGGTAAGGCTTCTTACCCAAACAATAATGCTGAAGATAGTTGATGACTCACAACGGTGAGGAACGAAGTCTGACGGCTTCAGGCCGAAGCTCCGGGCGAGGCGGCCTTTATCCCTCGCCGCTGATGATGATCAGGTGCGTGAGCAGGTGACGCCGCTGATGAATGGCGCGGCGTGACAGTACTCCCCCCTCTAGCAGCGCCTCCTGGCGATGGCTTGTCCGGGTGCGCTCGGTGGAGGTCCGCGATGAGCGATGGGTCCAACACAAATGACGGGGGCACCCACTGCCGATGCTCGGGCCCATAGCCCTCCCAGTCCACCAAGTATTGCAACCCACGACCCCGGCGCCGGGAGTCCAGGATGGAGGAGACGGACCAGGCCGGATGGCCACCAATCATCCGGGGCGCGGGTTGCGCTGCAGGAGGAGGGCAAAGGGGGTCAGTGACTGCCAGCTTCACCTTTGACACGTGGAAGGTGGGATGGATGCGGAGGGAGGGGGGAATAGCCACGCGCACAGCCACCGGGTTGATGATCCGGGTGATGGGATAGGGACCCATGAATCGCTGTGCCAGCTTCCTCCTCTCGCCCTTTAATGTAACGTCCTGGGTAGACACATACACTTGTTGCCCAACTCTGTACGCCGGGGCAGGTCGTCTGTGCCGGTCCGCCACGGTCCTGTTGCGCTCCGCTGTGCGTAAAAGCGCATGATGCGCGGCAGCCCAGGTGGAGCGGAACTGCCTAAGGTGCGCTCTAACAGAGGGGACGGTTACCTCGCTCTCCTGCGCTGGAAGCAGCGGGGGGTCGTAACCCAGGGACGCCTTGAAGGGGGACATCCCCGTTGCAGAAGAGCGGGCGGTGTTGTGGGCGTACTCCACCCAGGCGAGATGGTTGCTCCAGGACGTCGGCTTGGATCTGGTCACACAGCGGAGCGCAGCCTCCAGCTCCTGATTGGTCCTCTCACACTGCCCGTTAGATTGGGGGTGATGGCCGGAGGAGAGGCTCACCTTGGCTCCGATGGCGTTACAGAAAGATCTCCAAACCTCGGATGAAAATTGGGGGCCCCGGTCTGAGACCACGTCCACCGGAATCCCGTGCAGCCTGACCACGTGTTGGACGAGGAGGCCCGCCGTCTCCAGGGCGGTAGGGAGACCTTGCAGGGGGACGAAGTGTGCCGCCTTGGAGAAACGGTCCACGATGGTCAGGATGGTGTCGAAGGAGTTGGAAACGGGGAGTCCGGTGACAAAATCCAACGCGATGTGCGACCAGGGCCTGCCAGGGACGGGCAGGGGCTGGAGCAGACCCGCTGGAGGGGCATTTCCCGACTTGCTGGTGGCACAGATTGGGCAAGCCCGGGCGTAGCGGACAGCATCCCTCCGCAGGCCTGGCCACCAAAAGGACCGTTGGAGGAGGCCGATCATCCGAGAGGTGCCGGGATGACAGGTGAGCCGGGAGGTGTGGAGCCAGTGGATGACCTCTCCTCGGACCGCAGATGGGACGAACAATCTTCCCTCCGGTCCGCCGCCAGGATCAGGTTCCACCTCCTGCGCCTTCCGGATCTTGGTTTCGATGTCCCAAGAGATGGCTCCCACGACGCACGACCTGGGCAGGATAGTGTGGGGCATCTCCTCAGCCTCCACGGGGGTAAACTGCCTAGAGAGGGCGTCAGGCAGGCCGTTCTTGGAGCCTGGCCTGAAGGTGATCGAGAAGCGGAACCTGGCAAAGAACAAAGACCAGCGCGCCTGGCGGGCATTCAGGCGCTTGGCAGATCGTAAGTATTCTAGGTTCTTGTGGTCCGTCAGGACCACGAATGGCAGGTCCGCCCCCTCTAGCCAGTGGCGCCACTCCTGTAAGGCGAGTTTAATGGCCAGGAGCTCTCTGTCCCCCACATCGTAGTTCCTCTCCGCCGGGGACAGGCGCCGGGAGAAGAAGGCGCATGGTCGTTTGGCGCCATCGTCCGGTGACCGCTGGGATAGTACTGCTCCCACTCCCGTGTCCGAGGCGTCCACCTCCACAATGCACTGCAGCGCGGGGTCGACCTGGTGAAGGACCCGGGAGGAGGAGAACTCCGCCTTCAGCGCCTTAAAGGCAGCAGCGACCTCTTCGGTCCACCGGAACGGGACCTTCGGGGACGTGAGGCGGGTCAGTGGTCCGACGATCGAGCTGAAATTTGGGACAAAGCGGTGGTAAAAATTGGCGAAGCCAACAAACTGTTGCACCTGCTTCCGGGATGCGGGAGTAGGCCACTCCACCACCGCCTTCACCTTCTCTGGGTCTGGGAGCACCTGGTCTTGAGCGATGATGAATCCCAGGAAGGATGTGGTCCTAGCGTAGAATTCGCATTTTTCAGCTTTCACGTAGAGCCGATTCTCCAGCAGTCTTTGAAGGACCCGCCTCACATGGACCTGGTGCTCGTCCCTGGATCTGGAGAAGATAAGAATATCGTCCAGGTAGACGAACACGAAGAGGCCGATGAAATCCCGGAGGACGTCATTGATGAGGCGCTGAAAGACGGCAGGAGCGTTGGTCAACCCGAACGGCATGACCAGGTATTCAAAGTGGCCGTTCGGGGTACGGAAGGCTGTTTTCCATTCATCTCCCTCCCGGATCCGGACGAGGTGGTAAGCGCTGCGTAGATCCAGCTTGGTAAACCAGGTCGCCCCCTGGAGGGAGTGGAAGGCAGTGTCCATGAGGGGCAGGGTGTAACGGTCCCTCTCAGTGATGTCATTGAGCGCTCGGTAGTCTATGCAGGGGCGAAGGGACCCGTCCTTTTTTCCAACGAAGAAAAACCCTGCCCCCACGGGTGACGACGATGGGCGAATAATCCCAGCGCTCAGTGATTCCTTCAGGTAAGTATTCATCGTCTCCTTCTCCGGCGCAGACAGGCTGTAGAGCCGACCAGAAGGTAGGGGAGCCCCCTGGCAGAGGTTGATAGCACAGTCATAGGGCCGATGCGGGGGAAGAGACATAGCTTTTGATTTGCTAAATACCATACCCAGGTCGTGAAATTCTGGAGGCACCAGCGACAGGTCCGGAGGTGCTGTGTCCGTCACAGGAGGAGCAGCGGACGGGGAGCAGGCAGCGGACTGAAGGCAGGTGCCCATGCAAAATGTACTCCATGCCAATACCCCAGCTGATCTCCAGTCCAGGACAGGGTTGTGGAGGCGTAGCCAGGGATACCCCAGGATGACGGGCGACACAGAGTTGGGCAGGACGTAAAAAACCATCTCCTCCCGGTGGTTCCCTGAGATGATGATTGGGACGGAAATGGTCTGATGGGAGACTTTCCCAAGGGAGGCACGAGAGAGATGGACCAGGGAGATGGAGTTTTTTAGTGCCTGACAGCGGATGCCCAATCGGGTTGCCAGGCCTTGTGAAATGAAGCTGCCTTCTGCGCCCGAATCCACCAGTGCGTGGGTGAGATGCCCAGTGGGGTTATGGCAGAAACGGATGGGCAGCTTCAATTGGGTGAGGGGATTTTGCCGATTGACGTCCGCGAGGCCCCCTACAGTGACTCGCGGACCCCGCCGTTTGGCTTCTGTGGGCAAAGCTCTACCGTGTGTTGACTGTCTCCGCAATACATGCAGAGACCCAACTCACGGCGGCGCTGTCTCTCCGCCGGGGAGAGCTTTGCCCAGCCCGTCACCATCGGCTCCGACTCCTCGGGGCGCGATGGTGGCGGCATCGCCAGGGGGCGAGCTTGGGGCAGGCGCAGCGAGGCTCCCCGAGGGCGAGAAGCAGACGGCTTCCGTCCTGAGGAGTGCTCGCGCAGCCTGTTGTCCAAGCTGATGGCCAGTGAAGTTAGCTCCGCTAGCGTTCCCGGGAAATCCCGTCCAGCCAGTTCATCCCTCAGATCACTATTGAGGCTGCGGAGGAACAGGCCGCAGAGGGAACGCTCGTCCCAGCCCAATTCCTCCGCCGCTACCCGGTATTCGATAGCGTAGTCCGCGGCCGACCGGCTTCCCTGCTGGAGAGCGAGAAGCCAATCGACCTGGACCGTGTCGGTGTGAGAATGATCAAACACCTCCAGAAAGCGCCTCACGAACTCGGCATAGGTGAGGGTGGCATAACTGGGTCTCGCCATTATAGCGTAGGCCCAAGTTAAAGCGCGCCCCTCCAGGAGATTCCCTATGTAGCCGATTCGGCTGTGATCTGAGGGGAAGTCTCCAGGCACACGGTCGAACACGGACTCACACTGCATCACAAACCCCCGCGCTCCGCCGAGCTTTCCGCTAAAGCGAGCGGGGGTCGGAATTGGTGTGAGTCGGGCCGGTACCACCGGAGCTGGCTGGACGGCCACAGGAACAGCAGGAGCAGCGCCACCCTGAGGAGCCGGGGGGAACGGCTGCTGGGGGTCCAGGCGGTCCAATCGGTTAGTAATTATTATCAATTGGTTCAGGATCACCTGTTGTTGATAAGCTATATGATCCACTCGAGCCTCGAGAGTGGTAAGCCAGTGTGCGAGCCCGCCGTCTGCCGAGCCGCTCTGCTGAAGCCGTACTGACATAACGCACGGCTCAGGAGACGCACACACACAGGCTCAGAGTAGTTCAAATAGTTTATTAACGACAGGCGTGAATGAGTGCGTGGCTGCGGGATGTAAATGTGTTGGTGGTGGCGTCTGCTTCAGGCACAGAGGCAGATGACCGTACAGCCGGGCAACCCTATGGAGAAAGCACAGGGAGAGGGTGACGGGCATACACCAACACAGGAAGGATTATGGCAAGAGAAGGACTTACTTGGATGACAGGATAGCTGGCACAGCAAGGGGGCGAAACCCGGGAGACAGCCACCTGGAGAGCTCCGTGCAGCAGCGAGGAATGGGCGTTGGAATGGAGACGTCCGCCGCCGGGAAATCCACCTGTGCACAGGGGAGCAGACTGGAGAAAGAAGGTAAGGCTTCTTACCCAAACAATAATGCTGAAGATAGTTGATGACTCACAACGGTGAGGAACGAAGTCTGACGGCTTCAGGCCGAAGCTCCGGGCGAGGCGGCCTTTATCCCTCGCCGCTGATGATGATCAGGTGCATGAGCAGGTGGCGCCGCTGATGAATGGCGCGGCGTGACATGAACCACCTTTATAAGGTCATGCCACAGCATCTCAATCGGATTCAGGTCAGGACTTTGACTAGGCCACTCCAAAGTCTTCATTTTGTTTTTCTTAAGCCATTCAGAGGTGGACTTGCTGGTGTGTTTTGGATTATTGTCCTGCTGCAGAACCCAAGTGTACTTCAGCTTGAAGTCACGAACACATGACTGGACATTCCCCTTCAGGATTTTTTGGAAGACAGCATTCATGCTTCCATTCACCACAGCAAGTCTTCCAGGTCCTGAAGCAGCAAAACAGCCCCAGACCATCACATTACCACCGCCATATTTTACTGTTGGTATGATGTTCCTTTTCTGAAATGCTGTGTTACTTTTATGCTGGATGTAATGGGACACATGCCTTCCAAAAAGTTCACCTTTTGTCTCCTCAGTCCACAGAATATTTTCCCAAAAGTCTTGGGGATCATCAAGATGTTTTCTGGCAAAACTGAGATGAGCCTTTATGTTCTTTTTGCTCAGCAGTGATTTTCATCTTAGAACTCTGCCATGTAGGCCATTTTTGCCCAGTTTCTTTCTTATGGTGGAGTCATGAACACTGACCTTAACTGAGGCAAGTGAGGCCTGCAGTTCTTTGGATGCTGTTGAGGGGTCTTTTGTGACTTCTTGGATGAGTCGTCGCTGTGCTCTTGGGGTTATTTTGGTCGGCTGGCCACTCCTGAGAAGATTCACCACTGTTCCATATTTTCACCATTTGTGGATAATGGCTCTCAATGTGGTTCGCTGGAGTCCCAAAGCTTTAGAAATGGCTTTATAACCTTTTCCAGTAGTGATGGAGCTCAATTACGTTCTCATTTTTTCCTGAATTTCTTGCATGATGTCTAGCTTTTGAGGATCTTTTGGTCTATGTCAGTTTGTCAGGCGGGTCCTATTTTAAGTGATTTTTTTGATTGAGAACAGGCGTGGCAGTAATCAGGCCTGGGTGTGGCTAGAGAAATTGAACTCAGCTTTCCAAAGATGTGATAAACCAGTTAATTTATGTTTTAACAGGGGGGGCAATCACTTTTTCACACAAGGCCATTTAGGTTTGGATTTTTTTTTTACCCTAATAATAAACACCTTCATTTAAAAACTGCATTTTGTGTTTACTTGTGTTATTTTTGTCTAATATTTAAATGTGTTTGATGATCTGAAACATTTAAGTGTGACAAACATACAAAAAAGTGAGAAATCAGGAAGGGGGCAAACACTTTTTCCCACCACTGTATATTCCACCCAGAATTGGGGGGGGGGCAGGAAATAAGACTGGGAGGGAGGCGGTCCAAAAGTGAGCCTGTCCCCCCTCAGAAGCCAGCTTGTAAATTGGTTCAGGAGGCCACCCACTGCCCCCAAATCCCAACTCAGGGCGAGGGCCGCCAGGCCGAGCAGCCCAGGACCCACCAGCATCGGTGCTCCGGCACTCCCAGCACTCCCAGCACCACAAACATGATGGAGCAGCCACACCCATTCCCACTCATCTTGCACACACGAACAGGCACAACAATAGTCACAATAGTGAACAATGGGCCGGACCCATATGGCACCCCACCCGCCAAGCAACACCCCCGAGCGCCCACCGCAAGCCCACCAACTACCCACCCCAGACACACACCGACAGCAGCAGGCCACCCCGCAGCCACAGCCACTTCAGAGCAGCCCTATGGCAACATGGACACCAACCTGCGCCAACGGCCCCACTGACCACCCACACACATCCGGCGCCAAAGACACCAGGGGCAATGCGACAAAGCGCCCCGCCCCGTGACACAATGGCAGGGTGGCTGGGACAAGCAGGCCCCGAACTGCCAACCCCCATGCCACTAGATGGTCCGAAAGTCTTGTTTCATAGCCTCACCAAACTCCTCCCACACCTTTTTGCTTCAACAACCACCCGAGCTGAACTTGCTTGACCTGCATCTCACCTGCTTCAGGAGTCCCACAAGGCAACCAACCTCGATAGGACTCCTTCTTCAGCTTGATGGCTCTCCTAACCACTGGTGTCCACCACTTTGTTCGAGGGTTACCATCTCATTATGCAGCCACAGCTCTGGGCAGCTGCTTCAACAGTGGAGGTGGAGAACATGGCCTATTCAAACTCCATCTCTAGATTCCCTTGGAATGTGGTTGAAATTCTTCCAGTGGTGGGAGTTGAAGTCCTCCCAGACAGAGGCCTCAGCCAGACGTTCCTAGCACACCCTCACTATACATTTAGGTCTACCGGGTCTGAGTGGCATTTGCCCCTGTCATCGGATCCAACTCACCACCAGGTGGTGATCAGTTGACAGCTCTGCGCCTCTCTTTACCTGAGTACCCAAGAGATGTGGTCGCAGGTGACACAATAACAAAATCGATCATCGACCTGCGACCTAGGGCATTCTGGTGCCAGGTGCACATATGGACACCTTTATGTTTGAACATGGTGTTCGTTATGGACAAACTGTGGTTGGCACAGAAGTCCAATAACTGAACACCACTTGGGTTCAGATCAGGCAGGCCGTTCCTCCCAATCACACCCCTCCAGGTTTCACTGTCATTGCCCATGTGTGCACTGAGGTCCCCTGGTAGGACAATGGAGTCTCCAGGAGGAGCACTCTCCAGCACCCCAGTCAGAGACTTCAAAAAGGTTGGGTACTCTGAACCATCACCTGGTGCATCAGCACAAATGATGGTTAGGAGCCATTTCACAACCCGAAGGTGCAGGGGAAACTACCTTTTTGTCCACCAGGGAGAATTCCAATGTTGATGCAGCAAGGCAGGGGGATAAAAGAATACCCACCCCTGCCCATCACCTCTCACCCGGCGCAACTCCAGAGTAAGCCAAGCTGCAGCCCCTCTTCAGGAAACTGGTTTCAGAACCGGAGCTGTGCACTGAGGTGAGCCTAACTATATCTAGCCAGTATCTCTCAACCTTGTGTACCAGCTCCAACTCCTTCCCAACCAAAGAGGTGACGTTCCACATCCCAAAAGCCAGTTTTGAAAGCCGGGGATCAGACTGTGAAGGTCTCTGCCTTACTGCTGTTACTCAGTCAATTGGGGGGAAAAAAAAACAATAGACAAAGGTCTGAAGGACTTTGCAACATTTGCATTTGCTAGGTTGCAAAACACTACCTCCATGAACATGGTACTCAAAATATTCTTATCACTTTGTGCTGTATTAATCTCAGCAAGCACAACACCAATACTGTCATTAAGAATCCGAAGGCCATGGAGGATTTGATAAAAGAACGCAAGATCAATGACATGGATAAGACTGAAAAACTAGAAGAGAGTTCCTTATCTCATGAGGAGGAGGATGAAAACAGAAGAAATGCCCATACAACTGCTGGGAGATCTCCTTTCATACGAGTTCAAGAAGATATTGAAGGAACTTCAGGGGTAGCTTGCAACAGAGAATGTCGGGACCCCATGTACTGACAAAAATCCATACTTCTGTCAAGGGATTATTGACATCCTTTTTGTGAATTACCTAGGCATTTTCCCCCTTTGGAGTGGACTGCTGTTGGGGAATTTGCAAAGGTATGCTTCTGACAAAGAAGATGACACTTTTGTCCCATATAAAACAAGGGACACAAACTGTCACAGGGAAAGATGGTTTGGAATTGTTAAACAGTCCATCCTTTGGTACCAGAGTGTCATGAACCCATTACATGGCGCACGAGGGAGAGAATGAAAAACCCAATCGCAGGAGTAGAGAGTGCTGTGTTTATTGAAGTTTACCAACGTAACAAATCCAGCTGTCACCAAATACAGTTCAGTCAACCACACGGTATATGAAGAAGTGTAATGACAGAGTTGGCCACCAAGGATATAGGGAGACTGCCGAAAACTCAACAGCCTGGTGAATATAAAGCCTGGTGCTACAGGGCTGCGTTATGCACGACAAAGGAAAGGCGAGCAGCCTAATGCTGCAGGCCTGCTAGCACATGAGAAAGGCTAAGAACACTTACAGGTCTGGAGTTAATTCGGGGCGAGCCATGCAGTCAGGAGGCAGAGGCAGAGAAGCGGACCAGCCGAAACACCAAGGTATGGATCGTCTTGAAATGTCAGGCTGGGTAGAACGCTGGGAGTGAATAACCATACGCAGAGAGAAACGCTGCCCCATATGAAGGGGAATGTCCCGACAATCCCCTTCCTCAGGGGTGGCAAACAAATACTCCAAGCGCTAACGAGGAAAGAGATTGCCGGTGTGAATGTGTGGGCAGAACTGATTGGGAACAGGTGTGTGAGAGTGCATGTGAATGAGAGTGAATGGAGCGTGTGTGTGTGTGTGTGTGTGTGTGTGTGTGTGTGTGTGTGTGAGCACCGGTGACAGTGCAGCTGACAGAGCTTGACAGGAGGAGAGGGCGTGCCCGAGCTGTCAGAGGGAAAACTAGAATAAATCATAACAACGAGTCAGAACACCCGGATTCACGACACCAGAGTACTAAAAACTTGGATGGATGGTGTGTGAGGTAATTTTGGTGAAACACAAATACCCGAGAAGCTATTGAATTTTATTTCAAATAAATATTTCCAAAAAATATGAAAAAATGTTTTTCCCCAAACTAAGTGATGCAGTATGATCATTAGATGATAGATGGTGTGTGAGGTGATTCTGGTGAAGCTGCACTAAATACCTGAGAAGCTATCCACCTTATTCCTGAGGGCGCTGCTGCAGAAACGACTATGGGCACAACTTCCGGTTTCAGCTGAAGTAGTGTTAAATCAGTCAGCAAGAGTGGAGTAGTGGGGCATTTAAAAGAGCGTTTTTAAAAGTTTTTCAAATTCATTTTAATGTATAGTTCACATACATGTTTTGCACTCAGGTGGCAGCTAATTTCAGCACTTGTAGTTTTTGTATTTTTTGAATGTTTTGGCATAGTTCTGGTACTTGTTGCTGGTGTTTGTGGTTGTGCCATAGACTGTATAAATGGAGGCTTCTCACTGGCAATGCGTAGATCATGCACTGAAAACTAAAAAGCACTGTTGGTGAGATCCGTGGTACAGACGCAAGAGCACCAGGTATGTCTTCACTTGAATGAATGTCACTCATCTGACGTTTATGCATCATATATGTCTACCAGATGCAAGGCTGCATGAAGTAAAATAATAAATAAAAAATAGTAACAGTTTGCTTCCTAAGGCTTAATGATTTAAGAAAGATATCAAATAGGTTTTTTTGGAGGGGGGGTTGCATTGTTGCACTGCCTTAGAATGATATGGACTTGATCTTAGCACCTTCAGCATGCATTAATTTTTAAATTAACACAAAATGTACATCAATAAAATTTTGAACAATTGTCAGAAAAGGTCTGTATGTGTTAAGTTAAATAACAAGCATTCACGGCATGACAGCAGCATGAGCATTTTAATTTTGGGGTAAAACGAACAGCTGCAGCTGTCTGTATTAAGATAAGATAAGATAAGATAAGATAAGCCTTTATTAGTCCCACAACGGGGAAATTCCAGGATTGCAACAGCACAGGGATAGCAACACTCAGAGCAACAATCAGAAGGCAAGAAAAAAACAAGCAAGCAATAGCAGCTAATATACATATGTACGTATTACTATAAAATATATATATATACACACACACACAGACACACAGTGCAGAGCATTGTAGCTGGATGGAATAAATATATGAATATATGAACACACAGTGCAGAGCATTGTAGCTAGATGGAATAAATATGTAAATATATAAACACCCACAGTACGGAGCATTGCAGCTAGGTGGAATAAATATGCAAGTATATAAACACACACAGTGCGGAGCAATGTAGCTAGATGGAATAATATGTAGATATATAAATATATAAACACACCCAGTGCTGAGCATTGTAGCTAGATGGAATAAATATGTAAATATATAAACACACACAGTGCAGAGCATTGTTGCTAGATGGAATGAAACAGCATAACCGTCTACTTAGTTATCCTACATGGTATGATTATGTGCCCATACATATTCTCACCCTCCATAGCGACCGGTATGTTCCTAGTTGTATGCCGGAGGGGACCATTGTGTAAGTCTATTGCATCTTTTGCATTCAAAAAACTATTAGTTTGTTACGTCTTTTTGCTATCTCTGCGAGCAGCCCTGCTTAGGTTGTACAGTCTGACAGCCGTTGGTAGGAAGGACCTACGAAACCTCTCGGTTGTGCACCTGGGATGATGTAGTCTGCTGCTAAATGAGCTCCTCAGTGCATCCAGTATGTCCTGCATAGGGTGGAACTCGGACTCCAGCAGAGATGACAGTTTAGCCACCGTCCTTCTCTCTCCTATCTCCTCCATCGGATCAAGGCGCTGCCCCAGGACAGAGCTAGCTTTCTTAATCAGTTTGTTCAGTCTCTTCCTATCGGCTGCAGTAATGCCACTGCCCCAGCAGACCACTCCAAAAGTGATGGCTGATGCCACCACCGTGTCATAGAATGACTTCAGCAGCGCCCCTTGTACACCAAAAGACCTGAGTCTCCTCAGCAGGAACAGCCTGCGCTGTCCCTTCTTGTAGAGTGCGTCAGTATTGTGTGACCAGTCTAGTTTATTGTTCAGATGAATACCCAGGTACTTATAGGATGTCACCATCTCGATGTCTGTTCCCTGTATATTTACTGGTACTGTGAGGGGCTGTATTTACTCCGACATTAAAACATCCAAGCACGATGTTGTAGTTCTTTGTGGCTCTGACTAGATTCTACGTCTGCTCTTAAGTAAATTTGATTATGTCTAACATCTTTTAACAAAATCCATCTGACTTTATTGTAGTGGAGA
Organism: Pholidichthys leucotaenia; assembly: GCA_020510985.1. NCBI lineage: Eukaryota > Metazoa > Chordata > Actinopteri > Cichliformes > Pholidichthyidae > Pholidichthys > Pholidichthys leucotaenia. Next base: position 461,917,624 of record CM035836.1, on the reverse strand, counting down.
CATTGATCTATCTCAGAGCTTTTATTTGTTTACAGCGTTAGCATCTTAGCAGCAGCGCTAACAAACGGAGCTACAGTCTGCGAGGCCACTTTTTAAGGTCATCTTCCCATCCTTCCGTAGTTGTGGGAAATGGTATGATTATATTACTGTTTTTGAGGTGCAAAAGGCCGTGTTCCCACATTTTTGATACTGAAGTCACTGTTTTTTAACAAGGAAAGTGTCCCGTTTCAGTGACAACCACATGTTCTAAACTAGTACAGGAAGTTGCGCCCATAATTCACAAAAGGCATCATAGGGGCTAGAAATAAGGTGGATTACATTTTATTTTAAATAAATATTTACAAAAAATATGAAAAAATGCTTGTTCCCCAAACTAAGTGATGTAGTATGATCATCAGATGATGGATGATGTGTGAGATGATTATGGTGAAGCTGCACTTTGTATACTTGAGAAGCTATTGAATTTTACTTCAAATAGATATTTCCAAAAAATATGAAAAAAATGTTTTTACCCAAACTAAGAGATGTAGTATGATCATCAAATGATGGCTGATACGTGAGGTGATTTTGATGATGCTGCACTTAATATCTGAGAAGCTATTGAATTTTATTTCAAATAAATATTTCCAAAAAATATGGAAAAAAAAGTTTTTTTACACAAACTAAGGGATGTAGTTGTTATGTCAGTAAACGAGGGTCAATGATGAGACTGAAAGTGGAACTGAACATGACTTTATTATGGACTCACTCTGATAACATAGATGCTCCCGTTAGGCAGAGAGGTGGTCAAAGAGACCGCCCCTCTTCCTCACAGCCCTCTTATACCCTGGGTGGCGGTGGAACCAGAAAGGTGGAGCCACCCATGTCACACATTAATATGTGCCATGAACAACATCATACCCCCCACTTAAAAATGGTCCAAAACATACATACAATGAAGACCCTCCCCAATTTAGAACCTGAATCACACACTAAAATTAAACAGAAATATATCAGGGCCCCCCCTCATGGATCGTCACCTTATCGTGGTGGGGGGGTTTGCGTGCCCCAGTGATCCCAGGAGCTATGTTGTCCGGGGCAATTTGCCTCTGATAGGGTCTCCCAAGACAAACTGGTCCTGGGTGAAGGGCCAGACGAAGAACGATCCAACAGACTCTCATGATAAATTGTATATCAAGGATTCAGTGTACCCCGCCCGGTATGGGGTTACCGGGGCCCCACCCTGGAGCCAGGCCTGGGGGAGGGGCTCGAAGGCTAGCGTCTGGTGGCCGGGTTTCCACCCATGGGACCCGGCCGGGCTCAGCCCGAAGGAGTTACATGGGTCCGCCCTCCAGTAGGTTCACCACCTGCAGGAGGGATCATGGAAGTCCGGTGCTATGTGGATTAGGTGGCAGTCAAAGGCGGAGACCTTGGCGGACTGATCCCAAGCTTTCTAAACTGGCTTTTGGTACGTGGAATGTCACCTCTCTGGTGGGGAAGGAGCCTGAGCTGGTGTACGAGATTGAGCGATACCGGCTAGATATAGTTGGCCTCACCTCAACACACAGCTCCGGTTCCGGAACCAGTCTCCTGGAGAGGGGCTGGAGCTTGGCCTTTTCTGGAGTTGCCCCGGGCGAGAGGCGACGAGCAGGGGTAGGTATTCTTGTATCGCCCCACCTTGCTGCCTCTATATTGGAGTTTTCCCCGGTGGACGAAAGGGTTGCTTCCCTGCGCCTTCGGGTTGGGAAACGGGTCCTGACCATCATTTGTGCCTATGCACCAAATGATGTTTCAGAGTACCCACCCTTTTTGGAGTCTGTGACTGGGGTGCTGGAGGGTGCTCCTCCTGGAGACTCCATTGTCCTACTGGGGGACTTCAATGCGCACGTGGGCAACGACAGTGAAACCTGGAGGGGGGTGATTGGGAGGAACGGCCTGCCCGATCTGAACCCGAGTGGTGTTCAGTTATTGGACTTCTGTGCTAACCACAGTCTGTCTATAACGAACACCATGTTCAAGCATAAGGGTGTCCATATGTGCACCTGGCACCAGGACACCCTAGGCCGCAGGTCGATGATCGATTTTGTTATCGTATCATCAGACCTGCGACCGTATGTCTTGGACACCCGAGTAAAGAGAGGTGCAGAGCTGTCAACTGATCACCACCTGGTGGTGAGTTGGATCCGATGGCAGGGGAGGAAGCCATTCAGACCTGGTAGACCCAAACGTATAGTGAGGGTGTGCTGGGAGCGTCTGGCTGAGGCCCCTGTCCGGGAGGTCTTCAACTCCCACCTCCGGAAGAACTTCAACCACATTCCGAGGGAGTCTGGAGACATGGAGTCTGAATGGGCCATGTTCTCCACCTCTGTTGTTGAAGCGGCAGCCCAGAGCTGCGGCCGCAAGGTGGTCGGTGCATCTCGTGGTGGCAACCCCCGAACCAAGTGGTGGACACCAGTGGTGAGGGGGGCCATTAAGCTGAAGAAGGAGTCCTATCAAGCTTGGTTGGCTTGTGGGACTCCCGAAGCAGCTGAGGTGTACCGGCAGGCCAAGCGGAGTGCAGCTCGGGTGGTTGCTGAAGCAAAAACCCGGGTATGGGAGGAGTTCGGTGAGGCCATGGAACAAGACTTTCGGTCGGCTTCAAAGAGATTCTGGCAAACTGTTCGGCGGCTCAGGAGGGGAAAGCAGCTCCCCGTCCACACTGTGTATGGTGCGGATGGGACACTGTTGACTTCAACTGGGGATATCGTCGGGCGGTGGAAGGAATACTTCGAGGATCTCCTCAATCCCACTGATACGCCTTCCACAGAGGAAGCAGGGTTTGGGGACGAGGGGGATGACTCGCCTATCACAGGGGCTGAGGTCGCCAAGGTGGTTAAAAATCTCCTTGGTGGCCGGGCCCCGGGGGTGGACGAGATTCGCCCCGAGTACCTCAAGGCCCTGGATGTTGTTGGGTTGTCATGGTTGACACGCCTCTGCAACATTGCGTGGAGGTCGGGGGCAGTGCCTTTGGCATGGCAAACCGGGGTGGTGGTTCCTCTCTTCAAAAAAGGGGACCGGAGGGTGTGCTCCAACTTTAGAGGGATCACACTCCTCAGCCTCCCTGGGAAGGTCTATGCCAAGGTATTGGAGAGGAGAGTCCGGCCGTTGGTCGAACCTCGGATTCAGGAGGAGCAATGTGGTTTTCGTCCTGGCCGTGGCACATCGGACCAGCTCTTTACCCTCTCGAGAATTCTTGAGGGTTCGTGGGAGTTTGCCCAACCAGTTTACATGTGTTTTGTGGACTTGGAGAAGGCATTTGACCGCGTCCCTCGTGGATTTTTGTGGGGGGTGCTTCGGGAGTATGGGGTATCGGGCTTGTTGTTACGAGCTATTCGGTCTCTGTACGACCGTTGTGAGAGTTTAGTTCGCATTGCCAACACTCGGTCGGAGTCATTCCCAGTGAGAGTTGGACTCCGCCAGGGCTGCCCTTTGTCACCGGTCCTGTTCATAATTTTTATGGACAGGATTTCTAGGCGCAGCCAGGGAATGGAGGGTGTCATGCTTGGTGACCACAGGATCTCATCTCTGTTGTTTGCAGATGATGTTGTCCTGTTGGCTTCATCCAGCAATGACCTACAGCTCTTGCTGGGACGGTTTGCCGCTGAGTGTGAAGCGGCTGGGATGAGAATCAGCACCTCCAAGTCCGAGTCCATGGTCCTCAGCCGGAAAAAGGTGGATTGTCCTCTCCGGGTTGGGGACAGGCTCCTGCCCCAAGTGGAGGAGTTTAAGTATCTTGGGGTCTTGTTCACGAGTGAGGGGAAAATGGAGCGAGAGATCGACAGACGGATTGGAGCAGCATCTGCAGTGATGCGGACGTTGTACCGGTCTGTTGTGGTGAAGAGGGAGCTTAGTTCTAAGACAAAGCTGTCGATTTACCAGTCAATCTACGTTCCTACTCTCACCTATGGTCACGAGCTTTGGGTAATGACCGAAAGAACGAGATCGCGGATACAAGCGGCTGAAATGAGCTTTCTCCGTAGGATTGCTGGACTCACCCTCAGAGATAGGGTGAGGAGCTCAGTCATCCGGGAGAGGCTCAGAGTAGAACCGCTGCTCCTCCACATTGAAAGGAGTCAGTTGAGGTGGTATGGGCATCTGATTAGGATGCCTCCTGGACGCCTCCCACTTGAGGTGTTTCAGGCACGTCCCACTGGGAGGAGACCCCGGGGCAGACCCAGGACTCGGTGGAGAGACTATGTCTCCCAGCTAGTCTGGGAACGCCTTGGTATCCCCTCTGAAGAGCTGGAGCAGGTGGCTGGGGAGAGGGAAGTCTGGGCTTCTCTGCTTGAACTGCTGCCTCCGCGACCCGGACCTCCGGAAAAGCGGTAGACGATGGATGGATGGATGGATGGATATATCAGGGCCTTTTACAGTCACACAAAACAACTAAGGCTTGGGGGAAACAGGTGGACTACTGTTCCACCCCCCACACGGCTAGACGGATTATTTTGACGTCTCAACTAAACACAGTCCATTTAAACTGTGTGCCCTACATAAATAACAACACACAAAACAATCCCATTATAGAACAAACATATATACAAACAGGCTATTCCCCCATTAATAAACCCAATAAACAACTTAATTATTACTCATACCAACACAATGCAATAAACTTGGGCTCTGGCAGTGGAACCCTCCCGCGATGGCCCTGGGTGGGGTTGGTCCTGCTCATCTTCCAGAATATTAGGCCAAGGTTCGTCCCATACAGCATCACCCACCACTCACGGAACCGGCCAGTCCCACAAACTACGGCCCGTCCACTCCTCTCCTACACCGCTGGTGATGGTGAAGCCCAGACCATAAAAAAGGTCACAGCCCATAATGCTCTCACCACTGGCGGTCACCACAAACTTCAGGTTGGACGCCTCCGCCAACTTGTACCGAGCCGTCAGTTCCACCAATCCCACCGTGGCCAACCTCTTTCCACCGTACCCACACAGTGGCGCTGAATGGCCTCTTATTCGGTAATATGGGAAGAAACTCCTCACAGTAGGCCAATTCAACACGGACCTCACCGCGCCTGTGTCAATCAGCAGTGACATCTCCACCCCGTCCAATTTCACCATACAGTATGTATGACCATCGGTGCTCGGGGAGATGATGTGCATGACCGTGGGAGTTGGAGCGGGGGAGTCCACTTTGTGTCGTCGTTCCCCTCACTCGAACCTATTACAGGTCCTGGCAAAATGTTTGTCCACTGCTTCACACTGCTGAGCTATCTCGACAGCCATGGCTCATGTCAGTTCAACGGAGTGCATGAGAAGCCTCAACCGTGCTGTCGAGCAAAACGTATGCTCCGCCAGCTGGTCGCGGATCATCTCTTCCTCCAGTGCTCCAAACTGGCAGTCTCCAGCCAACTGACACAGGCCTACAACACACCGTTGCACTGACTCGCCGGTCCGCAGGTGGCACTGCCTATAACCAAAATGAAAATTATGATTAGTAACAATTGGATTGTAAATATCTGAAATAAGAGTTTCTCCTAGTAAGAATTCTATTTCAGATATCCAGAATGTTCATCCTAGACACAAACTGACAGTCTTCACTTGGCCTGCACCCCACTCTCTGCAACTGGCTACTGGATTTTCTAACTGGCAAGTCCCAGTCTGTCAGGATGGGTAACAGGACCTCAGACAGCATCATCACAAACACAGGTGTCCCACAGGGTTGTGTTCTTAGCCCCATCCTCTACAACCTTTTCACCCATGACTGTGTTGCCTCCCACAAGGACAATATCATCCTAAAGTTCGCGGATGACACAGCAGTGATAGGACGTATCACTGGTGATGACGAAGCATCCTACAGGAGGGAGGTGGCCAGCCTGGTGTCATGGTGTGAGGACAACAACCTCGCCCTCAACACAGACAAGACAAAGGAGATGCTAGTGGACATGAGGAAAGGGAGGAGGAGACCGTATCAGCCATTGTTCATCCGAAAGCTTGAGATGGAGAGGGTGAGCAGCTTTAAATACCTGGGCATCCACATCAACGAGGACCTTACGTGGACGCACAACACCACAGAGCTGGTTAAGAGAGCTCAACAGTGGCTGTGCTTCCTGAGGAGGCTGAAGAAGTTTGGCGTGTCCTCCAGGATCCTCTACAATTTCTACAGCTGCATCATCGACAGCGTCCTGACCAACTGTATCACTGTGTGGTATGGCAACACCACTGCCCTGGACCACAAATGCCTGCAGAGAGTGGTGAAGGTAGCGGAGAAGATCATCAGGACCCCACTCCCCTCTCTGTAGAGCATCTACCACCGCAGAGTCCAAAGGAGAGCTGATGCCATCCTCCGGGACCCCACCCACCCCCAGCACAGATTGTTTACACTTCTACCCTCAGGCCAGAGGTACAGAAGTGTGAAATGCAGGTCAACTAGACTGAAAAACTCCTTCCTTCCCACTGCCATCAGACTCCTGAACAAATAACAACTCCCAAAACTCCGCAACACAGCTGTGCAAATAGAAACTCACACACCGGCTGCTAAATTTGCACATTGCTCACCTGTACAGTGTATAAAGTCTCACCCATCTGATGTCCATATCATCTCTGCTGCTAATTGTCATGTCTGCTGCTATTTCTCTTGTACAGTCTAGTGGTACTACCGTTACAAAGAAATTAGCACCAGGTGCTAATTTGTAATTTATAATTATATACTGCTCGCTGCACAATGCTCATTTGCACACTGTTCATAGATTTATGTCACCTCAGATTCATATCATCTCTGATATCAATATACCATTACCACTATAGTCATCCAGTGAATTTTCAATTTCATTCCTCTTGTCTGACTGCATCAACAGCTTTAGCTGTCCAAATTAGCTAATGTGTGTTATTAGTACTCATTAGTATTTAGAATCAAGGCATGCTTAGGAGTCCTAATTGCCTAACTGTGTGGTTTTTTTTGTGTGTGTGTTATTAGCATTAATTAGTATTAGGATTGAGTTATTGTGTTACTGTGTTATTACCTTATTAGTACCATTGTGTACCTATTACCTTGGCATTCGTTTGGACAGCAAAGTAACAATTTCATTGCTCAGGAAATGTAGCATTTCTTAACTGCGCACATGATAATAAAGCCTTTGAATCTTGAATCTAGATAGGAAGAATGTAATTGTAGATATCTGGAAGTGAAAACCCAATACACATGAATGGGGAAAAGTGACGTCTTTCTCCTTGGAAGAATGATGTCATAGATATCTGAAATGCTCATTATAGAGAGGAAGAATTTCATTGTGGATATCTGAAATGTTAATTTTTACTAGGAAAAATTGAATTATTGATATCTACAATACATATCCAGGCTAGCTATTAGATTAGGAGCATCTTGTCTCAGAGTGATGCTGAGAAACTGATCCACGCTTTTGTTAGCTCGAGATTAGATTATTGTAATTCTTTATTATCAGGCTGTCCTAAAACATCTTTAAAAAGTCTTCAGCTGATCCAAAATGCTGCAGCAAGAGTTTTAACAGGTACTAGAAAGAGAGATCATATCTCTCCGGTTCTGGCCTCCCTTCATTGGCTTCCCATAGAGTTTAGAATTAAGTTTAAAATCCTTCTTCTTACTTACAAAGCTCTAAACAATCAGGCTCCTTTTTATTTAAAAGATCTGATACTACCGTATTATCCTAACAGAGCACTACGCTCCCAAAATGCAGGATTACTTGTAATACCTAGAATCTCCAAAAGTACAATGGGAGGCAGAGCCTTCAGCTCCTCTCCTGTGGAACCAGCTGCCAATCTGGATTCGGGAGTCAGACTCGATCTCTGTTTTTAAGAATAGGGCTAAAATCTACCTTTTTGATATAGCCTACAATTAGGGAGGGATCATGTGTTTCTGAACCCTCCCTTAGTTATGCTGCTAATAGGTTTAGTCAGCCGGGGGACCTCCAGTAATGCATTGGGCCTCACTCCTTTCCTCACTCTCAATGAAATTCTCTATCCCCTCACCCCCCAGCCAGTCGCAGCAGATGACTGCCCCTCCCTGAGCCTGGTTCTGCTGGAGGTTTCTTCCTGTTAAAAGGGAGTTTTTCCTCTCCACCGTCACCAAGTGCTTGCTCACAGGGGATCGCCTGATTGCTGGGGTCTCTCTGCAACTGTGGGGGTTCCCCCTACAGTTGATAGTGCTATGAGATGACTGTTGTTGTGAAATGGCGCTATATAAATAAAGTTGAATTGAATTGAATTGAATTGAATAGCTATTAAATGTTAAAACAGCTTGCCATAGGCTCCGGAGCTTCGAGGGTGCTTTGAGCTTGTCCAGGAAATATTTGGCAAAGCGCGTTTAGAGGCGTGTATTGCTGACGTCATACCACGTGACTGGGTCAGGAAGCCATTCATGGGGCGAGTTCAATTCACAAAATAGTTTGCCAAACAGTTTGCAAGGCGAACTAACCTAAATGAACGGGCAGTTCTTGGCGAACAATTTTTCTGTTTGCCTTGCGCATTCTGTAGTTGTGTAGATCTATGGTCCTTTGTCAGCTACACCAGGATACGGTAACTATGGCATAGACTGTAGCCTACTTCAACTTCATATTACCTAAGAATTCTCCATTATACCCCCACCAAAAACAAGATTTTATGTGTGGTATTGTTTTACTTACAAACCGACATAACCTCTACTCTTAAATTGATGGAATTGCTCCAAAAAGAAAAGAAAAGAAAAGGATATCGCAAACTATCTTACCTAGCCGCCATCTTTGTTTGCTAGCGAGGCGATCCAAGAGATCCAAGATGGTGCCACGGATGGCAGCCACTGGCTTCTGCTCTCTGATGTTTTTGATAATTTTGTGTGTGTTTTTGGACTTCTGCTCTTCCGTCCGAGTCACCTATTCAAGGGAGGAACTACTTTCACTCAGACTGTCTCCCAATGCAACTTCTCCGCCAGTTTCTGCTGCTGATCTGAAGTTTTTTCAGTCGATCTTAGCTGTGGGAGCAGCGGCTATTGGCACTGGCCGGAAATGAAGGCGGCGTGGTAAACGTGCCGGTGCGCTAGTCAGGCTGAAGAAACGAGGATATCGCACGCCGCTCCCATCGATCCATCTGAGCAATGTCCGCTCTTTGGCGAGCAAAATGGATGAACTGCTGCTCCTGACTCACAAAAACCTGGATTTTAGCAGATCTGTTGCCCTGTGTTTCACGGAGTCCTGGCTGAGTGAACACATCCCGGACAGCGCAGTCCGCCTGGACGGATTCCAACTGTTTCGCGCTGATCGCAGCCGAGAATTCTCTGGAAAGACTAAAGGTGGTGGAATCTGCTTCTACATAAACAAAGGTTGGTGTACTGATGTCACAGTGTTGAAGAAGTCTTGCAGCCCTAACCTAGAGTCACTGTTCATAAACTGTAAACCCTTTTATTCACCGCGAGAGTTCTCCTCGTTTATTCTGGTCGGAATTTATATCCCGCCTGCTGCTTGTACAACGGAGGCACTGCAGCACCTCGCTGACCAGATAGCAGACGTGGAGGAAAAACATCCAGACTCTCTGCTTATCATTCTGGGTGATTTCAATAGAGCTAATCTCACAAATGAGCTTCCTAAATACAGACAGCATATTAAATGTCCCACCAGGGACACAAATACACTCGACCACTGTTACACAGTTTTAAGAAACGCCTATCATGCCGTCCCCCGTGTAGCTCTGGGTTTTTCTGACCACTGTCTGCTCCATCTTATTCCAACATACAGACAGAAACTAAAAACTTCCAAGTCTGTTGTAAGGACTGTGAAGAAATGGACTGAGGAATCAAAGCTGGAGTTACAAGCCTGCTTTGACTGCACAGACTGGAGTGTTTTTGAAGATGCAGCCATTAACCTATATGAACTCACTGACACTGTGACATCATACATCAGTTTTTGTGAGGACATGTGTGTGCAGACCAAGACCTTCTGCACATACAACAACAATAAATCCTGGTTCACTCCTAAACTGAAGCAGCTACGTCAGACGAAGGAGGAGGCCTACAGGACTGGTGACTGGACTCTGTACAAGCGGGCCAGAAACATGCTGACGAAGGAGATCAGGCTTGCTAAGAGGAGCTACAGTGAGAAGTTACAAAAAAACTTCTCAGCCAACAACTCTGCTTCTGTATGGAGAGGCCTGCAGAATATCACCAACTACAGGAGACCATCCCCCCACCCTGTGGAAAACCTCCAGCTGGCTAACGACCTAAACAGCTTTTACTGTAGGTTTGAAAAGAACCTACAGTTCTCACCTCCCACCCACACAAAAGGATTATCTGCAGCCCCAGGAACTCCATCCCTCCTCCACTCTGACCTCCCACCAGCACTAACGATCTGTGAAGAGGAGGTGCGCCGGGTCTTTCAGAGACAAAAGATCAAGAAGGCTGCAGGACCTGATGGTGTGTCTCCGACCTGCCTGAGAGTCTGCTCCAACGAGTTGGCCCCCATCTTCACCCGGATCTTTAATAGATCACTGGAGCTGTGTGATGTGCCTTCCTGCTTCAAACGCTCCATCATCATTCCAGTTCCCAAGAAACCCTCTGTTACAGGATTAAACGACTACAGACCTGTTGCCTTGACCTCTGTGGTCATGAAATCCTTGGAGAGATTGGTGCTGAACCACCTGAAGGTCGTCACAGGCCCCCTGATGGACCCACTGCAGTTTGCCTACCGGTCAAACAGGTCAGTGGATGATGCAGTGAATATGGGACTACACTACATCCTGCAACACCTCGACTCCCCAGGGACGTACGTCAGGATCCTGTTTGTCAACTTCAGCTCAGCGTTCAACACCATCATCCCAGGCATTCTTCATCAGAAACTCCTCCAGCTCAAGGTGCCCCCCTCCACCTGCCAGTGAATCTCCAGCTTTCTGACTGACAGGTGGCAACAGGTGAAGCTAGGGAGATTTACATCCAGCTCCCGAAAAATTAGTACTGGCGCCCCCCCAAGGATGTGTCCTTTCCCCACTGCTCTTCTCCCTCTACTCCAATGACTGCACCTCAGAGGACCCTTCGGTGAAGCTCCTGAAGTTTGCGGATGACACCATAGTCATCGGTTTGATCTGGGATGGTGATGAGTCTGCATACAGGCGGGAGGTGGAGCAGCTGATCCTCTGGTGCGGCCAGAATCATCTTGAACTTAACCCAGCCGAAACGGTGGAGATGACTGTGGATTTCAGGCGACACCCTCCTTCATTCCCCTCACTCACTATTCTCAACAGCACAGTGTCCACTGTGAACTCATTCAAGTTTCTGGGTACCACAATCTCCCGGAACCTGAAGTGGTCCTTCCATATAGACACTGTCCAGAAAAAGGCCCAGCAGAGGTTGTTTTTTCTGCGTCAGCTCAAGAAGTTTGATTTGCCTCAGGAGCTGCTGGTTGTCTTCTACACCGCCATCATCCAATCTGTCCTCTGCTTTTCCATCACTGTCTGGTTTGGATCTGCCACTAAACAGGACAAGACCAGACTGCAGCGGATCATTAAGTCTGTGGAGAGGATCATTGGTACCAACCTATCCTCCATTGAGAACTTATATCGGTCCATAACCAGGAAACGGGCGGGAAACATCTGTGCTGACCCGTCACACCCCGGCCACAAACTGTTTGAACTTCTATCTTCTGGTCGTCGTTACAGATCACTGAAGGTCAAAACCACCCGTCACAGGAACAGTTTCTTTCCTCAAGCCATCACTCTGATGAACTCCTAACATTCACCTAGTCCTACCTGTTGCTGTACTCATGACTTTTCATCCATTCTTACATTGCACATAACTCTCACACTGCTTTTTACTTCATTCACATTATATCACTGAATCTGAGTTCACATTGAAATACTGTATGACTGTATATTTTTTTCATATATTTCTGCAAAGTGTGGATAGTCTGAGTAAATAACTGCATATATTCCTGTATATATTTGCATCCTTTTATAGAAACGTGGACAGACTGTAATTTACTGTACATACTCTGTTGTCATTGAATCCTTATTTAAATCTTATTTAAATCCTCCACCTGAACAACGAGAGCAAGTTTTTAGCCAAAGTCAAATTCCTTGTATGTGTTGTGCATACTTGGCCAATAAAGCTGATTCTGATTCTGATTCTGATTCTGAGTCACCTCCCCAAAAAGTTTGGCCAATGAGAAAACGGTTTGTGGTGACCGTGTCATTCAGTTATGGAAACTAACGAACAATTCCGAACAGTTGCAAATAGTTTTGTCAGCTGAACGCAGGGCAGGTTTTGCATGCAACATGAAATAAAGTGAGCAGCGATACACAATGGAAATCCCCGTCCCTCACGTTTTGTGTTGTCGATGTTTGACTGTGTAAGGGATTTGTCACAGCCAATTTTCAGATGGAGCCAACACCAAAAACATGGACTTCTCCTGTTTGGGAACAGTTTGATCTCATTTCTCCCACCGATACATTTTTTTTTTTTTTTTTTACAAATAGTGGATATTTATCATAACTGAAGTGATGTCCTAGCAGTAAACATCTGCCCCGCAACTGGGAAGCTGGGGTTCAAGTCCTAGCTAGGCCATTCTTATAATTTATTTTTATTTGCACAGTGAAGTATCTGTTGTATTTCAAAGAGCTTGGATCATTACGCTGAGGCACTATTGTGCCCTGCATGACAATAAGGACAGGGGTGAATGTACTGGGAGAGACAGAAACATGTCTACCCTACACTGTACAAACTTGCAATAGCCTTCCTTTGCACACCTGCATCCTCTGTGCTCTAACAGAGTATTCTCCATAGATGGAGAAATAATCTAAAAAAAAAAAAAAGAAATTGTCTTAGTCCAAAGACTGTTGAAAAGTTATAAAAATGGATAAGTACCACAAGCGCATTCACTGTAGTCACCCGAGTTTTATTATTTATTTTTTCCCTTATGATCATTGATATTTCTTAAAAGACAGCACATTTATTGAAATGGAAAAAATACACATTAAACCAATAATGCACTTGTAAAAACCTGCATGCTGTATACATTTGTCCACTAGATGGCCTAGTAGAGAAAATGAAGTTTCACATGAGCCTCGTCTATATGAGCCATTTTGAGGAAAGGCCTCAAGTCCTCTAGAAAGCCTCATCTGGCCATCACTAAAACGCTGTCAATATGGGCTTTATCTTCATACCAACACACTGAACATAAGGAAAAAGATCATTTCAAACATGTGTCCTCACATGAAGATAACATGGCAGGAGAAAGCACATGCAGCACCAGAGCCACATTTTAGCTGTACTGCCGCCTCTAGTGGCCCGGCATAGTTATTACAATGCCGTTCTGTGGTACAGTGATCCCTCACTTATCGCGGTTAATGGGTTCCAGAACCGACAAGTGAAAAACCGTGAAGTAGCGTCACCCCTAATGACGTCATCCATAAATAATACGTACGTTCATTCTCTCACTCTCTCTCTCTCATATGATACGTGTGTGTGTGTGTACGTGTACATACATACGTAGATGTAAATAAAGTGTACATAAATATGTTTTTAGAACTCTTTTATTCTTATAACAAGATACATAACTCAAGATGAAGATGATTTACTTCACAGGTTAATGAGAGCATTACTGCTCCTCAGGTGACGCCTCATCGTCAGGTGCTAGAAGCGCAGGATCATCGAGGGCAGCTTCCGATAGAGCTGGAGAAGCTGCAGGAGGCGGCGTAGTGGCTCGACGGGAAGACTATTTCGCACAAAATGGCACAAGAGAACAGCGAAAAGTTCCACGCGGCGAGACTACGTAACACAAGCGATAAAGAGCAATGAATGCGGTCTTCCTTCCCTTCATGGGCGCTCGGCAGGGAGAGGAGGTGGGTGAAACGTCTCGGCCAATCAGCTTGCGGGGTGAAACGTCTCGGCCAATCAGCTTGCGAGATTTCCGAGCCGAGCCAACACGAGAACAGCGAACAGAGAGGTGGGGCTCTCAGTGTTGATACCTGATGGTCTAATGTAGTCTCCCTGCCTTCTGCTAGCGCCCGCCCATTATTTCTCAATTTTGAATTTTTGATGAATATTTTTGAAAAATCCGCGATGCACTGAGGGCGCGAAAGGTGAAGCGCGAAGTAGCGAGGGATCACTGTATATGGGATTGTGGCACTTTATTGTGAAGTGCAGTGTGTTATGTATGGTAAAATACCTTGGGTGAAGGATAAGGCAAGATGAGTGGACGAACACAGCTTTATTGATGTTGGTGAATAGCGGTAACACGGTAGGCACCTGGCAGAGGGTATCGGTGGTGCAGTGACGTGACAGGAAGTGCACGTCACTACACCGCACTTCACAATAAGGTGCCGGAACACAACATCACACAGTGTGGTGATGTGGACTTCCTGTCATGTTACCGCACTGCCCTATATAGGGGCAAGTCACCATGGCTCGGCCTCTTATGCTGGATGTCCACACTGGTGCCTGCCATGTACTGCTGTGTACACGGCAGGCACCACTTCTTTAATAAAGCTGTGTTTGCCAACTTCATCTTGCCTCATTCATCACCCAGGTATTTTCATACATAAATTTGGCGACTGAGGATTAACGTATGGAGGCGTGCATTACACCACTCCGTCCCTTCTTTGAGCTCCTGGGCAAACAATGTATGGCCGCATTGGTTGGAGGCCTATCAAACGTATATTATGGCGCTGGACCTCAGGAAGCTCGATAAGGTGAGGGCACGGATGCTTCTCCTCCACAATCTGGATATTGAGGGCTGGAGGGTCCTACGGACGCTCGGCACGGCGGACTCATATGAGGAAGTTGTGGAGCTGCTAGCCAAACGTTTCTCCACCCCAGACAGCGTGACTGTTTGGAGAATTTGTTTTCGCCAGAGATGCCAGCGTGTAGGTCAGGGGTTTTCAACCTTGGGGTCAAATGGGGTCGCCTGAAATGTCTAATAATTGATAAAAAAAAAATTCTGATAAAAAAATTTTTTCAACTAATTATTATTCTTTTAAAAATTTTGATTAAAGCTCCACACACACTCTTAAAGAACTATATTCTTTCACTTTCAATATAAATCAGTTCAAATAAAATGTAGTATATAAAAATATCGGAGCTGGCACATCTTGATTGACGGCGGCGATCACGTGACCCCTATTTGAGTTCCCGCTAACTGTGTAAACACAACCTAGTCAGTAGGGAAAAATGGAGAGATTTCTTCGTCCGCCTGCCCCTGTGAAGACAGTTCCAGGAGGAAAAAGACAGAGAAAATATGACGAAAGCTACCTGAAATATGGATTTACGAGTGTCAGGCGCAGTGGACCTGCCTGCCACCGCTGTTGAACAGCTGATTGAACTGTCATGTGACAAAACGCATTAGGGAATACATTCGCGAGTGGCCGTGGACGAATTCTGGTTTGGAGCAAGAGATGAGTACCCAGAGATCTCACTGTGTGCTTTAAAAATGTTGGTTCCTTTTGGAAGCACATATTTGTCTGAAGCTGGATTCAGTGCCCTTGTGTGAATGAAGTCAAAGTACCGTTCCTGACTGGATGTTACGTCAGAGATGAGATGCGAGGTGTGCAGGCTCAGCCATCCCATTAAATGTGGTGAGTTGAGAGGATAATAATATATAAAAGACATGACTGAAGCTGAAACTGAAGCACTATGATACTGTCCATCTTTCAAATGTTCACTGTGGCCAGTTTAAGATGCTGCAGCTTTTTTTTTTTCCACAATTCATTGTTTGAGAAATTGTTTGCTCAGTATTAATTTTAAGCCTTTTAAATACAAGTTGCACTAACTGTACATCCTGATCAGAGAAAATAAAATGACACTTTGTGCACTAATCTGGCTACTCTGTATTTGTAAGACAGTATAACAAACATGATCAAAAAATAAATATAGCAAAAAAAAATGTCTCTGGGGTCGCGAGATATTTGTGATGTCAAAATGGGGTCACGACCCAAAAAAGGTTGGGAACCCCTGGTGTAGGTGATCCTATCCACCAGTATGTCATTGACTTGAAGCAGCTAGTCAGCGAGTGTCGTTTTGGACCGCTTGAAAATGAGATGGTATGCAACCAACTAACAGAGCACACGTGCAATGCTGAGCTGTGTGCTAGGCTATTAGTGACGCCTAATAACTTGACATTAGCTGAAGCAGTTGAGCTCGCTCTCCAGTTGGAAGCCGTTGATAAGCTAGCTGTGGAGCTAAATTGGCATCAGCCACAGAAGTAGCCGGAGCCACTTGCCTCAGCTAATGTTGCCGACCCTGATAGCGAGTATAGCTTCGATGAAGACTATTGGGAAATAGATAGATAGATAGATACTTTATTTTGAACAAAAAAGTATAACAAAAACAAAACAAATGACAAATGCAATAAAGTAACAGTATACAGTGTTCGAAAGGGAGAAGGAAGAAGTGAACACTTATTAATTCCATCTCCTCTTTTTCATAAATACACCCATGTGAATTATATACAAATTACCACATTTAAGACCCCAAGTAAACAATTAACTGTATTTTGTACATATCAACATTAACACCCATCCATCCTAGCATACATTGATGTCCATACATCAAAACCAGCCTCAAACAACACAGATATACACAGTGCTGTCCACCCACCATTCCATAGTGTCCCATAGTGTCCCAGAGTGAGCATAGAGAAACGTACATATAAATACTACCCTTCTAACATATATCCTTTCAGCAAATAATGTTTGTACAGTGGGGCAAAAAAGTATTTAGTCAGCCACCAATTGTGCAAGTTCTCTGACTTAAAAGATGAGAGAGGTCTCCAATTTTCATTATAGGTATACCTCAACTATGAGAGACAAAACGAGAAAAAAAAAATCCAGAAAATCACTGATGATTGAATGATTTTTAATGATTTAATTGGTAAATTCCTCGGTAAAATAAGTATTTGGTCAATAACAAAAGTTCATCTCAATACTTCGTTATATACCCTTTGTTGGCAATGACAGAGGTCAAACGTTTTCTGTAAGTCTTCACAAGGTTTTCACACACTGTTGCTGGTATTTTGGCCCATTCCTCCATGCAGATCTCCTCTAGAGCAGTGATGTTTTGGGGCTGTTGCTGGGCAACACGGACTTTCAACTCCCTCCAAAGATTTTCTATGGGGTTGACATCTGGAGACTGGCTAGGCCACTCCAGGACCTTGAAATGCTTCTTACGAAGCCACTCCTTCGTTGCCCGGGCGGTGTGTTTGGGATCATTGTCATGCTGAAAGATCCAGCTACGTTTCATCTTCAATGCTCCTGCTGATGGAAGGAGGTTTTCACTCAAAATCTCACCATACATGGCCCCATCCATTCTTTCCTTTACACGGATCAGTCGTCCTGGTCCCTTTGCAGAAAAACAGCCCCAAAGCATGATGTTTCCACCCCCATGCTTCACAGTAGGTATGGTGTTCTTTCTCCTCCAAACACGACAATTTGAGTTTTTACCAAAAAGTTCTATTTTGGTTTCATCTGACCATATGACATTCTCCCAATCCTCTTCTGGATCATCCAAATGCTCTCTAGCAATCTTCAGACGGGCCTGGACATGTACTGGCTTAAGCAGGGGGACACGTCTGGCACTGCAGGATTTGAGTCCCTGGCGGCGTAGTGTGTTACTGATGTAGCCTTTGTTACTTTGGTCCCAGCTCTCTGCAGGTCATTCACTAGGTCCCCCCGTGTGGTTCTGGGATTTTTGCTCACCGTTCTCATGATCATTTTGACCCCACGGGGTGGGATCTTGCGTGGAGCCCCAGATCGAGGGAGATTATCAGTGGTCTTGTATGTCTTCCAATTTCTAATAATTGCTCCCACAGTTGATTCCGTCACACCAAGCTGCTTACCTATTGCAGATTCAGTCTTCCCAGCCTGGTGCAGGTCTACAATTTTGTTTCTGGTGTCCTTTGACAGCTCTTTGGTCTTGGCCATAGTGGAGTCTGACTGTTTGAGGTTGTGGACAGGTGTCTTTTATACTGATAACGAGTTCAAACAGGTGCCATTAATACAGGTAACGAGTGGAGGACAGAGGAGCCTCTTAAAGAAGAAGTTACAGGTCTGTGAGAGCCAGAAATCTTGCTTGTTTTTAGGTGACCAAATACTTATTTTACTGAGGAATTTACCAATTAATTCATTAAAAATCCTTTAATGTGATTTTCTGGATTTTTTTTTCTCATTTTGTCTCTTATAGTTGAGGTATACCTATGATGAAAATTGGAGACCTCTTTCATCTTTTAAGTGGGAGAACTTGCACAGTCGGTGGCTGACTAAATACTTTTTTGTCCCACTGTACCTCTTTTTGAATTGATTTCTGTTTGTACATAGTTTCAGTTCCGGCTCCAGACTGTTCCACAAATCCACCCCACAGACAGATATGCACATACTTTTCTTGGTTGTTCGTATCTTGGGTTTTGTAAAATTTAAGTCTCCTCTCAAATTATGATCATTGTCTCTTTTTTAAAATATTTTTTGTATATTAGTTGGGAGTTGATTATTAATTGCCCTGTATCAATGAAATCAATGGCGCCAGCTGAAGGTCTGCCTCGGGAAACTCCCATTGCAGGGGTTGTGGGTCCACAACGCACCGCCATAAAGTGAAGAAATGCCCAGCAAGAGGAAAATGTTGTAGTATATTTGGACGCTTGAATCACTACACCAGGGTGTGCTGTTTGTCTTACCCGGGGAACCCAAGGGAGAAATCGCCCCGCCCGCCCCCGACAGACACTGGGAGCGAGCGGTATAAAGAGCTAACGGACACCCTCACTTTCAAGTCGACCAGTTCTCGATCAGTTTCGGTACCCATGCCGATGAGCGACACCATGCTAGCCCCAGTTGCCTCCGGTACTTGGCCACAGTTGGGTGGGGGGTCTGTAGCTACAATGGTGAACACTACAACATTTATAGAAGAGGACGCGGCCAGACCAATGAGCATGGAGTTACTGCATGCTCAGCAGCAGCTCATCGGGCCAAGTAAAATTCCACTTTGGGTTATAGACTTGGTTTGGGTTCAGGGTGATGAACGTCCACGGGGAAGATGGACCAGACGGCAGCCAACAAAACATCAAGGGCATCTGGGGATAGTGGTGAAGTTGGGAGCGACATGCTTCCGGTTGTCCGATGGCTCGATGAGGCATGCCAACCAGCTGCGGTGTATCCAGGGGGATGCTCCAGGTGGCGAAACTGGATGGGAGTCGGTGATGGCGGTGCGGGAGCCGGGCTCTGTCATCCAGAGGATCAGCCATCGCTCTGGGGGCCTGCTGTTTCCAGGGGAGCACCTGCTGAGGGCCTGCCCTGGGCCCCCCCATGCCAGTTCTACCGCTCCCACCCAAGTGACTGTGCTGTAAGATAATGTTTATGGTTCTGTGTGATATGCATATGGGGTTATTTATATATTGTTTTAGTTTAGGAGCATGGCTGTGAATTCTAGTTTAATGAAGGACTTTTTAGTTATTTGGTGGCAGAATAATCCACCATGCCATGCAGGCTGTGCGGCAGTCCACCCGCCAGCCCTATTCTAGGTTGTTTAGAGTGAGTGTGTTAGGCCAATTAAGTACATCAGTTTTCATTATTTTAGAGAGTGATTTGGGTTCCAAATTGGGGTGGGTCTCAATTGTGTGTGTGATTTTGGACTTTTCTAAGGGGGAGAGGATGTCACGAACCGAGCTGGTGTTGTCCTTCGGCTCGGTTCTGACCGTTCTCTGTGGCTCAGGTCATCGCTATGTTTGTGTATTGTGTTTTGTTTTGAGTTCTTGTTGTTGTTCTATGTCTTTTGCTCTTTTTTCTGTGCCTGTAGCCACTGTTCTGGCCAGCAGCTGTTAGACAGCCTCCTTGACCTACATTCGTGTGGGCGTTGTCTAACACTTGCCGGTACGACCACACCCCCTCTCTCTAGACAGCCAGCTGATTCCACTCTGGTGAATGATTTTCCCGCGCCTCGCCCAGGTGCACCCAATCTGTATGCCAGCAATGCTTGCACTTAAGCGGTCTTCGCCAGTCAAGCATTGCTGGATCATTGTATACTCATATGGATGTGTACTGTCATATGGATGTTTTGTCCTGTGGGGAAGTCGGGAGCTACACTGTCGCTACTCCGTACAGTGTAGTTATGCTCATTGGGTAGACTTGGACTACTCGGACTGCTCCTGTTCTGTGAGAACATACTGTTCGCGTTTCCCCTTGCAGTCTAGCTGCTACGCCTTGGCACTGTTGCCCAGTATCTGTCTTCCGAGCCTGTTGAGCGTCCTGGAGGACTCTGAGTAACCTGAGCGATTTACGTTATTTTGTACTGTCTGTATTGTGGCCACTGTGCACTGTAGTCTGCCCGCTGCATGTCATCGTGTGAGTCCTTTTAGTGTACACCGTTGCCTTTTTGTACGTCTCTATTTTGGAACTGTCTGTCTTTGTGTTTAATAAATGTGTTTGTGGTGTAACCCTGTGTTTAAATCCATTCTTCCCTCACTCCTCAATGCGCTGTGTAATAGTGCACAAGGAGGATCGTGACAGAATGGTCCAGCCAGCAGGGATTTAGTGGGTTACCCCCACACATGCCTTTATCATTTTGAACTGTTTTCTTTTTTTTGTCACTCACCTGTTTTTTGGAGTTGGTCATGGAAGCCGCGAGCCAGAGTTATCCAGTGAGTCTGGGGTGGGTGTGCTGTCGAGCCCTGATGAACACTGATGGGCTCATCTCCTCGGCTAGCAAATACTCCACCCCAGAGGACATCCTGTGGTACGTGGGTCTGGTGGAGGCAGAGGTCCGGCAATGCCCTCAGCTTTCTGAACATGCTGAGGGAATTGAGAGGATAGACCTGTTGGCAGCGTTGCGGCGTGAGAACGGCGGGAGGGTGAGGAAGTCCCCTAGTAAGACCGGGCTCACGCCGAAGGGGGAGCGCTCCCGGGCCTCCGGCTTTCCTGCTTCATGCCAGAGAGCTATGCTCACTCCCACTCCAGCCAAACCAGCTCCAGCTACCGGAAAACAGCGTCATCCTGTAGGCAGATGTTGGGAGAAGCCCTCCTCGTCCTCAGCAGCCATTTCCCCTCCAGCCGCCGTGAGGTCTGCCAGGGTCACCCCGGGAATACCCACCTCCGTAGCCATGGAGACGGCTCCTCTACAATCCATTGAAAGGGGCCAGATCACTGTAGACATGGAGAGGGAGGACCGATTGCCGACCACAGCTGTTGACAATGAGCACCGGGATGACAGGCAAGTGTTTTTTCATTCTACCCATTTGAACCATCATAAACCTTGTCTGTCTCCCAAGGGAGAGGCCCAGTCTCAGCAGTCCGCTGGGTCCTCTCCTCTAGCTGCAGATATTGAACTTGTTTCTATTTTCTCCGTGTCTCCTCCAATTTTTCCTGAGCGCCCGCTGGCCCAAGGTCAGAGTAATCAGACGGTGGAGGAGCTGGTGGCTTTGGAGGATTCTGCTCCAGAGCCAGCACAGCGATGTCCCCCTGCAGCCACGCTGGAGGAATTCCCAGCATTGGAGCTGTCACAGGAGGACAATTGGACTGTTGTTACCATCTTGCCAGCTGCGGAGACAGTCGCAGCGCAATGGGAGCCAGAGTTGGACCTCTTGGAGGCCGGGCCCGAGATCACATCACCAGGATTGATGGAGTCCTGGATGGCGGTGGAGCCCAAGCTCAGGCAAGTTTTCTCTCTTGTTTTTCTAATGTCAGTATTAGAGAGAGCTTGTCTGGCTCTAGGTGAGGAGAGTCAGGTGCAGCGCGCAGCTGCATCTGAACTCCCTTCGCCGGGCTCCGCTGTTGCCGGCGACCCTAATAACCCTGTCCCTTCTCCCGCTCCTGAGTTTCCCTCTAGGGTTGCTGGAGAGGAACCATCATTACCAGGGGTCTCTTTGGAACCGGGCTCGCTGACAGACGACGTTGTGGGTCCAGCTCACCTGCTGCCTGAGGCCGTCATATGGGTCCTTCCACAGGCTGTGTCTCCGTTGGTGTGGTGCACTGGCCTGGGACCCTCATGCGGGCTGTGCCCCAGGGTTAGCCCGACATGGTTGCTGCGCTCTGGCACAGACCAGTCATGGATGCCACACTCCAGTGCGGGGTCCACTGAGGGTGTAGCATTGGCACGATCGGGGTCCACTGCGGGTGCTGCAGAGCTTCAATCAGGAGCCACCGCGAGTGCTGCAGAGCTCCAGCCGGGAGCCACCGCGGGTGCTGCAGAGCTCCAGCTGGGAGCCACAGCGGGTGCTGCAGAGCTCCAGCTGGGAGCCACCGTGGGTGCAGCTGTGTCCCAAGCCAGGACCACTGAGGGTGCTGTGGGTCAGCCTGAGGACGCCATGGCCCCCATCTCCTCCCTGTCTGACGCCGTAGGGGTTCCTTTCCTACAGTTCAGTAACCCACCAGTGAGCCTTCCGGTGGGCAGGCTGCCTCCTGCTTCACCCCACTGGCCCTGGTGGCTTAACAGTGCTGGCCGACTGCCAGAGGGACTGAGTCTCTGTTTCCGGCAGGTCACCGGACTCTGTTCGCCGGACTGCCTGCTGGGCCTGGGACTCTGGGTGGCTCCCGAGCCTCCATGCCTTTGGACTTGGAGGGGGGGTAATTGTAGGCCCTGGGTGGGGTGTATGGTGTTCCCTCCTTGCCTGTTCCCCCTATCGCCCACCCGGGTTCGTGGTTGTTGTTCCTGCTGGGGATGGGGGGGGGGCAGGGGTTTTCCTTCCTTATGATGTTGCCGTGGGTGTCTGGAATCTACCCCTAGAAGGGGGGGGGGGCTCTATCACGAACAGAGCCAGTGTTGTCCTTAGGCTCAGTTCTTACCGTTCTCTGTGGCTCAGGTCATTGTTTTGTTTGTGTATTGTGTTATCTTTTGAGTTCTTGTTTTTGTTCTATGTCTTTTGTTCTTTTTTCTGTGCCTGTAGCCACTGTTCTGGCCAGCAGCTGTTAGGCAGCCTCTTTGACCAACATTCGTGTGGGCATTGTCGAACACTTTCTGGTCCGACCATGCCCCCTCTCTCTTGACAGCCAGATGATTCCACTCCAGTGACTGATTTTCCTGCGCCTCACCCAGGTGCACCCAATCTGTATGCCAGCAATGCTTGCACTTAAGTGGCCTTCGCCAGTCAAGCATTGCTGGACCATTGTATACTCATATGGATGTGTATTGCCATATGGATGTTTTGTCCTATGGGGAAGTCGGGAGCTACACTGTCGCTATTCTGCTCAGTGTAGTTATCCGTTGTGTGTACTCGTTGGTTAGACTTGGACTACTCGGACTGCTCCTGTTACGCGAGTACATACTGTCCGCGTTTCCCCTTGTAGTCTAGCTGCTACGCCTTGGCACTGTTGCCCAGTATCTGTTTCCCAAGCCTGTTGAGCATCCTGGAGGACTCTGAGTAACCTGAGCGATTTACGTTATTGTGTACTGTCTGCATTGTCGCCACTGTGCACTGTGGTCTGCCCACTGCACGTCATCGTGTGAGTCCTTTTAGTGTACACCGTTGCCTTTTTGTATGTCTCTATTTTGGAACTGTCTGCCTTTGTGTTTAATAAATGTGTTTGTGGTGTAACCCTGTGTTTAAATCCGTTCTTCCCTCACTCCTCGATGCACTGCATAATAGGACAAGGACTGCACAAGGAGGATCGTGACAGAGGAGATGCGGTATATGGGATTGTGGCACTTTATTGTGAAGTGCAGTGTGGTGACGTGGACTTCCTGTCATGTCACGGCACTGCCCTATATAGGGGTGAGTCACCATGGCTCGGCCTTTTATGCCAGATTCTCATGCTGGTGCCTGCCGTGTACTGCTGTGTACATAGTTCTTTAATGAAGCTGTGTTTGCCAACTTCATCTTGCCTCATTCATCACCCAGGTATTTTCATACATAATACGTTTCAATGACAGTAAAGGTGTGTTTATTTAGAAAACAAAGCCTTATCTCGAAATTCTGGCAAATTAAAAGTTCAGAAAATATGGCCATACAATGATGGGAGTATGGCCCGGACAGACTGAGAGACCTCAGTCTGTCCGGGTTGGAAACAACATCTCCAACTCTGTCACGCTGAGTACCGGAACCCCTCAAGGCTGTGTACTCAGTCCACTGTTGTTTACACTTCTAACACATGACTGTGTATCCAAACACGAGGGGAACCAGATTATTAAGTTTGCAGATGACACCACGGTGGTGGGACTTATTCAGAGGGATGAGGAATCAATGTACAGGGAAGAAGTGAGAGACCTGGAGGGCTGGTGCAGGGAGAACAATCTGGTGCTCAACGTGGACAAAACGAAGGAGATGATTATCGACTTCCGGCGGTCACAGCCTGAGCACGTCCCCCTCAGCATCGGCGGCCGTTTAGTGGAGAGAGTAGAGAACATCAAGTTCCTCGGAGTGCAGATCTCGCAGGACCTGACCTGGAGCAAGAATTCCTTGGAGATCAGGAAGCGAGCTCAGCAGAGACTACACTTCTTGAGGAAACTCAAACAGGCCTCTCTCCCCATCTGCATCCTCAGGACCTTCTACAGAGGTGTGGTGGAGAGTGTTTTGACGTACTGCATTGCTACATGGTACTCCAGCTGCAGTATGTCAGACAAAAAAGCCCTGCAGAGGATAGTCAAGGGGGCGGAGAGGGTAATTGGAGTCTCCCTCCCCTCTGTCCAAGAACTTTTTCAGAACCGTTGTAGTAGCAGGGCACTGAACATTGTCAAGGACCGTTCTCACCCTCTGCATAAACACTTTGAACTTCTTCCATCTGGTAAACGATTCCGGAGCATCAGAGGCAGAACCACCAGACTGATCAACAGCTTCCTCCCACAAGCTGTCAGGATGCTGAACAGCTGACCCGGATTCTCACATACACACTACTGCACCTATGGACATTTTGTATATTATAGTTAGTTATTCTTTTTCCCCAAGTATGTCTCAGGGATGTGTGAATGGATGGGGGGGTGGGGGTGGTGGGGGGGGTGGAGCTATGTGGGAGTGTGTCTTAATCATGCTGCTTCTTATATGGATGCCGAGAGAAACGCAATTTCATCTTGCCTGCACTACAGTTGTATGTACAGCAATATGACAATAAAGTTTGATTTGATTTGATTTGATACAACCCTTTAGTTGCACTTAACTTTGACTGGGCAAGCTGGGGGCAATGGATCAGCGTTCTCGTCGCGCCCTCCGCCAGTACCCGGGCTCGCCTGGGGAAGCTAATGATCCTACCAGCAGACTAAATTCGAAGAGACGACGCCTCTGTGCCAAGTCAAAGAGGAATCCTAGTCACAGTCCTAAAGCCAAAAGCAAACAGCCCCAAGAGCACTTTGTGGTAGGATCTGCCCTTCGCATATTACAACTAAACGTTGAAGGCCTATCTGCAGCCAAGCGAAGCCTTATCGAAGTCCTCGCCTTCCAACATTCGATTGATGTAATCTGCCTCCAAGAGTCTCATATTGGCACAGAGGAAGCTGGCCGCTTCACCATCAAAGGCTTTGACCTCCTGTGCTATGTTCTACATGCTAAACATGGACGTGCCACCTATGTGCGTTCTGACATAGTTGAAGCAAATCACCTGATAACAACACATTTCTCAGACACCATAATCATTGGTGGCTTCCATATTGTCAATGTGTACAAGCCCCCTAATGCCAACTGGGATCTGCAGGTCTTACCCACCCTACCCCACCCTGCCATCTATGTGGGGGACTTTAACAGCCATCACCCTGACTGGGGGTACCCAGCAGTGGACAGTGATGGGGAGGCACTTTCAGACTGGGCATCCAGAAATGACCTCGCTTTGATATACGACCCCAAACAAAGAGGAACCTTCCACTCTGCTAGGTGGAAGAAGGACTATTCTCCTGACCTGTGTTGGGCCAGCTCTTTGAATGGGGAGCCATATCCTACACAGATCCTCATTCTTGATGATTTTCCACACAGCCAACACCGGCCCCTGCTTGTACACATTGGCCTACAACTTCCAGTCATATACAGCCCAAGGAAGATGCGCTGGAACTTCCGCAAAGCCAACTGGAAGAAATTCAGTGAAACTCTGGACCGGAGCGTTGTTACCATCCCACTCCACACCATCACTGTAGATGAAGCATACAACCGCTTCTGCAGCGCAATCTTCAAGGCTGCCCATACTGCAATCCCACGAGGCTACCGACCCCTCTATGTCCCATGTTTGGACGGAGAAAGTGCTACCCTCCTACAATCCTATCAAACATCAGGGGACCCAGAGATAGCAGACCATCTCATTGAATCGCTAAATACAGCCCGGCGAAAGAAATGGGAGGAGACAGTTGCTGACCGGAACTTTACCCACTCTAGCAGGAAATGTTGGAGCCTCATCCGTCGCCTAGGAGCTGCACAGAAGCCCCCTAGCCAAAGCCGAGCATCCGTCACACCCAACCAAGTTGCATCCCACCTACTGACTATCGCCAAAGCACTCCAAGACAAAGACACCAGAAGAGCAGTTACAACTGAGCTAAAAAAACACCAAAAAATGCCTGTAGAGGAAATGAACCCTGAACCCTTCGAGGCTGCTGAACTGGAGAAAGTCCTACAGGGCCTGAAATGTGGAAAGGCAGCAGGATACGATAATATCTTCCCAGAATTCATGAAAAATCTTGGCCCCCGAGCCCTAACCTAGTTGACACAATTCTACACAAGGATCACACAAACAAACTCGATCCCAAAGAAATGGCGGACAGCAAAGGTCATTGCCATCCCAAAACCTGGCAAAGACCACAAACTACCAGCAAGCTACCGCCCAATCTCCCTACTCAGCGTTCCTTACAAAATCATGGAGCGCCTAATACTGCAACGCATTTCCCCAGAAATAGAGGATATTCTAAGTGTGGATCAAGCAGGTTTCCGCAAGGACCGCAGTACAGGAGAACAAGTACTGGCCCTAACCACCTTCATCGAAAATGGCTTCGAGAGCAGACTGAAGACAGGGGCTGTGTTTCTCGATCTTACAGCCGCCTATGATACGGTCTGGCACAAAGGCCTCCTCCTGAAACTATAAAGGCGATCCCTGCTTGGGCAACAGCAATTATAAAAACCCTGCTGACCAACCGAAGGTTCAGAGTCCACCTCAGTCAGAACACAAGTGCATGGAGAATGCAGAAAAACGGACTCCCACAAGGCTCAGTTCTAGCTCCAACTCTGTTCAACCTCCACATAAACGACCTGCCTACTACAAAATCCCGCAAATTCATCTATGCAGACGACATCTGTTTGGCATTCCAAGCACCAGACTTTGAACCACTGGAACGGGTGCTCACGGAAGATCTTGCCAAACTGGACCAGTTCTGCAAAATCTGGCGCCTAAAACCAAGCCCAGCAAAAACCGTCTCCAGTGTATTCCATCTCCACAATGCAAAAGCTACCAGAGAACTAAACATCCACCTGAGCGGACTCAAGCTTAAGCATGCCCCAAATCCAACTTATCTTGGAGTGACCCTTGATAGGACCTTATCCTTCAAGGAACATCTAAAGGGGACGGCTGCTAAGGTGAAGGTACGAAACAACCTGCTCTGCAAGCTCGCTGGTGCAAAATGGGGGGCGGCAGTCTCCACCCTGCGCACCTCAGCACTGGCCCTTTCATACTCTGTAGCAGAATATTGTGCCCCTGTCTGGTCCAGGTCATCTTACACACACCATGTAGACACCCAGCTCAACTCAACCATGAGAACTATAACTGGAACAATCTGCTCAACACCACTCCCCTGGCTCTCTGTACTGTCAAACATAGCCCCTCCACACATCCGGCGAGCAGCATTAACTCAAAGGATGCTCCAAAAAGGTAAAGATTCTCCTCACTTACCAATCCATGCAGATATCTACACCCCACCCACTGCCCGACTTTCATCCAGACGGCCGATTTGGAAAAACCCTCCCCCAGCTGACTTTACCATCCGGACAGCTTGGCAAGAGGAATGGGAGACCAAGGAGGTCCCAAACAAACAGCTGGTGATAAACCCCAACCAACAGGTCCCGGGCACCAACCTCCCAAGGAGACAGTGGTCTACACTCAATCGCTTCAGGACTGGACATGGACCCTGCTTGGCCAGCCTTCACAGATGGGGCAGTAGCCCTAGCCCACTGTGCGCATGTGGAGAGGAGCAAACAATGGAACACATCATAGAGGCTTGCCCGCTCCAAAGACTGGAAGGAGGATTACACACCCTCCATACAGCAAACCAGGAGGCAACTGCTTGGCTTAAGGACTTTGCATTCGCTAAATAAATAAAAAACTGGGCAAGCTGAAAAGCTGGTAACAGACAGATGGACAGATACAACCAACCACACACACACACAGACACATTAGTTACATGGGCAAAATTTCTTCAATCTGATTACAATTCAGATCAGAATTTTACTGTTTACATGGATCCTGAAAAAGCTGATCTGATTAGGACGTGCGTTTCCATGTGTCACACGTTTGAACGGAATAAATCATTTTGACATGCGCACATTGACATTCCGAAAATAGTAGAAGAAGTTGTGTTGTTGTGTTGGTACCAGTCATTAAAGATAAAGCTGGCAAGCTGTGTAGCCTGGACAATTACAGGCCCATAGCTATAGAGCTATGGGCCTGTAATTGTTTTTTTTTTTTTTCACTTCCGCCCTCCCAAGAGAGCAGACGCTTTTTTCTTCTCTCCTGCTGATTTTTTCCTCCCCTCCTACTGGATCCCAGCTTGCTGTTGTCTGTCTGCGTCTGACTGCGACCGCCGAAAAGAAATTATGGAGTTAATAAGCTGGGCTTTGAACACAATTGACACTATTTTTTCAACAAGGAAAAGTGCTCCGGGGGAAGCTGTTTGCCCCGCTGGAACGGCTCCAGTGGGCTATCTATGTGACACAGGTATTTGGAAAATGCTGTGTCTCTCTAATCTCTCTATCGAAGATATTGAAGATTTGTTTATCTTCGTAATCTTGGTGATTGGGATAATTCTGATTGGGACGGGAATTGTCTTGGTTTACCGCAAATTGCTGAAGATGGATTCAACCTATCAAAATGCTGGCCAGGCGAGGTGCATCCAACAAATTGAGAAACTGGAGAAGACCCTGATAGCGACTACTGGAGAACTGTCTCGTAAGGTGGATTACATCATGGGTTCGCTCAGGTCTTTCCACGACGAGTTCAAAGCTGCGCAATGAAGGATTAATGTACTGAATCTACAGAAGAAATACAAGTCTTCTCTGTGATCAGTCCTATTTGGCATTATTATTCCCCATGAAAATTCCTCCTGGCTGTCTGCAGACTGTGTTTTTTTTTTCAAAATCATGGTCACAAGGCCTTGGACAGCCAGCTGCAGCGCCAGATAAGACTGGGCGCCAGACAGACAAAACATCTTCTGCCAAGGGTCCTTGGGTCTCTCTTATTATCATCAACACTGCTCAACACCGCACACACATTGATTCATGAACTGATTAAAGATATACTGTACACTGCTCTCTTGTGTCTCGTGAATTCTGAGTTGTTGCTCTGTGCTATTGAGAGATTTTTTTTCATTGTAATCACAATCTGCTTAAAAATAAGCTGTATTTTGATAACAAAGTTTTTTTTCTCCTCCCCCCTTGTGTCGTTCCCTCCCTTCCCCTCCCTTTCTTATCTATCTCTGTTTGATGAGGCGCCTTTATGGCTGCCGTGTCGTTGTGTCACGCGCATGCGCACCAATGTCAAGTCAAGTTCCTCGTGTGTTTTTTTACATGCTTGGCAATAAAGTTTATTCTGATTCTGATTCTGATTCTGATTCATTGGATCCTCTGCAGTTTGCCTATAGGCCTCACAGAGGAGTGGAGGATGCTACTGTCACTCTGTTTAACATGCTTTTTAAACATCTGGATTTTAATGGGACACACGCCAGACTTTTATTTGTGGACTTTTCCTCCGCCTTCAATACAATCCAACCTCATATCTTAATTGAAAGGCTCCTGCAGCAATTTGATGTGAGTAATAATCTGGTGGGTTGGATTCTGGATTTCTTAACCAACAGGACGCAGAGAGTAAGGATCAATGGTACATTGTCTGACCTAAAGTGCTCTTCTACTGGCTCTCCTCAAGGGTGTGTGTTGTCACCACTACTTTTCATCCTGTACACAAACGTGTTGAAGCAGACATGACAACAGACACATTATAAAGTATGCTGATGACTCAGCTATTGTCAGTCTCCTCCAGGATGGTGAGAGTGGCCACGGCCCAGTAGTTGATGATTTTGTTCACTGGTGTGAGGATTCCTACCTGCAGCTGAATACGACAAAAACTAAAGACATGATTATTGACTTTAGGAGGAAAAATCCCAGGCACAAAGTCACCGTACTAAAAGGCCAGACCACCGAATGTGTACAATCCTACAAATATCTTGGGACGATTATTGATAGTAATTTAAACTTTGAAGAGAACTGTGAAAGGGTGTGCAAAAAGGGTCAGCAACATTTGCATTGCTTGAGAAAACTTGTACACTTCCAAGTTGACCGAACCATAATGACAATGTTTTATCGGGCTTTTATTGAATCTGTTTTATCCTTTTCTTTAGTGTCATGGTTTGGTCAGATAAAACTGAAACAGAGGAAATCCTTGGATCAGGTAGTTAGATGGTCCAGTCGTTTGCTTGGTGAGCCACAGCTGAACCTGACATCCCTGTACACCAGGCAAGTACAGAGGATGGCTACCTCCATTTTAAATGATGACTCCCACCCTTTGCACTGCCACTTTCAGCTTCTTCCCTCAAGACGGAGGTTTGCTGTTCCAAAAAGTAGAACCCAGCACTACAAAAACAGCTTTGTCCCTGCTGCTGTCAAAGAGTTGAACAAGCTGTAAAAATATATTGCACATAATTTAGGTACCTATTTATTAACTCCATTTTATATTTACTTATGTTTGTAGGATGTCACTTGGGTTCTAAATATTTTATTGGGTTTTAGACCTTTGAGTTTTTAACCTCTTTGACTAGTTTTTATCTTTTAATATGACCCTTCTCTCTTACCTCTGGTTTTTCTCCCATGTCTGTCTTTTTATACCCTGATTGATGGAGCCTTGAGTATTTTTATCATGTTTATAGCCAGCTTCATATGTGCCTGTGTTTGTGTCTATGTTGAATGTAATTTGTGGCTTGTATATATGGATGTCACCAGACTGCAAAACAAATCTACCTACGGGTACAAATAAAGTAACCTGAACCTGAACCTGAACCTTAATAGGGAATAAGTTAGTGAATCATTTTATGTATGCTGATGATATAGTTATTCTCAGTCCAAGTAGTGCTGGTCTTCAGGAGTTATTAAGAGTGTGTACTGCTTATGGAGAGGAAAATGACATAAAATATAATACAAATAAGAGTTGTGTGCTGATTTGCCGCACTAGAGAAGATTTGTTAATGAAATTCCCTGTCTTTGATTTGGCAGGCAGGGAATTAATTGTCAGGGATAAAATTAAATATCTGGGACATTTTATTAATGATAGAATGACTGATGATGATGATATTTTCAGACAACGCTGCAAAATCTACATGCAAGCAAATATTCTTGCACGCAGGTTTGGCTTTTGTTCAGATGAGGTGAAGCTGGTTCTTTTTAAAACCTATTGTACACCTTTATACGCTCATTTATGGATAAATTATAGGAAACAAAGTATGCAGAAATTACAGGTTGCTTACAATGATGCTTTAAGAATTTTACTTAAAAAGCCTCGATGGTGCAGTGCTTCCGAGTTATTTGTCTCATCACGTGCAAATACACTACATGCAGTAATAAGGAATCTTATGTATAAATTCATCTGTCGGCTTGATGTATCTAGAAATGAAATCATTCAAGTCATGTCTAGCATTAAGCTCAGTTCTATTCACTGTCAGTCACAGTTTAGAAGGCACTGGTACAGTAGTCTTTTTAAAGTCTGTACTGTTTTTGTACTTCTTTTAGTAGTTGTTTCTTATTGTTTTGTAACTTTTTGATTGTTTTTCTTATTAACTGTTTCAACTGTCTTGTTTATTTTATTTTATTTTATTTTTGATGGACCATGAGTATGGAATAAAGTTTTTGATTGATTGATTGAAGAAGCAACTTCCGGTGTTAGCGAGCCCCGCTTCGTGTCGAAATTGACTTGTATTGTGTTATTCAGACTGTACTTTTGCTTCTGCTGGTCTCCGTAATGAAGCTACAAGTACACACTTCTGCATATGACGAACAGAGAGAGACAGCAGGACGATACGGACCAGTTTTGTTTTACTCCCGCTATGTTTTCCGCTAGCTGCTGCTAAGGCGGAAACACGTCACGTCGACGTGCGGCTGGTGTACAGACATGCGCAGTAAACATACTTTCTGCCCTACATTCGGAATAAGTGTTTTCATGCGCACCATTACTTGGCTTGTTTTGACCGGGAGTCGACCACCCCCGCAGGTGGGTGTGAACACAGGAAGCTGAACCTCTTGAGACAGCCGCGGAAAAACTGAGGTACCTGTCCGTAGAGCCAGCCCGGACAGGAAGATTGTAAAAGGACTGTGAAGGATGCCGATCCTAAAAGGCAAGTGCTTGAGGTGTGTGGCAAAGGGAAAAATAGACGTTTAAATGAGAACGGAGTCTGTTACTTCGAGTGCGCACCGAACGATAATGGAGGAAACAGAAGAAATGAGAACCACAATGTTAATAGAGGCAATAACAGAGAGCAGAACGGAAATGCAAATGACAATAGAGGTACGAACTGTGGTGAATGCAGAAATGTTATCCAAGAAGACACCCCTAGCATGCAGTGTGAAGCATGTTTCAGCTGGTTTCATTTGAAACCCTGTTGTAACATTGATCCTGCAAAATACAGAGCCCTAGAGAACAATGACTTGCTAGATGTAATTAGATGGTTCTGTAAGAAGTGTGATCAAGGAATAATCCAGCTTGCAAGTGAAATAGTTGATATCAAGGAGAGACTGGCTGCCCTGGAAAGCAGAGCCGATGTTAAGGCCATGGTTAAGGAAGCAGTCCAGGACCACTTCAAGGAGGAGGCAGAAACGGAGAAAAGAAAGCTGAATGTGATTGTGCATGGCCTACCCGAACCTGACCTGGAAACAGAAGATGAGGATGGTGAAGCCAGAGTAACCACTGGCCAGGAAAGGAAAGAAGCTGACCGAGCCAAGCTGGTTTCAATCGGTATTGCACACCCTGACATCGGTGTTGTTGCTGATGACATCGAAGGTGTGTTCCGTCTGGGTGCTGTAAGAAATGATGGAAAACCCCGTCCCATGTGCCTGAAGCTGCGTAGTGCTGAGACAAGAAGACGACTTCTAACACATGCCCGAGTACTTAGGAACTCCGCCACCAAGTGGCACAAGCGGGTGTTCATCAACCCTGACCTCACGCCGGCTCAGAGGGAGAAGGATCGCGCAGCTCGCGAAGAGCTGAACAGAAGAAAACAAAATGGAAAACAGAACTTGATTATCAGGAACTTCAAAGTTGTGACCAACAACAGACTTGCCCACAGGGGTCAGCGGAATGCTGGTAACGAGGTCCAATAGGATCTTGCCACACATCATGACAATTTATCTGACTCTGTGCTATTAAAATCAAGAACTGTTGCTTCTACAAGTGTGGTCAAATGCATGGCCACGAACTTGGAGAGTATTATGAACAAAATTGATGAGTTTCGATACCGTGTATCGCAGGTTAAACCGGACGTTATATTTTTAACAGAGACTTGGCTCAAAGCTGAAGTCCAAGATATTTTTATTGATATATCTGGTTTTAAAATACTACGAAACGATACTATTGAAATTAGAGGTGGTGTGATGTTGATGGTGAGAGACCACACTGATGTTGAGTTGTGTCATGAATTAAATGATATGAATGTAAAGGATACTTTATGGGTCTGGATGAAGACTGTAGATGGACATGATAACTTGTTAGGTGTTGTATACCGTAAGGGTGATGCTGATGAGCTTTGTAATATAAACTTGTTGAATCAATTTGAAGTTGCTAGCACAATCTGCAAAGGTAAATTATTGGTAAATGGTGATTTTAACTTACCTAATATTGATTGGCCGAATTGTACTGTCAATGAAGGTGAAAATTCCTTTTCACAGAAATTCTATGATAAACTCTGTGACTTGTATTTGTGTCAACATGTAATGGAACCCACTAGACAAAGGGGTACTAACACTCCAAATTGTCTGGATTTGATAATTTCATCGTCACCGGCAAATGTTAGCAATGTTGTTATTTCTAGCCCTATTGGTAAGGCAGATCATAGTGTGTTGACTTGGGATTTCCAAGCTGTTGTCAACAGGTCTTGTGACCATGAGGTGTTCAGATATGACTATAACAAGGCTGATTATGTGAAACTATGTCGAATTTTGAAAAATACAGACTGGTCTTGTGTTATAGGAGCTACTAATGTAGACACGGCATGGAATTATTTCCATGAGAAGTTGGACAATGCTGTAAAAGAATGTGTACCTATGGTCAAAATAACAAGTGGTTGTAAGGTTAATCCTAGTTGGTTTAATTTGTCAGTCAAGAGAAGTATCAGGAAAAAGTATTTTGCCTGGGAAAGGTATCAAGAGTCTAGAACTTATGCTAGATACCTAGAGTATGTTAAAAGGAGAAATGCTGCCAACAAAAGTGTAAGAGTTGCAAAGAGAGATTTTGAAAAAAATCTTTGTAAAAGAGTCAAAAAGAATCCTAAAGTCTTTTATATGTATGTAAATAATAAAACAAAAAGTCGGTCAAAAATCAACAAATTGAGAGGTACTAATGGTGTTGAAATCAATAGTAATCAAGAAATAGCTACTGAATTGAATAGTTTCTTCCAATCCATATTTGAAAAAGAGGAGGATAGGAACTTGATTTGGTTTAATGACTTCATGCACTGTATCTATGGAGATGATGTCTGTGAACCCTTTGACTTTGTTGATATGACTGTCGATAACCATGTACTAGATGACATATTCTTTTCTCCTGATGATGTAAAGAAACTATTAATGGTAACCAACCCAAACAAATCAATGGGTCCAGATGAGGTCCATCCTCGAGTGCTTAAAGAGTGTGCAGATGTTATATATTTTCCATTGTATTGTATCTTAAGGCAGTCGCTTGATCAATGTAAGCTACCTGAAATTTGGAAGTATGCTAACATAACTCCGATACATAAGAAGGGAGACAAAATGGTTACTGGTAATTATAGACCGGTGAGTTTGACTTCACAGATTTGTAAATTGTGTGAAAAACTTGTGAGAGATAAAATTGTGATATTTATTGAAAAGATTCCAGCTACTGAGCAACATGGTTTCTGCAGGGGAAGATCCTGCCTTACAAACTTGCTTGTTACCTTAGAAGAATGGACAAAGTTGTATGACGATGGTTTAGCCTTTGATGTTTTATATCTTGACTTCAGAAAGGCATTTGATTCCGTTCCTCACGCAAGATTAATCTACAAGTTACGCAAATATGGTATTGGTGGAAAGTTGTGTAATTGAATAGAAGATTTTCTGAGAGACAGGAAACAAAGAGTGAGTTTAAACGGAATTTGTTCCCCATGGTTAGATGTAACTAGCGGAGTGCCTCAAGGGTCGGTTATCGGCCCGGTAATGTTTCTCTTATTTATTAACGATTTGCCATGTAATACTGAGTCAAAATGTCAAATTTTTGCTGACGACACAAAACTGTATCATCCCATTCTCTCGCTAGTCGATATGGAAGTATTGCAAAATGATATTGTTAAATTACTTGAATGGTCAAGGAATTGGTTGTTAGGTTTTAATGAAGATAAATGTAAGGTGTTACATGTTGGTAGAAACAATCCAGGATATGATTATTTTATGAAAGGTAAAAAGTTAGAGGTTGTTACGGAGGAGAACGACCTTGGGGTCCTCATGTCAAATAATTTGTCATTTTCAAAGCATATTGCTGTATCAGCAGCCAAGGCTAATGGTATTTTGGGTATGATTAAGCGAACTTTTTCGTACATAGACAAAGATTCTTTCCTTGTGTTATACAAAAGTTTTGTCCGTCCACATTTAGAATTCTGTGTTCAGGCATGGTCGCCTTATCTAGAGAAAGATAAAACTGTTCTAGAGAAGGTACAGCGCAGGGCCACTAGTTGGTCCCTGAGTTACAACACATGTCTTATGAAGACAGGCTCTCTGAGTTGGGTTTAACCATACTTGAGGATAGAAGAATTAGAGGTGATCTGATTGAAATGTACAAAATTTTACATGGTCTTGAGAATATTGAATATAATATATTTTTTGAATTGAGGCGTTATGCCGGCCTTCGTGGTCATCCCCTATGTTTAGAAGTAGAAAGGTCAAAATTGAATGTCAGAAAGAGATTTTTTAGTAATAGATCCACTGTACTATGGAACAGTTTACCGTATCATGTGGTCTTCTCGCCAAATGTAAATGCCTTTAAAAATAGTTATGATGACTTCTATAATCGTAACCTGAGAAACACCACCATATGAGTGTTATGTGTCACACGTGTGCTATGTTTTATATTTGTTATCCGTTATGATTTGTTTTTATACAATTTTAATTGTACTTTTATTACACTAATAAATGAATGAATTAATTAATTAATGAATTACGATTAACAATCGGCATAACCCACCCCTCTCAATCGGAATGAAATTTTGATCCGAATGAGCGTGATCGGGTTAGAATATTCAGATTGCCGTGTTTACATGAAGCATTTTTATTCCGATCAGGCTTTTAATCCGGTTACTTGTGTCTATGTAAACATATTTGATTACGTATGCCTTCGTTTTCACTGAGGCATAATAACAGTCCATTTAATTATTTAATGATGTACTGTATATTTATTTAATTTTGGCTCTTCTGGCCCTCCCCCCTCTGAAAATTCCTTTAAATTATGTCTATAGCTGCTAGACTCTTATTTTGAAATTTGCTATGGGACATTATCAGCCTGTACTCTTGTTTTTTAAAAGTCTAGCTGCAGGGGTCCAAAATTTTCTCTGTGAATTTACAGCTTTATTTCTGGTAAATTTCTGGTTTTCTACTGATTAGAATAGTCTGTGTAAATTTGAGACATTTTTTCTCTGTAAGATCAGACTTTTTTCTCATCATTTTTCTTTTTCTTCTTTTTTCTGATGAGAAGAAGGGGCCCTTGATTTCAAAGGCCAAGGGGTAGGCGAAGGATAAAGGGTAGAAATTAAAATTGGGACAGACCCCAAATCTACCTGTACTTCACTCTCACATTGCAAATATTTTTCTTGACTGTTTTACAGTATTTACTGCTGTTAATAACTATTTAAACAGACAGTGTTTCTCTTGCTATTTTTATGTATGTATAAGGTCATTGCATTTAAAAAGGTTGTACTTTAGCACCTTGGGGGAGCCAGATTATTTAGCATCTCAGACAAGAGACAGTGGATAAACATGGGAGAACAATGCTCAGGAGGTTCCTGGCGAGATAGCAGGAAGGAGTCAAGGACGAAGGGGGTTGAATGCAGTGTGATGCAAATGTCATGTTGTGTGTGGAGAAATGCCATGAAACTTAAAGGCCAAATGTCACGTAATTTTTTTTTCTAAATGACAACGAATTTAGATAAAATACACATAGCTTAAACCAAATATTCATACCGGAGACCATATCACCCACCTGTATTTACATAATTGCACAAAATACACCAGGTGAAGGCCCCACCTTGCTTGCTGGCTTGTGACAGCCAGTCCAGACCACGCCCATGTTTTTGACGTCACAAGTTGTACCCTGGCTGCCCTGCCTATCCACATTCACACTTATCAACATTGGACAATCATGACGGAAAGTGATAGCGATTGTGAACAAATTAGTTTAGTTTTGTCTTTTTTTTTTTGTCTTTTTTTTTGTCAGTGGTTCAGACAGTGACAGAAGCATAGAACCTTACAGGTTCGAGCCGTCCGAGACGGAATCAGATGCTTTGTCTGATGACAACAGTTCCAACGATGACCAGAGAGCAGAACCAGTGGAAAATGTCATTGAACTGGACATTAATCGCCTCCAGAATTGGGAAGCCGAAGGGGGTCTGTCGAGGGCGCCCCATAAATATTGATTTTTCGGAAGCCATTATTATTACAGTGGAGGAGAGCCGCTGCTGTCAAGAAATTGACCAGATCAATATGAAAATGGAGGCGCATACCTGTCAAGTGAGACGTTTTCGCCGTATTTTAATACCGTGAAACGTGGCTATAAGGGACGGCGGAGTAATAAGGGACACTTTTCTGGGAAATGTTTTAAATGTAATTCGTGTTGTTATTGTCAAATATTTTAAGGAAAATACGGGGAAAATGCAATTTTAGCAAAAACGGGCGTATTGCCATTTCTGTACGCCCAAAAGAAAAATCTACGGGAAAAAAAATTGAGTGTGTTGAGGAGCACGTCGTGTGTGTGATCCCCCCACAGCTAGGGTGCTGGCAGATCGCTCAGCCTGAGCTGTTCGCACTACATTGAGAAGTGTGGACTCAATCATTAGTCTGATTGTCGGGGCGGGCAGATCGCTCAGCGGGAGCTATTATCACTACATTGAAAAGTGTGGACTCAATCATTAGTCTGATTGTCAGGGCAGGCAGATCGCTCAGCGGGAGCTATTCTCACTACAATGAGAAGTCATTAGGATAATGGTTTAACACTTTCAGCTGGGCTGCGGAACAGAGAGGAATCGCCTTACAAATACAGAATTTTGCTTTTTTTTAATTTTGCGCCGGACTCTGAGTTGTGTTGTTATTGTCAAATATCCATGAATCCTTAAAATATTTGACAACACGAATTACATCCGCCGTCCCTTATAGCTGCGTTTTACGGTATTAAAATACGGCGAAAACGTCTCACTTGACAGGTATGAAAACATTTCCCAGAGAAATGTCCCTTATTACCCAGCTGTCCCTGATAGTCCCGTTTTAAGGTATGGGTGAAATATCCAATTTTTTCTTTCTTGTTGCTCACTTCAACCTTCCAGTCTCCATATAAACAATCAATCAAAATACCCCAAGCATCAAACTAGGGTACAATCTATTTCGTCACTTCCGCCTTCTTCCCCAGGCGATTCCAGGGGCCGTGAGTAGGAATGTCAGGCCAAGCGCGGCAGTTTTAAATTAACGAATATTCCGATGTTACTGAAGCATATGCACCAAGACCCGAACGGATCGGTTCCCTTTTATATCTAGTTTCAAGACATTTAAAGTACCCTGTTATGTGACATTTGGCCTTTAAGAGGAGAGTGCCTGCTGAAATGTTCAGTCTGTTCTGTGCTTGAGAGATGTGAAGTGTGTAATAAACTGTGTGCCATGAGCCCGACTCTTATTTCGCACACTCCACACTGGTGACCCAAGACGTATTATGGAACACGAGGCAAGATCCCCGGAGCCGGCCCGGTCAGGAAGCTACAGCGAGGCGGCAGCCATCCCACAGACAGCCCGGACTGGAACCTCCAGCCACGCGTGTGCGGTTTCAGTCAAGCTACCGGATTTCTGGCAGCACAACCCGCGCTCTTGGTTCCACCTCACCGAGGCCCAGTTCGCCCTCCGGGGAGTAACAGCAGATGACACCAGATTCTACCATGTGGTCGCAGCGCTGGACGCCCCGCACAGCTCAGCACAGCTCACCGTGGGCTGCACGGTGGCGCAGTGGTTAGCACTGCGGCAGCACAGTTTACCCTTGGCCGGGGGATTGTGGGGATCGTGGGATCGTGGGTTCGATCCCAGCCCCCGACCAACAGTGATCTGTGTGGAGTTTGCATGTTCTCCCCGTGTCGCGTGGGTTTACTCCGGGATTTCTCCGGTTTCCTCCCACATGCCAAAAACATGCATGTTAGGTTAATTGGCTGTTCTAAATTGTCCCTAGATATCTGTTTCCTATAGGCCCTTAGAATAGAGGGTTAGTATTAATGAAAGCGCTTTGAGTGGTCTTTGTGACTAGAAAAGCGCTATATAAGTGCAGGTTAGTTAGTTAGTTAGGTAGCGAGCCTGCTCGATCAGCCGCCAGCCAGCAACAAATATGAGGCGCTCAAGGCTGCGCTCATCCAGCGCTACACGCTCTCGGACTGTGAGAGAGCGGAGAGGCTCCTGAGGCGGACCGAGTTAGGAGATGGTTTGGCCGTAGACCTGATGGAGAAGATGCTGGCGTTAATGGGCACGGACGACGGGCACTTTCTGTTTGCCCACCTCTTCCTCCGGAACCTTCCGACAGTGGCGAGAGCGGTTCTGGCCAATTCACCGTTGCTGGCCACGCGTGACTACCGTGCGCTAGCCCAGGAGGCAGACCGGATCATCCTCACAACCAGGGCGATCACAGTCAACGCGGCAGCAACGGAGCCCAGCGAGACGACCAGAGGAGGCGAGGAGCCACCGACGGTAGCAGCAGCGGGGGCCAAGGAGCGTCAGAGAGACACGCTCTGTTCCTACCACCGCCGCTTCGGAGAGAAGGCACGCAGATGTGCGCCACCGTGCCAATTCAAGCGCTCGGGAAACGCCAAGGCCGGGGGTCGGTAGCAGCTGCGACCCTCGGTGAAGAGAACAAGCTGCTCTACTTGACGGATGCACGCACGGGGAGGCGTTTCCTCGTGGACACCGGAGCCCAGAAGAGTTTCATCCTGCCAACCTACGCTGACCGGCTAGCAGGACCTAGCGGCCCCGAGATGTTGGCAGCAAACGGCTCGGATATCAAGACCTTTGGTGAGAGGACTCTGCTCTTATCTCTACACGGCCGTACATATGAGTGGACTTTTGTCGTAGCAGCACTGAATTACCATATCCTGGGGGCTGATTTTCTGTGTGCACATGGTTTACTGGTTGATGTTGCTAACAGGCGCCTGGTTAATGCACTGTCCTTTGACTCTCTCCCCTGTATAGCTCGAGTGACCCAGCCAACAGCACAAGCCAACGTCACAGCTACAGGCAGTAAGTTCCACACACTGCTCACTCAGTTCCCAGCACTCATGGTCCCGACGTTTTCCGCCGCCATTGCTAAACACGGGGTGGAGCACTTTATCACCACCACCGGGCCGCCCGTTTTTGCAAGACCTCGGCGCTTGGACGCAGCTAAACTGGCCATAGCGCATGAGGAGTTCGCCAACCTGGAAAGATTGGGCATCATCAGGCGCTCGAACAGCCCATGGGCATCCCCGCTACACATGGTCCCTAAGGCTGAGGGATCGTGGCGACCGTGCGGGGATTTCCGCAGGTTGAACAACGCCACAGCGCACGACCGCTACCCAATTCGCCACATACAGGATTTTTCTGTTCACCTTGCCGGAGCACGCATTTTTTCCAAAATAGACCTGGTCCGCGGTTACCACCAAGTCCCAGTGCGCGCTGAGGACATACCCAAAACAGCGGTAATAGCTCCGTTCGGTCTATTCGAGTTCCTGCGCATGCCATTCGGGTTAAAAGGAGCGGCACAGACGTTCCAGCGCATGATGAATGCAGTGCTGCGCGATCTCCCATTCGTGTTCGTCTACCTGGACGATATCCTGGTAGCCAGTGCGTCCGAAGACGAACACGAAACCCACCTCACGACGGTTTTCCGGAGGTTGGAGGAGCACGGGTTAATAATCAACCCGGTGAAATGCCAGTTCGGCGTGACGGAGATTGATTTTTTGGGGCACCGCGTCTCTCCGGAAGGAGCAATCCCGCTGCCCGACAAAGTGCGCGCCGTGGCGGATTTTCCCCGGCCTCAGACGGTCAGGGCACTGCAGGAATTTTTGGGGATGGTGAACTATTATAACCGTTTCCTTCCCCGCGCAGCGCAGCTCATGCAACCATTGTATGCTGCGCTCAAGAAACAGAAACCCGCGGATAGGGTCGAATGGACCCCGGAGCGAGAGCGGGCGTTCTTGGAAGTTAAAGCAGCCCTGGCAAACGCCGCACTGCTGGCGCATCCGGACCCAGCAGCCCACATAGCGCTCACCACCGACGCTTCAGACGTGGCCATAGGGGCTGTCGTGGAGCAGCGCGTCGCCGGGGCTTGGCAGCCCCTCACCTTTTTCAGCAGAACTTTGCGCGACAGCGAACGTAAATACAGCGCGTTTGACAGAGAGTTGCTGGCTCTCCACCTGGCCATACGCCACTTCCAGTTCTGGCTGGAAGGGCGCAGCTTCACCGCGTTCGTGGACCACAAGCCACTAACATTCGCGATGGCCAAGGTTTCAGAACCGTGGTCGGGCCGGCAGCAGAGACAGCTGGCCGCGATCTCGGAGTTTACTACCGATATTCAACATGTGTCGGGTAAACTGAATGTGGTGGCGGACTGCCTCTCGCGTGCCGTGGTGGCCCCGGTCTGCGTGGGGATAGATTACGCAGCCATGGCCGCGGAGCAGATTAGCGATGCAGACGTGCGCGCGCTCCAGTCTGGACCAACAGGGTTAAGGCTGGAGAGCAGGGTGCTGCAAGATGGCGCCCCCCCCCCCCAATCTGTGATGTCTCCACGGGACGCCGGCGTCCAGTGGTCCCGGTTGCGTGGTGCCGCCGCGTGTTTGAATCGGTTCACACTCTGGCGCACCCAGGAGTGCGCGCGTCGGTCAAAATGGTGGGAAAGAAGTTTGTGTGGCCGAGCCTACGCAAACAAGTGAAAGAGTGGGCTGCAGCCTGCGTGGCGTGCCAACGAGCCAAGGTACACAGACACACGAAGGCTCCCTTGGAGCCGTTTCGTATCCCAGCTAAGAGGTTTGACCATGTTCACGTGGACCTCGTGGGCCCCCTCCCGCCATCACAGGGGTGCACGCACCTCCTGACAGTGGTGGACCGCACCACACGCTGGCCAGAAGCAGTCCCGCTGGCGGCAACCACATCCGCAGACGTAGCGTGCGCTTTTTTAACAGCATGGGTGGTGCGTTTTGGAGTCCCGTCAGACATTACGTCCGACAGGGGCCCTCAATTTGTTTCCGAACTCTGGTCCGCGATGGCCCGCAGCCTGGGCGTTACAATTCACCGCACAACCGCGTACAACCCACAGGCCAGTGGGTTCTGCGAGCGTTTTCATAGATCACTGAAAGCAGCACTCAGGGCTTCATTGACGGATGCAAATTGGGTAGACAGGCTGCCGTGGGTTTTATTGGGGTTGTGCTCCGCGCTGAAAGAGGATCTGGAAGCTTCCCCGGCAGAGCTCGTTTTTGCGCAGCCCCTACAGCTGCCCGGGGAATTTCTGCCAGATAATCCCGCGCCGGGCAGCTGCCCGTCTCAGCTTTTGCAGCATAGCGCAGACACAAGCACGCTGCCGGGCCCTGCCCACCACAGTTTTCCACGTGTTTTCGTGCCTAAAACTTTGAAGAGCACGGAGTTCATGTTTGTCAGACACGACGCCCACCGCCCTCCATTGCGCCCACCCTATGATGGACCGTTCAGAGTGTTGGAAACAGGGGATAAGCATTTTTTGCTAGACTTGGGGGGTAGGCGGGAAAAAATTGGCATAGAAAGACTCAAACCCGCTTTCGTTGTGGCGGACGAGCAAGTGCTGTTGGCTAGGGCCCCTCGGCGTGGAAGACCCCCACGGAGAGCTCCCCAGGGAAACGATTCACCAGAACAGCCACACGGACAGACCGAAGTGGCCCCCCCCTAGTCACAGCCCACCCACAGTCAGACACACTCCCAGCAGCCCCCCACCGGCACAGCAGCGCCACGGAGGCGGTAAACCCCAGTTACAGCAGATACGGAAGGAGACGGAAGCCCAAACAGCATGTGGACTGATATTCTATTGTTCTATCACAGCATGTGGACTGTTATTCTATTGTTCTATCTAAGATGCTGGGGGGGGGGAGTTTAGCACCTTGGGGGAGCCAGATTATTTAGCATCTCAGACAAAAGACAGTGGATAAACATGGGAGAACAATGCTCAGGAGGTTCCTGGCGAGATAGCAGGAAGGAGTCAAGGACGAAGGGGGTTGAATGCAGTGTGATGCAAATGTCGTGTTGTGTGTGGAGAAATGCCATGAAACTTAAGAGGAGAGTGCCTGCTGAAATGTTCAGTCTGTTCTGTGCTTGAGAGATGTGAAGTGTGTAATAAACTGTGTGCCATGAGCCCTACTCTTATTTCACACACTCCACAGTACATTTAATTCAACTACATTTTAGCATGTGATTATCAGAATCAGAATCAGAATCAGAATCAGGTTTATTGCCATTGTTCATGTAGTACACAAACTAGGAATTTGTCTCGGTACAATGCTGCAACATTAAACATGATAAGATAAGAGAAATAAACTATACATGTAATAAAGTGTAGGATAAGATTAAGTGATACTGGTCAACAGTTAAAATATATATTAGCCAGCAGCAGATACTGTGGAGAACTATATAGTGCAGTCGGTAATGCAGGAAGAAAACAGTGATGATTGACATGAGTCTG
Source organism: Pholidichthys leucotaenia (assembly GCA_020510985.1). Taxonomy (NCBI): domain Eukaryota; kingdom Metazoa; phylum Chordata; class Actinopteri; order Cichliformes; family Pholidichthyidae; genus Pholidichthys; species Pholidichthys leucotaenia. The sequence goes on along the minus strand of CM035836.1, from coordinate 461,873,408 downwards.
GTTGAGCTGCTGTACATGGTGCACGAGAGTCACTTAGTGTTCAGCAGTCTAATGGCAGAGGGGAAGAAGCTGTTCATGTGACGGGAGGTTTTAGTCTGGATGGACCGAAGTCTTCTACCAGAGGGGAGGGGGCAAACAGTACATGACCAGGGTGTGAGGGATCGGCTATGATCCGGCCAGCACGCCTCCGGGTCCTGGAGATGTACAGATCCTGGAGAGATGGGAGCTTGCAGCCGATCACCTTCTCAGCAGTGCGCACGACGCGCTGCAGCCTTAGTCTGTCCCTGGCAGTGGCTCCTGCGTACCACACGGTTATGGAGGTGGTGAGGATGGACTCGATGATGGCTGTGTAGAACTGCACTAACATCTTGGTGGGTAGCTTGAGCTTCCTCAGCTGCCGCAGGAAGAACATCCTCTGCTGGGCTTTTTTGATGAGTGAGCTGATGGTCAGCTCCCATTTGAGGTCCCTGGTGATGGTAGTGCCTAGGAAGCGGAAGGAATCAGCAGTGGTGATGGGAGAGCCTGAGAGGGTGAGGGGGGGCAGAGGAGTAGTGACTTTCCTGAAGTCTACAATCATCTCCACTGTCTTCAGAGCGTTCAGCTGCAGGTTGTTATTGCTGCACCAGGACGCCAGCTGGGCCACCTCTCTCCTGTAGGCGGACTCGTCGCCGTTGGAGATGAGCCCGATGAGGGTGGTGTCGTCCGCAAACTTGATCAACTTGACAGACTGGTGGCTGGAGGTGCAGGAGTTGGTGTAAAGGGAGAAGAGTAGGGGGGAAAGTACACAGCCCTGGGGTGATCCGGTGCTGATGCTAGTATAGTCTGAGACAGTCTTTCCCAGCCGCACATGCTGCCTCCGGTCCGTCAGGAAGTCGTTGATCCACCTGCAGAGGGAGTCAGGCACGTTGAGCAGGGACAGCTTGTCCCGGAGCAGAGCGGGGCGGATGGTGTTGAATGCGGAGCTGAAGTCCACAAACAGGATCCTGGTGTAGGTTCCCGGGGAGTCCAGGTGCTGCAGGATGGAGTGGAGGGCCAGGTTGACTGCATCGTCTACAGACCCGTTGGCTCGGTAGGCAAACTGCAGCGGGTCCAGGAGAGGGGTGGTGATGGACTTGAGGTGGGACAGGACCAGGCGCTCAAAGGACTTCATGACTACAGAGGTGAGCGCTACAGGTCTGTAGTCATTAAGTCCAGTGATCCGTGGCTTCTTGGGGACAGGGATGATGGTGGAGGATTTGAGGCAGGATGGCACGTGGCATAACTTAAGGGAGGTGTTAAAAATGTCTGTGAATACAGGAGCCAGCTGTTTCGCACAGAGTCTCAGGGTGGAGGGAGACACGCCGTCTGGGCCGGGGGCCTTGCGCGGGTTCAGTCTGGAGAACTGTTTGAGCACATCCTGCTCACTGATGATAAGGGGAGGGGGGGAGGTGGGGGGGGGGGTGCCTTAAATGAAGTAGGGAATGTGGAGGCTGTGGAGCTGGAGGGAGGGGGGGAGTTGGACACAGATGACGAGGTGTCAAAACGGGCATAGTGTTGGGACAGTCTCTGACAAAGGGCTTTGTCATCCTGACCTTTAGGAGCCTGAGGCCGATAGTTGGTGATCTGCCTCAGTCCTCTCCACACGGAAGCCGAATCATTAGCAGTGAACTGCTGCTGGAGTCTCTCTGAGTACACAGATTTAGCCCTCTTCAGCTCTCTGTTAAACCGGTATTTAACCTCCCTGTAGCAGTCCCTGTCTCCACTTTTCAGCGCTGCTTCCTTCTCCTTCCTGATCTGTCTGAGCTTAGCTGTGAACCAGGGTTTGTCATTAGAGTAACTCACCCTGGTGCGTGATGGAAGAATGTTCTCTTCACAAAAGTGGATATATGAGTTCACAGTGTCCGTGTACTCATCCAGATCATGCGTGGCTCCTTTAAACATGCCCCAGTCAGATATTTCCATGCACGTTTCCAGCTTCTCCTCAGCATCACTGGTCCGTATCTTCGTAGTGCTCACAACAGGTTTAGTGAGCTTCAATCTCTGTCTGTATGTGGGAATGAGGTGAACCATCACGTGATCAGATAATCCCAGCGCAGCTCGAGGGACAGCGCGATATGCGTCTTTCACTGTGGTGTAACAGTGATCCAGTGTGTTTAATCCTCTGGTGGGGCATTTAATAAACTGTTTGTAGCGGGGGAGATCGTGGCTCAGATTGCACTGATTAAAGTCGCCAGCCACAATAATCAGCGAGTCTGGAAAACTCCGCTCTGTGTGTTGAATGTGATCCGCGAGCACGCGCTGAGCTTCGCGCGTGTCCGCGTCGGGAGGGGCGTACACAGCGATCATTATGAAAGAAGCAAACTCCCGCGGGGAATAGAAGGGCTTGCAATTGATAACAAGAAATTCCAAGGCAGGAGAACAGTGTTTGGAAATTACCGTTACATCAGAGCACCAGCTACAGTTGATGTAGAAGCAGACTCCGCCTCCTGTGGTCTTGCCGGAAAGCTCTGTGTCACGATCAGCACGGAAGAGCTGGAAGCCGTCGAGGCGCAGCGCGCTGTCCGGTATATTTTCCCGGAGCCAGGTCTCAGTAAAGCAGAGGACAGCTGAGGAGGCGAGGTCCTTAAAACGCATCAGCAGTCTCAGTTCATCCACCTTGTTAGAGAGAGAGTTGGTATTGGACAGAAATATGCCAGGCAGCGCCGTTCGCGAGCCTCTCCTGCGAAGTCGTACGAGAGCGCCCGCTCGTCTACCTCTCTTCCGCCGTCTCACTTTCCGAGCCAAACAATAAACCAGATCGGCGGCAGGGGCTAGAAAAACTGGGAGGAGGTCCGTGGGGGTCAAAGTCCTGATATTTAAAAGTTCTTCACGGGTATAAGTGCAAGCAGACACACAATTGACAAACAAAAACAAACAAAGAGCGCAGCGAAGCACCATGTCGACCGCTGTGGGCGCCATCTTGGATCATCAAAGTCACAAATTTCAGGTTAATATCAATATCAGGTTTGATCATATTAAACATAATTTTCCAACTACAAAATTGTGGCTAGTGAAAAGGCTGAGTGGCTAGTAACTTTGGAAAATCACTAGCCACAGTGGCCAGTGAGCAAAAAAGTTAATGTCAAGCCCTGCTGACGTGAAAGCACTATTGGTCTGCAGTTACCATCCTCAGCAAGCAGCGGGTGCTACCGTGAGCTTCTCCCCATCCCAAAGCACTCACAAGCGGTCAGTCTCACAGTAGCCTCGTGCAGCAGTTAGCTGCAGTCAGAGAGGAGACCCATGCCACTCACGTCCAGACTGCAAATGCCCCCCCCCCCGCCAATTGATGTAAATGTTTCTTCACTGTCAGTGTCACACTAATAAATCACTGCATTTGACTAACAGCCTCAGTCACGTACTCACTTTGTCCACTGTCTCTGTGTGTGTGTGTGCCATAAGCTAAACATTTAGCAGCTAGCTCGCCATTCATTCATCTTCTTCCGCTTAATCCTTTTCGGATCGCGGGGGGGCTGGAGCCTATCCCAGCATCCTTGGGCGAGAGGCAGGGTACACCCTGGACAGATCACCAGTCCATCGCAGGGAGACAGACAACCATTCACTCTCACAGTCATACCTAAGGACAATTTAGAATCCCCAGTTTGATGCCAATTAACCTAACTTGCATGTTTTTGGCATGTGGGAGGAAACCGGAGGAGAAACCCCGGAGTAAACCCACGCAGACACGGGGAGAACATGCAAACTCCACACAGATCACTGTTGGTCGGGGGCTGGGATCGAACCCAGGATCCCCCGGCCAAGGGTGAGTTGCTGTGCTGCCGCAGTGCTAACCACTTTGCCACCGCACCGCCCTGCTAGCTCGCCATGTCGCACTCTAAACTGTACGCTCAAAAATACAGAAAGGAGTGGGAATCAAACCCTGAATTCAAAGGCTGGTTGAAGCCGTTTACTGGAGATGATAGTGATGGCCTATTTAAATGCCAAATTAAAACAAACAAAACAAGAAAGTTAATTTGTAGTTCTAAACATATTTAGGGTGTTTTTCCTCACTTTTTGTCTCTCCCACGACATTATTCTTCTGTCCTACAACACCCATTACAATTACATGCAGATGACAAATTATGCAAATTAGGCGATGGCGTCATTTAGTGACTTCCAGCGACTTTTTGGACAGCCAATAGCTACTTCCTTTACTGAGAAGCTGCCAACAGTGGCAGTTGCAGAAAGCAGACGGTAAAGTAACGTCAGCAGGCGATGTGACATTTCCGTCTGCGGACCTGAGGGAGGTTTAAACGTTGTGCCGCTCACCTCCGTCCATGTTGCTGCCGTGAGGATAGTTTCGGTCGTCTGAAGGGTGAGTTTAACACAGACCAGCGAACTTGTTCTGGTCAGTGAACTTTCGGTGGAGCTGCGACCGTGTTAGCTCCGAGCGTAGCTTCCCTTCCAGTGCTAGCTAGTGTTACTTCACCGCGCCCCCACAAAACTAGCAAGCATCATAGCAGTCTACCACTGCAGCGTTCATCATATGGATAATTGTCCACAGCGTTTAATATATTAGTCACGTATGTGACCCAGTGTTGGAGGTCAGCCTGCATAAATGTGCAGTAAAGTTAGCAAGTCAAGCTAAGTTTGACAATTGTGCTCCACACCCCTGCGACAGGAAATAAACACATGGATCACTGCTGGCCTCTGATAAAGTGTTTATTTTTTAACTTTATGGTAATTATTATTCCAGATAAAGTGAGTGTAGTCGCCATAAAGTGTTCGAGTAAGAGAGAGAAAATCTGTGAAAAACACTACCTGAGGACTGACTGATCATGTGTGTTCTTCCGAATAGTAAACAAGCTATAAAGTGTTAAAATAAAATGGACATCGTAAATTTATTTTGTTATTTTAAAATCAGCATCTTCAGGGGTGTGTAGCATAGCCAGAAATTGTGCTCAAGTAACAGTAGCCTTACTCATATACAAAAACTGTAGAACGCCCCAAATTTACTTGTGTAAGAGTAATAAAATATCTATTAAAGTTACTTGGTCAGTAATAAACGTCTTTATTCTCGCCAATAGTTCAGTTTTCCTTTAAATGTCACTTTTTTTTCATATGGTTAGCACTGCGGCAGCACAGTTTACCCTTGGCCGGGGGATTGTGGGGATCGTGGGATCGTGGGTTCGATCCCAGCCCCTGACCAACAGTGATCTGTGTGGAGTTTGCATGTTCTCCCCGTGTTGCGTGGGTTTACTCCGGGATTTCTCCGGTTTCCTCCCACATGCCAAAAGCATGCATGTTAGGTTAATTGGCTGTTCTAAATTGTCCTTAGATATCTGTTTCCTATAGGCCCTTAGAATAGAGGGTTAGTATTAATGAAAGCGCTTTGAGTGGTCTTTGTGACTAGAAAAGCGCTATATAAGTGTAGGTTAGTTAGTTAGTTAGATATTTTTAAAGTGGCACCTCCAGTCAAAATCAAGTTTTTTTTTTCTTATTAATGTGTCTGTAACATGTTTATGACTTACAAGACATATCAAGAGTTAAATCAGTGACCATGTTTACATGCACATGAATAAACTGGTTATAATTGGGTTTCTGGAATTATCTGATTATTCCAGTGGCCATGTAAACAGAATAGTCCGATAAAGGCCATGTGACAGAGGTCATTAACGGAAGTGGTTTATCCTCCAATAATCTGTTTATTCAGTGCATGAAAGCATGAGAAAACTGATTATTGCCATTATCAGTTTATTCCCAGTAATTGGTTTATTGTGACTATGTAACCAGGGTCACTCTTCTGTTATGTCTGTGTTTCTCTGCTGGTAAAGTTCAGTTAAGCTCACCCCCTTGTGAAAAGGCAAGTTTAGACAGCAAGTTTTGTGATGTCACTGTAAAGCCCAAATCATAGTGGCAAAAACGCGTTGGTACATGAGTGAGTGCAATGGACACATTCGTCCACAAATGCTACACAGAAGGCGAGTGCTGACCGAGCGCATGCACCCCCAAAAAAGTGAACACGCGTACAAGTACGCAAATGATTGCAGTGAACTGTGCATGCCCCCAGAAACTCCTGCCAGGGGGAAGTACTGAGCAATTCGCCAAAACTGGGAGAACATATGTTCGTCTTTTTGCCTGTCTGGTTTCTTCCTCTGCCACTAAACAGTAAAAGCTCTTGTTCCACTTGATTGCCATCGTATTCACGTACCTCTATCCCTTTCGCCATTTAAAATGTATGCCACCGTTGGTCACATTGGGTGCATGCGCGCGCAGCGACCGACAGCTGGTGGAAAAAAGTCCGTCGTCTGTGTGTCTGTTTTTACGCACTTTAATGTGTTTTAATGAAATTCTCTGTGTCGTTTTTGTCCTGGAATGTTTGTGGACTGTATAACGAAGAGCTCCCTGGTTCCATCAATATGGATTTCCTCCCCATTTTTGCACTGCTGCTTCTTTCCCACTGGCTCCGTGTCTCTGAGGTAAGCGCAATCGTGATCATGCCGGGGAGAATACAATATTCCAGGGACATGTTACTGCATTTAAACACGGATAATGCAGCATCTGTGATTGAGTCTATGCCGCAACTGCCGGACTTTATTTTAAGAGACGTTCATGGACACAGCGATGAAAAGAGAGACAAGAGGAGAAAAGGCGGAAGGCGTGGAGGCGTGAAATTACGCCTGAGGAGACGTCTCGTCAGTTTAATAGCATTCCTCTCCCTTCCATGATTTTGGGGAACGTACAATCTCTGAGGAATAAGGTAGATGAAATTCAAGGTAATGTTCGCTACCAGAAGGACTTCAAGAACTGCTGTGTCATGGCTTACACGGAGACGTGGCTTACTGCGCATGACCGGGACGCGGACCAGTGGATTGACGGCTTTGGAGCCCCACTTCGCTCAGATCAGCAGGAAGAGGTAACGGGGAAACGTCAGGGGAGCGGCGTATGTTTATATATTAATAAACAGTACTGCACATCTGTCACGGTCAGAGAGCGCATCTGTACACCCAATGTGGAGCTTCTGTCCGTATCGCTACGCCCCTTTTATCTGCCTCGCGAGTTCCCCCAACTTTTCATCAAGACTGTGTGCATTCACCTGAGAGCGGACGCTGACTCCGCCTCCAGCACCGTCTTTGATGTGGTCCAGCGGCTGCAGTCAATATCCCCAGAGGCGCCAAACTTTATTCTTGGGGATGTTAACCATGTTTCTTTAAAGAAGACACTTAAAAACTTTTATCAGTATGTCTCCTGCCCAACCAGGCGAAAAAAGACATTGGACCTGTGCTGTGGATCCATACAGAGGGCCTATAAATCACTCCCCCTTCCTCCTTTAGGATCCTCAGATCACAACTGTGTACATTTGCTGCCCACGTATAAAACTGCTCTCAGAAGAGGCAAGGCGAAGACCAGAGACATAGACGTGTGGACAGAGGATTCAGTGCACTGCCTCCAGGAATGCTTTAACTGTACGGACTGGGAGGTGTTCACACTGTCCTGCGGGGATGATTTGGACTCTTTGGTGGACGTCACATGCTCATACATGGCTTTCTGTAAAAATATGATCGTTCCACGTAAACGTGTCAAAATACACTACCGTTGAAAAGTTTGGGGTCACTTAGAAATTTCCTTATTTTTGAAAGAAAAACACTTTTTTTCAATGAAGATAACTTTAAACAAATCAGAAATACACTCTATACATTGCTAATGTGGTAAATGACTATTCTAGTTGCAAATGTCTGGTTTTTGGTGTAATATCTACATAGGTGTATAGAGGCCCATTTCCAGCAACTATCACTCCAGTGTTGTATTGCGTCAGAAGGCTAATGGATGATTAGAAAACCCTTGTGCAATCATGTTAGGTCTGCAATGCTGTAATTGCTGCAAATGGAAGATTCTTTGACGAAAGCAAAGTTTGAAGGAAAAAATTATTATTTCAAATACAAATCATTATTTCTAACCTTGTCAATGTCTTGACTATATTTTCTCTTCATTTTACAACTCATGGTGGTAAATAAGTGTGACTTTTCATGGAAAACACAAGACAATTGTCTGGGTGACCCCAAACTTTTGAACGGTAGTGTATATCCCAACAACAAGCCATGGGTTACAAAATCAGTTAAATCCTGCTTACAGAGGAAGGCACTTGCCTTTAAACAGGGGTCTGTTTCTGAGCTACAGGTTGCCACAAAAGAGCTGAAGTCCAAAATTTTTATTTTTTTATTTAAGTTTTTGTAAAGGGTATACATGTCATTACAGCATTGCATTGTTTACATTTTCATCACATATTCCCCCTTTTTTTGTTTTTTGACATTGGAAAAAAATTATTACAACACCACTTTTTTTTAAGTGAAAGAAAAAGAAAATTAAAAGAAGAACAAAAAAACAAAAAACAAGAGAGCAGAAAAATAAAAGAATCTGAGTAGCATTGGAGCAAAGAGAGGTGCCATTATTGAAATGGTATTTGTCAAAGATTAGATCTAATGGAAGACACATATGCGTTCCAGGGTTGCCAAAAGTTCAAGAACCCATCCATGTCCTGTCTGAGTGCAAATGTCAACTTTTCCATCGAATAAATGTCCTGAATCACGTTAATCCAATCTTCAGGTGTTGGACAGTCTTTCAACATCCATTTTTTTGTTAGAGCTTTTTTACTTGCCAATATTAAAACAGTGAATAAGTATTTTTCTCCTCGTCTTTCCAGTGATTCCGGTAGTAAACCCAAATACAAAGTTGCAAAAGAAAAGGGGACTGTTACTTTTTTTTTTTTTTTGTTACTTATTTGTACCCGTAGGTAGATTTGGTTTGCAGTCTGGTGACAAGCCACTGGCTGCTGGTCGCTGCGTGCGCGAGCGCCCTAAACCTACATGTTTTTGGTATGCGGGAGGAAACCGGAGAAATCCCGGAGTAAACCCAAGCAACACGGGGAGAACATGCAAACTCCACACAGCTCACTGTTGGTCGGGGGCTGGAATCGAACCCACGATCTCATGATCCCCGCGATCCCCCGGCCAAGGGTAAAACTGTGCTGCCACAGTGCTAAACCACTGCGCCACCGTGCACTTTGAATATTTTCCCCAATATTGTCTGTACATTGGTCCAATATTGGTGGATAACTGGGCATGACCAAAACACATGAAAATGGTTTGCAGTCTCTTCACCACACAAGCGCCAACAATTCAACCCCTTACAAGTAAATTTGTTTTGTGCAGGTGTTCTGACAAATCTTACCAAATTTTTCCATCCAGATTCTCTCCACTGCAGGAATGAAGTACTTTTCCATTGTAGTTTATTTAGCTTTTCCCATATTTCCAGTTGTAGAGTGAAATTCTTCTCTTTTTCCCATCTCTCTTTTATATATGATGTGTTGTCTCCTTTTAAGTCTTGAAGACCATGGTATATTTTAGAAATGTATCTGATCCCTGGGATCCCTTTATATGCCATTAAGAAAACCTTCAGAACACCTGACTGGGCCCTTTCCAAATCCTTCTTTTTAAGTATTTTGTTTATGTGGTGTCTAAGCTGAAAGAACCTGTAAAGGTCTTGATTTACTAGACCTTGTTTTTAAAGCTTCTTAAAGTTTGCCCTTTAAACAAAGCGTAATATTTTATCAGTCCGTTCTTTTTCCACTTTTTAAATCTAGTGTCTGTTTTATTAGGAGTAAAGTCCTGATCATAGGAAATCCATTGCAATAATCGATAGGGTTCTTTAGTTTGATTCTCTCTGACTATCTTAAACCAAATTTTTAGCGGGGTCTCTATCCACGGGTTAGTGTTATTCAAAAGTTTAGGTAAGGCATTGTTCCCTATAATCGCCTGTAGGGGAATGTCACTTATTTGGCATTCCATCTCCTTCCATTGTGCAGTGTAGACTGGGTTACATATCTCTACTAAAGTTTTAATTTGTGCGGCTTTAAAATAGTCCCTGATATTTGGCAGCGCGAGCCCACCTTTGTCTTTGTTTAGCTGTAGGGTTCTATATCTGATTCTAGGTCTCTTGCCCTGCCATATGAATCTTGAGATCCTTCTGTCCAGTTCTTGCCATGTTTTTTGAGAGGTTCTACCGGTATTGTTTGGAAAAGGTATAGAAGATGTGGAAGTATATTTATTTTGACTGCTTCAATTCTTTGTGTAGTACCCAAGAATGGTATCATATTCCATCTTGCTAGATCAGATTTTATTTTTGCCATCAGTGGATCATAGTTTAGTGTTATAATTTTGTTGAGTTGTTTCAGGATATTGACCCCCAAATATTTCATAAATTCCATCTCCCAGTTAGTTTTGAGTTTGCTTAGTAAATATTGATTTGGGTCATAGTTGAATATTAAAATTTGGGTTTTATGTATGTTTAATTCGTACCCCGATAACTCTCCATACTCTGAAAAAACTGAGATTAGTTCTGGAAAAGAGGTGTCCGGCTGCCCCAGGTATATTAAAATGTCATCAGCAAAGAGTGCTATTTTATGTTCCTTCTGACCAAGTGTAATACCTTGAATTTTTTGATTTTGTCTTATCCATTGGCTCAGAGGTTCTATGAAGATTGCAAAGAGCAGTGGAGACAAGGGGCAGCCCTGACGACATCCTCTTTCCAGTTCAAAAGATGATGATAATTTACTGTTAATCCTTATTTTAGCTGTTGTTTTTTTATATAATGCCTGGATAGTTCTAATGAAGTTATTATGGAAATTGAAACTGGATAAGATTCTATATAGGAAAGACCAGTCAACCGAATCAAATGCTTTTTCAGCATCTAATCCCAATATGGCTGCATTTAAATTATATTTTTTTATATGATGAATTATGTGTAAAGTGCGTCTAATGTTATCTTGTGTCTGTCTTTGTCTTATAAACCTGTTTGGTCTAAATGAATTAAGTCTGTCAGTGTATTTTCTAACCTTTTGGCAAGGATAGCGGTAAAAAGTTTATAGTCCTGATTTAACACACTGATTGGTCTGTAGTTGGAGCAGTCTAGTTTATCCTTTTCAGGTTTAGGTATGACTGCAAAGACCCCTTCTCTCCAGGAGGGGGGGATTTCCCCTGCGTGGAGGACATAGTTAACCCCTTGCACTCCGGTCAATTTCCCTAAAAACGCCAAAAAATAACGTGCCCAAAGTAAATCGAAAGCTGTTCTTCAACCATTTGCAGCATCTTCATGGGGTTGGTCTCAATTAAAAGAAAACACTTTGAATTTTTTGGCAAAACAGTCATAATCTCTCTAAGTGCTCCGGCCTCTGAGTTACAGTCATCTAAACATACTGAACTTGAAGAAAATAAATTTGGCCTGGGTGTTTTTTTGGATACAAATGCTTGCAAATAACGCACAGCTTCAGATCCGGGCTGGAAAATGCAACAGAAATGTAGAACCAAGTGTTATCCAGCTGAGGTCAAAATTTTGTAACAATACCACAAAAAATGAATATATTACACAGCTTTTTCCTCAGGTAGTTCCCAGGCGTTTTTGAACTGTGCCAAATGGCACAGTTTGGAAAAACGTCTGTAACTTTTGAATGATTCAATATAGAAGCTTCATCTTGGGCTCTAATGAAAGGTGACACTCGGGGCTGTGTGTGTGTGTGGGGGGGGTGGTTGTCCCCCCCCCCTCGCTACAGAGGACGGACATCGGCCATCGCTACATGACGGAATAGACTCATGTGGCGATGTGGCGACCGCGGCGCAGTCACCACGGCTTCCCCCCCCTCGCTACAGAAGAGTAGCGGGGGGGGGGGGTGTTCACTGTGCGGACACGGCGCACGAACCGTGTCGGTCAAAAGTCATTTTTGATTACAATTTTCAGGGATAAAGAATAATTTAGTTTATAACACTTACCTCTTCACAGCAGCAGTGTCCTGGTGAACTTCTCTTCCTCATTGTCAGATGAACGCGACGCTGGTCCGCTCGTGGTTCTGGTCTCGCGACCCGGTCAAAACATAATTCCATTATTGCGGTTTTGCGCTTCCATGATTGCGGTTTTGGCGAATGATTTACGACCTTCGTTGTCGGCCTCCGTCGGTCTATGATGACCATGGAAGAGAATCCTAAACGTCTATTCTGCTCGAATTAAAAAAAAAAAAAAAAAAAAAGCACCGCCTGTGGCTGAACAGGCCGATGCGCGAATGGCAGTCCCTGTCACACAGGTCGCACTTGTGGGTGGTCTCCGTGCTGCTGGGTCTGTGGCAGGTTCTTCCTGTGGGTCCTTTTTTTTCATCTGCTGCACCAGTCTGTCTTCACCCAGCCTTAAACAAAACAGCTTGCGAACTTCTGTGCTTCAATTGGCTCGCTGCATTCACAGCATTGGTAGGCGGGTCCTTCTTGCTAGGTTTTCAGTCATTGGTTCTTCAAGGTTTCAGAAACCCAATTCAAGGCTCTTATTAGTCAAATGAGAGGTCAATCATATCTGATCTGTTCGCGGCTGTGTCTGTAGTGGAAGAACGGAAATGCAGCTTTTTTTTTTTTTCCAGTGCGCGCTTGGACGCAGCGCCCTCGTGCGTCCTAGAGCGCACGAGGGCGCTCTTGTGTGCCCTCATGCGCTCTGGGACGCAGAGACGTGCCCGTCCGTGGTACACCGGAGTGCAAGAGGTTAAATGTTTTCAGGAGGAGAGGAGATGGTTGCTGTTTAAAGGTTTTGTACCACTCTGCTGTATAGCCATCTGCTCCTGGGGATTTGTTAGCTTTAAGTTTCATAATTGCTTTTTCTAATTCTTTAGGTTGTATTTCTGACAGTAGTGTTTTATTTTGTGATTCAGTAAGTTGGAGAAGATTTATTGTATTTAGGAAGGCTTCGGATGCGATTTTGTGTTTTTTGAGGGAGTATACACTCACCGGCCACTTTATTAGGTACACCTGTCCAACTGCTCGTTAACACTTAATTTCTAATCAGCCAATCACATGGCGGCAACTCAGTGCATTTAGGCATGTAGACATGGTCAAGACAATCTCCTGCAGTTCAAACCGAGCATCAGTATGGGGAAGAAAGGTGATTTGAGTGACTTTGAATGTGGCATGGTTGTTGGTGCCAGAAGGGCTGGTCTGAGTATTTCAGAAACTGCTGATCTACTGGGATTTTCACGCACAACCATCTCTAGGGTTTACAGAGAATGGTCCGAAAAAGAAAAAATATCCAGTGAGCGGCAGTTCTGTGGGCGGAAATGCCTTGTTGATGCCAGAGGTCAGAGGAGAATGGCCAGACTGGTTCGAGCTGATAGAAAGGCAACAGTGACTCAAATAACCACCCGTTACAACCAAGGTAGGCAGAAGAGCATCTCTGAACGCACAGTACGTCGAACTTTGAGGCAGATAGGCTACAGCAGCAGAAGACCACGCCGGGTGCCACTCCTTTCAGCTAAGAACAGGAAACTGAGGCTACAATTTGCACAAGCTCATCGAAATTGGACAATAGAAGATTGGAAAAACGTTGCCTGGTCTGATGAGTCTTGATTTCTGCTGCGACATTCGGATGGTAGGGTCAGAATTTGGCGTCAACAACATGAAAGCATGGATCCATCCTGCCTTGTATCAATGGTTCAGGCTGGTGGTGGTGGTGTAATGGTGTGGGGAATATTTTCTTGGCACTCTTTGGGCCCCTTGGTACCAATTGAGCATCGTTGCAACGCTACAGCCTACCTGAGTATTGTTGCTGACCATGTCCATCCCTTTATGACCACAATGTACCCAACTTCTGATGGCTACTTTCAGCAGGATAATGCGCCATGTCATAAAGCTGGAATCATCTCAGACTGGTTTCTTGAACATGACAATGAGTTCACTGTACTCAAATGGCCTCCACAGTCACCAGATCTCAATCCAATAGAGCATCTTTGGGATGTGGTGGAACGGGAGATTCGCATCATGGATGTGCAGCCGACAAATCTGCGCCAACTGTGTGATGCCATCATGTCAATATGGACCAAACTCTCTGAGGAATGCTTCCAGCACCTTGTTGAATCTATGCCACGAAGAATTGAGGCAGTTCTGAAGGCAAAAGGGGGTCCAACCCGTTACTAGCATGGTGTACCTAATAAAGTGGCCGGTGAGTGTAAGTTCTTGTAGTAATTCTCGAAGCTTTTAAGAATTTCCTGAATTCTAAATTTTATTTCCTTTGATACTGGGTCTCTGATTTTGTAGATTGCTCTCTCCGTTTGTTGTTTCCTCAATTTGTAGGCTAGTAATTTTGCCGATTTGCTACCTGTTTCATAGTATTTTTGTTTCAGAAATGGAAGTTTCTTCTGGATTTCTATTGTGTAGATCTCGTTTATTTGTTTTTTAATTTCCTTAATTTTGAGCGAGTCATTAGAATGAGTGTTGTCTTTGTGCTATTTTTCTAGTTTCTTAAGTTCTGACTCTAATGTGATTAGTTTTTCTTATCTCAGTTTCTTTTGGGTTGCCAGTTTTGCGATAATCTTTCCCCTTATTACAGCTTTGCATGCGTCCCACAGTATTAAAGGGGATACTTCTCCATTATCATTTTCTTCCAAATATCTGAGAATATCTGATTCCAGTTCATCTTTCAGTGGTCCTTTCAGCACATTTGAATTTAACCTCCAAGAAAATGTATTATTTGTGTATTTTGGGATATTTAAGTCCATATAGATGGGACTGTGGTCAGAGAGATCCATCAGTCCTATTTTACATGTTTTTACTCTTCCAATGTCTCTATTAAACATAAAAAAATAGTCAATCCTTGAGTATGATGAATGTGGTGCTGAATAAAATGTATAATCTTTTACACTGGGGTTCAGTTCTCTCCACACGTCACAGATTCCCATTTCTTTTAGTAGCATCCGAGTTTTTCTACTTTGCCTGTTTTGATGTGGAGAATTACCTGATGCATTCCAGTATGGATTCAGTCTTAGATTGAAGTCTCCCCCACATATCACTAAACCTTTGGCTTTAGTTATCATTAGGTCAAATACATTTTTATAAAATTTCCAGTTAGCCCCTGGAGGTGCATATACATTCAGCATCTTCTTCCTCTAGCCGACCAAGTACCATGCTAAATCTCCCTTCTTTATCTTTGTGTTCTGAATTTTTTTCAAACATAATTTTGGTTGAGATCAATGTCGCTACCACCCTCCTCCTCCCTGACTTATATGAAGATGAAGCGATCAGTTTAAACCCTTGCCTATTAAGTTTGGTGTGCTCCAAGTCTGTTAGGTGGGTTTCCTGTAAAAATATTATTCCTGCTTTGTCTTTTTTCATTTTGCCGAGAATCTTGGATCTTTTTACTGGATTCAGGATCCCTTTTACATTATATGAGATTATTTTGGTTACACCCTGTTTCTCCATTGTGTTGTCTTTAGTAGTTTAGTGGCCCTCTTTTATGCTACTCAGAAACTGAAAGAACATTAAGAACATAAAAAACATTAAGAACATAGTATATAAAACTTTAAAACAAAAAACTGTCAAAAGATCTTCCTGAGCTGAGGTCTTTTTAGTGACCTTAGAAGAGCCTTGCTGGTGCGTTGGCTCTGAGGGAAATTCCTCAAACTCTGTTACGTGTTGAGGGCCCTCTCTTACCCCTGTAAGTTGTCCCATGTTTTTAACGTGAATTTCAGATCCCAATCCGAACTTGTAATGATTTTTTTTTTTTAATGCCTATACCCTATGAAATTGTGTGCAACCTCCCACCACCGTCACAGCAAACAATCACGTTAATACAGTATTTGTTAGTGTGGAGAGTTCATGTTGTTGTTGTGGTTGTGTTGTCACATTTCTATTTTAACAAGTTTTTTTTTTTTTTTTTTTTAAAGACTTACTTGTTTCTAATATTATGACTGTTCCATGAAATGTTTTACCACTTGCTGATTCTACATCTCCTTTAATGTTTGTTACCTTGTAGGAGGAGGGTTGGATGCGCAGATTGATTAAAAATATCGTTATTCCCTCCTGAAAGCGTTCAGTTTTTCCTTATAGCCCTGGCGCTGGGTTTCCCGCTGCTGGCCCGTGGATTTTGAGGGTCTCTGTGTGCACCACATTTGAGCCTTGATTCTTTCGATCAGGTCTGCTGCGGGTTTATACACCGTTACCGGGAGCCCTCTTCTTGCCATATTCCTGGTTGCCTCTTCCGCCGAGTTGTAGAGACATGTCTCTTCCCTGTAAAAAACCTGCAGCTTCACCGGAAATGGAGTTTGAAAGCACAGTTTCTTCTCTCTTGGTACCTTTTTAGCGTTGTTGTATTCCCAATGCTTTTTAAGGACCTCCGGGGCATAGTCATGCTCCACAAAAACTTTTCTTTCTTGGTGCATAAATCCTTTTTTTCTGCCAAGCCAGTCTCAAAACCTCTTCTTTTGTTCTGAAGTTGGAAAACTTCACCACCACCGATCGTGGGGGCGCTTCCGCCGACAGCCTTGGGGCTAATGAACGGTGCGCCCTTTCTATCTTCAAGTCGGTGTATTGGGGAATTTCCAACTTCTCTCTCAGTATGGATTCCACGCATGCAGCCATTGTGGTGAAACCATCCTCGACTCCTTCTTTCAGACCATGAATTCTTATGTTGGCCCTTCTTAGTCTTCCTTCTTGGTCGGTTAGCTTAGCCTCCAGTCTTGTCTGTCATTTGAGTAATTCCAGCACAGTTTCTTCCAGCCCTTTTATTCTTTCCTCTGCTTCCATGATTCGGTCCTCAGCCTGGTCCACTCTGTTGTTTGTCCTTTTTATTTCGTCTTTAATTTCACGAAATTCGGCCCAAAACTCTCGGCGAAATTCTCTTAATTCTTGAATTATCGTTTTTAAGCTAACCATGTTGCTAGCCTCATTCAGCTCCTCTGCTTCCGAGTGGTTGTTGTCCTCCAGGTCAGATTCTCCGGCCGATGCGCGTCTTGGCCTGGGAAATGTCGATCTCTTCTGTTTTCCTTTAGGCATAATGACTTTGTCTTTTGATTTTCACTCTTCCAAAAATCCGTTAAATCTGATTTTCAAGGTATTTTCATGGATGGGGTCTTGGAGCTTCAGCGTTAAGCTGCTATCACCATGGTGTCCAGACCAGAAGTCCGAAGTCCGAAATTTTAAGAGCAAAACAGAATTATAAATCAGAATTGGAAAGTAAGATGGCAACAAAGAAACTTGGTTCAGCCTGGGCCAGTATGAAAACTGTTGCAGGCCTTCAGAGCACAGAGCGCAGTAATCATGTGTTTTTAGATGGTTTTAATTCAGACGCAGAGCTGGCTAATGCTCTTAATTGTTTTTATGGTCGTTTTGACTCCTTTGATTTTAGCACAGAAACCCAAGATTTGAAACAGAAACTCAAAGACAATCAGTACTTCAATATTGAGGTGCAGGATGTTAAAAGGGAGTTCTGCGCTGTAAAAGTGAACAAAAGTCAGGGCCCTGATAATATATGTGGGCGCTTGGTAAAGTCCTGTGCACATGAACTGAGTCCTGTATTTCATTACATTTTCAATAAGTCCCTACAGACACAACATGTGCCTAAGATCTGGAAAGATGCCGTGGTTGTTCCCGTTCCAAAATCCAGCTGTCCTAAAATGGTAAACGACTTTAGACCAGTTGCTTTGACTTCAATTTTAATGAAAATTTTTGAAAAACTGGTCAGATGTGAGGTCCTAAAGCAGTCTGAACATGCATTGGATCCTTTGCAGTTTGCATATAGGCCTCACAAAGGAGTGGAGGACGCCACTATCACTCTTTTTAACATGCTTTTTAAACATCCGGATTTTAATGGGACACACGCCAGGCTTTTATTTGTGGACTTTTCCTCCGCCTTTAATGCAATCCAACCTCATATTTTAGTTGAAAGGCTCCTGCAACAATTTGATTTGAGCAGTAATCTGGTGGGTTGGATTCTGGATTTCTCAACCAACAGGACGCAGAGAATAAGGGTCAATGGTACATTGTCTGACCTAAAGTGCTCTTCTACTGGCTCTCCTCAGGGGTGTGTGTTGTCACCACTACTCTTCATCCTGTACACAAACATATGTCGAAGCAGACATGACAACAGACACATTATAAAGTATGCTGATGATTCAGTTATTGTCAGTCTCCTCTAGGATGGTGAGAGTGGCCACAGCCCAGTAGTTGATGATTTTGTTCACTGGCGTGTAAAGATATGATTATTGACTTTAGGAGGAAAACTCCCAGGCACAAAGTCACCGTACTAAAAGGTCAGACCACTGAATGTGTACAATCCTACAAATATCTTGGGACGGTTATTGATAGTAATTTAAACTTTGAAGAGAACTGTGAAAGGGTGTGCAAAAAGGGTCAGCAACATTTGCATTGTTTGAGGAAACTTGCACGCTTCCAAATTGACCGAACCATAATGACAATGTTTTTATCGGGCTTTTATTGAATCTGTTTTACCTTTTCTTTAGTGTCATGGTTTGGTCAGATAAAACTGAAACAGAGGAAATCCTTGGATCAGGTAGTTAGATAGTCCAGTCATTTGCTTGGTGAGTCACAGCTGAGCCTGACATCCTTGTACACCAGACAGGTACAGAGGATTGCTACCTCCGTTTTAAATGATGACTCCCACTCTTTGCACTGCAACTTTCAGTTTCTTCCCTCAAGACGGAGGTTTGCTGTCCCAAAAAGTAAAACCCAGCGCTACAAAAACAGCTTTGTTCCTGCTGCTGTCAAAGAGTTGAACAAGTTGTAACAATGTATTGCACATAATTTAGGTACCTATTTATTAACTCCATTTTATATTTACTTATTTTTGTAGGATTTTATTTGGGTTCTAAATCTGTTATTGGGTTTTAGACCTTTGAGTTTTTAACCTCTTTGATTAGTCTTTAACTTTTTAATATGACCCTTCTCTCTTATCTCTGGTTTTTCTCTCATCTCTTTGTCTTTATATCCTGATTGATGGAGCCTTGAGTATTTTTATCATGTTTATAGTCAGCTTCATGTGTGCCTGTGTTTGTGTTTATGTTGAATGTAGTTGTGGCTTTTAAATATGGGTGTCACCAGACTGCAAAACAAATCTACCTACGGGTACAAATAAAGTAACCTGAACCTGAACCTGAACCGTGCTGTTCTTTTGTGTTTGGATTGCAGCTGTTCATATCAGTTTGGTGGATCTTGGCTGCTGCTGACAGTACGGGCATGTGAACTGCAGATTATTTTCACTGTATGTGCGTGAAACGTGGCTGCTGAGCAGCAGCTGCAGTGGCTCAAAAACCACTCTGAATCTTGCTGTGTACTCAAACGCAGTCTACAGAATGCAGACATTTTCCACTTGGAGGGACTCTGATCAGGCCTTAACAGGTGATCCAATCAGGAGTAAGCACTAGCTATGACCTTGGAGGAAGAGAGTGGAACTAAAGAGTCAATTTAGCCCCCAGGGCCAGTTAGCATTTTTGAACAGCTGCTTTGATTTATTTGTGTAATGGAGCCGCCATTAGCCTTTAATGTGCCTGGGATGTGGCTGGGCCTGCTTAGAATGTTCATAGATCCTGGCATTTGAATTGGGAGGAAAAGGAAGTAGATTTTCGCCTAAAGTTTGTTTTTTTTGGAAAAAGGGCATAAGTTACCATTTTAGACAATGTAGACTTGTTTTAAGGGATTTATAGCCACTACAGTGCATCTTTAAGACAATTTTCTCTTAAATTTGTATTTTGTTTCATAAGTTTGATTTTTTTCGTACACATTTGCAACTTTTGCTTATAAATTTGTATTTTTTTTTCTCAAATGTGTTTTTTTTCTTGTACATTTGCACCTTTTCAATCACAAACTCATTACTCATTTGTAGTTAATTTCTGTGAAGCTGGAAGGAGCTAATGCATTGACGCAGTGTCTGCCCATTCGTCCGTCCATCCACATTTAACAGGAATCGTTGCTCCTTCTACGCATTTGCCCTGATGCTCATCAAACTCACTCACAATGATCCTCAGGTGGGTCTGCATCCCAGTTGTGCTCAAGGACGGGGTCAAAGGTCAGGAGAGGTTAGGCTTATGATTTTGCAAAAATTGTTACTCCTCCTAGGCAGTTGCCCTAAGACATGTTAGAGTAAAATATAAACAATACATGACATGTATCTTTTAATATAATACAAATCATATACAGCCGTGGACAAAATTGTTGGTACCCCTCTGTTAATGAAAGAAAAACCCACAATGGTCACAGAAATAACTTGAATCTGACAAAAGTGGTAATGAATAAAAAGTATGAAAATTAACCAATGAAAATCAGACGATGCTTTTGAATTGTGGTTCAACAGAATTATTTTAAAAAACAAACTCATGAAACAGGCCTGGACAAAAATGATGGTACCCTTAACTTAATATTTTGTTGCACAACCTTTTGAGGCAATCACTGCAATCAAACGATTTCTGTAACTGTCAGTGAGACTTCTGCACCTCTCAGCAGGTATTTTGGCCCACTCCTCGTGAGCAAACTGCTCCAGTTGTCTCAGGTGTGAAGGGTGCCTTCTCCAGACGGCATGTTTCAGCTCCTTCCACAGATGTTCAATAGGATTTAGATCAGGGCTCATAGAAGGCCACTTTAGAATAGTCCAATGTTTTGCTCTTAGCCATTCTTGGGTGTTTTTAGCTGTGTGTTTTGGGTCATTATCCTGTTGCAAGACCCATGACCTGCGACTGAGACCAACCTGTCTGACACTGGGCAGCACATTTCTCTCTAGAATACCTTGATAGTCTTGAGATTTCATTGTACCCTGCACAGATTCAAGACACCCTGTGCCAGATGCAGCAAAGCAGCCCCAGAACATAACAGAACCTCCTCCATGTTTCACAGTAGGGACAGTGTTCTTTTCTTGGTATGCTTCATTTTTGCGTCTGTGAACATAGCGCTGTTGTGCCTTGCCAAAAAGTTCCAGTTTTGTCTCGTCTGTCCATAGGACATTCTTCCAAAAGCTTTGTGGCTTGTCAACATGCAGTTTGGCAAATTCCAGTCTGGCTTTTTTATGATTTGTTTTCAACAGTGGTGTCCTCCTTGGTTGTCTCCCATAAAGTCCACTTTGGCTCAAACAACGACGGATGGTGCGTTCTGACACCAATGTACCTTGACCTTGGAGTTCACCATGAATGTGTTTAGAGGTGGTTCTGGGCTCTTTTGTTACCATTCGTATTATCCGTCGCTTCCATTTTTCATCAAGTTTCCTCCTGTGGCCACGTCCAGGGAAGTTGGCTACAGTCCTGTGGATCTTAAATTTCTGAATAATATGTGCAACTGTTAGTCACAGGAACATCAAGCTGCTTGGAGATGGTCTTATATGGTCTTATTCATGACAGTGGCTCAGGAGGTAGAGCAGGTTGTCCAATAACCATGTGGTTGGCGGTTCGAATCCCACTCTGCCCGGGTATCCTGCCGTTGTGGTGGTTAGCACTGTTGCCTTACAGCTAGAAGGTTCCTGGTTTGAATCCCCAGGTTGGCAGGGGTTGGAACCTTTCTGTGTGGAGTTGGCATGTTCTCCCTGTGCTGCGTGGGTTTACTCCGGGGGCTCCGGTTTCCTCCCACAATTCAAAGACATGCATGTTAGGTTAATTGGCTATTCTAAATTGTCCCTAGATATCTGTTTCCTGTAGGCCCTTAGAATAGAGGGTTAGTATTAGTGAAAGCGCTTTGAGTGGTCTTTGTGACTAGAAAAGCGCTATATAAGTGCAGGTTAAGATAAGATAAGCCTTTATTAGTCCCACAACGGGGAAATTCCAGGATTGCAACAGCACAGGGATAGCAACACTCAGAGCAACAATCAGAAGGCAAGAAAAAAAAAACAAAAAAAAAACAAGCAAGCAAGAGCAGCTAATATACATATGTACGTATTACTATAAAATATATATATATACACACACACACAGACACACAGTGCAGAGCATTGTAGCTGGATGGAATAAATATATGAATATATGAACACACAGTGCAGAGCATTGTAGCTAGATGGAATAAATATGTAAATATATAAACACCCACAGTACGGAGCATTGCAGCTAGGTGGAATAAATATGCAAGTATATAAACACACACACAGTGCGGAGCAATGTAGCTAGATGGAATAATATGTAGATATATAAATATATAAACACACCCAGTGCTGAGCATTGTAGCTAGATGGAATAAATATGTAAATATATAAACACACACAGTGCAGAGCATTGTTGCTAGATGGAATGAAACAGCATAACCGTCTACTTAGTTATCCTACATGGTATGATTATGTGCCCATACATATTCTCACCCTCCATAGCGACCGGTAAGTTCCTAGTTGTATGCCGGAGGGGACCATTGTGTAAGTCTATTGCATCTTTTGCATTCAAAAAACTATTAGTTTGTTACGTCTTTTTGCTATCTCTGCGAGCAGCCCTGCTTAGGTTGTACAGTCTGACAGCCGTTGGTAGGAAGGACCTACGAAACCTCTCGGTTGTGCACCTGGGATGATGTAGTCTGCTGCTAAATGAGCTCCTCAGTGCATTCAGTATGTCCTGCATAGGGTGGAACTCGGACTCCAGCAGAGATGACAGTTTAGCCACCGTCCTTCTCTCTCCTATCTCCTCCATCGGATCAAGGCGCTGCCCCAGGACAGAGCTAGCTTTCTTAATCAGTTTGTTCAGTCTCTTCCTATCGGCTGCAGTAATGCCACTGCCCCAGCAGACCACTCCAAAAGTGATGGCTGATGCCACCACCGTGTCATAGAATGACTTCAGCAGCGCCCCTTGTACACCAAAAGACCTGAGTCTCCTCAGCAGGAACAGCCTGCGCTGTCCCTTCTTGTAGAGTGCATCAGTATTGTGTGACCAGTCTAGTTTATTGTTCAGATGAATACCCAGGTACTTATAGGATGTCACTTATAGGTTAGTTAGTTAGTTAGTTGTGTCCCTGGGCAAGACATTTCACCCCAGTTGCTCCTGGTGGGTCTGGAAGCGCCATGTTGGGTAGCATGCCGCCATCAGTGTGTGAATGTGTGTGTGAATGGGTGGATAGCAGGATCTGTAAAGCGCTTTGGTCATCAAGAGATGAGAATAGAAGCGCTATATAAGTGAATGCCATTTACCATTTTATAGCCTTTACCTTTAACATGCTTGTCTATAATTTTATTTCTAATCTCCTGAGACAACTCTTTCCTTTGCTTCCTCTGGTCCATGTTTAGTGTGGTACACACCATGTTACCAAACAGCACAGTGACTACTTGTCACCCTTTAAACAGGCCGACTGACTGATTACAAGTTTGTAGACACCTGTGATGTTAATTAGAGGACACATCTTGGTTGAACATGTCCCTATGGTCACATTATTTTCAATCTTTTCTAGGGGTACCATCATTTTTGTCCAGGCCTGTTTTAATGAGTTTTTGTTTTTGTTTTTTTTCCACAATATTTTTTATTGAACCTTTTTTTTTTTTTTTACAAACATATCACAATCAGAATCAGAATGAGATTTATTGCCATTGTTCATGTAGTACACAAACTAGGAATTTGTCTCGGTGCAATGCTGCAACATTAAACATGGAGTAGCACTAAAGATAAAAATAAAAAACTACGCATGCAATAAAAGGTAGAATATGAATAAGTAATGCTAATCTATGCAATTTTTAAATATATTAACAAGCAGCAGATATTGTGGAGTTCCACATAGTGCAGTCGGTAGTGCAAAAAGAAAACAGTGATAATTGTCATGAGTCCGGTTGAACTGCTGTACGTAGTGCACGAGAGTCTAATAAGTCACTTAGTGTTCAGCAGTCTGATGGCAGAGGGGAAGAAGCTGTTCATGTAGTGGGAGGTTTTAGTCTGAATGGACACACACAGTCAGACACTAACACAAAAGTAATTTAAAAATTAAAAAGAATAATAACAAAATAACAAAAAAAATGTAATAAAAACAACAGCAGCCATTAACAAAAGCAAGTCAACAACAATGCTCCTCTGTTTAGTCTAGGTAATCTATTACATAAGAATACATAATATACATTCACCAGCTTGGAATTTGCAAGGTCCACACATATCACTCACCTTCTTCTTCAGAAGTTATGTTTAATTTCTTTACATAATCAATGAAAAGTCTCCGTATATTCTCAAACACATTTTCCTTTGATTTCAGTATATATGTTATTCTTTCTAGTGGAAGGTTTGTTAACGTCTGTCTTAACCACTGAGTTACATCTGGTCTATGAGTCTTTTTCCACAGTAGTGCAATACATTTTTTGGCATTAAGCAAACTGAGGTCTATGAATGCTCTTTCACTCTTATTAAAGTTATGCTTTTCTGGATACAGACCCAACAAAAACAGTTTAGTGTTCAATGTGATTTGTTTTGAAATTATTTTTTCAATTGTTACCCTCACCTCTTCCCAAAACATTCTGATTTTTCATGAGTTTGTTTTTTAAAATAATTCTGTTGAACCACAATTCAAAAGCACTGTCTGATTTTCATTGGATAATTTTCATAGAATTTTTATTTATTACCACTTTTGTCAGATTCAAGTTATTTCTGTGACCATTGTGGGTTTTTCTTTCATTAACAGAGGGGTACCAACAATTTTGTCCATATGTTTATAGAAGCAGTGATAAATCAGATACTTTCTGAGCTGGAATACAAAAACAATGATTTCAAATCTGATGAGAAGAAAAACTGAAGAGAAAAACACTCATTTTTATTTCAGTGAAATCAAGGAGTACAATCAAATATACTTGAGTAAAAGTACCTGCTTTTCTTTAAATATGTACTCAAGTAACGGTAAAAAAGTATCCCACAGTAAGACTACTCAGGGAAGTTAAATTTTGTGAAAATGTTACTTGAGTAAAGGTCATTACATACTCTGCAAGAACAGAGAAATTTGTTCTTTTTCTTGTGCAAGAGGTGGCAAGAACAAGAACAAAGTTCTTTCTGGCCAGGACATTTCATGCTTCACAAGAAGCTCAAGTGCAGAACTCCTGGGAAATTCAAGTGTCAGACATCAGTTCTCGGATACCACGCAAGAAAAAGTTCTGTCACGATGATGTGTCAAGAACAAGCTGCAACAACTCCCAAACCAGGGCTGCAAGAACAAAATGATATCATTTTGTTCTTGCAGCCCTGGGAGAAAGAACAAATTTCTCTGTTCTTGCGGAGCATGTAAAGGCCTTAAATGTTACTACTTACTACCCACCTTTGGGGATCATTTAGTGATTCTTCATAACAACAATAGCTAATTACTTTGTTTCTTACTGATGCTGGATTTTTAAGGGGGTATTGTTGTTTATTATGAAGTAAAAAAGTAAGCTATCAACATTTACTAGAAAAATATTTTTTATATTTAAATGTAGTATGCTTGTGTTAGTGTACAGTGGCAAGAAAAAGTACATGAACCCTTGAGAATTACCTGGTTTTCTGCACTTATTTATCGTAAAATGTGATCAGATCTACTTCTAAGTCCCAAGAATAAACAAACACTGTGATTAACACCACACAGACAATTCTAATATTTTATGTCTTTATTGAACATATCCATTAAACATTCAGTGTCCTTGGAAAAAGTAAGTTGTGGAGAGTGTAAATAACGAGACTGATTTATGCTGCAGACGATTTTATTCACTCTCACAAATCATAAACAGAAAAGCATGTCTCAATACACCATGGGTTCTCCTTTTATACCAACTGCTCATCTCACATCTACATGACATCTTGCATCACAATACATTCATCCCTTCTCCCCCCAACTCCTCCTTCCTGCTACCTCGCCATAATCTCCATAGCTATTGTCCTTCTCTGTTTACCCTCTGCATCCAGTCTGAGATGATTAACCCAGTCTCTACACCCAGTCTCTACAGCCCCCCCCCCTCCCGAATCTCAGACCGAGTTTCAGTCCTCATGTCCTTTAGGCTTCAGTCTCCTCCCATATCTGCTGTAACGGGGGTTTACCGCCTCCGCGGTGCTGCTGTGCCGGCGGGGGGCTCCTGGGGGTGTGTCTGTCTGCGGGTGGGCCATGGCGAGGGGGGTGAAACCTTCGACTTGCCCGTGTGGCTGCTCTGATGAATTGTTTACCTGGGGAGTTCTCAGTGGGGGTCTTCCACGCCGAGGGGCCCGAGCCAACCGCACTTGCTCGTCCGCCACCACAAAGGCGGGCTTAAGTCGGTCTATGCATATTTTCTCCCGACGACCCCCCAAGTCTAACAAAAAATGTTTGTCCCCTGTTTCCAGCACTCTGAACGGGCCATCGTAGGGTGGGCGCAATGGGGGGCGGTGGGCATCGTGCCTGACAAACACGAACGCAGCATTCTTCAAAGTTTTTGGCACAAAAGCCCGTGGAAAACAGTGGTGGGCCGGGCCCGGCAGCGTGCCTGTGTCTGCACTATGCTGCAAACGCTGAGACGGGCAGTTGTCCAGCGCGGGATTATCTGGCAAAAATTCCCCGGGCAGCCGCAGTGGCTGAGAAAAAACAAGCTTCGCCAGGGAAGCCTCCAAATCCTCTTTTGGTGTGGAACGCAACCCCAATAAAACCCACGGCAACCGATCTACCCAATTTGCATCCGTCAGTGAAGCCCTGAGCGCTGCTTTCAGTGACCTATGAAAACGCTCACATAACCCATTGGCCTGTGGGTAGTACGCGGTTGTGCGATGAATTGCAACACCCAGGCTACGGGCCATTGCGGACCAGAGGTCAGAAACAAACTGAGGGCCCCATCAGACGTGATGTCCGACGGAATTCCAAAACGTGCCACCCATGTCGTCAAAAAAGCGCGCGCCGCGGACGTGGTTGCCACCAGCGGGACTGCTTCTGGCTAGCGTGTGGTGCGGTCCACCACTGTCAGAAGGTGCATGCACCCCTGCGATGGTGGGAGGGGGCCCACGAGGTCCACGTGAACATGGTCGAACCTCTTGGCCGGTATACGAAACAGCTTCAAAGGAGCCTTCATGTGTCTGTGTACTTTGGCTCGTTGGCATGCTACGCAGGCTGCAGCCCACTCTTTCACTTGTTTGCGCAGGCCTGGCCACACAAACTTTGCTCCCACCATTTTGACTGACGCGCGCGCCCCTGGGAGCGCCAGAGCATGAACTGACTCAAACACGCGGCGGCGCCAAGCGACTGGGACCACCGGGCGCGGGTGTCCTGTGGAGACGTCGCAGATTGGGGGGGGGGCTTGCCGTCTTGCAGTACTCTGCTTTCCAGCCTTAACCCCGTTGGTCCAGACTGGAGCGCGCGCACGTCCGTATCACCAATCTGCTCTGCGGCCATGGCTGTATAATCTATCCCCACGTAGACCGGGGCCACTACTGCGCGCGAGAGGCAGTCCGCTACCACATTCAGTTTACCCGACACATGCTGAATATCGGTCGTAAACTCGGAGATCACGGCCAGCTGTCTCTGCTGCTGGCCCGACCATGGTTCCGAAACCTTGGCCATCGCGAACGTTAGCGGCTTGTGGTCCACGAACGCGGTGAAGCTGCGCCCTTCCAGCCAAAACTGGAAGTGGCGTATGGCCAGGTGGAGAGCCAGCAACTCTCTGTCGAATGCGCTGTATTTACGCTCATTGTCGCGCAAAGCCCTGCTGGAAAAAGCGAGCGGCTGCCAGGAACCGGCGACACGTTGCTCCACGATGGTCCCTATGGCCACGTCCGAGGCGTCGGTAGTGAGCGCTATCCGGGTCCAGGTGCGCCAACAGTGCGGCGTTTGTCAGGGTTGTTTTAACCTCAGAGAACGCCTGCTCTCGCGCCGGAGTCCATTCGACTCTGTCCGCGGGTTTCCATTTCTTGAGCGCGGCGTACAATGACTGCATGAGTTGAGCTGCGCGGGGGAGGAACCGGTTATAAAAGTTAACCATCCCCAAAAATTCTTGCAGCGCCCTGACCGTCTGAGGCCGGGGAAAATTCGCCACGGCGCGCACTTTGTCGGTCAAGCGTATCGCTCCCTCCGGTGAGACGCGGTGCCCCAAAAAATCAGTCCCTGTCACGCCGAACTGGCATTTCGCCGGGTTGAACTTACCGCCTGGAGCTGTGACGTTGGCTTGCGTTATTGGCCCGGCCCCTCAAGCTGTACAGGGGAGAGAATCAAACTAATTAACCAGGCGCCTGTTAGCAACATCGACTAGTAACCCATGTGCACACAGAAAATCAGTTCCCAGGATTGGGAAACTCAGTGCCGCTATGACAAAAGTCCACTCATACATACAGCCGTGTAGGGATAAAGTCAGTGTTCTCTCACCAAAAGTCTTAATGCCCAAGCCGTTTACTGCTACCAGCCTGGGGCCGCTAGGTCCTGCTAGCCGGTCGGCGTAGGACGGCAGGATGATGCTCTTCTGGGCTCCAGTGTCTACGAGGAACCGTCTCCCCGAGCGCGAGTCCGTCACGTAGAGCAGCTTGTTCTCTTCACTGGCGGTCACAGCTGCTACCGACTGCCGGCCTTGGCATTTCCCGAGCGCTTGAATTGGCACGGTGGCGCACATCTGCATGCGTTCTCTCCAAAGCGGCGGTGGTAGAAGCAGAGCGTGTCTCTCTGGCGCTTCCTGGCCTCCGCTGCCGCTACCGTCGGTGGCTCCTCGCCTCCGCTGGTCGTCTCGCTGGGTTCCGACGCCGCCGCGTTCACTGTGAGGGCTCTGGTGGTGAGGATGATCCGATCTGCCTCCTGGGCTAGCGCATGGTAGTCACGCGTGGCCAGCAACGGCGAATTGGCAAGAACCGCTCTCGCCTCTGTTGGGAGGTTCCGGAGGAAAAGGTGGGCAAACAGAAAATGCCCGTCGTCCATGCCCATTAACGCCAACATCTTCTCCATCAGTTCGACCGCCAAGCCATCTCCTAACTCGGAGCGCCTCAGGAGCCTCTCTGCTCTCTCACAGTCCGAGAGCGTGTAGCGCCGGGTCAGCGCGGCCTTGAGAGTCCTGTATTTGTCGTGGGCTGGAGGCTGTTGGAGCAGGCTCGCTACTTGCTGAGACGTGCGAGCGTCCAGCGCTACGACCACATAGTAATATTTGGTGTCGTCTGCCGTTATTCCCCGGAGGGCGAACTGAGCCTCGGTGTGGTGGAACCAAGACCGCAGGTCGTGCAGCCAAAAGTCCGGTAGTTTGACCGAAACAGCACACGCGTTGCTGGGGGTTCCCGTCCGGGCCGTCTCTGGGATGCTTGCCGCGTCGCTGGGGCTTCCCGTCCGGGCCGACTCCGGGGTTCTTGCCTTGTGTTCCATAATTCGTCAAGGGGTCACCAGTGTGGAGAGTGTAAATAACGGGACTGATTTATGCAGCAGATGATTTTATTCACTCTCACAACAGTCATACACAGAAAAACATGTCTCAATATACCATGGGTTCTCCTTTTATACCAACTGCCCATCTCACATCTACATGACATCTCACATCACAATACATTCATCCCTTCTCCCCCCAACTCCTTCTTCCTGCTACCTCACCATAATCTCCATAGCTATTGTCCTTCTCAGTTTACCCTCTTGCATCCAGTCTGAGATGATTAACCCAGTCTCTACACCCAGTCTCTACAAAGTGAGCCTTTATGGTAATGACTTCAACAAAAGTCAGGGGTTGGCAAACCTGGAGTCCAAGCAATGAAACAAGATTGATTATACATACTGGAAGTGCGTCCTTTGACCAGATGAGATGAAACTAGAGCTCTTTGGCTATAGAGAGACGGATTATGTTTGGAGAAAAAAGGGAGAGGCATACCACCCAAAAAACACATCCCCACAGTGAAACACAGTGGTGGGAGTATTATGCTGTGGGGATGCTTCTGTGCTTCTGTACCTGGGAATCTCATCAAGTTGGAAGGAATCATGAAGAAAGAAGGATATGTGAAAATTTTGAAAGAAAACCTCAAGAAGTCAGCAGCAAAACTGGGTCTGGGCCGTTGCTTTGTCTTCCAACACGACAGCGACCCATTTTCTAAACTACAAGAAGGGATATTTGTATATATTGTATATCCACCAGGGCTGTGCGTTAACTTTGTTTGCTCATAGCAGTGGTGCTGCAGAGGTTCATAGTCATGTACTGTAACACAAAACAAAAACTTGTAGCATTTCTCTAAAACTGACTGCAAGGATAAGGACCTGTACTTATATAGCACTTTTCTAGTCTCAAAGACCACTCAAAGTGCTTCACTAGTACCAACTCTCTATTCTAAGAGCCTATCGGAGACGGATACCTAGGGATCATTTAGAATCATCAGTTAACCTAGCATGCATGTCTTTGGATTGTGGGGGGGAACCAGAACATCTGAAGTAAACCCACACAGCACAGCGAGAACATGCAAACTCCACACAGAAAGGTCCCCGCCCCTGCCAGCCTGGGGATTCAAACCTGGAACCTGCTAGCTGTGAAGGGCTGTTCAGAGTCCCTCTGAGGGGATAATGTTTGCGTTCTGTAGACTGCGTTTGCATACATGGCAATATTGGGTTAATTGGAGACTCTAAAGTGGCCCTAGGTGTGAATGTGTGTGTGAATGGTAAAGGGATAGCGCCGTACCATGGCTGCTTCATCCATCCAGGTGGATGCCCTCAATTTCCCCCCAGGGGATCAATAAAGTATACAAAATCAAAAAAATAAAATATTCAGAGTTGTTTTTGAGCCACTGCAGCTACCATTCAGCAGCCATGTTTCACGCATGCACAGTGAAAATAAATTTAAACGTTTTGACAGCTGCAATCAAAACACAAAAGAAGAGCTCGGTGGCAGAGGTTTTTTTTTTTTTTTTTACTTTTAGTAATCTGTGGATTAAATGTCTTAGATATACAGTATATTTACCATAAAGTGACTGAAACAATTTCCCCCAGCCCCAAACCACACCTGTAGCAGCTGCTGTCACAAGCTATGGACAAACACAAAGCAACGAAACAGAGTATAATTTACTGTTTTGGTGTTCTGGGTGGAAAAATTGACAGACGACCCTCTTCACAGAAGAATGCATGATGTTTATTTCAAGGTTAACGTGAAAAACATGTTTTAATAGTGAAACACATGCACATTTCTTTACCCTCACCAACACATCCCTGTCCGGGATGGCAGGAGTTTCCTGGCTCATGTGTAGTTCACTGCGACTATTACGTTCTTGTACGCGCGGTCATTTTTTGGGGCCTGCATGCACTTGGTCAGCGCTCACCCTCTGCGTAGGGTTTGCACATGAATGCGTCCACTGTGCTCGCTCACATACCAGCACGTTTTTGCCACTATAAATTGGGCTTTAGGCAACAGTGCTAAAGCTGGGTTCACACTAACGTTTGGACCGACTTTTACTGACGTTTTGAAAAATCAGAGAAATCAGTCCAAACGTTAGTGAAATTACGTTTGTGAGTAGTTTTTTTTTTAATCCAGCACACACCAACATTTACAAACTTTTGCTACTATTTCCCAGCGTTGCATTCAGCGTTGTCAAACTTTTGCCAACTTAGGCTAGTGTATGTGTATCAGTTGCTAACTTAGGTTAACTTAAGCTAAGAATACGCAGTGCAGTTCAGCTGACATCAACGTCAGGCAATACTCGTATAAAGATCAGCATTTGTGGAGGCTTCCTGCCATCCTGGACCTACTTTTTTGGGTGGGTTCACACTACAACGTTTAGACTAACATTTACTGACATTTTGGCAAACGTCTGGCTCTCGTGGCAAAAGTTGATAAAAGTTAGATAGTTGGTGTTTGTTGGCAAATGCTGGCTAAAGTTGTATTCGTTGAGAATTTTCAGCATGCTGAAAATTTGGCGATGATTGGAAATAAACGGTGAAAGTTATGCTCTGTCAAAGTTCCTGAGCGCTGGGCTAAATTATGCAGAGTTTGCCAAAGTCAGCCTAAGGTAAGCTCCTTTGGCAAACATTGAAATGCTGGTGGAAGCAGATGATGTTCATGAAGGAAAGAGAAATAGAGAGAAAGGGGATTAAAAAAGAAAATATATATGTAAGAGGACAATGTACAGTATTTGTTTGGTGATAACAAGGTGTGTATGACTTTTTTTTTTTTTTTAATGTACGGGATAATACGTATGTAACGGGCATTTGATGGTGTGATGGATGTGGTCTGGTGGGTGGTTTCATGTCTTTGCAGTGTTATTTTTCTACCACCAGGTTGTGCTGTTGCACAAATGTCTTTTGCCAGTAGGGATTACTGGTTGCCAACACAGAGAGACAGACAACCGTGATCTGTCCAGGGTGTACCCTGCCTCTCGCCCAAAGATGCTGGGATAGGCTCCAGCCCCCCCCCCCCCGGGACCCAAAAAGGATTAAGTGGAAGAAGATGGATGGATGGATTACTGGTTGCCTTGGAAACAGAGACTGATCATTTAAAAAAAAATTTTTTAATTTTTTTTTGCTGTCTGAAAAAACTTTTTTTTTTTTTTTTTTGTGAAATTTTCAGTCAGAGTCTGTCTACTCTCTGCCAGCTAGATATGTATATATATAATCTCCCCAAAACTGTGACAGCCAAAAGAAAAAAAATCTCCTCATTCAGAAATTCACTGTTCTTAATTTTCTGCTCCGTGTGTAATCATTCTCCAGGATTTATTGGTTCGGCTTCCATTGTGGGAATCAAACAGGCTGATGTGGTGTCAAAAAGTAAACAACATTTAACAGGATTTTGTTATTTTAATGGAAAGAGTTGTAACAGTCAAAATATAATCACCTGTCATTTTTTTATTTATATGATTCACTAAACAGTTTTTTTAATTCCATCCACATTCACATTTTAATTGTGGACGAAGTGTTGGAGTCTCTAGCATGATGTTATTATTTTTTTGATGAATGAATGAATGAATGAAGAGGGGAAAATGATATGCAGAAGTAACTACATAGGAATATAAAACAAAAATAAATACTGAAACGTATGCCCAAAGGAGATGTGTTCACTCCAAAAGCAGAACGGCAGGAAGCCTCCACAGACACTGATCTTTATATGAGCATCACCTGACACTGATGTCAGCTGATCTGTGCTGAGTATTTCTCTGATTTTTCAAAATGTCTGTACAAGTCGTCCAAACACTATATAGTGAACCCAGCTTTAACTTAGGCTGACTTAGGTAAACTGTGCATAACTTACCCCAGCACACAGGAACTTTTACAAACGGAGCAGTTTTCACTAATGTTTATTACCAAACGTTGGTAAATTTTCAGCAGGCTAAAAATTTTCAAAGAAAACTTTTGCCAGCGTTTGCCAACAAACACCAACTATCATTAACTTTTGCCAGCAGAGCCAGACGTTTGACAAAACGTCAGTAAAAAGTCGGTCCAGATGTCGTGTGAATCCACCTTAACCCCTGTACCACTGTGCAAGTAGTGCAGTTTAATCATTTAAAATAAAGTATTTCACTTTAGGATTAAAAACAACTTGTCAAGATCTAGAAATTATTTTAAATCTACATACATTTCCACATCCATCATCAGTCCTAAGCACCTAAACAGACTCACCACACTAGGGATGCAAGTTATCAAGTAATTCATTAATTGTTAATTGATTGACCTTATCAATTGATTGATAAGCAGCAATTTTCCTGAGAATCTGAATTTCCCTCAGTACAATGCGGTCTTTCTGTCTTATATAAAAAGTTAATTATTACTGTGTTTGATATATTGAATAAAACATGAACATCATATTTTTCGATGATTTATTGTACCATTTGCATTTTATTACTACAGACAATGGCATTTTTTGTAGTTTAACAAATTTTGTACTGTATAATGTACGTATGTGCTGTTATATCTCAGTAAATTACAGATGTCATGATTTTTTAAAATTTATTTTAAAAACTATTATCAATATCATAAAATTTATCTTTTTTAGTTATATTACAAAAAAAAGTAACTTCCATCCATCCATCTTCTACCGCTTTTCCGGAGGTCCGGGTCGCAGAGGCAGCAGTTCAAGCAGAGAAGCCCAGACTTCCCTCTCCCCAGCCACCTGCTCCAGCTCTTCAGAGAGGATAAGATAAGATAAGATAAGCCTTTATTAGTCCCACAATGGGGAAATTCCAGGATTGCAACAGCATAGGGATAGCAACACTCAGAGCAACAATCAGAAGGCAAGAAAAAACAACATCTAGTAAACATATGTCCATATTACTATAAATGTATATATATATAGACACACAGTGCAGAGCATTATGGCTGGTGAATGTGCAGCAGAAAGTCTAAGCTCTCTCTCCGCGGATGCAGCGGGCCAGCTGGAAGTCTTTGGGCATGATGGTGACCCCCTTAGCGAAGAAGAGACCACCAGGTGGGCCTCGCTGGTCTCCTGCAGAGCCATGACGGCGAAGCTCAGGAAACGCAGGACGGTCTTGAAGTCCTGAGCGATCTCCCTCACCAGGCGCTGGACGGGCAGCTTACGGATGAGCAGCTCCGTGGATTTCTGGCAGCGACAGATCTCTCTCAGAGCCACGGGCCTGTGACGGCGAGGCCTCTTCACTCTGCCGGTGGCCGGAGCGCCTCTCCGAGCAGCCCTGGTGGCTAGCTGTCTCCTGGGGGGGGGGGGGGGGGGGGGCTTCTTCCTCCAGTAGATTTTACGGGCGGTCTGCTTGGTTCTTGCCATCGCTCTTTATTATTCTGTCTTATATTTCTTTCACGCCGCCTAAACTCCAGCCCGGCACCCGCGTCATTTTCGCTACAGCTCCCGGTATGTCGAGTTTCCCATTAGCACCGGGCGGCGGCCAAGTGCTAGCTAGCACTAGCTCCTCCCCGCTGTAACGTCTCCCGCTGCAAACCGTGGCTCCGTCCGCCGACCCGGGAGACCCCCGGGGTGATCCGTGCGTCCGTGATATATATACAGAGTGAAAGGTGTAGAAAGAAGAAGGAAGATAAAAAAAAAGGCTGTTGCAACAGGCAGCCGACTCGTGTGGCGCCGCCGGTCCGGCGGAACCGGAACCGGAAATGTTGGTCCGGAACCTATGGTATCCGGAACCGGATACCAAGGCGTTCTCAGACCAACTGGGAGACGTACAGTGGGGCAAAAAAGTATTTAGTCAGCCACCAATTGTGCAAGTTCTCCCACTTAAAAGATGAGAGAGGTCTCCAATTTTCATCATAGGTATACCTCAACTATGAGAGACAAAATGAGAAAAAAAAATCCAGAAAATCACATTGAAGGATTTTTAATGAATTAACTGGTAAATTCCTCGGTAAAATAAGTATTTGGTCACCTACAAACAAGCAAGATTTCTGGCTCTCACAGACATGTAACTTCTTCTTTAAGAGGTTCCTCTGTCCTCCACTCGTTACCTGTATTAATGGCACCTGTTTGAACTCGTTATCAGTATAAAAGACACCTGTCCACAACCTCAAACAGTCAGACTCCAAACTCCACTATGGCCAAGACCAAAGAGCTGTTAAAGGACACCAGAAACAAAATTGTAGATCTGCACCAGGCTGGGAAGACTGAATCTGCAATAAGTAAGCAGCTTGGTGTGAAGAAATCAACTGTGGGAGCAATTATTAGAAAATGGAGGACATACAAGACCACTGATAATCTCCCTCGATCTGGGGCTCCACGTAAGATCTCACCCTGTAGGGTCAAAATGATCACGAGAACGGTGAGCAAAAATCCCAGAACCACACGTGGGGACCTAGTGAGTGACCTGCAGAGAGCTGGGACCAAAGTAACAAAGGCTACCATCAGTAACACACTACGCCGCCAGGGACTCAAATCCTGCAGTGCCATACGTGTCCCCCTGCTTAAGCCAGTACACGTCCAGGCCCGTCTGAAGTTTGCTAGAGAGCATTTGGATGATCCAGAAGAGGATTGGGAGAATGTCATATAGTCAGATGAAACCAAAATGGAACTTTTTGGTAAAAACTCAACTTGTCGTGTTTGGAGGAGAAAGAACACCATACCTACTGTGAAGCATGGGGGTGGAAACATCATGCTTTGGGGCTGTTTTTCTGCAAAGGGACCAGGACGACTGATCCGTGTAAAGGAAAGAACGAATGGGGCCATGTATCGTGAGATTTTGAGTGAAAACCTCCTTCCATCAGCAAGGGCATTGAAGATGAAATGTGGCTGGGTCTTTCAGCATGACAATGATCCCAAACACACCGCCCGGGCAATGAAGGAGTGGCTTCGTAAGAAGCATTTCAAGGTCCTGGAGTGGCCTAGCCAGTCTCCAGATCTCAACCCCAAAGAAAATCTTTGGAGGGAGTTGAAAGTCTGTGTTGCCCAGCGACAGCCCCAAAGCATCACTGCTCTAGAGGAGGTCTGCATGGAGGAATGGGCCAAAATACCAGCAACCGTGTGTGAAAACCTTGTGAAAACTTACAGAAAACGTTTGACCTCTGTCATTGCCAACACAGGGTATATAACAAAGTATTGAGATGAACTTCTGTTATTGACCAAATACTTATTTTACCGAGGAATTTACCACTTAATTCATTAAAAATCCTTCAATGTGATTTTCTGGATTTTTTTTTTTCTCATTTTGTCTCTCATAGTTGAGGTATACCTATGATGAAAAATGGAGACCTCTCTCATCTTTTAAGTGGGAGAACTTGCACAATTGGTGGCTGACTAAATACTTTCTTGCCCCACTGTAGTCTCTCCACCGAGTCCTGGGCTGCCCCGGGGTCTCCTCCCAGTGGGACGTGCCCGAAACACCTCAGAATCAGAATCAGAATCAGAATCAGGTTTATTGCCATTGTTCATGTGATACACAAACTAGGAATTTGTCTCGGTGCCATGCTGCAACATTAAAAACATAATGAGAAAAAGGGATAAACTAAAAAACTAAAGGACTAGAAACGTGCAATAAGTGTAGAAAAATAAGTAATAATAAGTAATAATAATAATAATACTAGTAATAATGAGTAGTACTAGTCAAGGCAGTTTTAAAAAATTAGCATGTAGCAGATAATGTGAAGTACCACATAGTGCAGTCAATAATGCAACAGAAAAACAGTGATGATTGACATGAGTCTGGTTGAGCTGCTGTACATAGTGCACGAGAGTCAAAAGTCACTTAGTGTTCAGCAGTCTGATGGCAGAGGGGAAAAAGCTGTTCATGTGCCGGGAGGTTTTAGTCCGAATGGACCGAAGCCTTCTACCTGAGGGGAGGGGGGCAAACAGCACGTGACCAGGATGTGAAGGATCGGCTATGATCCGGCCAGCACGCCTCCGGGTCCTGGAGATGTACAGGTCCTGGAGAGATGGGAGCTTGCAGCCTATCACCTTCTCAGCAGTGCGCACGACGCGCTGCAGCCTTAGTCTGTCCCTGGCAGTGGCTCCTGCGTACCACACAGTTATGGAGGAGGTGAGGATGGACTCGATGATGGCCGTGTAGAACTGCACTAACATCTTGGTGGGTAGCTTGAGCTTCCTCAGCTGCCGCAGAAAGAACATCCTCTGCTGGGCCTTTTTGATGAGGGAGCTGATGGTTGGCTCCCATTTGAGGTCTCGGGTGATGGTGGTGCCCAAGAAGCGGAAGGAGTCTGCAAAGGTGATGGGAGAGCCTGTGATGGTGAGGGGGGGCAGGGGGGATGTGACTTTTCTGAAGTCCACAATCATCTCCGCTGTCTTCAGAGCATTCAGCTGCAGGTTGTTGTGGCTGCACCAGGACACCAGCTGGGCCACCTCTTCCCTGTAGGCGGACTCGTCGCCATTGGAGATGAGCCCGATGAGGGTGGTGTCGTCCGCAAACTTAATCAGCTTAACAGACTGGTGGGAGGAGGTGCAGGAGTTGGTATAAAGGGAGAAGAGTAGGGGGGAAAGTACACAGCCCTGGGGTGATCCAATGCTGATGCTAACAGAGTCTGAGACAGACTTCCCCAGCCGCACATGCTGTCTCCGGTCCGTCAGGAAGTCGGTGATCCACCTGCAGAGGGAGTCAGGCACGTTGAGCAGGGACAGCTTGTCCTGGAGCAGATCGGGGCGGATGGTGTTGAATGCTGAGCTGAAGTCCACAAACAGAATCCTGGCGTAGGTTCCCGGGGAGTCCAGGTGCTGCAGGATGGAGTGGAGGGCCAGGTTGACTGCGTCGTCCACAGACCTGTTAGCACGGTAGGCAAACTGCAGCGGGTCTAGGAGGGGTGTGGTGATGGACTTGAGGTGAGACAGGACCAGGCGCTCAAAGGACTTCATGACTACAGAGGTGAGCACTACAGGTCTGTAGTCGTTAAGTCCAGTAATCCGTGGCTTCTTGGAGACAGGGATGATGGTGGAGGATTTGAGGCAGGTCGGCACGTGACATTGCTTAAGGGAGGTGTTAAAAATGTCTGTGAAGACAGGAGCCAGCTCTTTCGCACAGTGTCTCAGGGTGGAGGGAGACACACCGTCCGGCCCGGGGGCCTTGCGCGGGTTCAGTCTGGAGAACTGTCTGTGCACGTCCTGCTCACTGATGACAAGGGGAGGGGGGGAGGAGGAGGAGGAGGAGGGGGGGACCGCTCTTGATGAATTAGGGGCTGAGGAGGCAGAGGAGCTGGGTGGAGTGGGTGAGTTGGACACAGCTGACGAGGTGTCAAAACGGGCATAGTGTTGGGACAGTCTTTGACAAAGGGCTTTGTCATCCTGACCTTTAGAAGCCTGAGGCCGATAGTTGGTGATTTGCCTCAGTCCTCTCCACACAGAAGCCGAGTCATTAGCAGTGAACTGCTGCTGGAGTCTCTCAGAATATACAGATTTAGCTCTCCTCAGCTCTCTGTTAAACCGATATTTGACCTCCCTGTAGCAGTCCCTGTCTCCACTTTTCAACGCTGCTTCCTTCTCCTTCCTGATCCGTCTGAGCTTAGCTGTGAACCAAGGCTTGTCATTAGAATATCTTATCCTGGTGCGCGATGGGAGAATGTGCTCTTCACAGAAGTTGATATATGAGTTCACAGTGTATGTGTACTCATTAAGATCATGTGTGGCTCTTTTAAACATGTCCCAGTCAGTTATTTCCATGCATGTGTTCAGTTTCTCTCCAGCTTCACTGGTCAATTTCTTTGTGGTGGTCACAACAGGTTTAGTGAGTTTCAGTCTTTGTTTGTATGTGGGGATGAGGTGAACCATCACGTGATCAGATAGTCCCAGCGCAGCGCGGGGAACAGCGCGATATGCGTCCTTTACTGAAGTATAACAGTGATCTAGCGTGTTATTTCCTCTGGTTGGACATTTAATACACTGTTTGTAGCGGGGGAGCTCGTGACTCAGATTCCTCTGGTTAAAATCACCCACCACGATAACCAGGGAGTCTGGAAAGTTCCGCTCCGTAAGTTGGATGTGATCTGCGAGCACGCGCTGAGCTTCGCGCGTGTTCGCGTCAGGAGGGGCGTACACAGCGACGAGAACGAATGAGGCAAACTCCCGCGGGGAATAAAATGGCTTGCAGTTAATGAAAAGAAATTCCAGGGCGGGAGAACAGTGTTTGGAAATCACCGTTACATCAGAGCACCAGCTGTTGTTAATATAGAAGCACACTCCTCCTCTGATAGACTTACCGGACAGCTCTGTGACGCGGTCAGCACGAATCAGCTGGAAACCCTCGAGGCTGATCGCGCTATCTGGAATGTTCTCATTAAGCCAGGTCTCAGAGAAGCAGATGACAGACGAGGAAGCGAGGTCCTTGAAACGCATCAGCAGTCTTAATTCTTCTACCTTGTTCAGGAGAGAATTGGCATTGGATAGAAATATGCCAGGCAAGGCTGTTCGCGAGCCTCTTTTTCGTAGCCGAGCGAGAATCCCCCCTCTCTTCCCTCTTTTCCGCCGTCTTGCTTTTTTGGCCAAACAATGGATCAGATCAGCGGCAGGAGCTAAAAAAACTGGAAGAAGGTCCATGGGGGTGAGAGTCCTGATATTTAGTAGTTCTTCACGGGTGTATGAACCGGCAGATGCACAATCAGTGAACAAAAACAGACAAATTATAAAAATTAAAGGGCAGCGATACACCATGGCGGCCGCTGTGGGCGCCATCTTGTTTACACTCCATCTTGTTTACACCTCAAGTGGGAGGCGTCCAGGAGGCATCCTAATCAGATGCCCATACCACCTCAACTGACTCCTTTCAATGTGGAGGAGCAGCGGTTCTAGTCTGAGCTTCTCCCGGATGACTGAGCCCCTCACCCTATCTCTGAGGGTGAGTCCAGCAATCCTACGGAGAAAGCTCATTTCAGCCGCTTGTATCCGCAATCTTGTTCTTTCGGTCATTACCCAAAGCTCGTGACCATAGGTGAGAGTAAGAACGTAGATTGACTGGTAAATCAACAGCTTTGCCTTAGAACTCAGCTCCTTCTTCACCACAACAGACCGGTACAACGTCCGCATCACTGCAGATGCTGCTCCAATCCGTCTGTCAATCTCTCGTTCCATTTTCCCCTCACTCGCGAATAAGACCCCAAGATACTTAAACTCCTCCACTTGGGGCAGGAGCCTGTCCCCAACCCAGAGAGGACAATCCACCTTTTTCCGGCTGAGGACCATGGACTCGGACTTGGAGGTGCTGATTCTCATCCCAGCCGCTTCACACTCAGCGGCAAACCATCCCAGCAAGAGCTGTAGGTCATTGCTGGATGAAGCCAACAGGACAACATCATCTGCAAACAGCAGAGATGAGATTCTGTGGTCACCAAGCATGACACCCTCCATTCCCTGGCTGCGCCTAGAAATCCTGTCCATAAAAATTATGAACAGGATTGATGACAAAGGGCAGCCCTGGTGGAGTCCAACTCTCACTGGGAATGAGTCCGACCGAGTGTTGGCAATACGAACCAAACTCTCACAACGGTCGTACAGAAACTGAATAGCTCGTAACAACAAGCCCGATACCCCATACTCCTGAAGCACCCCCCCCCCACAAAAAACCACGAGGGATGTGGTCAAATGCCTTCTCCAAGTCCAAGTCCAAAAAAAGTAACTTTCACGTTCTAATTTACTGAGATGCACTAGTAGACTGTTTTAACAGGAAAATCAGTTGTGAGCTGCTACATCTGTTGCATGTTAAATATCATGACGGTACCCCCAGCAATCCAGGCAAACCCAGTACGATCTGGGCTCCCTCTGATGTCTGATAGGCGTGCTAGTTGACCCTGCAAGCAGTGTGCATCCTTGGTCGCCTCATCTCAGTGGACATTTGACTAGGAAATGCAGATCAACATGCAATGAAGTAGGTGTCACCATCACCACGTCACAGCACTGACCATCTCTAGCTGCTGTTAAGCTAACGCCAGCCTGTCCTGTTAGTCCAAACCCGGCTCCTCTGCTGCTGTGTGTTGAAATGTTACCTCAGTAACTTGGGTTCGGTCTGCTTTCTCCTCTAGCAGGGGGTGAAGGCAGCGGGGATGGGTTTTTGCGCTCGTGTAATTATTTCCCTTGCCTCGGTCTGTTTCTCCACCCTTCTGATTTGAAGCACACGGCTCTCCGATGTAACCTGGAAGGGTGAGTTTTGTTGTTTTTTTTTTGTTTTTTTTTTTGCTCTGCACAGCGCATGTGCTCTGGGGGCTTGGCGTCTTCTTCTGCTTTTTCTTAAGTTTCGATTGAAAGGCCGCAGTGGGTGACCGCGTGTGCCCCCGCCTGGACGGCAATGCCACTACATTTCATAGAATAAGCTCCCATTGAAAAGGACTGCTGAATTATCAGTTAATTGACAACTAATTTAATTTAGTCGGCTAAATTCTTATCGACAATTGAAAGTCAGTTAATCATTAACATCCCTACACCACACCATACAAACTGATGGGCCAGTTTTGGCCCACGGGCTGTATGTTTGACACCCCTAGACTGGAGCGTAAAAAAACCAGCCTCTGTTGCCCTGCTATGGAGCTTCCTCTTTCTCCGTCGCACACCTCCAGAGACTCGCGCAGAATGAACCCCCTGTGGGCCAAGGATAAACCGAAAAAAATGTCTCTTTTATAAGAGCATTTTTTCCACTCCCAGAGCCTGGAACAGTGGAGAAGAGGGCTGTCTGTCCTGTCGGCGAGGCGCAATAGTTGCATCCTGCCCAGTTCACCTCGCATCTGCTCTTTTTTTTTTCCATGACAGTCCCCTCTGAAATAAAACATATCCCGTTTTGTGTGGTGTTAAATGGAACACTCAAAAGTGCAGCCTGCGCACACAAACACATGTACGGTGTCTGTTCTTCTAAATATGAAAGCTGTTCAGCGCCGATATGAAAAAGAATGTTGGGTACGTTTTGCAGTTCTGTCCATTGTAATGGAGGACAAAGAGCAGCAACCACTGAACTATATACAGTATATCTGTGTATTACACCACTGATCTGTGCTGAGTTTGACACGGGGCAACAAAATTAAAAGGCTTATAAAAATGCTGGTGACTCTCAATAGTTTCTCATCCCATCGATGCTACGTCAGTTCATTCATTCTTCACACAGACCAGTTTTCATGTTGCATGTGCAACATATACAGTATCTCGCAAAAGTGAAGTACACCCCTTACATTTTTGTAAATACTTTATATCTTTTCATGGGACAACACTGAAGATATGACACTTTGATACAATGTAAAGTAGTCAGTGTACAGCTTGTATAACAGTGTAAATTTGCTGTCCCCTGAAAATAACTCAACACACAGCCATTAATGTCTAAACCGCTAGCAATAAAAGTGAGTACACCCATAAGTGAAAATGTCCAAATTGTACCCAGTTAGCCATTTTCTCTTCCTGGTGTCATGTGACTCGTTGGTGTTACAAGGTTTCAGGTGTGAATGGGGAGCAGGTGTGTTAAATTTGGTGTTATCGCACTCACACACTCTCATACTGGTCACTGGAAGTTCAACATGGCACCTCATGGCAAATAACTTTCTGAGGATCTGAAAAAAAGAATTGTTGTTCTGCATAAAGATGGCCTAGGCTATAAGAAGATTGGCAACACCCTGAAACTGAGCTGCAGCACGGTGGCCAAGACCATACAGCAGTTTAACAGGACAGGTTCCACTCAGAACAGGCCTCGCCATGATCGACCAAAGAAGTTGAGTGCACTCAATGAAGTTGAGTCATCCTATCCAGAAGTTGTCTTTTGAAAATAGATGCATGAGTGCTGCCAGCATTGCTGCAGAGGTTGAAGGGGTGGGGGGGTCAACCTGTCAGTGCTCAGACCATACGCCGCACACTGCATCAATGCATGGCTGAAGGAAGCCCCTTTTAAAGATGATGCACAAGAAAGCCTTCAAACGGTTTGCTGAAGACAAGCAGACTAAGGACATAGATTATTGGAACCATGTCCTGTGATCTGATGAGACCAAGATAAACTTATTTAATTCAGATAGTGTCAAGCGTGTGTGGCGGCAACCAGGTGAGGAGTACAAAGACAAGTGTGTCTTGTGTAACACCCACTTGTGTGTAACACCTCTTTGTAGCACTTTAGGTGTGTAATACTACTTTAGGTGTACAGTCTTGTACCCTTGTGGTAGTGTTGGGTTATGGCAGTGTAGTTACCTTTAACTCTACTACCTGGGTGGAAGGGACAATTGGGCCAGATCAGACAGACCCCAGGTTCGTAGGAGCCCGGAGGACACAACAATAGAAAACTCACACACACGGTGTATGGAACTTGCAACTATATATATTTCAAAGTTATGTACACATAAACACAGGTAGAGCGCTGATCACAATAATAATTCAATAATAAAAGAAAGTGCAATCCATCCAAAATATATTCACAATATGTACAGTTCTTTGGTATCAGTTCCAGGTGACCAGTTGGGTCACTTTTACCAGTCAGTTAGGTTCGGGCAAGGCTCGCCATCCAGGTCTGGAGTTCACGGTTTCTTGGTCCAGAAATCAGGAAACCAAAAAAAAAAAAACCCCAAAAACCTGACCTATAAAATAGGTCAGAACAAGAATTAAGCTATAATTTATAGCTTGTTACATCAATGTCAAATAGTTCTACATAGTACAACAATAGTTCATATTCCTTAAATCACCAAATGTGCATAAAATAAACACATTCTACTATCTCCATTTATCAATATGGTACCATAACAATGAGTAAAGTGCATGTGGAACACTTGACATCACAGTAATAATTGTGCAGTGTGCTGCACCAAGTTAGCATATCAGCTAGCACAACAATTTATCACAAATTTGCACTTTAAAACACATATAAACCACAGGTTCAACATTCACCATTAAGTAGCAATCAATGGCCGGGGAATTGGGACCTTTGCTAACCGTTACAGCTTTGAAAAATGCCTTTTTCTGATGAAAAAACTAGCCAAAATTAGCATCGGCAGTTAGCATTTCAAGCTAGCAATTAGCATTTCCCATACACACTAAATGGCACTTACCAAGCTAAGTGACACGTGCGTCATGGGGTTCCCGTGCTCAACGTGCGTTTACAGCCTTTGGATCGAAATCTTAAAATTTAACAAACGGGGCATTAGAATTTGATAATACAGCAATGTCTCATTGCAGGTGTTTGTTCAGGCTTACCAATCTCAAGTTTTATCCGAGACAAAGACTGCTATTAGCACGTTAGCGTTGCCATATCATCAAGGACCATCTCTCTCTCTTGGTTGGTGTCTCTCGGCGTCTGGCGTGACTGAGCCAAAAAATGCAAATCATACCCAGACCTGGAGAGAGAGCTTAACCCATTGGCTGGCGCTGCCAAACAACGGCACAGCCATTGGTTGCTCAAAATACCAAATAAAAACATTGGGAACTTTATCAAAACTCCCCAGAAAATGTTCCCTACTGTTTTATGAATATATATTTATTTAAATATTCATCTTTAAATTA
This sequence comes from Pholidichthys leucotaenia, assembly GCA_020510985.1. Taxonomy (NCBI): domain Eukaryota; kingdom Metazoa; phylum Chordata; class Actinopteri; order Cichliformes; family Pholidichthyidae; genus Pholidichthys; species Pholidichthys leucotaenia. The sequence goes on along the minus strand of CM035836.1, from coordinate 461,828,954 downwards.
TTTACTCCCATTATGAAATGGGTGTTTTTCTTTTTAAAAGCGGTATCAATATTCAGATTTTTATTCGCATTTTTAACACTGGGTTACACTTGCCTACAGTCAAGCATGGTGGTGGGAGTGTCATGGTTTGGGGCGACAAGAGTGCTGTTGGCACTGGGGAGCTACAGTTCATTGAGGGAACCATGAATGCCAACATGTACTGTGACATACTGAAGCAGAGCATGATCCCCTCCCTTCGGAAACTGGGCCAAAGGGCAGTATTCCAATATGATAACGACCCCAAACACACCTCCAAGACGACCATTGCCTTGCTAAAGAAACTGAGGGTAAAGGAGATGGACTGACCAAGAATGTCTCCAGACCTAAACCCTATTGAGCATCTGTGGGCCATCCTCAAACAGAAGGTGGCGGAGCACAAGGTCTTTAACATCCACCAGCTATGTGATGTTGTCGTGGAGGAGTGGAAGAGGATTCCAGTGGCAACCCGTGAAACTCTAGTGAACTCCATGCCCAAGAGAGTTAAGGCAGTGCTGGAAAATAATGGCGGCCACACAAAATATTGACACTTTGGGCACAATTTGTACATTTTCACTTAGGGGTGTACTCACTTTTGTTGCCAGCGGTTTAGACATTAATGGCTTTGTGCTGAGTTATTTTCAGGGGACAGCAAATTTACACTGTTATACAAGCTGTACACTGACTACATTGTATCAAAGTGTCATGTCTTCAGTGTTGTCCCATAAAAAGATATAATAAAATATTTACAAAAATGTGAGGGGTGTACTCACTTATGAGTTACTGTATGTCGCACTGTACATAGCCCTGTCCACCACTGGTTGCTGCCTCTACTTCTTCTTCTTTTAGATTTGATTGGCGGTTGGCAACCAGCTTACAGGTGCATTACCGCCACTGACTTAATTATCATCACTCTATATCTTTGAATAAGGAGTTCAGAACAACTCCTTATGGGTGAAAAAAATTATCCGTGCCTCGGTTGTTGCCTCTCACTGCTGACACTTCTAAAGTGGAGGAGAGTTCAAGGTCTCTTCACTCCAGCTGAGTGATTCCACATCCCGAGCTGTGCATTGAGGTGAGCGCAACTACAGTATATCTAGTCTCTGGATATAGTTAGCTTGGGCTGGTAACAATATTTGTGATTGACCAATGACCAATATATCGTGGTGTAGTTCTTAAAAATTCTTTCATTATAAAAATGTTGCTTAGACTGAGATGGAAGCCTGCCATACAGATTGAATGACAAGCCTTCTTGTGCTCCTTCAGTTTTGCATCCTTTCATAACTCTGATAAGTTTAGGACTTATGATTCATTATGGGTGTCATTGGGTCCTTTTAAAAAGTCTTTAATTTGTTTATCCAAAATATAGGCCTTAAAAATCCTTTTAAATGACAAGCAATCCTTGAATTTTTCTGTCAAGCCTCTTAAAATTCCACAATTTATTGCTTGTTTTCTTCTTGTTTTGCAGAGTGAAATTTTGTGACTTTGTAAATAATTAATTTGAAATAAACACTAATCATGTTGATGTATTGGTTAGCGCTACTGCCTCAAGTAAGGTTGTGGGTTCAGATCCACTAACCAGCAGAGCCGAAATGTGTGGAGTTTGCATGTTCTCCCCATGCTTGCGTGGGTTTACCCCCAATTGCTCCGGTTTACTTCAGCATTCCAAAAACATGCAAGCTAGGTTAACTAAAGTGGCCCTTGGTGTGCATATATGTGGGAATGGTGAAAGGATTGATGTTGCACTGTGGCCTCCTCATCCAGTTCACTGGATACTGTTGAATTTCCCTCTAGAATTAATAAAGTAAAACAAATTCCTAATAATCATTCAGATCTGACCTGGAGCAATAACCAGATTTTCAGTCGTTTCACTCCCCTTAAAACTTTTGGGCAAACTATTGATAACAAGGTCATTTTGTGTTAATCGATGAATGCAAAGTCGTAAATTTGATCATATGCCCTTAAACTAGAGGGGACTCAAAGAGTGCGTGCCTCTGCCAATGGGTTTGTCCGTTTGTTAGCAGGATTACATCAAAAACTACTGGGTGGATTTTGATGAAATTTTCACCAGACAAACAGACAAACAAGCCGACAGGGTCACATTACCTCTTTGGTAAAAACATGTCTTCAGAAGTCTTTAACCTTAATCCTTATACATGCAAATACTGTGTTCATTCTTATGATGAAGATTGTATCACAACAATGACAACAGAAACCCAACTGGAAAAACAAAACAACTACATTATTGTCATGTTAAATCCAGAATGTTGAAATCTGTAATGTACAGTGATAAGAACAGGAAGAGGGTTTGACATACTGGTTTGTAGCTTCCTCTTTCCTAATCAAACAAGCGTCTTGCAGTAAGGAGTCTATTACCGTGCCAACAATTGTTTTCTAAATGTGCAGTGTTTTATTTTTTTTTTTTTGTCTTTTCCTTCCTGATTGTGTGGCAGCACCATGGCAACGTGGATACAGGCCCAGCAGCTGCAGGGTGAGGCCCTGCGCCAGATGCAGGCGCTGTACGGCCAGCACTTCCCCATTGAGGTGCGGCACTACCTGGCCCAGTGGATAGAAAGCCAAGTCTGGTATGTAGTGGTCCTTGATATTGTAGAACTGACATTAAAAGCCTCTTTTTGGGGGGGTATGCAGATAAAGGGCTTGAATTACCATTAATTACAAAACTGGAACATGTTAGTATTGTGTATATGGACTCAAATAAATGTAGAATCGCTTCAACATAAGTGTAAGATAAGTCTATTTTGAGTAATGTTCAACGGCATCTCATTGTCATCATCTACTGCTTATCCGGAGGTCCAGGTCACAGAGGCAGTAGTCTAAGCAGAGAAGCCCAGACTTGCTTCTCCTCAGCCACACCTCCTCCAGTTCCTCAGGGAGTATACCAAGGTGCTCCTACGTCAGCTGGGAGATATAGTCTCTCCAGCATGTCCTGGGTTTGCCCCGGGGTCTTAAAACACTTCATGTGGAAGGCATTCAGATCAGATGCCCAGACCACCTCAACTGGCTCCTTTTGATGTGGAGAAGCAGCAGCTCTACTCAGATAACTGAGCTCCTCACACCATCTCTAAGGGTGAGTTTAACCACCCTGTAGAGAAAGCTCATTTCAGCTGCTTGCATCCTTGATCTTGTTCTTCCAGTCATTACTCAAAGTTCATGACCACAGGTTAGGGTAGGAACGTACATTGACCCTCTTCACCTCGACAGACCAGTACTACATCTCTCAGTCTCCCGCTCCATTCTCCCCTCACTCATGAATAGGCTCTCAAAATACTTGAACTCTTCCACTTGAGACAGGAGCATGACTCCAACCTGGAGAGGACAATCCACCCTTTTCCAGCTGAGGACCACGGACTCGGACTTGGATCATCCCGGCTGCTTCACGCTCGGTAGCAAACCGTCCCAGTAAGACCTGTAGGTCATTGCTCAATGAAGCCAACAGGACCACATCATCTGCAAACAGCAGAGACGAGATCCTGTGAACATGACACTCTTCATTCCTTTCAACAGCATCTCTTTAATGTTAAATACACCAGTGACTCCTGATTATTCATTTTAAAAAATACTATTTGAGCATCTGAATGTAACAGTTTGAATTTCAAACCTGGGCAAGTTTGTAACTAGTGAAAATTAATCAGCAACTAATTTGTCAATTAACTAATCGTCTGTGTGCCCTTTTCAAGAAAAAATCTAAAAATATGAAAAAAATTTACACACTTTTCTTGTTTTTGCATTATAAGATGAATATATATTTTTTATATTATTTGTTTGACAAACCAAGACATCTGATGAGGTCACCTTGAGCTCTGGAATATTGTGATGGACATTTTTGGCTGTTTTTTTTTCTTTACATATTTTGTAACCAAATAATTTGTAGATTAATGAAAAATTTTAAGCATATTAATCTGCTCATTTTACCCAGGGCTGGGTAATTTGAGTCAAAAGTTATATCCCAACATAATTATACCATTTCACTGTTTATTGCAAAGCTGTGTTACATGTCAGCTGGAACTGAATATATTGCTGTAATAAAAACTGTCATTTCTCTTGGATGTCATCAGTTGCACTGGGAAAAAATTCCAACTTTTCTTAAAACATGACATGCCCTCCTCCGTGGACCACCACCTTATTGTGGAGGAAGGGTTTGCGTGCCCTAATGATCCCAGCTGCTATGTTGTCAGGGGCAACTTTCCCCTGGACGGGTCTCCCAAAGGCAAACTGGTCTTGGGTGAAGGGCCAGACCGAAAGCGGTCCAGTAGATCTTTGTGAAAAAAGTTCCAAGGACCTAGTGTACGCAAAGGAGCCATGTGGGTCTGCCCTCTAGTGGGCTCACCACCTGCAGGAAAGATGATGGAGATCATGGTGCTGTGTGAACTGGACAGCAGTCTGGGCTACTCTGCTTGGACTGCTGCCTCTGCGACCCGGACCCTGGATAAGCGATAGAAGATCAGTGGATGGACTAAGACATCACTGTTTACATTGCTTAAAGAAAATGGCTTCAGCTCCTCTAAATCAAACAACAAATAAAATGTGTAGCTTATTATAGGAAAGTAAGGGTGTTTTAAAGTTTTGTATTCATATTTTACAATTACTTTGAACTGTAAAGAGATTTTTATGACTTATTTAGTAAAACTCCCTTCTTGTGTGTTGGAGAAGCAGCTCTAACATTTATTCAGTGCTTCTTTAAGTTTGCAGAATAATGGTTTGCTTCACAGGGATTCTGTGGACTTGGACAACCCAACAGAGGAGACCAAAGCCAAACGTCTGCTCGACAACCTGGTGGCTGAGCTGCAGAAGAAAGCCCAGGCTCAGGGAGGCGAGGACGGATTTCTGCTCAAGATCAAGCTGGGCCACTACGCCACCCAGCTCAAGGTTAGCTGGCACAAAACTACACGGTCCAGAAACCATTTGTCAATACTTTTTGTCAGTACTACGACCCTGCATTAGCCTCAGCTTCCTGCCCATCCCATCACAGTTCTGTCTGAGCCTGTCCCCAAACCCCTAGACAGACCTGTCTGTTTTTATGTTTTCGATGTACATTTTTCAGATCAATTAGTGTAAATGGCATAAATGGAGAGGTGACTGACCCTGTCCTATATTTTTTTCCTCCATGCAGTGTTGATTCTGGCCTGCTGGATAGTGGCACTGCCAGGGGAAAAATCTGAAATTTTAAATATTGGCACACTACAGCTTGTTGTCACATGTCTGATCCAAACAGCTGCGTCCTCATTTGACCGATATCATCATAGTCATATAGAATCATTGCATCCCTAGTGTGATAGATGGATACACTCCATCTTTTGCTGCAACTTACCTCTTTGGAAGGTTTTGCTATTAACTGAGACATAGGTTTATTATGATGAAAGTGTGGCGAAATGAGAGCCAACTGCAGAGAAAGAGATGTGGCTATAATGTTTTAAGTAACTGCAGCTAAATCTGTGTGTCTTATCTCTGTAGAGCACCTACGATCGATGTCCTTTGGAGCTGGTGCGCTGTATTAAACACATTCTGCACTCAGAGCAGCGGTTGGTTCAAGAAGCTACAAATGTGAGTTGTAAAAGTTGATATACTGTACTGTGCAAAAGTCTTAGGCAGCCCCTTGTAAAAAAAAAAAAAAAAAAAATTATAGTAAAATTTGGGCTGCAACGACGCGCCAATGAAATCGATTATGTAATTGCGTCAACTTAAATAAGATGTGTTGACGCGTTGCAGTGTAACCAAAATAACAGTAGAAGTAGTAGTTGTAGTAATAGAAATAATAATAATTTATTGTTGTTATTATTATTATTACTGCTACTATTATTGTTGTCTTAATGAAATGTTTGTGACACATTTTGTTCAGATTTTCTTTAATTATTGCAACAAATTTGTTTTTTTTTTAAATTTTCCCAGCCTTTCTGAAAATGGCCTGTTTTGAGTGTATATACTTTTAAATCTTAAGACTGGATTCAACTCCACCCTCCTTCTTATGCCACTATTGCTAACATTAGCTGGATAGCTCCTAGCCTTTAGCTTGGATTTACCCTCAGCCAAAAACGGGTTGGGTTGGCCTCGGCAGCTTTGGTGGCATGGATGGAGAATTTCTGTAAAACCCTTTAAATTATTGGTGACCATCTTTTTAACAGTTTTGAGAGGGTTCTCCACTTGCGCTGTTTTTTTCATTTCATTTCATTTATTTATAAGGACAGTGTACAGGGGCATTAGTCATACATATGAAACGATGGCTGTACCAGATTTAGCGAGATGCTATTTTCCATCTGTAGTTCTATAAAACACATAAGGGACATACAAAAGCCACTCAGTCATACCAAAACACAGATATGCAGTAAAAACAAAGTCTTGACCCATCCAACACATGTACATCCAACACATGTTGGGGATCCCGGGGCTGACTTGGGGGGCCAAGTGCATTAGGGCCAACTTGACCTGTTACCCCTGAGCCAACTAACGTTCGTCTGAAAGAATAAATGAAATAATGCACCACTGGTTGACAGGGGTGTGTGGTTTCAGTGGTCGATAGGATATGACCGGTGCCTGGGGTACAATAAGTACAGAAATATTAGTAAATGAGTGGCTAAACTACTAGCTTCAAAGTGTCTAGCTGACACAGTGGCTAGCTAATGTTTGCGGATAGCTGCTGTTATGTGCAGTAACTCCTTGTATGTTCTCAGTGTTGTCCTCAACCTACATGACTATTGTAGCAGATTTATGGGTTTTATAGGTGTTTTATTATTGGTACAAGTATTAATGTAAATATAAATGTGAGTAGGGATGAAAATTTTCTTTCCTTACACAAACATATCCTCATAGGGCGCCAGTCCAGGTAATGGACAGTTTTGTTAACAGTTCTTCATTTGTACCAATGATGAATCAGTCTCAAAAAAAAAACCCTTGTGAATTCTTGTCTGCTGATGATCAAGAAGATGGACATAAAATCAAACAATAACTCCCATATGTCTTTCAGTGGTTTAATAAGAAATGTCAGACTAGGTTAACATGTTTGGATAACTTTAAAACAGAGAATTCAACGTGTATCATGGGAACCATAGACTATTACTGAATTACTTGTGAATCAAACATTTGTGGAACCAAATAAAGCATAGTTTAACTTGACGATACTGGAAATTGGAAAACCATAAAATAGCATTGGTCAAGAAAAGTGGATGCAGTTTTATGAAGAAAATGATGAGTAAACTATTTATAAAAATAGAAAATTGGTGTTACTCTGAAAAAGAATGTAAATTAATGAAAGGACAAAATGCATTTTGAAATTTTGATGGGGGTTTGCATGAAATTAAGTTTAAAGAACTTATACTAGGAATATTCTGAAGAATTACGTTTAAATTAAACAACAGACCATCAGCCACAGATCTCATTGCATCCCTGGTGGCAGCAGGGCCCCTACGTGCCAACCTTGATTCAGCTGGATGCTCGTGGATTCTGTTGATGGAGAGGCTGATAGACAGCTTCTTCCACAAGGCTGTGCTCCTGAGATTGCAATCGGGCTGTTCTTCAGCAAGCTGGGCGAGGAGTCCTGTTATGCACTGAAAAGGAATTTGTTTATTGTACTAAGTCCCATCAGAAATTCAAACTGGGACAAGAACACGCCACAGATCTGTTTCTTCCGATGTATTGTGGCTGGAATGAGTTGGTTTAAGCTTAAAAAAAAAAAATCTAACAAAATCTTCTTGCACAGTAATTTAAAGAAAAAGATTAAAATAAGGGAAAGTGAATTTTAAAGAAAAGAAACTGGATTTTCACAGAGCATGACAGGCTCTGGGCCTACTTGAAGATAGGAAAAAAAAAATGGAAGAGCAGAGAAGTCTGCTCCTTACAGCTTGACCAATGCCCCAAAACTGAACAAAGGAAACAAAAAGCAAGTTTTTCCTCAGGTGTGGCCGAATCTCACTGAATTTCATGACAGCTGGGCTGAACCAATTATATCTGAGCTTCTTTGTTTGGCAGAAGTCATAAACTGACTAAAAAGGAGATGCAGTGAAGCCTGGAACTCTGTTGGTCAGTTAAAGTGCAGCTATGGTCTCTCAAAGAGCAAAGAAAGGAGGGGGAGAGACATTTGATATGAGAAGTGAGACCCCCCCCCCCCAAGACACATGTTGCTGAATAAAACATAAATTCCTTAAACGTTAGTGACTAAGATATTCTACTCAATAATAAGGTAACATACAATGTCTCTACATTGTAGCTGTAATTAATTTGTGATAGTAAGCATGCAGAAATTTATTTCTTCCTGAAAATAAAGCAACACATATCAAATCATATCAATAATAGCATTTGAAACCACATTGTCCATCCCAAGAGTTCAACCATGTCTTCAGTAGCGGATACTGTCTTGAGAGAAAGAATATGAATTAATTTATTTGTCCATAATGCATAAATTCCACTGAAAAGAGAAAAAAATAAATAAATATTCCTCATTCATCCACCAGATGGCACTGTGAAACTGTCTGGTTGTTTACTGGAGAATCTTGACTCCCACGTCATAAACCTGTCGATTGAAACATTCCTTTGCCAAAGAGCAGAAAAGGGAAAATGACTAAGTCCTGGAGAAGGGATTAACTTCCACTTTATGGCCGATGGATAGTGTTACAGCTGTGGTTGTTGGGTGAGAGAGGCAGTTCATGACCAGACTTTTGAGTTGAAACAATTTTTCTTCAGCAAAGAATGATTTTATAGATTGGAACTCAAGGTCAACACTACACTATGGATCAGGAGAGGAGGGTGGAGGGAGGAAACAGTGCTCTCATCTGTTGTTAATTTGGATTACAACACCATTTGAAAAAGACTAGTCAGGATTACATTCTGTTCCTTTAATTGTAGGCCAGCTGTGGCGGTGGGAGCCAGACCATGGACACCCTGTCCCAGCGCCACCAGCAGATTAACCAGGCCTTCGAGGAGCTCCGCTTGGCCACACAAGAAACTGAGAATGAGCTGAGAAAACTGCAGCACAGCCAGGAGTACTTCATCATCCAGTACCAGGAAAACATGCGCATCCAGGGTAAGAGAAGAAAGACACACACGTATATAAACACGGACCATCCTGAGTGATGCACACAGTTACACAAGTAGTGTACATGAGTTGAATAAATGTTCCTAATTCTGTTTTAAACTCTGTAGCAGTAAGCATCCCACAGCCGACGCTGGCCTCTCGTGTCATGTATAAGCCACTGAGAAAATGAACAGTGCGTTTGTATTTTCTGCTGTCTTTAACACCCCACCTGCTTTCTGCTTCTTGCTTTGTCAGCCCAGCTGAGCAGTTTGTCTTCACTGCCTCCGGCCGAGCGCACCCTGCGAGAGACCACCCTACAGAGCAAACGAGCCACCGTGGAGGCCTGGCTCGCCCAAGAAGCCAGCACACTACAGAAATGCAGACTTGTATGAACATGACACATTTATAGTACACAGTATACCACAATTATGAGTGACTTGTGTTTATGTAGCTGCTCCCTAGTACTACTGACCACTCGTAGCACTTTGGGCTGTTTGCCATATTTAGCCAGTGCTATGAAGATAAATTATTCTTGGTGGTGAGACCTAGGCCTGTCATAGTTGCTATATGAACTTATTATTTAAAAATTATTTATTTTAACTTTTTTACTTTTCATATACCATTGTTTATACTGAAATGAGCTGCCTTCGTGTTCTTCCTCCTCATTTTAGTTGATTTTTTTTGTGTGTTCAAATCAGTTTGCTGGAGCATCACTGCCATCAACTATGAACAATTAATATTTTTTCAGCATGTCTGTTCCAAAGGATGTACATGGAATATTATCATCATTTCATTAGCATATAGTTTATCATCCAACAAAATTTATCATTACAGTCCTAGAGAGACCAACACCTGCAGCCAGTTTAGAATTCCCAGTTAGCCCAACATGTATATCTTTTGGCCCATTTGAGGAGTTTTCCCTTTCTTCCCAACAGTTAGGAGCTAAATACTCAGTGAGGGTCAAGGAATTTCTCACTTTATAGTAATCGTGATGAAGAAAGGAAATTAAATTTCTGCCCCTCTTTTGTGAGTTTGTGTTTCCAAATTTCCTTCCCATGAGTACCTTAAAGTGGCACAGAGAAAAGATGACACTTTGTCCTCGTTGTTTGATAGTTTTTATTCCCCACTGGTTGAAGAGCTCTTTGGGCAAAGACCGAAGTGGAATTATGTTATGGGTCGGTCCGTCTGTCTGTCCCACTATTGTGAAATCACCTCCTCCTACAGTTTTGTTCCAATTGTTTTGAAACCTGGTACCATGGTTTGATATACTCTGATGTGCATATTGCAATTTCACTCTCATGGAGGGGGCAGGCCAAAATGAATGTTTATGATCCTGCAGAACTCAGATTTGGACTGGGTAACCTTTTTTGCCTGTTCAGATGTTACACTCAGCAGGTTGCTGATCTTCAGCTAGGGATCTCTATAATATTTCTTCGACGGTAGTGCAAATAAAGCTTTTCATAAGACTAGTGTTTTCACCCCTACACACATGAGCGATCTACTTGAGATACTGCACTGTGATAAAATCTTTGACGGCCACAGTCTTTGTCAATTTTAAAATATCTTCATTGGAATAAACAAAGTGAAATGTGTCTTCCTCATCATCACAAGCCTTCCGGCACCAGCCTCCTTTCACCATACTTCTCAGGCATTGTGTCCAGCATACTTCAAGTTTGGCAGTTTGCCTTTCATTAGGGAACCACGCTTGAGTGCCATAGACAAGTCTAGACCGAACGCACGCTTCTACGATCTTTCGTCTTGTGTACATGAATACCCTGCTATCGGTCAGCACATTATGTACGTTGTGTTCAAAATAATAGCAGTCCCACATCACTAGCAAGATAAATCACTGTTTTTGTTAGAATTTCAACTTCTACACTGCAAGTAAGTTTCTAGAAGGTTTAGTAAAGGTATAGAAAACCAACAGACCCAACAGGCATGACGTGCATGCTGCTGATTCTGTGAAACTGAATCATTAACTGAAAGGGGCCTGTTCAAAAAAATAGCAGTGCTGAGTTCACGTAGTGAGGTCATTGATTCTGTGAAAAAAAAAATAGGTATTAAACAGGTGGCCCTTATTTAAGGATCAAGGCAACTGACGCTGCATATGCTGGCTGTGCATTTGTCCTTGAAAAACAAAGTAAAATGGGTCGTTTAAGACGCTGTTCAGAAGAAGAGCGTTCTTTGATTAAGAAATTAATAAAAGAGGGGAAAACCTATAAAGAAGTGCAGAAAATGATAGGCTGTTCAGCTAAAATGATATCAAACGCTTTAAAATGGCAGCCAAAACCAGAAAGGCGAGGAAGAAAAAGAAAAACGACTATTCGAATGGATCGGAGAATAACCAAACTGGCAAAGGCTCAGCCAATGATCAGCTCCAGGAGGATCAAAGAAGATCTAAGGTTGCCTGTGAGTACTGTAACAATCAGACGATGTCTATGTGAAGCCAAGCTACCAGCAAGAAGCCCCCGCAAAGTCCCATCGTTAAAAAAAAAGACGTGCTGAAGCGGTTACAATTTGCATTGACTGGCCTAAAAAGAAATGGCGTAATATTTTGTGGACTGATGAGAGTAAGATTGTTCTTTTTGGGTCTAAGGGCCACAGACAGTTTGTCAGACGTCCTGCAAACACTGAATTCAAGCCACAGTACACAGTGAAGACGGTGAAGCATGGTGGTGCAAGCATCATGATATGGGGATGTTTCTCATACTATGGGGTTGGTCCTATTTATCGCATACCAGGGATCATGGATCAGTTTGAGTACATCAGAATACTGGAAGAAGTCACGTTGCCATATGCTGAAGAGGAAATGCCTTTGAAATGGGTGTTTCAACAAGACAATGACCCCAAACACACTAAAGACAGATGTCAACACTATTTTTTTGAACATTATATTTCGTGACTTTCTGTAAAATATTATCAAATTCAATTACTTTTTCCAATTTTCTTGCTTTGAAATAGAATGTGCAGTGTCCCCAATGCATTTGTGTTCATTAAAATACAATTTATTTGAAGAATTTTGACGTTTATTCACATTTGTCAGCACACTGCTATTATTTTGAACACAACTGTAGCTCATTGAACTTAGCTATTGCACTGGCCACACGGTGTTTGGTAAGGCATCCGTCCTCCGCATTGGTAGCAATCTGACCAAGATGGCAAAACTGTGTCACATTCTCAGTGGCATGACCTTCTATAGAAAACAAGGTTGTCTGCTTTGCAAGGGCTTGGTCATTGAACACTTGAGTCTTAGTCTTCTTGAATGATATTGTTTGTCCAAAACGTTTACACGTCTCGTTGAGGATGCTCATAACATTTTCCGCCCCACGGATGGACTTGGAGAGCAGAACAACATCGTCGGCATACAAGATCCACTTCACAACTTCCATCACTCGGAGTTGGCCATGACAGCGCTGTTCTCTATTGGTACAAAGATGTGGTATGTTGCACTCAAGATTAATTCCTCATTTGTCAGGGAAGGCCTCATCAATCTCACTAGCTGTGACTTTTAGCACAAAGTCAAAGTAATAGTTGAACAGACAAGGGGATTCTTGGCCTCCCTGGTGGCGTCCTATACATACATCAAAGTTGGACTTCATCCCACTGATGAATGCTGTTGTGTTCATGTAAAGTACTGGTAATATCGATACGAGCCGTGCTGTGACTGTTCGTATCCATCTTATTCCTGAGGGTGCTGCTGTAGAAATGATTATGTGTGCAACTTCCGCTTTTGGCCAGAAGTAGTGTTAAGTCAGCCAGCAATAGTGGAGTAGCGGGGCATTTAAAATAGCAGGGTTTTTTTGTAATTCAAATTCATTTTAATGTATAGTCCACATATGTGTTCTGCAGTCAAGTAGCAGCTAATTTCCACGCTTGTCATTTTTGTATTTTTGAATGTTTTTGTGTAGTTCTGGTATTTGTGGTTGTGCCATAGACTGGATGAATGGAGGATCCTGACAAACAAGCACAGCCAAATCTGTGGCTTCAGCAGCAATGTGTAGATCATGCACCGAAAATTAAAAAGGACTGTTCGTTTGTAGTAATCGGTGGTGTAGACACAGGACAGACATGAGCACCAGGTACGTTTTCACTTGTATGAATGTCACAGATTGTATGGATATTTTACTTCATGCAAGGCTGTATGAAGTAAAATACTAAATAAATAAATAAAAATAGTTATCAGTTTGTTTCCTAAGGCCTAATGATTAAGGAAAGATATCAAATAGTTTTTTGTTGCTCTGTTCAATTTTGCAGTGCAACAACGTGGACTTGATATTAGCTGCTTCGGCATGCATCAATTAATTTTTAAATTAGAAAAGCACTCGGAGAGCGCAGACCTCCGCAAAGTTCTTCAGTTCCCCCAAATATTGGTATTTTCCCCAAATATAATAGTCCTACATTTATTTTAATCTATATTTTCAGATTCCTTGACCATCAAAACATACCTTTAGCAATTGGATTCACATTGATATCTTTATTAGTTCAGTAGTTAGTGAGAAAAATCACTTTTTTGGTAATGGCGGTTTTCTTGTTGATATAGCTCCATAGCTTTTGAAGATGCAACAAATCCATTGGCACAGTACTGATTCCTCAGTGTCTTGGCTATATTTTGGTGTTTGTTGTATGTTTATATCTTAATTTGTTACCTTACAGTGATGAAAATTCCAAAGATCCCCTATTATTTCCTGTTCTGGATCACAGTATCCAGATTTTTTGCAGGATCAGGATCAGTCTTTGATATTTCCTAGAACCTATTGGGATCTTATCCTGTATTTTTTTGGCAAGCGTCCTGACCATTTATTGTGGAGTTATATACACATATGCTAAAAATGGCCCTATCTCGCAATGATAAAGAATCCTTTAAAAAATTCCTGGATCCAGACGGTGATCCGGATCACTCCCAAAATCTAATCATTTCTTCCTTGTCCCATTTGGGACTTGTCCTGAGAATTTCGTCCAAATGCGTTCATAACTTTTTGAGTTATGTTGGTAAAAGACAGACAGACAAACAAACAAACAAACCCCGGTAAAAACATAACCTCCTTGGCGGATGTAATTATCACAAAATATAGATCAGTAAAATTTTCAACAATTGGCCTGTACATGTTAAGTTAAATCACAAGCATTCACGGCATGACAGCAGCATGAGCATTTTATTGTCATGGTAAAATGGATAGCTACCGTGGCATCCAAACACAGTGTTGTGGTTCTTTGTTCGTCTGACTAGATTCTACGTCTGCTGTAAGGTAAATTAAAATTATGTCCAACATCTTTTAACAAAATGTGACCAACTTTATTGCAGTGGAGACATTGATATATCTCAGAGCTTTTATTTGTTTACAACGTTAGCATCTTAGCAGTGAAGCTAGCTAACAGAGCTACAGTCTGCCAGGCCACTTTTTAAGGTCACCTTTCCATCCCCCCAATAGTCATGGGAAGTGGTATGATTATATTAAAATCTTTGAGGTGTAAAAGATGGTGTTCCCACATTTCTGATGTCAAAGTCATTGTTTTTTAACAAGGAAAGATGTTCCATTTCAGTGACAAATCCACGTTCTAAACTAGTACCGGAAGTTGCACACATAATTCACTCAAGGCGCCATGGGGGCTAGGAATAAGGTGGATACTTAGCACTTGAAAGAGGAAATCACTGACTTCCGGTCTGGACACCATGGTGATAGCAGCTTAACACTGAAGCTCCCAGACCCGATCCAGGAAAATACCTTGAAAATCAGATTTAACGGATTTTTGGAAGAGTGAAAATCAAAAGACAAAGTCATTATGCCTAAAGGAAAACAGAAGAGATCGACATTTACCAGGACAAGACACGCATCCGCCGGAGAATCTGACCCGGAGGACATCCATTCAGAAGAGGATTGGCTCAAATCCAAGATGGCGCCCACAGCGGTCGACATGGTGCTTCGCTGCGCTCTTTGTTTGTTTTTGTTTGTCAATTGTGTGTCTGCTTGCACTTATACCCGTGAAGAACTTTTAAATATCAGGACTTTGACCCCCACGGACCTCCTCCCAGTTTTTCTAGCCCCTGCCGCCGATCTGGTTTATTGTTTGGCTCGGAAAGTGAGACGGCGGAAGAGAGGAAGACGAGCGGGCGCTCTCGTACGACTTCGCAGGAGAGGCTCGCGAACGGCGCTGCCTGGCATATTTCTGTCCAATACCAACTCTCTCTCTAACAAGGTGGATGAACTGAGACTGCTGATGCGTTTTAAGGACCTCGCCTCCTCAGCTGTCCTCTGCTTTACTGAGACCTGGCTCCGGGAAAATATACCGGACAGCGCGCTGCGCCTCGACGGCTTCCAGCTCTTCCGTGCTGATCGTGACACAGAGCTTTCCGGCAAGACCACAGGAGGCGGTGTCTGCTTCTACATCAACTGTAGCTGGTGCTCTGATGTAACGGAAATTTCCAAACACTGTTCTCCTGCCTTGGAATTTCTTGTTATCAACTGCAAGCCTTTTTATTCCCCACGGGAGTTTGCTTCTTTTATACTGATCGCTGTGTACGCCCCTCCCGACGCGGACACGCGCGAAGCTCAGCGCGTGCTCGCGGATCACATTCAACACACAGAGCGGAGTTTTCCAGACTCGCTGATTATTGTGGCTGGCGACTTTAATCAGTGCAATCTGAGCCACGATCTCCCCCGCTACAAACAGTTTATTAAATGCCCCACCAGAGGATTAAACACACTGGATCACTGTTACACCACAGTGAAAGACGCATATCGCGCTGTCCCTCGAGCTGCGCTGGGATTATCTGATCACGTGATGGTTCACCTCATTCCCACATACAGACAGAGATTGAAGCTCACTAAACCTGTTGTGAGCACTACGAAGATACGGACCAGTGATGCTGAGGAGAAGCTGGAAACGTGCATGGAAATATCTGACTGGGGCATGCTTAAAGGAGCCACGCATGATCTGGATGAGTACACGGACACTGTGAACTCATATATCCACTTTTGTGAAGAGAACATTCTTCCATCACGCACCAGGGTGAGTTACTCTAATGACAAACCCTGGTTCACAGCTAAGCTCAGACAGATCAGGAAGGAGAAGGAAGCAGCGCTGAAAAGTGGAGACAGGGACTGCTACAGGGAGGTTAAATACCGGTTTAACAGAGAGCTGAAGAGGGCCAAATCTGTGTACTCAGAGAGACTCCAGCAGCAGTTCACTGCTAATGATTCGGCTTCCGTGTGGAGAGGACTGAGGCAGATCACCAACTATCGGCCTCAGGCTCCTAAAGGTCAGGATGACAAAGCCCTTTGTCAGAGACTGTCCCAACACTATGCCCGTTTTGACACCTCGTCATCTGTGTCCAACTCCCCCCCTCCCTCCAGCTCCACAGCCTCCACATTCCCTACTTCATTTAAGGCACCCCCCCCCACCTCCCCCCCTCCCCTTATCATCAGTGAGCAGGATGTGCTCAAACAGTTCTCCAGACTGAACCCGCGCAAGGCCCCCGGCCCAGACGGCGTGTCTCCCTCCACCCTGAGACTCTGTGCGAAACAGCTGGCTCCTGTATTCACAGACATTTTTAACACCTCCCTTAAGTTATGCCACGTGCCGTCCTGCCTCAAATCCTCCACCATCATCCCTGTCCCCAAGAAGCCACGGATCACTGGACTTAATGACTACAGACCTGTAGCGCTCACCTCTGTAGTCATGAAGTCCTTTGAGCGCCTGGTCCTGTCCCACCTCAAGTCCATCACCACCCCTCTCCTGGACCCGCTGCAGTTTGCCTACCGAGCCAACAGGTCTGTAGACGATGCAGTCAACCTGGCCCTCCACTCCATCCTGCAGCACCTGGACTCCCCGGGAACCTACGCCAGGATCCTGTTTGTGGACTTCAGCTCCGCATTCAACACCATCCGCCCCGCTCTGCTCCGGGACAAGCTGTCCCTGCTCAACGTGCCTGACTCCCTCTGCAGGTGGATCATCGACTTCCTGACGGACCGGAGGCAGCATGTGCGGCTGGGAAAGACTGTCTCAGACTATACTAGCGTCAGCACCGGATCACCCCAGGGCTGTGTACTTTCCCCCCTACTCTTCTCCCTTTACACCAACTCCTGCACCCCCAGCCACCAGTCTGTCAAGTTGATCAAGTTTGCGGACGACACCACCCTCATCGGGCTCATCTCCAACGGCGACGAGTCCGCCTACAGGAGAGAGGTGGCCCAGCTGGCGTCCTGGTGCAGCAATAACAACCTGCAGCTGAACGCTCTGAAGACAGTGGAGATGATTGTAGACTTCAGGAAAGTCACTACTCCTCTGCCCCCCCTCACCCTCTCAGGCTCTCCCATCACCACTGCTGATTCCTTCCGCTTCCTAGGCACTACCATCACCAGGGACCTCAAATGGGAGCTGACCATCAGCTCACTCATCAAAAAAGCCCAGCAGAGGATGTTCTTCCTGCGGCAGCTGAGGAAGCTCAAGCTACCCACCAAGATGTTAGTGCAGTTCTACACAGCCATCATCGAGTCCATCCTCACCACCTCCATAACCGTGTGGTACGCAGGAGCCACTGCCAGGGACAGACTAAGGCTGCAGCGCGTCGTGCGCACTGCTGAGAAGGTGATCGGCTGCAAGCTCCCATCTCTCCAGGATCTGTACATCTCCAGGACCCGGAGGCGTGCTGGCCGGATCATAGCCGATCCCTCACACCCTGGTCATGTACTGTTTGCCCCCCTCCCCTCTGGTAGAAGACTTCGGTCCATCCAGACTAAAACCTCCCGTCACATGAACAGCTTCTTCCCCTCTGCCATTAGACTGCTGAACACTAAGTGACTCTCGTGCACCATGTACAGCAGCTCAACCAGACTCATGTCAATCATCACTGTTTTCTTCCTGCATTACCGACTGCACTATATAGTTCTCCACAGTATCTGCTGCTGGCTAATATATATTTTAACTGTTGACCAGTATCACTTAATCTTATCCTACACTTTATTACATGTATAGTTTATTTCTCTTATCTTATCATGTTTAATGTTGCAGCATTGTACCGAGACAAATTCCTAGTTTGTGTACTACATGAACAATGGCAATAAACCTGATTCTGATTCTGATTCTGATTCTGAGGAGGAGCTGAATGAAGCTAGCAACAAGGTTAGCTTAAAAATGGTACTTAAAGAATTAAGACAATTTCGCCGAGAGTGTTGGGCCGAATTTCGTGAAATTAAAGATGAAATAAAAAGGACAAACAGCAGAGTGGACCAGGCTGAGGACCGAATCATGGAAGCAGAGGAAAGAATAAAAGGGCTGGAACAAACCGTGCTGGATTTACTTAAACGACAGACAAGACTGGAGGCTAAGCTAACCGACCAAGAAGGAAGACTAAGAAGAGACAACATAAGAATTCATGGTCTGAAAGAAGGAGTCGAGGACGGTTTCACCACAATGGCTGCATGCGTGGAATCCATATTGAGAGAGAAGTTGGAAATTCCCCAATCCACCGACTTGAAGATAGAAAGGGCACACTGTACATTAGCCCCAAGGCCGTCAGCGGAAGCGCCCCCACGATCGGTGGTGGTGAAGTTCTCCAACTCCAGAATAAAAGAAGAGGTTGTAAGACTGGCTTGGCAGAAAAAAGGATTTATGCACCAAGAGAGAAAAGTTTTTGTGGAGCACGACTACGCCCCGGAGGTCCTTAAAAAGCGTCGGGAATACAACGACGCTAAAAAGGTACTATGAGAGAAGAAAATGTGCTTTCAAACTCCATTTCCGGCGAAGCTGCGGGTTTTTTACGGAGATGAGACGTGTCTCTACAACTCGGCGGAAGAAACAACCACGGATATGGCGAGAAGAGGACTCCCGGTAACGGTGTATAAACCCGCAGCAGACCCGATCGAAAGAATCAAGGCTCAAACGTGGTCCACACAGAGACCCTCAAAACCCACGAGCCAGCAGCGGGAAACCCAGCGCCAGAGCTATAAGGAAAAACAGCGTTTACAGGAGGGAATAACGATATTTTTAGTCAATCTGCGCATCCAACCCTCCTCCTGCAAGGTAACAAACATTAAAGGAGATGCAGAATCAGCAAATATGAAGTGGTAAAACATTTCATGGAACAGACATAATATTAGAAACAAATAAGTCTTTAAAAAAAAACAAAAAACAAAAACTTGTTAAAATAGAAATGTGACAATGAACCACATGATCTCCCCACACTAACAAATACTGTATTAATGTGACTGTTTGCTGTGATGGTGGTGGGAGGTTGCACACAATTTCATAGAGTATAGGCATAAAAAAAAATAAAATAAAAATAATAAATAAAAAAAAAATCATTACAAGTTCGGATTGGGATCTGAAATTCACGTTAAAAACATGGGACAACTTACAGGGATAAGAGAGGGCCCTCAGCACGTAACGGAGTTTGGGGAATTTCCCTCAGAGCCAACACACCATCAAGGCTCTTCTAAGGTCACTAAAAATACCTCAGCTGAGGAAGATCTTTTGTCAGTTTTTTGTTTTAAAGTTTTATATACTATGTTCTTAATGTTTTTTATGTTCTTAATGTTCTTTCAGTTTCCGAGTAGCATAAAAGAGGGCCACCACACTGTTATACTAAATAAGACAACACAATGGAGAAACAGGGTGTAACCAAAATAATCTCCTATAATGTAAAAGGGATCCTGAATCCAGTTAAAAGATCCAAGATTCTAGGCAAAATGAAAAAAGACAAAGCAGGAATAATATTTTTACAGGAAACCCACCTAACAGACGTGGAGCACACTAAACTTAATAGACAAGGGTTTAATATGATCTCTTCATCTTCATATAAGTCAGGGAGGAGGAGGGGGGTAGCGACATTGATCTCAACCAAAATTATATTTGAAAAAAAAATCAGAACACAAAGATAAAGAAGGGAGATTCAGCATGGTACTTGGTCGGCTAGAGGGAGAAGATATCACCCTGCTGAATGTATATGCACCTCCAGGGGCTAACTGGAAATTTTATAAAAATGTATTTGACCTAATGATAACTAAAGCCCAAGGTTTAGTGATATGTGGTGGAGACTTCAGTCTAAGACTGAATCCATACTGGGATGCATCAGGTAATTTTCCACATCAAAATAACACTCAAAGTAGAAAAACTCGGATGCTACTAAAAGAAATGGGAATCTGTGACGTGTGGAGGGAATTCAACCCCAGTGTAAAAGACTATACATTTTACTCAGCACCACATTCATCATACTCAAGGATTGACTATTTTTTTATGTTTAATAGAGACATTGGAAGAGTAAAAACATGTAAAATAGGACTGATGGATCTCTCTGACCACAGTCCAATCTATATGGATTTAAGTATCCAAAAATACACAAATAATACATTTTCTTGGAGGTTAAATTCAAATGTGCTGAAAGGACCACTGAAAGATAAGATAAGATAAGATAAGATAAGCCTTTATTAGTCCCACAATGGGGAAATTCCAGGATTGCAACAGCATAGGGATAGCAACACTCAGAGCAACAATCAGAAGGCAAGAAAAAACAACATCTAGTAAACATATGTCCATATTACTATAAATGTATATATATATATATATATATATAGACACAGTGCAGAGCATTATGGCTGGTGAATGTGCAGCAGAAATTCTAAGCTCTCTCTCCGCGGATGCAGCGGGCCAGCTGGAAGTCTTTGGGCATGATGGTGACACCCTTAGCGAAGAAGAGACCACCAGGTGGGCCTCGCTGGTCTCCTGCAGAGCCATGACGGCGAAGCTCAGGAAACGCAGGACGGTCTTGAAGTCCTGAGCGATCTCCCTCACCAGGCGCTGGACGGGCAGCCTACGGATGAGCAGCTCCGTGGATCTCTGGCAGCGACAGATCTCTCTCAGAGCCACGGGCCTGTGACGGCGCTGAATTCCAAGATGAATTGGAATCAGATATTCTCAGATACTTGGAAGAAAATGATAATGGAGAAGTATCCCCTTTAATACTGTGGGACGCATGCAAAGCTGTAATAAGGGGAAAGACTATCGCAAAACTGGCAATCCAAAAGAAACTGAGATAAGAAAAACTAATCACATTAGAGTCAGAACTTAAGAAACTAGAAAAAGAGCACAAAGACAACACTCATTCTAATGACTCGCTCAAAATTAAGGAAATTAAAAAACAAATAAACGAGATCTGCACAATAGAAATCCAGAAGAAACTTACATTTCTGAAACAAAAATACTATGAAACAGGTAGCAAATTGGCAAAATTACTAGCCTATAAATTGAGGAAATAACAAACGGAGAGAGCAATCTACAAAATCAGAGACCCAGTATCAAAGGAAATAAAATTTAGAATTCAGGAAATTCTTAAAAGCTTCGAGAACTACTACAAGAACTTGTACTCCCTCAAAAAACATAAAAACGCATCCGAAGCCTTCCTAAATACATTAAACTTTCCCCAACTTACTGAGTCACAAAATAAAACACTATTGTCAGAAATACAACCTAAAGAATTAGAAAAAGCAATTATGAAACTTAAAGCTAACAAATCCCCAGGAGCAGATGGCTTTACAGCAGAGTGGTACAAAACCTTTAAACAGCAACTGTCTCCTCTCCTGAAAACATTTAACTATGTCCTCCACACAGGGGAAATCCCCCCCTCCTGGAGAGAAGGGGTCATTGCAGTCATAGCTAAACCTGAAAAGGATAAACTAGACTGCTCCAACTACAGACCAATCAGTGTGTTAAATCAGGACTATAAGCTTTTTACCACTATCCTTGCCAAAAGGTTAGAAAATATACTGACAGACTTAATTCATTTAGACCAAACAGGTTTTATAAGACAAAGACAGACACAAGATAACATTAGACGCACTTTACACATAATTCATCATATAAAAAATATAATTTAAATGCAGCCATATTGGGATTAGATGCTGAAAAAGCATTTGATTCGGTTGACTGGTCTTTCCTATTTAGAATCTTATCCAGTTTCAGTTTTCATAACAACTTCATTAGAACTATCCAGGCATTATATAAAAAACCAACAGCTAAAATAAGGATTAACGGTAAATTATCATCATCTTTTGAACTGGAAAGAGGATGTCGTCAGGGCTGCCCCTTGTCTCCACTGCTATTTGCAATCTTCATAGAACCTCTGAGCCAATGGATAAAACAGAATCAAAAAATTCAAGGTATTACACTTGGTCAGAAGGAACATAAAATAGCACTCTTTGCTGATGACATTTTAATATACCTGGGGCAACCGGACACCTCTTTTCCAGAACTAATCTCAGTTTTTTCAGAGTATGGAGAGTTATCGGGGTACGAATTCAGAATCAGAATCAGAATCAGAATCAGATTTATTGCCATTGTTCATGTAGTACACAAACTAGGAATTTGTCTCGATGCCATGCTGCAACATTAAAAACATGATGAGAAAAAGAGATAAACTAAAAAAAAAACTAAAGGACTGAAAACGTGCAATAAGTGTAGAAAAATAAGTAATAATAAGTAATAATGATAATAATAATAATAACAATACTAGTAATAATGAGTAGTACTAGTCAAGGCAGTTTTAAAAAATTAGCAAGTAGCAGATAATGTGAAGTACCACATAGTGCAGTTGATAATGCAACAGAAAACAGTGATGAATGACGTGAGTCTGGTTGAGCTGCTGTATATAGTGCACGAGAGTCAAAAAGTCACTTAATGTTCAGCAGTCTGATGGCAGAGGGGAAAAAGCTGTTCATGTGCCGGGAGGTTTTAGTCCGAATGGACCGAAGTCTTCTACCTGAGGGGAGGGGAGCAAACAGTACGTGACCAGGATGTGAAGGATCGGCTATGATCCGGCCAGCACGCCTCCGGGTCCTGGAGATGTACAGGTCCTGGAGAGATGGGAGCTCGCAGCCTATCACCTTCTCAGCAGTGCGCACGACGCGCTGCAGCCTTAGTCTTGTCCCTGGCAGTGGCTCCTGCATACCACACAGTTATGGAGGAGGTGAGGATGGACTCGATGATGGCCGTGTAGAACTGCACTAACATCTTGGTGGGTAGCTTGAGCTTCCTCAGCTGCCGCAGAAAGAACATCCTCTGCTGGGCCTTTCTGATGAGGGAGCTGATGGTTGGCTCCCATTTGAGGTCACGGGTGATGGTGGTGCCCAAGAATTAAACATGCATAAAACCCAAATTTTAACATTCAACTATGACCCAAATCAATATTTACTAAGCAAACTCAAAACTAACTGGGAGATGGAATCTGTGAAATATCTGGGGGTCAATATCCCGAAACAACTCAACAAAATTATAACACTAAACTATGATCCACTGATGCCAAAAATAAAATCTGATCTAGCAAGATGGAATATGATACCATTCTTAGGTACTGCACAAAGAATTGAAGCAGTCAAAATGAAAATACTTCCACGTCTTCTATACCTTTTCCAAACAATACCGGTAGAACCTCCCAAAAAAACATGGCAAGAACTGGACAGAAGGATCTCAAGATTCATATGGCAGGGCAAGAGACCTAGAATCAGATATAGAACCCTGCAGCTAAACAAAGACAAAGGTGGGCTCGCGCTGCCAAATATCAGGGACTATTTTAAAGCTGCACAAATTAAAACTTTAATAGAGATATGTAACCCAGTCTACACTGCACAATGGAAGGAGATGGAATGCCAAATAACAAGTGACATCCCCCTACAGACGATAATAGGGAACAATGCCTTACCTAAACTTTTGAATAACACTAACCCGTGGATAGAGACCCCGCTAAAAATTTGGTTTAAGATGGTCAGAGAGAATCAAACTAAAGAACCCTATCGATTACTGCGATGGATTGCCTATGATCAAGACTTTACTCCTAATAAAACAGACACTAGATTTAAAAAGTGGAAAGAGAACGGACTGATAAAATATTACGATTTTTTTTAAAGGGCAAACTTTAAGTTTTGAAGATTTGAAAAAACAAGGTCTAATAAATCAAGACCTTTACAGGTTCTTTCAGCTTAGACACCACATAAACAAAATACTTAAAAAGGAGGATTTGGAAAGGGCCCAGTCAGGTGTTCTGAAGGACTTCTTAATGGCATATAAAGGGATCCCAGGGATCAGATACATTTCTAAAATATACCAAGGTCTTCAAGACTTAAAAGGAGACAACACATCATATATAAGAGAGATGGGAAAAAGAGGGGAATTTCACTTTACAACTGGAAATATGGGAAAAGCTAAATAAACAACAATGGAAAAGTACCTCATCCCTGCAGTGGAGAGAATTTGGATGGAAAAATTTGGTAAGATTTTTCAGAACACCTGCACAAAACAAATTTACTCGTAAGGGGTTGAATTGTTGGCGCTTGTGTGGTGAAGAGACTGCAAATCATTTTCATGTGTTTTGGTCATGCCCAGTTATCCACCAATATTGGACCAATGTACAGACAATATTGAGGAAAATATTCAAAGTAACAGTCCCCTTTTCTTTTGTAACTTTGTATTTGGGTTTACTACCGGAATCACTGGAAAGACGAGGAGAAAAATACTTATTCACTGTTTTAATATTGGCAAGTAAAAAAGCTCTAACAAAAAAATGGATGTTGAAGGATTGTCCTACACCTGAAGATTGGATTAATGTGATTCAAGACATTTACTCGATGGAAAAGTTGACATTCGCACTGAGACAGGACATGGATGGGTTCTTGAACTTTTGGCAACCCTGGAACGCATATGTGTCTTCCATCAGATCTAATCTTTGACAAATACCATTTCAATAATGGCACCTCTCTTTGTTCCAACACTACTCAGATGCTCTTTTATTTTTATTTATTTATTTTTTTTGCTCTTTTGTGTTGTTTTTGTTTTTTGTTTTTTTTCTTTTTCTTGTTTTTTTTTTTCCACAATATTTTTATTGAACCTTTTTTAACAAACATGACACGAACAATCAAACACTAACACTAAAGTAATTTAAATAAAATAAATAAAAAAATATACTAAAAACACACCAACAACCATTAACAAAAGCAAGTCAAACAATGCTCCTCTGTTTAGTCTAGGTAATCCATTACATAGGTATACATATTATACATTCACCAATTTGGAATTTACAAGGTCCACACACATCATTCACCTTCTTCTTCAGAAGTTATGTTTAATTTCTTTACATAATCAATGAAAGGTCTCCATATATTCTCAAACACATTTTCCTTTGATTTCAGTATGTATGTTATTCTTTCTAGTGGAAGGTTTGTTAACATCTGTCTTAGCCACTGAGTCACATCTGGTCTATGAGTCTTTTTCCACAATAGTGCAATACATTTTTTGGCATTAAGCAAACTGAGGTCTATGAATGTTCTTTCACTCTTATTAAAATTATGCTTTTCTGGATACAGACCCAACAAAAACAGTTTAGAGTTCAATATGAATTGTTTTGAAATTATTTTTTCAATTGTTACCCTCACCTCTTCCCAAAACATTCTAATTTTTCTACATTCCCATAAACAATGAAATAGGGTTCCTTTACTTTCCATACATTTTGTGCACGTATCTGGTATGTTTTTGTTATATCTATTTAACTCCACCAGTGTAACATACATCCGCATTAACCATTTAAAATGTATCAGTTTAAGACTTACATTTATTGATTTGGTTTGAGCTTCTGTGCAAGCCAATTCCAATTGTTCCTCTGAAATTTCAATGTGCAGGTCTTCTTTCCAATAATTCATTCTTTTCTGTGAGTTTTCACTTGAGGATAGTGTCAATGAATTATAAAACTCTGAAATAATACCCTTTCTCTTACTATCTTTCATCAAAAATTTTTCCAAGGATGAATAAGTAGGTCGGGTGAGAACATTATTTTGATTTGATCGAATAAAATTCCTAAGCTGAAGATATTTTAAAAAAATGTGTTCTATTGGCCGGGGGATTGTGGGGATCGTGGGATCGTGGGTTCGATCCCAGCCCCCGACCAACAGTGATCTGTGTGGAGTTTGCATGTTCTCCCCGTGTTGCGTGGGTTTACTCCGGGATTTCTCCGGTTTCCTCCCACATGCCAAAAACATGCATGTTAGGTTAATTGGCTGTTCTAAATTGTCCCTAGATATCTGTTTCCTATAGGCCCTTAGAATAGAGGGTTAGTATTAATGAAAGCGCTTTGAGTGGTCTTTGTGACTAGAAAAGCGCTATATAAGTGCAGGTTAGTTAGTTAGTTAGTATTAAGATTAAATTTGACCCTCAGTTCTTCAAAAGACATTATGTTATCTGAACCTGACAAATATAAGTCTTGAATCTTTTTAATCCCTTTTAAATTCCATAATTTAAATACAGCATCCGCTCTCCCTGGTGTAAAATATTGATTACCCCATATTGGGCTAAATTGTGACAATAAGTGTGGTTCTTTTAAATATTTTTTGATTTCAAACCATATTTTGATCATATGCTTTACAATAGGATTTTTAACTTGTTTCTGTAATTTTTTTAGCCGAGTCTGCGTATATGAATAAGGGAAGAGGTAAAGGTAAATTGTATAATTCCATTTCAATCCAGTGAGGGAATCAGAATCAGAATCAGAAAAGCTGTATTGCCAAGCATGTTAAAAACATACGAGGAATTTGACTTGACATTGGCGCGCTCGATAAGCGCTTCCAATGACACGGCAGCCATGCAAGGCGCCTCATGAAAACAGTGGGGGGTAAAGAGGGGGAAGAGGGGAGGGGATGACACATTGGGCAGAGAGAAAAAAACATAGTTATCAAAATAAAGCTCATTGAATGAGCAAGATTGTGATTACATAGAAAAAAAACCCCTCTAGTTGCACAATTAGCAGACAATACAAATCCACACAAAAACAAAGAAAAAGAGAGAGACCAGTGTGTGTATATCAGTCATGTGATATCAGTGTGAGTGCAGTGTGAATGTATTAGTTACTGGAGCGCAACAAAAATCGTCTCCTAGGCAACGGCTAGATGTTATATTCATGTATTCTAAACATAGATAAGCATGTCCTCTCTTCATGCCAGATGGTAAAATTCCATGTTAGTCCCATGACAACGCTGTCCTTGGAGAGTTCAGATTATTGTACAGCAGCAGTTGTTTGGGTTAAACTCTCTTCTGCCTTATCTTCTCTCTCCTGGAGGAATGAATGCAAAGGCGCTGAATCAAGGCCAAATGAGCACAGTTCACTTAGAGCAGAAATTTCCTCTCTCATGCGATTCTGAGCATCACAATTACATAGGCTTTAAAATCATTCCCTGGAGAGCACCAAGCGACTCCAGATGTTTTCATCAAATGATCTCCAGAGGGAGATCATTTGATGAAAAATAATATGTCATAGACCTCAGTTGTGCTGACCAGTAATACAACATAAAGTTTGGACATTTCAGACCTCCACGATCAAATGGTAAATATAGTAAGGACAGACGTAATCTAGCCTTCCTATTGTTTCATATAAATTCCACTAACTTTTTTTTAATTCTTGAGAATAGATCTGAAGGTGGTGGTAAAGGAATGTATTGAAATAAATATAGTATTTTGGGTAAAATATTACTTTTAAGTATATTAATTCTCCCGATCAACGACATTGGTAGTGACATCCATCTCTGAAGCAACTCATTAATATCTGTCATTAAGGCTTCATAGTTGGCACTGGCGACTGATTCTAGCTTAAGCACAAGTTGAATTCCTAAATATTTAAACTGATTTACAACATTGAATTGATTTACCTCAGGAGCTGGGTGATTTCTCTGGGTCTCATTTAGCATTAATATTGAAGATTTAGTTTTATTTATTTTATATCCTGATATTTCCCCAAAGTTCTTTATTAAATTTAACAAGGTCAGAATTGATTTTTTAAGATTCGACATAAACAAAATTATGTCATCAGCATACAGGGAGATTTTATGTTCTGTTGGTCCTACTTTAATTCCATATATTTGTGGATGTAAACGTACTGCCATCGCTAAAGGTTCAGATGCCATAGTGAACAGTAAAGGTGAAAGTGGACAACCTTGTCGACATCCTCTATTGATTTTTATTGATTTTGAGATATTGCTATTTGTTAGGATTTCTGCTGTAGCATTATTGTATATTATCTGAACCCATTTTATGAAATTATTTCCAAGTCCAAACCTTTGTAGGACTTCAAAAAGAAAGGGCCATTCGACCCTATCAAAGGCCTTTTCAGCGTCCAGTGATAGGAGAGCTGTATCCGGTGCTTCTTTATTAGAATAAATAATATTAAATAGTCTTCTTACATTATGGAAGCCTTGTCTTCCCATTATAAAGCCATTCTGATCTCGGTTAATAATATTTGGTAATATTTCTTGTAGTCGTCTTGCTAAAATTTTACAGATTATCTTAAGGTCAGCATTTAATAGGCTTATTGGTCTCATGTTTTCACATTTATTAGAGGGTTTACCTGGTTTTGGCAACAGTATAATTAAGGCATTATTCATGTATGGTGGTAAATTACTTGTTTTGTTTTTTTGTTTGTTTTTTTTTGTTCTTTCTTTAATTTCTCTTTTTCTTTCATTTAAAAATAATAATTATTTTTCCAATGTTGTCAAAAAACAAAAAAAAGAGAACGTGATGAAAATGTAAACAATGCAATGCTGTAATGACATGTATACCCTTTACAAAAACTTAAATAAAAAAAAAGAAAGGAAATCACAAGGAACAAGGTCATACGCAGAACTCGGGTCAATATAAGTGATGATGAGAGGGCCACCAACCTTGTCGATTACCGACTTCAAAATAAATATTGCATCTGTTGTTGATTGATGCTGGCAAAAACCATATTGGGCTTCACTGTGTGTTTCATATGTTTCTTTAAATTGGTTTGTGATGATTTTTGTGAGAATACAACTGTATTTTCTCCAATGGAAAGACCATGATGGTTCTCAGCAACACTCAGTTTACCCTTTTTTATATAAACGGATAATATTGGAGTGAAGCCACAAGACAGGGACAAGACACCCTGACCTAACTATGGGTTTGTGGTCAAGGGATCAAATTTCAAAGTTAGCATTGCATTTGCACTATGGTAAATGGTAAATGCTACATTTACTATTACTATAAAATGAGTAAAGCTAGGGCCACCAAACCTTGTACACAGGTTCACTTTGGGATCCTGACCTCAGACTATGGGTTTGGGGTCAACAGGTCAAAGGTCAATGTTAACATTCCCTATGCCTTATTACTGTACAACAAGTAAAGTTAGGGTCACCAAACTTGGTACACAGGTTCACCCTTTGACCCTGAAGTGTGACTGTGGTTTTGGGATCGCAAGGTCAAAGGTCAACATCAAAATGGCTTATAAACTATATCTCAACAACAAAGACAACTAGGGTCACCAAACCTGGTACACAGGTTCACTCTGAGACCATAACCTCTGACTACAGGTTTGGGGTCAAAAGGTCAAGGTTGGCAGTCCCTATGCTTTCTTACTATAGAACAGGAGTGTCCAGTGATGTGCCATGGAGGGCCAAGACCCTGCAGGTTTTCTCTTCTACCCAGTCTCTTCAGCAGATGGTTTCATTGATAAGCAATCAGTGGGAAGAAATTCAGTGAAATCCGCTGTTGAAGACACTGGTTTACTTGGAGATAAAGCCTGCAGGGTCTTGGCCCTCCATGGCACATGATTGGACACCCCTGCTATAGAACCTGTAAAGCTCTCTAGAGTCAACAAACTTGCTGCACAAGTTCACCTTGGGATCCTGCCCTATAACTATGGGTTGTGTACTTTGTTGTATATTCGTGGATGATGGGCTTATCATAATTTGGTTCTGCCACAGTAATTATATTGAAAAGCTGAAAACTGCTCTCCATCAGTAAGTATTGGGATCTTCAAAGAAAATGGAGGTGGGGGATATTGCACTCGCCTCAGAGTGCTCTTGTAGAGTGTGAGATCAATGATGTTTCTTGTGGATATTTTGTGTCAAATGGTGTACTTACGAAAAAGTGGACCCCTTCCAGATTGCCTAATGAGTGGGAATTTGGACAGAGGTGATTTTTATAATCTATGGTGTATCTTCCATTTTCTATTAGCTCTTGAGCTGGTGTTTTGGTTCTACAAAGCGCATCTCTGTGTAACTACTCTGACGCAGTAGCCAGCACATATACTGTATATTTAAAGAATGACTGTTACACATGAATGTTGCCTTTTTGCAGGACCTCTCAGAACAGCACCAGAAGACTTTGGCCCTTCTGAGGAAGCAGCAGACTGTGATCCTGGATGACGAGCTCATTCAGTGGAAGAGGAGGCAGCAGCTGGCTGGCAATGGGGGTCCTCAAGAAGGGGGACTGGATGTTCTTCAGTCCTGGTATATACTTTGATTTGCTCATATGGCTGGATGATTAATCAAATTAAAACTGAAACCAAACATCAGGACATAAAACCGACATGATCGTGCTCATGATGGTTATTTTGTTTTTTCCCTTCTTCCTGTGCTGTGCATGTTTGTATAAGAGCTTTCATGTGCTGCCACTTTAAGACGTGTTGCGCACAGTCACTTGACTCCACAACCCAGTAACAGGACAGTCGGTGCTGTCCGGAAGCAGCAAAACATGGCGGAAAAATAAAATGGCTTGTACCAAAAATGTGGCGTCTGTCAACATAGTATGAAATGATTGGCTCTTTGTTTCATCTGGGGATGCCGGGAGGGTGTGAGCAGAGTGTACGGAGGCTGTGTCCTGTTAGCCTCTGTCTGCTGTCCATATTATCAACTGTATTGCAGTGGGGGTTGCCGAGCTATACCTGTACTTAAGAACCCGATTGGAGATTCATAGTTCCTGTGAGGTGATGGCATGGTTGTGGCTGGGTGTAAAAAAAAAAAAAAAAAAACTGACTGGGGACAAAGCAAAGCAAGCTCAAGAGATGGAAAACTCCCACCCTCTAAAAAAAATGAGATGGGATAATATATGTTGTTGTATGATCATGGTCCACAACCTGTAATGCCAAGCTGTGTCAGAGTTAGGCTAACGATACAGTCTGAACACCGTGTTAACTGTGAAACCGTGGTAGTCAGGACGGGTGCGAAGACCACAGTTTGCTCCACAGTACTTTCCATCAGTGATGCAACTCAATGACTCTGGACACATTCTCCAGACAAAAGATATAAAATTTAAACTGAAAAAATCCTTTCCTGACACTACGCCCCACTGGTGACCTGTCTACCACCTTTGTGTCCCACAGGTGTGAGAAGCTTGCTGACCTGATCTGGACGAACAGGCAGCAGATCCGGCGATGTGAACATCTTACCCAGCAGCTTCCTCTGCCTGGTCCCATGGGAGAGCTGTTGAGCAAACTTAACGCTGACATCACGGACATCATCTCTGCCCTGGTTACTAGGTCAGTTTCAGACTTAAAGATTGCATTGAGCCTCTCTAATTCCTGTTTTCAGATATGTGCAAATTCAGTTCTAATCACAGAATTGTATCAGCTCAGTTGCTAAAACAAAGCACAGTTTGAGTCATTTTTTTCTGCTCCGGACATGCTCACTTTGAAACAAAAAAATCGTGTTCAAAACATCTAGTTTAGAGTCATAAAAGTCATTAAGGAATTTTTTGTCCATACCAGGAGCTCAGTGTGTTTTTGGCTGAAAATCAGGACCACGTTTATAGGTTTAGTGGGATCCACTGGCTTTGATATAGGAAATCATAATCCACTTTATCCATCCTCTGATCTAATGTCATTACTGTTGCACATCTGCTTGGCCCTTCTTCTCTTCAGCACCTTCATTATTGAAAAGCAGCCGCCCCAGGTGTTAAGGACCCAGACCAAATTTGCAGCCACGGTCCGCCTCCTGGTGGGTGGGAAACTCAATGTCCACATGAACCCACCTCAGGTTAAGGCCATCATCGTTAGCGAGCAGCAAGCCAAAGCTTTGCTGAAGAATGAAAGTACACACAGGTAAGGTTCACATCTCCACATGATTTATTATTAAATTGATGGTAGAAATTGTGGAATCATTTACCTTTACTAATGCCCTAAGAGGGAGTGTATTGAATCCTGTTCTCTTCTTCTTTTTAAGTGAAAGCAGTGGTGAAATCCTCAATAACAACTGTGTGATGGAGTATCACCAGGCCACCGGTACCCTCAGTGCCCACTTCAGAAATATGGTAAGCTTGGCTGTCTACTCCGACTATACAGCCCAGCTTCCAAAAAGGTTGGGACATTACACAAAATGTAAATAACCAAAGTACTAGAATGCAATGATTTGGGAACCTCATAAACCACTATTTTATTCACCAGAGAACTTAGAAAACATATTAAAGTGGGACATTTTACTGTTTGCTGAAAAATATTACCTCATCTTGAACTTGATGGCAGCAAGACATCTAAAAAGAGTTGGGACAGGGCCATGTGTAGCATCCTTCTTCTTTTAGCAGCAGTGTGTAAACGTCTGGGAACTGAGATCAGCTGCTGGATTTTTATTAGCGTAATGTCCCATTCTTGTTTGATAGAAGATTGTAGCTGCTGTGGAGTCCTGGGTCTCCTTTGTGGTGTTTTGCCTTTCATGATGTACCAAATTTTTTTTTCAGTTGGTGAAAGGTCTGGACTGGAGGCAGGCCAGTCCAGCACCCGGACTCTTCTTGTATGAAACCTTGCTGTTTGCAATACAGTATTTTTAATTAATTTAGTTAACCTTTATTTTAGGGTTTGGCGATATACTGAATATATTCATTGTATCGGTACATTTGGCCACCCACAATACATAAAATGATTGTATCGTGCATAATCAAGAATTTGTTACGTTAGTATGAGCAGTGACTTCATGCTCTCCTTAGCTGCTGAAGTCTGAGATGTGCTGAGGTGCCAATCCATTTAACGATTTAAAAACAAATAATAAAATCCTTACAGTTAGACAAGCCACTGGAATGAGGCCAGAATGGGATAATATGATTATTCTTGTGTACAGCCATGTTTTGGACTAACTGTAAGTGTGTGAGAGAGGCCTTGTTAACACTGGTATAAAGTGTGTTACAGTAGACCAAATGGGTTGAGATAAAAGCATGAATCACACATTCAAAATCATTAAAAATTTAAAAGATATTTAATTTTACATACAAGGTTCAAATGATAAAAGCTGGATTTAACCACAGCATTTACCTGTTAAGTTTAAAATCACTGTCTAAGATTGGTGGCTATGGGTTTTGTATATAGTTTCAGGGAATCCAGGTTCATAGAATGGCCATCATAGGCCTGATTGAGTCCAAGTACAATTATCTAATTTTTATCTGCATTCAAGTTTAAAATGTTAAAAACCCATCCAGGCCTTGATGTTCCTAGGACATTCTAGCAGTAGTAATGGGGAGTGACTATCATTTCTTTTAAAGGGCAGATACATTTGCGAGTCATCTGCTTAGAATGGTAAGAGATGCCATGTGTTTTAAGGATTTTTCCAAGAGGCAGAAGCTGTATTCAAAAAAGGATTGCTCCAAGGATGGATCCCTGAGGAACTCCAAAAGACAGGGGAACAGTAGAGGATGTAGAGTCAAGAGTCTTAACTGAGAAGCAGCTCCTAGACAGACAGGACCTAAACCAGTGCAAGGCAGTGTCCCTGTTACCAGAACAGCTTGAGTACAATTTTTGGTTATACTACCCACCTTTGGGCTTTGCCAATCCAGGTGAGAATTCTTTTTTTAAAAGAAGATTAATATACTGCACTCAGAAGTTCTGTACTCTGAAGTAACAGTTTGCATACAATATTTCCATTAATAAGATCTGTCCCTTCAGCAAATATTTATTTCACTTTTTTCCATTTCATTTCAGTGCAGTTGCATTACATACAGTACTTAAAACACTATAAATAATACATTTGGAATAATTTTTAATTACAAGCACAGGATGATAAAAAAGATGTGGCATGAGTGTCAGTCAACATACAGTGGGGCAAAAAAGTATTTAGTCAGCCACCAATTGTGCAAGTTCTCCCACTTAAAAGATGAGAGAGGTCTGCAATTTTCATCATAGGTATACCTCAACTATGAGAGACAAAATGAGAAAAAAAAAAAATCCGGAAAATCACAGTGAAAGATTTTTAATGAATTAATTGGTAAATTCCTCGGTAAAATAAGTATTTGGTCAATAACAAAAATTCTTTTCAATACTTTGTTATATACCCTTTGTTGGCAATGACAGAGGTCAAACGTTTTCTGTAAGTCTTCACAAGGTTTTCACACACTGTTGCTGGTATTTTGGCCCATTCCTCCATGCAGATCTCCTCTAGAGCAGTAATGTTTTGGGGCTGTCGCTGGGCAACACAGACTTTCAACTCCCTCCAAAGATTTTCTATGGAGTTGAGATCTGGAGACTGGCTAGGCCACTCCAGGACCTTGAAATGCTTCTTACGAAGCCACTCCTTTGTTGCCCAGGCGGTGTGTCTGGGATCATTGTCATGCTGAAAGACCCAGCCACGTTTCATCTTCAATGCCCTTGCTGATGGAAGGAGGTTTTCACTCAAAATCTCACGATACATGGCCCCATTCATTCCTTCCTTTACACGGATCAGTCGTCCTGGTCCCTTTGCAGAAAAACAGCCCCAAAGCATGATGTTTCCACCCCCATGCTTCACAGTAGGTATGGTGTTCTTTCTCCTCCAAACACGACAAGTTGAGTTTTTACCAAAAAGTTCTATTTTGGTTTCATCTGACCATATGACATTCTCCCAATCCTCTTCTGGATCATCCAAATGCTCTCTAGCAAACTTCAGACGGGCCTGAACATGTACTGGCTTAAGCAGGGGGACACGTCTGGCACTGCAGGATTTGAGTCCCTGGCGGCGTAGTGTGTTACTGATGGTAGCCTTTGTTACTTTGGTCCCAGCTCTCTGCAGGTCATTCACTAAGTCCCCCCATGTGGTTCTGGGATTTTTGCTCACCGTTCTCGTGATCATTTTGACCCCACGGGGTGAGATCTTGTGTGGAGCCCCAGATGGAGGGAGATTATCAGTGGTTTTGTATGTCTTCCATTTTCAAATAATTGCTCCCACATTTGATTTCTTCACACCAAGCTGCTTACCTATTGCAGATTCAGTCTTCCCAACCTGGTGCAGGTCTACAATTTTGTTTCTGGTGTCCTTTGACAGCTCTTTGGTCTTGGCCATAGTGGAGTTTGGAGTCTGACTGTTTGAGGTTGTGGACAGTTGTCTTTTATACTGATAAAGAGTTCAAACAGGTGCCATTAATACAGGTAACGAGTGGAGGACAGAGGAGCCTCTTAAAGAAGAAGTTACAGGTCTGTGAGAACCAGAAATCTTGCTTGTTTGTAGGTCACCAAATACTTATTTTACCGAGGAATTTACCAATTAATTCATTAAAAATCCTTCAATGTGATTTTCTGGATTTTTTTTTTCTCATTTTGTCTCTCATAGTTGAGGTATCCCTATGATGAAAATTGGAGACCTCTCTCATCTTTTATATGGGAGAACTTGCACAGTTGGTGGCTGACTAAATACTTTTTTCCCCCACTGTACACTGACAAAAGCATATATGTATGTGTATGTATATGTATGTATGTATGTATATACAGACGTGGACAAAATTGTTGGTACCCCTCTGTTAATGAAAGAAAAACCCACAGTGGTCACAGAAATAACTTGAATCTGAAAAAAGTGGTAATAAATAAAAAATTCAATGAAAATTAACCAATGAAAATCAGACAATGCTTTTGAATTGTGGTTCAACAGAATTACTTTAAAAAATAAACTCATGAAACAGGCCTGGACAAAAATGATGGTACCCCTAGAAAAGATTGAAAATAATGTGACCATAAGGACATGTTCAACCAAGATGTGTCCTGTAATTAACGTCACAGGTGGCTACAAACTTGTAACCAGTCAGTCGGCCTGTTTAAAGGGTGATAAGTAGTCACTGTGCTGTTTGGTGACATGGTGTGTATCACACTGAACATGGACCAGAGGAAGCAAAGGAGAGAATTGTCTCAGGAGATTAGAAAGAAAATTATAGACTAGCATGTTAAAGGTAAAGGCTATAACACCATCTCCAAGCAGCCTGATGTTCCTGTGACTACAGTTGCACATATTATTCAGAAATTTAAGATCCACGGGACTGTAGCCAACCTCCCTGGACGTGGCTGCAGGAGGAGACTTGATGAAAAATGGGAGAGACGGATTATACGAATGGTAACAAAAGAGCCCAGAACCACCTCTAAACACATTCATGGTGAACTCCAAGGTCAAGGTACATCAGTGTCAGATCGCACCATCCGTCGTTATTTGAGCCAAAGTGGACTTCATGGGAGACGACCAAGGAGGACACCACTGTTGAAAACAAATCATAAAAAAGCCAGACTGGAATTTGCCATACTGCATGCTGACAAGCCACAAAGCTTCTGGGAGTATGTCCTATGGACAGACGAGACAAAACTGGAGCTTTTTGGCAAGGCACAACAGCTCTATGTTCACAGACGCAAAAATGAAGCATACCAAGAAAAGAGCACTGTCCCTACTGTGAAACATGGAGGAGGTTCTGTTATGTTCTGGGGCTGCTTTGCTGCATCTGGCACAGGGTGTCTTGAATCTGTGCAGGATACAATGAAATCTCAAGACTATCAAGGTATTCTAGAGAGAAATGTGCTGCCCAGTGTCAGACAGCTTGGTATCAATTGCAGGTTCGTGGGTCTTGCAACAGGATAATGACCCAAAATACACAGCTAAAAACACCCAAGAATGGCTAAGAGCGAAACACTGGACTATTCTCAAGTGGCCTTCTATGAGCCCTGATCTAAATCCTATTGAACATCTGTGGAAGGAGCTGAAACATGCCGTCTGGAGAAGGCACCCTTCAAACCTGAGACAACTGGAGCAGTTTGCTCATGAGGAGTGGGCCAAAATACCTGCTGAGAGGTGCAGAAGTGTCATTGACAGTTACAGAAATCGTTTGATTGCAGTGATTGCCTCAAAAGGTTGTGCAACAAAATATTAAGTTAAGGGTACCATCATTTTTGTCCAGGCCTGTTTCATGAATTTGTTGTTCACGCTGAATTAGCACGGCAGGCACGGACGCTAAAAAAACAAAATAGGATACAGTCAACCTGGACAAGAAATTGTAGAATTTGGATTAAACTAAATGGAACACCTGAGCAAGCAAAAAGTATAATGATCAGAGATGCTACTGACTTAGATAAATACAAATGAACACTGTCTATGAAACACAGAGTGAGGAAACTCAAACTCTAAAAATATGCCACTATGCTGAACATAAACCACAAGAGATGGAAAATGATATTGATCCCGATAACCACTTTTTCAATAATATTCATAACCACTGTGAATATTACACTGAAAAGCAATTCAAAAGTCAAGTGCAATTAGATGGTAAACTGTCAATAATACACTTCAATAGCAGAAGTCTTAACAAAAACTTCTCACAGATTCAGGACTATTTAAAACAGCTAAACAGAAAATTCACAGCCATTGCAATCTCGGAAACCTGGCTTCATGAAGACCAGGCTCCCCTGATGGCAATAGAGGGATATCAGATGTTTAACATTAACAGATCTCAAAAAAAGGGTGGTGGTGTTGCACTGTATGTTGATGACCTATATAGATGTAAGCTTGTAAATGAAATGTCCTCAGCACTACCAGGGATTTTGGAATGTGTTACTGTTGAGATTGACCTAGACAAAACAAAAAATCTAATCATAAGCTGCATATAAGGCGAGGAAGGCGCCGGGACCGGACGGCATCAGCGCAAAGCTCCTCAAGTCCTGTGCAGACCAGCTGTGTGGGATTGTGACGTATATCTTCAACATGAGCCTGAAACTGGGGAGGGTACCACAGCTGTGGAAAACATCTTGTGTGGTACCTGTACCAAAAACTTCCCACCCCAAAGACCTGAACAGCTACAGACCGGTGGCCTTGACGTCCCACTTGATGAAGACCCTGGAGAGACTGCTCCTTGCTCACCTCCGCCCCCTGGTGGAACCAGCGATGGATCCACTCCAGTTCGCCTACCAGCATGGCATTGGGGTGGAGGATGCGGTGATCTTCCTCCTTCACCGTTCTCTGTCCCACCTGGAGAAGCCCGGGAATATGGTGAGGATCATGTTCTTTGACTTCTCCAGTGCTTTCAACACCATCCAACCGATGATCCTGAAGGACAAGCTGCTGCGCGCAGGGGTGGACCAGCACCTGTCATCATGGATCCTGGACTACCTCACGAACCGGCCTCAGTTTGTGAGAACCCGGGACTGTGTGTCCGACACGATCATCAGTAGCACGGGGGCCCCCCAGGGAACGGTGCTGGCTCCCTTCCTGTTCACTCTTTATACTGCGGACTTCTCACACAACACAACACACTGCCATCTACAGAAGTTCTCTGATGACTCTGCGATCGTTGGCCTCATCTCCAATGGAGATGAAGCTGAGTACAGAGGGCTTATCCAGGACTTCGTGGACTGGTGCCATCGGAACTGCCTCCAGATCAACGCGAGGAAAACTAAGGAGCTGGTGGTGGACTGCCGCAGGCATGGGCAGCCCCTCACAGTACCAGTAAATATACAGGGAACAGACATCGAGATGGTGACATCCTATAAGTACCTGGGTATTCATCTGAACAATAAACTAGACTGGTCACACAATACTGATGCACTCTACAAGAAGGGACAGCGCAGGCTGTTCCTGCTGAGGAGACTCAGGTCTTTTGGTGTACAAGGGGCGCTGCTGAAGTCATTCTATGACACGGTGGTGGCATCAGCCATCACTTTTGGAGTGGTCTGCTGGGGCAGTGGCATTACTGCAGCCGATAGGAAGAGACTGAACAAACTGATTAAGAAAGCTAGCTCTGTCCTGGGGCAGCGCCTTGATCCGATGGAGGAGATAGGAGAGAGAAGGACGGTGGCTAAACTGTCATCTCTGCTGGAGTCCGAGTTCCACCCTATGCAGGACATACTGAATGCACTGAGGAGCTCATTTAGCAGCAGACTACATCATCCCAGGTGCACAACCGAGAGGTTTCGTAGGTCCTTCCTACCAACGGCTGTCAGACTGTACAACCTAAGCAGGGCTGCTCGCAGAGATAGCAAAAAGACGTAACAAACTAATAGTTTTTTGAATGCAAAAGATGCAATAGACTTACACAATGGTCCTCTCCGGCATACAACTAGGAACATACCGGTCGCTATGGAGGGTGAGAATATGTATGGGCACATAATCATACCATGTAGGATAACTAAGTAGACGGTTATGCTGTTTCATTCCATCTAGCAACAATGCTCTGCACTGTGTGTGTTTATATATTTGCATATTTATTCCATCTAGCTACAATGCTCCGTACTGTGGGTGTTTATATATTTATATATCTACATATTATTCCATCTAGCTACATTGCTCCGCACTGTGTGTGTTTATATACTTGCATATTTATTCCACCTAGCTGCAATGCTCCGTACTGTGGGTGTTTATATATTTACATATTTATTCCATCTAGCTACAATGCTCTGCACTGTGTGTTCATATATTCATATATTTATTCCATCCAGCTACAATGCTCTGCACTGTGTGTCTGTGTGTGTGTGTATATATATATATTTTATAGTAATACGTACATATGTTTATTAGCTGCTCTTGCTTGCTTGTTTTTTTTCTTGCCTTCTGATTGTTGCTCTGAGTGTTGCTATCCCTGTGCTGTTGCAATCCTGGAATTTCCCCGTTGTGGGACTAATAAAGGCTTATCTTATCTTATCTTATCTTATATACAGAACGCCGGGAACTTGCATTGAGACATTCAGAGATAAATTAGTCGAGCTGTACAATAATATTACTAGTAAGAAAATGGTAGCAATTTGTGGAGATTTCAATATTGACCTACTTAATCCACATCAACAAAATGTAGTTACAGAGTTCATGAACTCTATGTACAGCATGAGTCTATATCCCACAATAACACATCCCAGTAGAATCACAGTTCACTCTGCTACACTTATTGACAACCTGTTTGTCAATGTTCTCGATAAGAAAATAGAAAGTGGATTATTGATAAATGATATAAGCGACCACTTGCCAATCTTTGCACTTATTCATGGCCACACGGGGCCCAACCCAGAAAAAATCTCAAAATCGTTCAGACACAAATCACCAAACGCAATCAGTTCTTTTAAAGAGGACTTGCTGAAGCAAGACTGGACAGAAGTCTATGTATCAGATGTAAATGAAGCCTATGACACATTTATAAACATTGTAACCACTCTTTATGAAAAAAACTGCCCATTAGTTAAAAAAAAGCTTAAACACAAATTTGCTGACAAACCATGGTTAACCAAAGGACTACAAAAGGCGTGTAAAAAGAAAAATTTATTATATAAAGCTTTCATAAAGAAAAGGACAAAAGAAGCAGAGCAACGGTATAAAACATACAAAAATAAGTTAACATATATAATAAGATGCAGTAAAAGAGACTATTACAGTAAAGAACTGGAAAAAAACAAAGACAATATTAAAAATACATGGACAATAATCAACAGTATCCTTGGAAATAAAAGCAGAAATACTAGCTACCCAACTAATATTCCAAAAAATAATAAATCGACTCCGAATGTGAATATAGCTTCACCTGCAGATGAATTTAATAATTTTTTTGTTAACATTGGACCTAAACTGGCCCGAGAAATACCCACTACGGCGCCTACAGGTGATACAATATGCAATAACACTGCTGTAAAAGACACCATCTTCATAAAGAACACAGACGAAAGAGAGGTCATTGAAATCGTTAAATCGTTCAAAAGTAAAACATCTACTGACTGCGATGGTATTGACATGCTACTAGTCAAAACTGTTATCGAATGCATAGTGAAACCACTGACGTATATCTGTAACCTGTCTCTCCAATCAGGTATATTTCCCAATGCAATGAAAATAGCTAAAGTAATTCCGATTTACAAGACAGGCGACAGAGGGGAACTCTCCAACTACAGACCAATTTCACTATTACCGCAATTTTCCAAGGTACTTGAAAAAATATTCTATGAGAGAATTGACAACTTCATACTGAAGAATGATTTATTGTGTGAGCAGCAATATGGGTTCAGACACAAAAGGACAACAGCATATGCCTTAATGGAATTTACAGAAAAAATATCAACAGCCATTGAAAATAAAGAGTATTCAGTTGGAGTATTCCTGGATCTTAAAAAAGCATTTGATACAGTAGATCACAATCTATTATTAAAGAATCTACAAAATTGTGGTATTAGAGGGGTAGCACTGTCCTGGTTAAGTAGTTACTTAAAGAATAGATATCAGTTTGCATGTGTTAACAGCAAAAACTCAGAGTTACTGAAGGTCACCTGTGGAGTCCCACAGGGTTCAGTTTTGGGACCATTATTATTCAATATGTATATAAATGATATATGTAAAGTTTCAGAAAAAATGGACTTAATATTGTTTGCTGATGACACTAATCTGCTATGCAGTGGAAACAATTTGGAACAACTTCTGGATACACTCGGAAAGGAATTAGGAAAGCTGAAACTGTGGTTTGATTCAAACAAATTAACGCTCAATTTAAGCAAGACAAAATTTATAGTCTTTAACAACCATCACAACAACCCAGTACCCAAACTCAGTGTAAATGGTGTAGAGATTGAAAGGGTATCCGAAACTAAATTCCCTGGAGTAATAATTGATAACAAACTGTGTTGGAAGCCACATATTAATTATATAAAAGGTAAAGTATCCAAATCAATTGCAATATTACACAGAGTGAAAAATTTGCTGAATCAACCCACACTATACACCTTGTACCATTCATTAATACTCCCATACATGACATATTGTAATGAAGTATGGGGAAATACATATAAAACAAACATATATCCACTCTTTATGCTTCAAAAGAGAGCTATTAGAATAATCAACAAAGCAGCTTACAGGGAACCAACAAACCCACTTTTTCTTAAACAAAAAACTCTCAAGTTGAAAGATCTGATTGACTTTAAAACCGCAATAATAATGTTCAAAGTGAAGAATCTATCACTGCCCGCAAATATCCAAAAGTTGTTCCAAACAAGGGAGAAACGATATCACTTCAGAGGAACATGTATATTTCAAAAGCCTACAGTGAGAACAACCACCAAGCAACACTGTATTTCAGTGCAAGGAGTCAGATTATGGAACGATTTTGGACCTGAATTAAAATCATGTACAAAGCTTGGACAATTTAAACAAAAACTAAAGGAAGAAATACTCCAAACATATTTACAAGACGACATGTAAACTCACATAAGGATTGACATTTCCAGCCTGTGTTGTGTTGTAGCTTAGTTTTTTCTTTTTTTCTTTTTTTCTCTGTGACACTATGTCTTAGATTTGTTTTTGAATAGTAACCGCTTAACTTAGACTAGCTCAGTTTTCTTTTTCTCTCAGTCACATTTTGTCTTAGCCTTGTTTTAAATTGTAATCGCTCTTGTCTTGTTTTCTCTTTTTTCTCCTTTGAATTCTTGGATGGAATATGGGTGGGCAATATAAGCTGCGGCTTCAGCCATCACCCATTTCGGATAACTCACGTGGAATTGTATAGTAGAAGGAGTCTTTGTCTAATTTGACCTTGTTGTTATATTATACAGTTTCTTTTAACCTGTAATGTACTATCCGAAATAAATTCATTCATTCATTCATTCATTCATGAATTTGTTTTTTAAAGTAATTCTGTTGAACCACAATTCAAAAGCATTGTCTGTGTGTGTGTGTGTGTGTATATATATATATATATATATATATATACTGTATATATACTGTATATATATATACTACCGTTCAAAAGTTTGGGGTCTCTTAGAAATTTCCTTATTTTTGAAAGAAAAGCACTTTTTTTCCAATGAAGATAACTTTAAACTAATCAGAAATACACTCTATACATTGCTAATGAGGTAAATGACTATTCTAGCTACAAATGTCTGGTTTTTGGTGCAGTATCTACATAGGTGTATAGAGGCCCATTTCCAGCAACTATCACTCCAGTGTTCTAATGGTACAATGTGTTTGCTCATTGCGTCAGAAGGCTAATGGATGATTAGAAAACCCTTGTGCAATCATGTTAGGTCTGCAATGCTGTAATTGCTGCAAATGGAGGATTCTTTGACGAAAGCAAAGTTTGAAGGAAAAAATTATTATTTCAAATACAAATCATTATTTCTAACCTTGTCAATGTCTTGACTATATTTTCTATTCATTTTACAACTCATGGTG
Organism: Pholidichthys leucotaenia; assembly: GCA_020510985.1. Lineage (NCBI taxonomy): Eukaryota > Metazoa > Chordata > Actinopteri > Cichliformes > Pholidichthyidae > Pholidichthys > Pholidichthys leucotaenia. The sequence goes on along the minus strand of CM035836.1, from coordinate 461,785,757 downwards.
GTAAATAAGTGTGACTTTTCATGGAAAACACAAAATAATTGTCTGGGTGACCCCAAACTTTTGAACGGTAGTGTATATATATATGTGTGTGTGTGTGTGTGTATGCATGTATATATGTGTATGCGTATATATATATATATATATGTGTGTGTGTGTGTGTCCAATCTCTCTCTTTTTGTTTTTTTAAAACAGTCACTGAAGCGAATCAAGCGTTCGGACCGCAGAGGTGCAGAGTCGGTGACGGAAGAGAAGTTCACAGTTCTGTTTGAGTCACAATTCACCGTCGGGGGCAATGAGCTGGTTTTCCATGTCAAAGTAATCCCATACTGTGTTTTTAAATGCTTGTCTATTGTACACATACATTTTTAACAATTTATTTATACCACTGGCACACAGAATTGTCCAAAATGACTTTTTATATGGCTTGTGTGACTAAAAATGTCACAAATGAGCTGTGGAATGTAGTAGTTAGTTTATAAACTGAAACAACTGCTCTTTTTTTTTTTTTTTTTTTAAACCAGAGTATAAATTTTGTTTTCATGACAACATATACACTACTCACAAAAAGTTAGGGATATTTGGTTTTGGATGAAATATATGGGAAATGTAAAAAGTTCACGCTAGTGATAGTATATCATGAAAGTAGGGCATTTAAGTAGAAACATGCAATGATGATTTCCTCATCTCAAACAATTTATTGAAACAAAAGCCAACAACAGTGGTGGATATACCACAACAAAAAAATGTCAGTGTCTCAATAACTTGTCATGTGCCCTTGAGCATCAATTATAGCTTGACAACGACGTCTCATGCTGTTCACAAGTGGACTTATTGTCTGCTGAGGCATTCCACTCTTCTTGAAGGGCGGCCCTCAGATCATTGAGGTTGTGGGGTGCAGGGTTACGAGCCTCTACACGGCCGCTCAGCTGATCCCATAGGTTTTCTATGGGATTCAGGTCTGGAGAAAGCGCAGACCACTCCATTTGAGGTATCCCAGCCTCCAACAGCCATTCCCTAATGATGCAACCTTGATGAGCTGGAGCATTGTCGTCCATGAAGATGAAATTAGACCTGTGTTGTTCATGCAGGGCCACAATGATTGAATTAATGATGTTATTCAGGTAGTATCGGCTTGTCACTGTACCATTCACAAGGTGTAGGGCAGTTCTGTATTGACTAGACACACCTGCCCAGACTGTAACACCACCGCCACCAAAGGCTAGTCTGGTGACAACAGTGGCTGATGCATAGCGCTCTCCTTGACGTCTCCAACATCACTGGCAGCCATCATTTCTGCTCAGTGTGAATCAACTTTCATCAGAGAACAGCACTGAGGCCCACTCGTCCCTTGTCCAGCGGAAATGCTTCCTGGCCCATGCAAGGCAATGACGCCTGTGCCTGATGGTGTGTTTAGGTACCCTTGCAGGTCATCTAGCATGCACACCACGTTGATGTAATCGGTTTCGAATGGTCTGACATGACACTTGTGTGCCTGTCACCTCCCTTAAATGTGTCTGGAGTTCAGTGGCATTCATCATCTGGTTCTGCAGGGCATCGTTCACAATGAAGTGATCATCAGCATGGGATGTGGCCAAAAAACGTTCACTTCTATGCCTTTCTGTGACTCTTTCAGTCCATCTGTATCTTTGTTGCAATCTGCTGATGACATTCTTTGACACTCTAAGTTCAGTGGCCACTTCCCTCTGAGAACATCCTGTTTGAAGCCTCGCAATGGCGAGGTACTGTTGATCAATTGTTAGGTGTTGTCTTGGTCTCATGATGTCAAAATGTGAACAGCATGATGAAAAGGACTGTTAAAACACCAATTCTAATTGAACCAGAAAATTTATTGGTCTAATCATGGATCAATCACCTGTTGTAAATTTTGTCCTTTAGCATTTTGTTAGAGAAGAGCAAGTTATGCAAAAAGTACTGAAACACTGAACAGTTGGACATGTGCATTCAAAAGGTTGGAGAAGGTCAAATTAAGTTCACCTGTGAAGGTTATAGTGCATTTTAGGTGCATCCCGAGATTTCACCCAAAAATCCAAATATCCCTAACTTTTTGAGTAGTATAGGATGCAACCTTTCCCCCCCCCCATACAAACCAGCTTTTTCATATAACCACCAAGTAGATGTAATTACTTACACTAGCTGCGTTCCGATCACCCAATAGTATACTCCGAAGTAGACTGCACAGGGTAGCCGCCATATTAACTGAGATTCCAAACTGAAGGGAGTGAACGGTCTTCAGTTCAAAGGGAACTGAGAACTGTGCAGGGAAGAAGTGAACAACCGTACATCAGTTCACCGGAAGTTGACAAGAAGATTACCCATAAGCCATTGCTCCTCAAATACGAGTAAAACAAACTATTGTCGCTAACATTATTAACAAGCTCAGCTGATGTTGGTTACTGTTTATGTCAACTGATAGTAATAAAAATATATTTGTATTAATATTTTATTTAAGAAATATAAGTTATCCACCATAGTATCAGTACGTGTCCATGGTTACCGTGGTAACTCACAGAGGAGGAGCCGACGGTTACAGGGTGTTTCAAATGGAGAAATTTTGTGAAGGGCAGTTAACTTACCGATATTTGCTGAGAACGGAGCAGGGAGTAGGGAATACAGTTTGAAGTACACTGTGGATCAGAACATAGCTACAGTGTTGTTTGAATATCAGGTGTTTTATAGAGCAATATGGGCAGTTATTCTGTTAATATTAACGACGCAAACAGGTGACCCTTAAATTTCTGAATGCTACTGCTTTAACACATTGAAGAAGCCAGTACCATGTTTCATTTGTGAAAAGGTTCCATCTCTGAGCACTGTTTCTGTTGTATGTAACCTGCAGACTTTATCCCTGCCTGTGGTGGTCATCGTTCACGGCAGTCAGGACAACAACGCCACGGCGACCGTGCTATGGGACAACGCCTTTTCTGAGCCCGTAAGAAGACTGCATCTTGATTGGAATTTTTATTTAACCTTATCGGGCGGTGACTTGCCATTGTCTTCCTTGAGCTCTGGATGAAGATACTGAAAAGGAATGCATACGCATATTGATACGTCCAAACACACACATTCAGATAGCAATAGTGTCGATATATTTGCTTACGTATCAAGTAGTGTTACGCTATTAAAGTAAGGCTTCTTATTCATGGGAGGAGACTGCAGTAATTATATACATCAAGAATCTGCAACATTTCCTGTCAAATAAATATGCATGGAGCCACTAAACAGTGGGTACAGGTGTAAATTCACCGCCAGCATTCACAATGGAAGTTTTTTCCTTTTTAAATATGCAACTTTTCTCTCAGAAAGTTGTAACTTTTTGTGTAAATTTGCAGCTTTTTCCTGAAAATTTGTGACATTTTCTCATAAATGTAAATGCCATCTGTTTCCTTCTAAATTTGAGTTTTTCTCATTGTTTTGCAACTTTATTCATATAAATGTGAGGGTTTGTTGTTGTGTTTACAAACACTCTGAAGAACATAATTGTTGAAATAGATATACAAATAAAATAACCCTTGTCAAGCTTATAAAAGTTAATCAAGTAGGACTTGAAATATAAATATTGGTTCAAAAATGAGACATCAAACATACCCCTTCAACCCTGTAGGCCTACAACCTAAATTCAGGTAAACTGGCTGCTCGTCTCCCATCACCATCTGTTGTGGCCAAGGAACACAAATTTGTTTACATGGTTGAGGAGAAGTGTGCTCCATGTTTTTCCTGCCTGACATGTTAATTATATCCAATTACTCACCACAATGAGCAGCATTGTAGATTTGTCAGTGCTGGGGTAACACTGCCGCCTCTTCCTGTGAATCAGCTCAAGCCTCCTCGCTCCACTCCCCCAACTAACCAACCAACGAACATTGAGCCAGCTAAGAATTTTCTCGTCATTTAAAGCTTACTTGACTAAAATGAGCAGCACTATTATTCTTAAATTTTAAAAAAAAGTATGTAAAGTTATCTACTGTTCCACATTTAGCTTTTAAATGCTTTTTAATATTTTTAATATCTTCTTAAAAGTATTTTATTTTTTAATATATATTTTTAAGTAGTTACTTTGTTTCCTCTAGCTTAAAGACCTTGGCGCAGTGGCAACATATTTTTCCGAGGGGGCAGGGGGCACTGTTGTAACCGGAATATGTTAATTTTATTCTATTTATTTCTTTTTTTTTTTTTTTTTTTTTATTTTGCACAGTAACTTTGCACATGGACCTTCACATTTGAAGTATTGTACAACCAAGGCTTGAATGTTGGAATATTGGGCCAGTGGGGGTCCCATCCAGACGTTATGTGTTTGGACTTTTTACTGGTGTCATCCTTCTCTCCTCCCTCTGCTCTCACCTCTCCTGGACCCTCTGCCTGAACATTTTCCTCTCCTTGGCTCCTCTCTTCTGTCTCATCTTGCCCTCTCTGAGCTCTGTCTAATTCAGGTTCTCTCTGTCTATGGTGGTATACAAACAGGTTAGAAAATATCAAGTGTCATGTTTTGTCCTGCAGGATTTTTTTTGTCATGGTTTACATAAATGACAAAAAAATTTTTATTCTAGTGTTTCTTTTTTTTTCCATTGAGAGAGTAGAGAAGGGAATAAGGGAATAAAACATTCATAATAGTAATTTACTCACGCATACTTTATATGATCAGAGGTGGGTATAGTAGCCAGAAATTCTACTTATGTAAAAGCAGTGCTTTGAAATTAATAATTAAAAGTAGATAACCAAAACTTTCTTGTTGAGTTAAGGGTGCAAAGAGCACCCACTTAAAAACATGAATAATGACTTCAGTGTTGAATGTTTGAGGTTTTTCTCCAAAATTTATAACAATTTTCTTATAGTTTGCTGCCTTTCTCTGTAAATTTATCTAAATTTGAAACCATTTTCCTCAAATTTGTAATTTCTTCTTGTGAAATTGACTTTTCTTGTATAGCTGAGTTTACTCCGGGATTTCTCCGGTTTCCTCCCACATGCCAAAAACATGCAAGTTAGGTTAATTGGCATCAAACTGGGGATTCTAAATTGTCCTTAGGTATGACTGTGAGAGTGAATGGTTGTCTGTCTCTCTGTGTTGGCCCTGCGATGGACTGGCGATCTGTCCGGGGTGTTCCCTGCCTCTCACCCAAAAGATGCTGGGATAGACTCCAGCCCCCCCGCGACCCGAAAAGGATTAAGCGGAAGAAGATGGATGGATGGATGTATAGTTGAGACTTTATTAGAAATTTGTGGATTATTTTATGACTAATTTTTGTTTATTTTTTAAAAATAAAATTACTGTTTTTTTAATAAATTTGAAAGAGACTGTGGTAATTTTTTTACTTTTTCCTTATAACAATTTTTGACCATAATTTTGCAAAGTCAGAACAGAACAATAATTTAACTGATTTCAAAGAAAAAAATATTAATGAAATTGTATTTAATGAAATAAATTAACTTAAATTACCAAAGATGCAATTATTTCTGTTATAATATTGCTACATATTAATAATTTTTTTTTTAGAAATTTCCTCACCACCCAGACAGCAGGAGAAATCCTTATTTTGAAATCCAAATATTGGCACGTGTAGTTTGTCTGAAGGCTGCTGACGGATTGAAGTCACTGACTTCGTGAATATCTGTCATCTTAACTTGCCAGGTACATAATAATGAACATAAATTAGTTAATATTAACTAAGGTAAAGGTAAACACATCTCCTTTTTATTCTTGTCTGAAATAAGAAACAGACGCCTCCCACTTGAGGTGTTTCAGGCACGTCCCACTGGGAGGAGACCCCGGGGCAGACCCAGGACTCGGTGGAGAGACTATGTCTCCCAGCTGGTCTGGGAACGCCTTGGTAGCCTCTCTGAAGAGCTGGAGCAGGTGGCTGGGGAGAGGGAAGTCTGGGCTTCTCTGCTTGAACTGCTGCCTCTGCGACCCGGACCTCCGGAAAAGCAGTAGAAGATGGATGGATGGATGGATGGATGGATGAAATAAGAAAAACAAAAAACTAATAATTAAAAAGAAGACAAAATGAACCTACTCAAGCTTCTAACCACATGTTAGCTAATCGACACTTCATTGTTGCCGCCGTTACCAGCGTTTAAAACTAAGATAAATGCCTTCACTGCTTACATACCTCTTCTGCTTTTTTTACACGTTTAAAGTACTTTAATAAGCTCATGTTTTGCTCAGACAGTGACACTAGCAAGACACTCTACCTGGCAACTGGAGCAGTCACGTGGGCGGGGCGCTTCTGAACTCCACGCGGATGACAATCACGTGCGTTGTTTTTGTGTGCACTTGCGGACCATCATTCCTTCATATTTTTTTCTTAAATTTATATTTCGTTTTAGAGTGGCGGAAGAAATTCAAGCGTGGCGGGCTGCTACTGGGAAATGTTACCAGAGGAAACCCTGAACAGGTTCTTATCAAGGATGTCTCTGTACAATTGTTCATTCATCTTTCCTTCAGTTATATTAAGTCTGCCTGTACCATGTGCTGAAAAACACCCCCACACTATGATGGGATGTGCAGTGCCATTTCTCCTCCAAACATGCTGTGTGTTGTCATCCAAAAAGTTCAATTTTGGTTTCATCTGACCAGACTATATATAGTAGTCAGGATTTTAGACAATGGTAGTGTGTTTTACATTTTGTAATGAAGATGCAAACTGCTGTGTTCTGAACATCTTCCACCACCATTCACTCCTCTGTTTCACCATTCTACCTTCTCATCAGGGCAGAGTGCCTTTCATCGTGCCAGATAAGGTGCTATGGCCCCAGCTCTGCGAGGCCCTCAATATGAAGTACAAGGCAGAGATGCACAGTGAGCGTGGGCTGTCGGAGGATAACCTGGTGTTTCTTGCACAGAAGGCATTTACAAGCAGCAGCAATAACCCTGATGACTACCGCAAAATGACCATATCCTGGGCTCAGTTTAACCGGGTGAGACCTTCTCTTCTCCTCTGTGTAAACCTAAAGTTTTGCTGAAGTCTGTAAAGGACACAGCAGTCCTCATCAGGACTTCACGTTAATGGTAAAATAGGATCTTTGTGTGTGGTCTGCATGTTCGGTGTAGGTTTCCTCTGGGTACTCTGGTAGGAGGAAACCACATGCATGATCCTTCATCCACATATTTGGATTGATGTGATGGCTCCGACTAATGTGACGTGTTCATGAAACACTCTTAATGATGTGTGTTGAATTTGTGCAGGAGAGCTTACCTGGGCGCAGCTTCACTTTCTGGCAGTGGTTTGATGGAGTTCTGGAGCTCATGAAAAAGCACCTCAAACCAAACTGGAATGATGGGTAATGACTTTGGTTGACTTGAGAAACATGCCGTACTTGTCAGCTAGGTTCTGTATTGAACTTTTGAAAACTTGGAATTTAGACACCTTATTGTCTCTATGGGGGCTTTCACACCAGACTCATTTGGTCCTGACTTTTCAGACTTTTTATTATGATCCAGAGGTGTGAAACCTCCCCAGACCACAGTCTGGACCAAACAGCTGACACTTTGCCTCAGTCCAGATCAAACTGAACATTGGTCTGGTTCATTTCTAGTGTGAAAGCAATTTTCACAGTAGTACTATGGTGTGGCAACTGTTGTTGTTGTTGTTGTTTGTCCATCGTTCTTGACGATGACCAAGGACATCACAGGGAAGAGGACTGGGTGCGGTGTGTCTGGTTGTGGCTGATCAGCCCGATACAGGCACAGAAGGCTCTGCTGCAGGTTGGGCACAGGTGGTCTGCGCGGGCAGAAGATACAGGGGTGGCTCTGGACTTTCGAAGCTCATGTTTTCTCTGGGCCTTGGCAGTCCTGTTCAGCTCAAAGGAGGCAGCACCTTTGCTAGTACAGCTACACCAGTCTGGTCGGTCTAGCGCTAGGGTCTCCCAGGTGTCAGGACTGATGTCAAAGCTCTTCAGGAGGCCCTAAGAGTGTCTTTGTAGCACTTCTTCTGACCACCTTGTGAGCGCTTGCCCTCTGCTGGTTCGCCGTAGAACAGTCTCTTTGGTAGGTGTGAGTCAGGCATACGAACAGGGTGGCCAGCCTACCTAATCTGGGCTCTCTTGAGCAGGGTGTGGATGCTAGGCAGCTCAGCTCGGGAGAGGACCTCTGTGTCAGGGATTTTGCCCTGCCAGGTGATCTTCAGCATCTTTCTGAGGCAGTTCAGGTGGAAGCGGTTTAGCTTTCTGGCATGGTGCTCATAGACTGTCCAGGTCTCGCAGGCGTACAGTAGGGAAGGCAGGACAACTGCCTTGTACACCTTCAGTTTTGTGGTCAGCCTGATGCGTCTCCTTTCCCACACTGTTGCACGTAGCCGTCTGAATGTTGAGCTCGCCTTGGCAATGCGCGAATCAACCTCGTTGTTGATGTTGAGAGACCTGGAGAGTGTGCTGCCGAGGTACGTGGACTTGTCGACAGCCTTGAGGGTCTCCCTGTTGACAGTGATGGCTAATTCCACGTAAGTTTTCTGTGGTGGGGGTTGGTGCAGGACCTTGGTTTTCTTCGGACTGATTGTGAGCCCAAATTTGTCGCAAGCAGTGAAGAAGCAGTTCATGCTGTGCTGCATCTGGGCCTCTGTAGCGGCGTTGAGTGCGCAGTCATCTGCGAACAGAAAGTCCCCTTCCACCTTGGTTTTGGCTTGGAGCTTCCACAGGTTGAAGATCCTGCTGTCCATCCTTGACTAAGCTTGCTGTCCAGGTCCTCACTGAGGTTCTGTCGCACAGAGTGCTGTTCCAGCTTGCTGACATTGAGTCACTTGTTTGCCTTTTTCCCCTGTGGATGCCATTTGGGCTGGATGTGCATGTTGAGCTTTGAGAGAATGGGTCTGTGATCCGTCCAGCAGTCTGCGCCACACACTCCTAACGTCCTGCCTGTCTCTCCTTATCACAATGATGTAATCAATCAGATGCCAATGCTTGCTGCGTGGATGCATCCAGGAGATCTTGTTGTGATTTGGCAAGCGGTAGACAGTATTAGTGATGAGAAGGTCATGAGAGGCGTACGTCTTCAACAGGAGAAGACCGTCGCTGTTGCATGTTCCAACTCCATTTCTCCCAAGGACTCCCTCCCTTGTCTGGTAGTCTGTACCAACTCTGGTGTTAACTCTCCAAGAACAATGAATTTGTCCTCCTTCAGTACACCTTCAATGAGAGCCTCTTAAATCCTCGTAAAGCCTGACTTTGATCTCATCTGGGTTTGTCATGGTGGAGGCATATGCACTGATGAATGTGGCATGGCGTTTTCCTCGGTGGGGGAGCCGCAGGGTCATGAGGCGGTCGTTGGTTCCTTTGGGGAGGCTGGTAAGCTTGCTGATCAGATTAAATCTGATCATGAAACCCACTCCTGCTTCACGGCGTTCTTCGCTGCCTTGGCTGCTCCAGAAAAAGGTGTAGCCGGCTTTGACTTCTGTCAGGTGGCCTTCGTCTGCAAACCTGGTCTCGCTCAGAGCTGTGATGTGGATGTTGTACCTGCTGAGTTCTCTTGTGACAAGTGTTGTCTGTCTCTCAGGTCTGTCCGCTTTGGAGCTGTCCATGAGCGTTCGCACATTCCAAGTGCCAGTGGTGAGTGATGCCACCTTAGTTGATTTCTTCAGAGAATTTCGACCGCTAGGGTGGGATCCCGGCCAGCCGCGGTTTGCTGGCCAGGGTGTAGTGAAGCAGGCTATGTTTAGGGCACCTTTTCTAGCCCCTTCCTCAGGCCATGGAGGTGAGCAGAGCGAATCCTAAAGAGGGCTGCTCAGACACCCAGGGGGCTGCTGAACTCCACTGCTGCTTCAATCCAGTAGAGAGCGACCCTGGGCCCTGGGCCGCCTGTGTGTGGGATTGTGGCTACAGCTTCCAGTGTATCCGCACCTGCTGCTTCGTCACTTACCCATCGCCACAGGACTTGGGGTTGGGGGGGGGGGGTGAGAAGGAAATTGGGGGGGTGATGTCTTGACTTGCACGTGAATTTGATTTAAGTGAGGGAGAGTTGCGCAGGGTTGTCAGCCTCACTCTCGTCTCAGCCTATCTGGATCCAGTGACAAGACGTAGTCAAGACAGCTGGAGATACTGTAGGTTAGGATGCCGTGGATGACCAGTAGTGTCCTACGTGTGTCACTGTGCCCTAGTTGCGCTCCACAACGCTTTGCTGGGTCTGCCTCCTACAGAGTGTGGAACTACACAAAGATAGTCATAAGAACAAATCAGAGGTGCTTCAAGCAAAGTTGTCTTGTGTAGTTGCATAGTGGGCCTGTGAAATCAAACCTAAGTGGACTAAATACAAAAAACCTAGCCTTGCTCAAGACCTTGTTGTGAAAACACCTTTAGTGACAATTAACTCCAGTGATTTTCAGGAAAGTTCTCAGCGGCCCCAACTTTCAGTCCTCAGAACACTGCAGTTCACTTAGTGACCACAAGTTGTCACTAAGACCCATGTTTCCAAAAGTAACTTAAAGAGTAAAATTCTAATGTATTTTTGTCAGGGATTACATCTTTCTTCAGTGTGTTGCTCCTTTCAAAGTCCCCCTGTTATCTAAGTTTTGGTTTGCTAATGTGTGTGTTCGTAGGGCCATTCTGGGCTTTGTAAACAAGCAGCAGGCCCAGGATATGCTGCTGTCTAAACCCAACGGCACCTTCCTGTTGCGATTCAGCGACTCTGAGATTGGCGGCATAACCATTGCCTGGGTTGCAGAAAATCCCAACAAACCAGGTACTGAACCCTTTAGCTTCCTTAGGTATTACACTTCACATTGGAGGAGTGGTTAACAATGTTGCCTCACAGCCAGAATGTTCAGTCTGAATTCCTGGGTCGAAAAGGGTCTTTGTGTGTGAGTGTGTGTGTGTTCTCATTGTGCTTGTGCAGGCCATCTCGAGAAGATATGCTTGTTGGGTAAACTGGTGATTTTGGTCTGTTAGAGCTTAGCTACATAGAATAAAACACTGGTGGTGTAGTTAGTTTGGAAAGACTAGAAAAGTGGTCTATAAATGCAAGTCCCTCATTCATTCATGTCCATGCTTCTGAATTTAAATGTCATTGAAGCAGTTTTTATTAAAATTACCATAGTCCTGCTCTCTCTGTCTCTTACTAAAGCTGGATTTATGCTCCCCCTCTGCTCTGCGCATCTGCTGGAGCGCAAGGCTTGTGTGACGTAAATTTCGTCATCAGCTCCAGTTGTAGGGCCCCTCCACGGTGGAGTGCGCGCAGGGGTGGACCAGCACCTGTCATCATGGATCCTGGACTACCTCACGAACCGGCCTCAGTTTGTGAGAACCCGGGACTGTGTGTCCGACACGATCATCAGTAGCACGGGGGCCCCCCAGGGAACGGTGCTGGCTCCCTTCCTGTTCACTCTTTATACTGCGGACTTCTCACACAACACAACACACTGCCATCTACAGAAGTTCTCTGATGACTCTGCGATCGTTGGCCTCATCTCCAATGGAGATGAAGCTGAGTACAGAGGGCTTATCCAGGACTTCGTGGACTGGTGCCATCGGAACTGCCTCCAGATCAACGCGAGGAAAACTAAGGAGCTGGTGGTGGACTGCCGCAGGCATGGGCAGCCCCTCACAGTACCAGTAAATATACAGGGAACAGACATCGAGATGGTGACATCCTATAAGTACCTGGGTATTCATCTGAACAATAAACTAGACTGGTCACACAATACTGATGCACTCTACAAGAAGGGACAGCGCAGGCTGTTCCTGCTGAGGAGACTCAGGTCTTTTGGTGTACAAGGGGCGCTGCTGAAGTCATTCTATGACACGGTGGTGGCATCAGCCATCACTTTTGGAGTGGTCTGCTGGGGCAGTGGCATTACTGCAGCCGATAGGAAGAGACTGAACAAACTGATTAAGAAAGCTAGCTCTGTCCTGGGGCAGCGCCTTGATCCGATGGAGGAGATAGGAGAGAGAAGGACGGTGGCTAAACTGTCATCTCTGCTGGAGTCCGAGTTCCACCCTATGCAGGACATACTGAATGCACTGAGGAGCTCATTTAGCAGCAGACTACATCATCCCAGGTGCACAACCGAGAGGTTTCGTAGGTCCTTCCTACCAACGGCTGTCAGACTGTACAACCTAAGCAGGGCTGCTCGCAGAGATAGCAAAAAGACGTAACAAACTAATAGTTTTTTGAATGCAAAAGATGCAATAGACTTACACAATGGTCCTCTCCGGCATACAACTAGGAACATACCGGTCGCTATGGAGGGTGAGAATATGTATGGGCACATAATCATACCATGTAGGATAACTAAGTAGACGGTTATGCTGTTTCATTCCATCTAGCAACAATGCTCTGCACTGTGTGTGTTTATATATTTGCATATTTATTCCATCTAGCTACAATGCTCCGTACTGTGGGTGTTTATATATTTATATATCTACATATTATTCCATCTAGCTACATTGCTCCGCACTGTGTGTGTTTATATACTTGCATATTTATTCCACCTAGCTGCAATGCTCCGTACTGTGGGTGTTTATATATTTACATATTTATTCCATCTAGCTACAATGCTCTGCACTGTGTGTTCATATATTCATATATTTATTCCATCCAGCTACAATGCTCTGCACTGTGTGTCTGTGTGTGTGTGTATATATATATATTTTATAGTAATACGTACATATGTTTATTAGCTGCTCTTGCTTGCTTGTTTTTTTTTTCTCTTGCCTTCTGATTGTTGCTCTGAGTGTTGCTATCCCTGTGCTGTTGCAATCCTGGAATTTCCCCGTTGTGGGACTAATAAAGGCTTATCTTATCTTATCTTATCTTATCTTAATATACAAATCACTGTTTAATAGGAAATTTTGACAATCCTGTGCTTTTCTTGTGGTGTTATAAAATATCATTGCAGTAAACTACGGGGAGAAAAAACATCTGGTTTAAAATTTATAATTCTTCCCACAACTTTTAGTGCAAAAAAAACCCCTCTCAAAACATTGCAACTTTTATCGCAACTTTTTTAAAAAGCTCGTGCAAATTCAGGCTTCTTGGGCCACAACAATCCTAAAAACATCCCACGAAATCCTGGAAGGACTGATAACTAAATGAATGATAAGTCTCAATCAGTATACGTATATTTTTAATGGATATGTGCTGATACTCTGTCAGTGTTAGTAATGAAGAGTATGTGGTTTGTTGGGCCTTTTTAACTCTGTATGAAGGCCAGTATACCTGTGCTTCATCACAGTGAGTTGTCGGTCTTTGCCAAACACTACATCTGTGATTCTTTTGGTCTAGAATCAAAGCTACAATGCTCAGCACTGGGTGTGTTTATATTTATATATCTATATATTTATTCCATCTAGCTACAATGCTCCGCACTGTGTTTTTATATATCTACATATTATTCCATCTAGCTACATTGCTCCGCACTGTGTGTGTTTATATACTTGCATATTTATTCCACCTAGCTGCAATGCTCCGTAATGTGGGTGTTTATATATTTACATATTTATTCCATCTAGCTACAATGCTCTGCACTGTGTTCATATATTCATATATTTATTCCATCCAGCTACAATGCTCTGCACTGTGTGTCTGTGTGTGTGTGTATATATATATTTTATAGTAATATGTACATATGTATATTAGCTGCTCTTGCTTGCTTGCTTTTTTTTTTTTTTTTTTTTTTTTTTCTTTTGCCTTCTGATTGTTGCTCTGAGTGTTGCTATCCCTGTGCTGTTGCAATCCTGGAATTTCCCCGTTGTGGGACTAATAAAGGCTTATCTTATCTTATCTTATCTTAGGTGAGAGGTTGGTCTGGAATCTGTTGCCTTACACCACCAAGGACTTCTCCATTCGCTCCTTAGCTGACCGCATCAGTGACTTAAACCATCTTCTGTTTCTCTATCCCGACCGGCCCAAAGACGAGGTCTTCGCCAAGTACTACACCCCTCCACTACGTACGTATCAGCAGTGAATATTTCTAAATATGTCGCTGCTTTTGGCTCAGAAACTTTCATCTAAGTGGTGGCTCAGTTGGTAGATTTGAACCCCTGCCTCCCGGGTGTGGCAGGGGTTCAAATCCCGGCCGGGTCATGCCGAAGACCATATAAAAGTGGAACTTCCTGCCATCCAGCTTGGTGCTCAGCAATAATGGAATGGAGGAGGGAAATCTGTGGCGGCGCCTTGCATGGCAGCGGCCCTCTGATTCTGCACTGGGGTGTGTGTGATTAACACAGTTGATAGGTAAAGCACAATCTCGTTCTACTGTACATGATTGGTTGTACGGTTGAATGACAATATGGGTGATTTAATTTAATTTAATTTAAACTCTTGTTTCTAGTGACACGTGGCCAATGAGGAACTGCAGCCCATTTTCTCCATTTGTACACATCAGAGCTGCTTTAGAGGAAGTTGCACACGCTCTGCTGTTCCCTTAGAACCCAGGGGTGTCACTAAAATCGGCCTTTTTTTAGAGTTTCAAATGGAATCTAAAAGACGTTTGTAAATTGAATGCTTTTTTTTCAGAGAAATTGAGTAGATTTGCAGCATGATTTAGCGCCATTATTCGAAGTTGTTGTGAGAGGTTGTAAAAATCTTAAGCTAGTAAATCACATCATGCTTCTTACATGGGTGTGTGCTCTGCAAGTTATGTTTGATAAATTTTTCACAAAATCTTTTAATATTCATTCAACAGCAAAAGCAGTGGATGGATATGTGAAACCAGAGATCAAGCAAGTTGTGCCAGAGTAAGTGGATTTATGTCTCTGTATGAGTTTTGTGTTTAACTGTAGTGATCAGGTTTGTCTTAATAAGTGTGCATTTGATTATAATGTACATCTCACAAAACTGAAACGAGCTAAGGCAATGGTGCACCATCCATCTGTCTGTACACATTTCACACTACTCCCAGGCAATTGCCCCGATGCTCATTAAACTCACAATGATCCTCAGGTGGGTCTGCATCCAGAGTGGGATCAAGGTCAGGGTCAAAGGTCAGAAGATCTCAGCACTATTGGGGTGACTTCTTCAAGCCGAACGAGCTAAGGTTGTAGTCGCCATACTGGTCGCTATAAAAGTCTTTTATAGTCAATGATTTTCTTTTATGAGTGATCGAACTAAAAGTACAAAGTACATTTGTCTTGATTTAATGTTTCATTATATAAAGATGTTAATTTTTTCATTATAAAACACCTGATTCATTCATTCATTCATCTTCTTCCGCTTAATCCGTTGCGGGTCGCGGGGAGGCTGGAGCCTATCCCAGCATCTTTGGGTGAGAGGCAGGGTACACCCTGGACAGATCGCCAGTCCACCGCAGGGCCAACACAGAGAGACAGACAACCATTCACTCTCACAGTCATACCTAAGGACAATTTAGAATCCCCAGTTTGAGGCCAATTAACCTAACTTGCATGTTTTTTGGCATGTGGGAGGAAACCGGAGAAATCCCGGAGTAAACCCACGCAGACACAGGGAGAACATGCAAACTCCACACAGATCACTGTTGGTCGGGGGCTGGGATCAAACCCAGGATCCCCTGGCCAAGGGTGAGTTGCTGTGCTGCCGCAGTGCTAACCACTGTGCCACCGTGCCGCCCCCAAACACCTGATTAATTATTAAAAATGATTGCTTTTCATTGTATAAAAAACATTTGCGCAAAAATAAATCTGTAAAGATCAGAGAGCAATTGTACGATAGTTTTAGTATGACGTCCCATGCTGGACATGTTGGAGGTGAATCCGCCGCCTTCAGCAGAAAAATGCTGTAAATATGGTACTCTTGTGCTGTCATTGGTTGAATGGCGCTGGTTGTACAAACACTGGTAGGAGGGACAAACTGATGTGTTCATTTAACCCACAGTAACCATACAAAACAATTTTTGGACCCAGTTTACTACTTTTAGCAGCTAAATGTTAACTCATAATTTTGACCAACCCCAGTCAAAAAGACAAAACCCACTCACCCTGCCTTCCTGCCATCTCCGCAACGTGCTCGGAGCTCAGTATGGCCACACACTCGGTTGTGTTCACACTCTTTCTCTCTGTACAGTCTGCCTTCTCCGTGCACCGGCCGGGTGGTAGCATCGGAGAGTGCGCCACCAGCCACCGCAGTGTTGTCCCGCTCATCTTCAAGTCAGGGCCCTGCTTCTCAGTGAAAGCCAATTTGTCATCATAACGCTGTCTAGAGTAATTATCAAGAGTTTCATTTTAAGTTTTGGAGGGTTTCACACTTTTTTCACTCCATTGTGTACGTAAACAAACGGCAGCAATGTTGGAGGGGATCCCACTGGAAGTCACGTGATCAAAAACGATAAGAATGGCTCGCATGTTCACATGCAGGTAGTAAGACAGAAAAAAAAATCTC
Source organism: Pholidichthys leucotaenia (assembly GCA_020510985.1). Classification (NCBI taxonomy): domain Eukaryota; kingdom Metazoa; phylum Chordata; class Actinopteri; order Cichliformes; family Pholidichthyidae; genus Pholidichthys; species Pholidichthys leucotaenia. The sequence continues at coordinate 461,769,460 of CM035836.1, read as the reverse complement.
CCCCAATTTTATTAAATGAGCTTGTTGTGCTGTACATGCCAGGTGACAAAAACTGAGAGGTGCACAACCAGCTGAAACAACAGCAAGGGTGTTGTGTGCCAGTAGATGTGACATTATTTTTGGCACAAGGGCGAGAACGGAAACTATAAATCAGGCAGAAGAGTCATCACGCACTCGACTGAATGCAACAATTTAACTTGACTCATGTCTCTTATAGATTCACCACCCAAAATCCTGAAGCCAGTGAAGGAACTCCGACATTCATGGAGCATGGAACAGCTTCTCCCTCTGTGAGCCACCCCAACAGCTTTGGAGTGTACCCTTCCATGTAAGCACCTCTCTGTAATAGACCAGAAAAACTCTTCAGTGGTTCATAGTTACTTTTATTTATATGCAGAACTTTTCCGCCCACGGTGGCGCAGTGGTTAGCACTGCGGCAGCACAGCAACTCACCCTTAGCCGGGGGATCCTGGGTTCGATCCAGCCCCCGTCCAACAGTGATCTGTGTGGAGTTTGCATGTTCTCCCCGTGTCTGCGTGGTTTTACTCCGGGATTTCTCCGGTTTCCTCCCACATGCCAAAAACATGCAAGTTGGGTTAATTGGCATCAAACTGGGGATTCTAAATTGTCCTTAGGTATGACTGTGAGAGTGAATGGTTGTCTGTCTCTCTGTGTTGGCCCTGCGATGGACTGGCAATGTGTCCGGGGTGGACCCTGCCTCTCGCCCAAAGATGCTGGGATAGGCTCCAGCCCCCCTGCGACCCGAAAAGGATTAAGCGGAAGAAGATGGATGGATGGATGGAACTTTTCTCTGGGGTCTATCAACATTTGTGTGATGATTTGTGGAACACTTTAATTTAGTTTAGTTTAATTTAATGTTTATTTGAAAAGGACATTACATACTAATGAACGTTAACACAAATGTAAGTATGCCAGATTTAGCAGTACTGCTAATTTGCATCTGTAGTCCTCCAGCGGGTCACAAAAACACACAATCATACACAAGCAGAACAACTGCAATGAAACTGTACAAAGTGGATATGCTCAAGTGCAAGAGTTAAGGTGTTACAAAGCAAGATATTCAAATGTCACACGGGTGAATTTGCAGTAACTAATCCAAAATCTGAAATTCCACATCTATTTACAGCACATCTTTCCAGTGGAAAAACTCACTCTTCTTGCAGGCTGTGTCAGGCTGTGTAACTAATATTGGTTTTGTTAGCTGTGGCTGCTAATGTAACTAATATATTCTTATATTTGTATGTAAAAGAACTTTCAGTAATGAAATTCTTATGAACCTCCATTTTAACACTGTCTGTGTTGTGTAGGGGTGACGGCATGTTGGACCCTGATGGGGACTTCAATCTGGAAGACCCAATGGACGTGGCTCGTCACGTGGAGGAGCTGCTCCGCCGGCCTATGGCCAACCAGTGGGGCAGCCAGCAGTCCTGAACATGTAGCCCACCTACAGGTTTTTGTCCACGTTCAAACACCTGCACCTAACATTGGGATCCAGGGGAAGTGAGAGCCCCATCACACTTGACTCTTCATGTTCAACTTTACAAGAAGACAACGCATTGTCTACAGTGTCTCCACAGAGAGGATGACATGCCTTAAAGCCTCAGTGTTGCGGGGGCTCTCGGTCTTCTCCCATGTTCTGTACTCTGTGCTGCAGTGTAGAACTATTTTGGGATCCGTTTATCTTAAACATATGTTAGTTTTTATTAACGGAAGCTTTACATTCACATGTGCCTGGTGAGCCTGTAGTTGACCCTGTGACATTCAGACATTTGCAGGAGACAATCTGCTCTTTAGCTCCTTCAGACATGCACTCATCTTCATCCAACGTTTGGCTCGGACTGGTTCATGTCTGATCAATGCTAGGGCACTTTTTACTCAAAGTTGTAATGGTGACTTTTAAGTTGGATTCATGCTGCACCTCTGCTGTCTGCGTACATGCAACTGGAAACCTCGTGTGACGAAATTTATGTCATCGTCTCCAGTCTGCTAGTGTCCGCAGGGCTCTATTGTGGACGACCGCGTGCAGCCCAGATTTTATGACCGCACGGCCTGCCCACGACCTGAATGCATTGACAGCACATGTGCAAGACTGAATGTCCCATTCAGGAGGTGGCGCTACCAACACAGCATACAAAGACAAAGTAGACAAGGAAGACAACGAGGATGCGGAAGACTAGAATAAACATACATGAATCTTTTTGCAGCAGCTTGAGCGGACGAGCACTGGTAAACAGTAATTCCTCCTTTTCCTTGAAACAATGCCATTGTTGTTGCTACAGAAAAATGTGTATCGCTCTTGTGTTTATAGCCGGTGAAGAAACTGGTGTGTTAGCACATATGCACTACCCATAGGGCTGGGGCAAAACTACAAATAACAGTTGTGTGCATGTGTCAACCGCTTGGCCTGGTAGACAAAAAAAGTGAGCATGTACAACACCACGTGCGGACCAGAGGGGAAATGCAGCATGAATTAGGCTTTAGGGACGCATTGGTATCAGAACTTTTTTTATTTTACTGGTACTCATTTTGAAAAAAAAGAATACCAGTTCTAGGGATGCACCAATCCAATATTGGTATCAGATATTAGTTCTGATATGACTCGGATCACTTCAGCAGTATTGAAAATAGGGCTACCGATACAGCATCTCATTATTCAAAGTCAGTTACACAGACATTACTAATGATTAGTCAGCGCTGTACACTCTGACAGAAACTGTCCTTCTTTTCATACCGTTGAGCGAGCAGCCCCAGTCAATGATGCTAGGTCAGGTGACTGTGTGTGCAGAATGAGGTTGCCAAGAGTACCGGAGGATCAGTTTAGTGTGGTATAAATTTAAAGGCTGAAAAATGAGATCTACTCTTGTTTTAAGCCAAGCCAGCTGCTGGGACAAACCAGCCACCACTGTCAACAGCACCTCGGGGACCCGACACCATCAATTTTTTAATGTATTAATTGGCCCACATTAATCAAAAAGTTATTGGGTTAATTATCCTACCTGTAAAGTCATAAAGACAGGTAAGACTTTTACTAGGGATGCATTGATTGTGAAATTTTTGACCAGTACTGATGTTGAAAATAATACATTGGTCAATACTGATTGTTTATTTTTTGTTTTCATCATTTTAATCTTTAATGTCACTGAGACAAAGAAATATTCCTTATAAAACAACGCAGTGGAAATACTTACCATAAAATAGTTCATTCCCAGATGTTTTCTGAGTTTGCAGTTCTAGTCGGCTCAAACACGGCAGAAAAATATTGGCCACTGGCAACATCTTATTGCCAATTTTTAGTCAATGGAGAGTCTACGTCACACCCCCTCTACTTCCGCATATGGGACCTTAAATCAGAAAAATTCTCCATTGAAATGAATGGCAAGAGCGAAATTATCTTTTGCTCCCAATTGAATTTTGCCACGAGTTACACATATGATGTTTGTCAGTTTAAAAGATAATTTTCCACATAAATAACTATGTAGGTTGTTGTCTGACTGTTAAGGTATAAGGTTATGAAAATACGTAAATTAAAAAAACTACAGACACAGATGGACGGAGCTTACGTCATCTTTTCAAAGCATGCCCAGGATGAAGTAACTAACAGTCCTCTGGATCAGCTGCAGCTCTCACAATACAAAACAATACCTTTGTGCTGGTTTTCTCCTCTTTGGATCACTCTTTCATCGGTCAGGAAACAAGAGGTGAGGTTTTACTAATCTCCCACCATGATCACGTTCAGTGATGTGGCCTGGGGCCCCAAGCATTTGCCTGCCGGCACGCAGCACCTCTGGGTATCAGCAGATGTCGCACTCAAGTCCTTGGTATCGGATCAGTTGCTAAAAAAAGTTGAATTGGTGTATCCCTAATTGATACCATGTTGACAGAAAACAAAGAAAGCTATGGTGCACATTCTTATAGAACAGTCTACTGTATGTAGTAACTGCTCTCAGTAGAGCAGAGTGGATGATATGTCAGAACCATGGAAGTACTTGTCTTTCAGACTTTGCACAAGAAAGCATGCACACAGCATTGCAAATTTACGTTTCTCCTGTCCTCAATGTTATGTGTAGAACTGGAGTAGCTGCCATCACGCACATACATACATACAGTATATATATATATATATATATATATATATATATATATATATATATATATATATATATATATATACACACTACCGTTCAAAAGTTTGGGGTCACCCAGACAATTATTTTGTGTTTTCCATGAAAAGTCACACTTATTTACCACCATGAGTTGTAAAATGAATAGAAAATATAGTCAAGACATTGACAAGGTTAGAAATAATGATTTGTATTTGAAATAATAATTTTTTCCTTCAAACTTTGCTTTCGTCAAAGAATCCTCCATTTACAGCAATTACAGCATTGCAGACCTAACATGATTGCACAAGGGTTTTCTAATCATCCATTAGCCTTCTGACGCAATGAGCAAACACATTGTACCATTAGAACGCTGGAGTGATAGTTGCTGGAAATGGGCCTCTATACACCTATGTAGATATTACACCAAAAACCAGACATTTGCAGCTATAATAGTCATTTACCACATTAGCAATGTATAGAGTGCATTTCTGATTAGTTTAAAGTTATCTTCATTGAAAAAAAGTGCTTTTCTTTCAAAAATAAGGAAATTTCTAAGTGACCCCAAACTTTTGAACGGTAGTGTGTATATATATATATATATACAGTATATACTGTATATACTGTATATAATGAGAGAGAAGGAAAATTGGAGCATCCAAAGGAAGCCCATGCACCAAGGGGAGAGCATGCAGACTCCACACAGATGGGCTGGACCTGGCATCAATCCTGACTTCAGTCCCAGGCCCTCTTGCTGTGAGACAACAGTGTCGACCACAAACCACCATGCTGACAACAAGCAAAAAAAACAGGAGGTACAGTGGGGCAAAAAAGTATTTAGTCAGCCACCAATTGTGCAAGTTCTCCCACTTAAAAGATGAGAGAGATCTCCAATTTTCATCATAGGTATACCTCAACTATGAGAGACAAAATGAGAAAAAAAAAAATCCAGAAAATCACATTGAAGGATTTTTAATGAATTAATTGGTAAATTCCTTGGTAAAATAAGTATTTGGTCACCTACAAACAAGATTTCTGGCTCTCACAGACCTTTAACTTCTTTAAGAGGCTCCTCTGTCCTCCACTCGTTGCCTGTATTAATGGCACCTGTTTGAACTCGTTATCCGTATAAAAGACACCTGTCCACAACCTCAAACAGTCAGACTCCAAACTCCACTATGGCCAAGACCAAAGAGCTGTCAAAGGACACCAGAAACAAAATTGTAGACCTGCACCAGGCTGGGAAGACTGAATCTGCAATAGGTAAGGAGCTTGGTGTGAAGAAATCAACTGTGGGAGCAATTATTAGAAAATGGAAGACATACACAGGGATGGCAACAGGAAATTCGGATTTCAGCTGAAATCTAATTTGGTTGATTGACTTATGGGGGGGGCGGGGGGCACAGCCCCCCTGAAGCTGAGAGGTTTTCAGTAAAACAGAAGTAATTTAGACTGAAAAAAAAAGATTAAAAAAATGAAATACTAGACTTAGATAAATCATTAAATTTAATGAAAAGTTAACTTACTTTTTCTTCAATGTTGTCTCACTGTCTTTAGTCCAACATATTTAACAGTTCTATAAGAGTTTATTACACTATTTACACTGGTCACCAAGTCACTTCTAATGTGAAACTTTCTTCCTTTTGGCAGCAAGCTGTGTCAGTCTCTGAACTTTGAACTTCATCTCCTTTTCTGGTTTCTTCAGAAACTGTCCGAGTGTTTCTGTTACCTCGTCGAACTTTGAGCCAATTTTCACCTTTACCGTCACTTTTCTCTCAAGCCAATTCCATTGGAACTTATTTTTGACACTTTTGTCTATTTCTAGCACTGATGACTCCTGATCCTTCGATAAAAATCTCATAATTCCGCTGAAAACAATACCGAAAGCTCAGAGTTCCAACACGAACCAGGGATGTGATTTGGGGTTGTAGAAATTATCTGAAAATTTAGCAGGGGGTCTGGGGGACGCTCCTGGGTTTTTATGATTTTTTTAAGTACCAGAACTGTGCTTAAATGACATAAAACAAACAGCTGAATGCCACTTATTACTGTATAATATTGACTTATGTTCCAAGAAGATAGCATTCCTAAAATATTCCAACAAGCATTATCCATCACATGCTTTAACACTTGATCAAATCAAAATCAGTTAATTTTATCTATTCCATAATAGAAATAAAATTCCAACATACCATTACTTTTTATAATTTCAGCATTCATTTCAGATCTCCATTGAGTCTTGAGCAGTTCATTTTGCACAATCACTGATGTAGCCAAGTCTTAGAAATATTCAAAAGTTATGAGTCATTGTCCACTGTGCACTGTCAATTTCAAACTGTTTGGAATCATAAAAGTAATGTAACTAAATTGTTTTGCTATTTTTTCCTCCTCAACATCAATGTCAGGGCGCTGCAGGAGTTTTTGGGGGATGGTTAACTTTTATTACCGTTTCCTCCCCCACGCAGCCCAGCTCATACAGCTGTTGTACGCCGCACTGAGTCGACTGGACTCCTGAGCGGGAGCAGGCGTTCTGTGGTTAAAACAGCTCTGGCAAACGCTGCACTACTGGCGGCTCGGACATGGGCATAGCTGCCGTCGTGGAGCAATGTGCTGCTGGTTCTTGGCAGCCGCTCACCTTTTTAGCAGGTCTTTGCATGACAGTGAGCGTAAATACAGCGCATTCGGCAGAGAGTTAATGGCTCTCCACCTGGCCATACGCCACTTTCAGTTCTGGCTGAAAGGGCGCACCTTCACTGCGTTTGTGGACCACAAGCCGCTAACGTACTTAACGTACTTTATCTTCCTGGAAGATAAAATAAAGCGGAATTCGGCGAATTAGAGGAAAATCACATCCCTGAGAACGCCGCCATGAATTTTTGACAAAGCATTCAACGAGCCATTTGATTGGTCCAATCGTTTGCAACTATCCAATTGCAGGGCTGTTTACAATGCAGCAGTAGCTTGAACACAACACATCCGGGTTATCGCGGAAGACTTCCGGGGAAGCGCCGAGCGCTTATGTAATCGTGTTGATTTTCACTAAAATCGGTAACAATGAGGTACCTTACCCCCGCCTAAAATTTTCTCAACGGATTTAGACGATTCACAGAAATGATCAATTTGAAAATAAATCGGAGGAAATCCGCGGATCGGCGGAAAATTGCCATCCCTGCATACAAAACCACTGATAATCTCCCTCGATCTGGGGCTCCACGCAAGATCTCACCCCGTGAGGTCAAAATGATCACGAGAACAGTGAGCAAAAAAACACGACAAGTTGAGTTTTTACCAAAAAGTTCTACTTTGGTTTCATCTGACCATATGACATTCTCCAAATCCTCTTCTGGATCATCCAAATGCTCTCTAGTAAATTTCAGACGGGCCTGGACATGTACTGGCTTAAGCAGGGGGACACGTCTGGCACTGCAGGATTTGAGTCCCTGGCGGCGTAGTGTGTTACTGATGGAGAAAGAACACCATACCTACTGTGAAGCATGGGGGTGAAAACATGATACTTTGGGGCTGTTTTTCTGCTAAGGGACCAGGACGACTGATCCGTGTAAAGGAAAGAACGAATGGGGCCTTGTATCGTGAGATTTTGAGTGAAAACCTCCTTCCATCAGCAAGGGCATTGAAGATGAAACGTGGCTGGGTCTTTCAGCATGACAGTGATCCCAAACACACTGCCCGGGCAACGAAGGAGTGGCTTCTTAAGAAGCATTTCAAGGTCCTGGAGTGGCCTAGCCAGTCTCCAGATCTCAACCCCATAGAAAATCTTTGGAGGGAGTTGAAAGTCCGTGTTGCCCAGCGACAGCCCCAAAACATCACTGCTCTAGAGGAGATCTGCATGGAGGAATGGGCCAAAATACCAGCAACAGTGTGTGAAAACCTTGTGAAGACTTACAGAAAACGTTTGACCTCTGTCATTGCCAACAAAAAGTATATAACAAGTATTGAGGTGAACTTTTGTTATTGACCAAATACTTATTTTACAGAGGAATTTACCAATTAATTCATTAAAAATCCTTCAATGTGATTTTCTGGATTTTTTTTTTCTTATTTTGTCTCTCATAGTTGAGGTATACCTATGATGAAAATTGGAGACCTCTCTCATCTTTTACGTGGGAGAACTTGCACAATTGGTGGCTGACTAAATACTTTTTTTCCCCACTGTATATGGAGTGGAGAAACAATCATGTGCAGGCTGCTGGTACTCTGTATCAGTGTGAACTCGTATTGAAGTACTGATACTCTGCCTGAAAAGTAGTATTGGTGCATCCCTAGAATAAACTTTGGAATTTGGACTAATGTTTACTAATTGTTTATTGTCACATCAAAGATTCAGAAAGTTTAAACGTAGTATTTTTGTTCATGAAAAAGGGAGACCACCTGCGTCTGCTTGATAAGGGTGTATTGATATACCTGTATTGATTATTAGCATCATATTTGAAAAGCACAATATTTGATTACGTGCTAATGGTGTGCATACAGTATATTTTGTGTCAGTTACCTGGGTGCCTATTCACAGTCCATGAGGAATCGTTGTTCTTTTTGTACACTCTTGTTCAGTTATACATATATGACCGTTTAAAAAAAAAAAAAAACAACACACACACAAAGTTAAATATCAGTTTGACTGTTGTCACTACTGTGATACAGTTAGGTCCATATTTATTTGGACACTGACACAAGTTTTGTTATTTTAGCTGTTTACCAAAACGCATTCAAGATACAGTTATATAATCAATATGGGCTTAAAGTTCAGACTCTCAGCTTTAATTTTCATTGTGTACATATCCATATTGGAGTTACGGTTTAGGAATTGCAACCTTTTTTATATAAAAACTCCTCATTTCAGGGTCTCAAAAGTAATTGGACAGTTGACTCATTGGCTATTTCATGGGCTGCATGGACTATTCCCTTGTTAATCTATCATCAGTCAAGGAGGTAAAAGGTCTGGAGTTGATTCCGGGTGTGGCATCTGCATCTGGAAACTGTTGCTGTGAACCCACATGCGGTCAAAGGAGCACAAAATGGAAGTGAAACAGGCCTAAGGATGGCCATGGAAGACAACAGTGTTGGTGATTGCAGGATTCTTTCCATGGTGAAGAAAAACCCCTTCACAACGTCCACCCAAGTGAAGAACACTCACCAGGAGGTACAGTAGGTGTATTATTAAAATCTACCATAAAGACAAGACTTCATGAGAGCAAATACAGACAGTTCACCACAAGGTACAAACCATTAATTGTCCTCATAAATAGAAAGGCCAGATTAGATTTTCCAAAAAACCCATCTGAAGAAGCCAGCCCAGTTCTGGAACAGCATTCTTTGGACAGATGAAACCAAGCTCAACCTGTACCAGAATGATGGGGAAGAACAAAGTGTGGAGAAGTCTTGGAATGACTCATGATCCAAAGCATACCACATCTTCTGTAAAACATGGAGGCAGTGTGATGCATGGGCATGTGTTTCTTCCACTGGGTCACTAGTGTTTATTGATGATGTGACAGAAGCAGCCAGATGAATTTTGAAGTGTATATGGATGTACTGTCAGCTCAGACTCAGCCAAATGCAGCAAAGTTGGTTGGATGGTGCTTTAGAGTACTGATTGACAGTGACTCAAAACATACTGTGAAAGCAACCCAGGAGTTTTTCAAGGCAAAGAAATGGAATATTCTGTAATGGCCGAGTCAGTCACCCAATTGAACAGGCATTTCACTTGTTTAAGACAAAACTTAAGGCAGGAAGACCCACACACAAGCAACAACTGAAGACAGCTGCAGTAAAGGCCTGGCAAAGCATCATAAAGGAGGAAACCCAGTGTTTGGTGTTGTTCATGAGTTCCAGACTTCAGGTAGTCATTGCCTGCAAAGGATTTTCAACAAAGTATTAAAAATGAACATTTTATTTATTCATTCATTCATTCATCTTCTTCCGCTTAATCCTTTTCGGGTCGCAGGGGGGCTGGAGCCTATCCCAGCATCTTTTGGGCGAGAGGCAGGGTACACCCCGGACAAATCGCCAGTCCATCGCAGGGCCAACACAGAGAGACAAACAACCATTCACTCTCACAGTCATACCTAAGGACAATTTAGAATCCCCAGTTTGATGCCAATTAACCTAACTTGCATGTTTTTGGCATGTGGGAGGAAACCAGAGAAATCCCAGAGTAAACCCATGCAGACACGGGGAGGACATGCAAACTCCACACAGATTACTATTGGTCGGGGGCTGGGATCGAACCCAGGATCCCCCGGCCAAGGGTGAGTTGCTGTGCTGCCACAGTGCTAACCACTGTGCCACCGCGCTGCCCATTTTATTTATGGTACTGTTAATTTGTCCAACTACTTTTGAGGCCCTGAAATAAGAAGATTCTGTATAAAAATGGTTGCAATTCCTAAATCGTAACTCCAACTTGACCTTCAAATTAAAGCCGAGAGTCTACACTTAAAGCCTATATTGACTATATACCTGTATCTTAAATACGTTTTGATAGACGGCTAAAATAACAACTTGCATCAGTGTCCAAATGTATATGGACCCAACTGTATTTCCAGCCATGATAACCATGTACTGAAAATCTGATATCACGACAGCTCTAAATGATGACTATGCCTATGAAGCCATTTTTAAACCTTCTAAGATCACGTCCTGCCTGTATCTGCTCCTTTTTGATTGTTTGACAGCACTGTTCATGCTGCAGATTTTCAGTTGTAAACCTCAGGAAAAAAGTCACTGTGAACACTTGGGATATTTTTATAATTCTTATGCATTTTGGTATGATTGACGAGTAAAAGCTGAAATGGAAACCGTAGATATTGTACTACACATCAGCCGTGAACAAGCACATACACACATTAGTCATTTGATTTTGATGGGTTTTTTTGCTTGTGCAGTAATCTGTTTTATTTTTGTAATCAATGTAAACTACATGTTTAGTGATAGTTCTGAATGCTGCAGCTGTGTCTGCTAGCCAAGTTACGCCACCTTTGTCTCACGTTTTACTGGATGTTTTATGCCTGGATCGGCGATGTGTCAATAAATGGTTTTGTAATGAATCATTATTTGGGTAGGGTCTGTTATTTTCAGGCGCTCTCACACATATTGAAGCAGGTTAAGACTTGCACAAAAACATCCATCCATCCATCTTCCACAGCTTAATCCTTTTCGGGTCGCAGTGAGTCCGGAGCCTATCCCAGCATCTTTGGGTGAAAGGCAGGGTCCACCCTGGACAGATTGCCAATCCGTCACAGGCCCAACACAGAGAGACAGACAACCATTCACTCACATTCATACCTAAGGATAATTTAAGAATGCACAAAAACGTATTGTCAGTAATATGTTATAGAACACGGGGAAAAGTTGCCATTCCCCCATCCTCATAAAGCATCCAAGGATATCTACATGTTCTCAAGAAGTTTTTTTTTTTTTTTTATAAAATTGCACCCCCCCCCCAACTTATCAACTTGTGACTCTTTCAAATTTGCAACTTTTTCTGCTAGTTTAGTAAATTTGCAACTTTTTTCCTATTTTCAAATCTGCAGCTTTTTCCACCAGTTTGGTAAATTTGTGACCTTTTCCACCACTTTTGGGAATTTGTGACTTTTTCCCCCGGTTTCCTAAACTTGTGACTTGTTCCCAGTCTTTCAAATTTGTGAACTTTCCTCCACTTTTGTAATTTTTGACTTTTTCCTCCCAGTTTCGTAAGTTTGTGACTGCCCTCCTGTTACATTTTTCAACTTTTTCTCATCTTATAAACTTGCAACATTTTCCTCCACTTTCATAAATATGCAACTTTTCTCCCCCAGTTTTGTGATTTTTTTTTTTTTTTACTTCCCTCCTTTTAAATTTGTTTGACTTTTTTCTATCTTGTAAATTTGTAACGTTTTTGTTAAATTTGGGACTTGGCTCATGCTAATTTTATGACTTTTTTAATGTTAAATTAACTTCTTTCATTACATTTTTGCACCTTTAATTCTTTCATATTTAAACCTAATTTGCATTCATACGTATGCACCTTATAACAGCATCGCCTTGTTAAAAAATAACACTACTACTACTACTAGTGCAAGTACACAGCAACAACACAATGTTATCCAATGCCTCCTCGGGTCTCATGATAAATATGTTTCCAGATCTCCCTATCCAGCATGGCAGTCCTAAGTTCTTGAGTGTCATGTAGGCCTGTGTCTCTAAGCATTGTTGTTATGTAATTGGCCTGTTTTCCACCCCTCCTTTTATTACCCTGTGTGGGTTCCCAAAGTATAAGTGGGTTGGCTGCCATATCATCATGTCTTGCACAACGCCCAGCCAGCTTCAGCCTTCTTTCTCGGACTTTGGTGGACACCCAAGGTACAGTGCATCCGGAAAGTATTCACAGTGCTTCACTTTTTCCACATTTTGTTATGTTACAGCCTTATTCCAAAATGGATTAAATTAATTTTTTTCCTCAAAATTCTACACACAATGGACTTCCGGTCTGGACACCATGGTGATAGCAGCTTAACGCTGAAGCTTCAAGACCCCATCCGTGAAAATACCTTGAAAATCAGATTTAACAGATTTTTGGAAGAGTGAAAATCAAAAGACAAAGTCATTATGCCTAAAGGAAAGCAGAAGAGATCGACATTTGCCAGGCCAAGACGCACATCGGCCGGCGAATCTGACCTGGAGGACATCCACTCGGAAACAGAGGAGCTGAATGAGGCTAGCAACATGGTTAGCTTAAAAACGATAATTCAAGAATTAAGAGAATTTCGCCGAGAGTGTTGGGCCGAATTTCGTGAAATTAAAGACGAAATAAAAAGGACAAACAGCAGAGTGGACCAGGCTGAGGACCGAATCATGGAAGCAGAGGAAAGAATAAAAGGGCTGGAAGAAACCGTGCTGGATTTACTTAAACGACAGACAAGACTGGAGGCTAAGCTAACCGACCAAGAAGGCAGACTAAGAAGGGCCAACATAAGAATTCATGGTCTGAAAGAAGGAGTCGAGGACGGTTTCACCACAATGGCTGCATGCGTGGAATCCATACTGAGAGAGAAGTTGGAAATTCCCCAATCTACCGACTTGAAGATAGAAAGGGCACACCGTTCATTAGCCCCAAGGCCGTCGGCGGAAGCGCCTCCACGATCGGTGGTGGTGAAGTTTTCCAACTTCAGAATAAAAGAAGAGGTTTTGAGACTGGCTTGGCAGAAAAAAGGATTTATGCACCAAGAAAGAAAGGTTTTTGTGGAGCACGACTACGCCCCGTTGGTCCTTAAAAAGCGTCGGGAATACAACGACGTTAAAAAGGTACTAAGAGAGAAGAAACTGCGCTTTCAAACTCCATTTCCAGCAAAGTTGCGGGTTTTTTACGGGGAAGAGACGTGTCTCTACAACTCGGCGGAAGAAGCAACCAGGGATATGGCGAGAAGAGGGCTCCCGGTAACGGTGTATAAACCTGCAGCAGACCCGATCGAAAGAATCAAGGCTCAAACGTGGTGCACACAAAATCCATGGGCCAGCAGCGGGAAACCCAGCGCCAGGGCTATAAGGAAAAACTGAACGCTTTCAGGAGGGAATAACGATATTTTTAGTCAATCTGCGCATCCAACCCTCCTCCTACAAGGTAACAAACATTAAAGGAGATGCAGAATCAGCAAGTGGTAAAACATTTCATGGAACAGTCATAATATTAGAAACAATTAAGTCTTTAAAAAAAAAACAAACAACTTGTTGAAATAGAAATGTGACAATGAACCACATGAACTCTCCACACTAACAAATACTGTATTAACGTGATTGTTTGCTGTGACGGTGGTGGGTGATTGCGCACAATTTCATAGGGTATAGACATAAAAAAAAAAATCATTACAAGTTCGGGTTGGGATCTGAAATTCACGTTAAAAATATGTGACAACTTACAGGGGTAAGAGAGGGCCCTCAACACGTAACAGAGTTTGAGGAATTTCCCTCAGAGCCAACACACCATCAAGTCTCTTCTAAGGTCACTAAAAATACCTCAGCTCAGGAAGATCTTTTGACAGTTTTCTGTTTTAAAGTTTTATATACTATGTTCTTAATGTTTTTTATGTTCTTAATGTTCTTTCAGTTTCTGAGTAGCATAAAAGAGGGCCGCTACACTGTTATACTAAATAAGACAATACAATGGAGAAACGGGGTGTAACCAAAATAATCTCATATAATGTAAAAGGGATCCTGAATCCAGTTAAAAGATCCAAGATTCTCGGCAAAATGAAAAAAAGACAAAGCAGGAATAATATTTTTACAGGAAACCCACCTAACAGACTTGGAGCACACTAAACTTAATAGACAAGGGTTTAAACTGATCTCTTCATCCTCATATAAGTCAGGGAGGAGGAGGGGGGGTAGCGACATTGATCTCAACCAAAATTATGTTTGAAAAAAATTCAGAACACAAAGATAAAGAAGGATGATTTAGCATGGTACTTGGTCGGCTAGAGGGAGAAGATATCACCCTGCTGAATGTATATGCACCTCCAGGGGCTAACTGGAAATTTTATAAAAATGTATTTTACCTAATTATAACTAAAGCCAAAGGTTTAGTGATATGTGGTGGAGACTTCAATCTAAGACTGAACCCATACTGGGATGCATCAGGTAATTCTCCACATCAAAATAACACTCAAAGTAGAAAAACTCAGATGCTACTAAAAGAAATGGGAATCTGTGACATGTGGAGGGAACTCAACCCCAGTATAAAAGATTATACATTTTACTCAGCACCACATTCATCATACTCAAGGATTGACTATTTTTTATGTTTAATAGAGACATTGGAAGAGTAAAAACATGTAAAATAGGACTGATGGATCTCTCTGACCAGAGTCCGATCTATATGGACTTAAATATCCAAAAATACACAAATAATACATTTTCTTAGAGGTTAAATTCAAATGTGCTGAAAGGACCACTGAAAGATGAATTGGAATCAGATATTCTCAGATATTTGGAAGAAAATGATAATGGAGAAGTATCCCCTTTAATACTGTGGGACGCATGCAAAGCTGTAATAAGGGGAAAGATTATCGCAAAACTGGCAACCCAAAAGAAACTGAGACAAGAAAAACTAATCACATTAGAGTCAGAATTTAAGAAACTAGAAAAAGAGCACAAAGACAACACTCATTCTAATGACTCGCTCAAAATTAAGGAAATTAAAAAAATAAACGAGATCTACACAATAGAAATCCAGAAGAAACTTACATTTCTGAAACAAAAATACTATGAAACAGGTAGCAAATCGGCAAAATTACTAGCCTACAAATTGAGGAAACAACAAACAGAGAGAGCAGTCTACAAAATCAGAGACCCAGTATCAAAGGAAATAAAATTTAGAATTCAGGAAATTCTTAAAAGCTTCGAGAATTACTACAAGAACTTATACTCCCTCAAAAAACACAAAAATGCATCCGAAGCCTTCCTAAATACATTAAATCTTCCCCAACTTACTGAGACACAAAATAAAACACTACTGTCAGAAATACAACCTAAAGAATTAGAAAAAGCAATTATGAAACTTAAAGCTAACAAATCCCCAGGAGCAGATGGCTATACAGCAGAGTGGTACAAAACCTTTAAACAGCAACTATCTCCTCTCCTCCTGAAAACATTTAACTATGTCCTCCACACAGGGGAAATCCCCCCCTCCTGGAGAGAACGGGTCATTGCAGTCATACCTAAACCTGAAAAGGATAAACTACACTGCTTCAACTACAGACCAATCAGTGTGTTAAATCAGGACTGTAAACTTTTTACCGCTATCCTTGCCAAAAGGTTAGAAAATATACTGACAGACTTAATTCATTTAGACCAAACAGGTTTTATAAGACAAAGACAGACACAAGATAACATTAGACGCACTTTACACATAATTCATCATATAAAAAATATAATTTAAATGCAGCCATATTGGGATTAGATGCTGAAAAAGCATTTGATTCGGTTGACTGGTCTTTCCTATATAGAATCTTATCCAGTTTCAATTTTCATAATAACTTCATTAGAACTATCCAGGCATTATATAAAAAACCAACAGCTAAAATAAGGATTAACGGTAAATTATCATCATCTTTTGAACTGGAAAGAGGATGTCGTCAGGGCTGCCCCTTGTCTCCACTGCTCTTTGCAATCTTCATAGAACCTCTGAGCCAATGGATAAGACAGAATCAAAAAATTCAAGGTATTACACTTGGTCAGAAGGAACATAAAATAGCACTCTTTGCCAATGACATCTTAATATACCTGGGGCAGCCGGACACCTCTTTTCCAGAACTAATCTCAGTTTTTTCAGAGTATGGAGATTTATCGGGGTACGAATTAAACATGCATAAAACCCAAATTTTAACATTCAACTATGACCCAAATCAATATTTACTAATCAAACTCAAAACTAACTGGGAGATGGAATCTATAAAATATCTGGGGGTCAATATCCCGAAACAACTCAACAAAATTATAACACTAAACTATGATCCACTGAAGGCAAAAATAAAATCTGATCTAGCAAGATGGAATATGATACCATTCTTGGGTACTGCAGAAAGAAATGAAGCAGTCAAAATGAATATACTTCCACGTCTTCTATACCTTTTCCAAACAATACCGGTAGAGCCTCCCAAAAAAACATGGCAAGAACTGGACAGAAGGATCTCAAGATTCATATGGCAGGGCAAGAGACCTAGAATCAGATATAGAACCCTACAGCTAAACAAAGACAAAGGTGGGCTTGCGCTGCCAAATATCAGGGACTGTTTTAAAGCCGCACAAATTAAAACTTTAGTAGAGATATGTAACCCAGTCTACACTGCACAATGGAAGGAGATGGAATGCCAAATAACAAGTGACATTCCCCTACAGGCGATAATAGGAAACAATGTCTTACCTAAACTTTTGAATAACACTAACCCGTGGATAGAGACCCCGCTAAAAATTTGGTTTAAGATAGTCAGAGAGAATCAAACTAAAGAACCCTATCGATTATTGCAATGGATTTCCTATGATCAGGACTTTACTCCTAATAAAACAGACACTAGATTTAAAAAGTGGAAAGAGAACGGACTGATAAAATATTACAATTTTTTTAAAGGGCAAACTTTAAGAAGTTCTGAAGATTTGAAAAAACAAGGTCTAGTAAATCAAGACCTGTACAGGTTCTTTCAGCTTAGACACCACATAAACAAAATACTTAAAAAGGAGGATTTGGAAAGGGCCCAGTCAGGTGTTCTGAAGGTTTTCTTAATGGCATATAAAGGGATTCCAGGGATCAGATACATCTCTAAAATATACCAAGGTCTTCAAGACTTAAAAGGAGACAACAGATCATATATAAAAGAGAGATGGGAAAAAGAGGGGAATTGTGGTTTATATTAATCATATATCCCATAACCTACATATGTATAAGCATGTGAGAATGTTTGGTGATTACATATGTACAGCGACTTCACACCTCAGAACAGGACAAGAGGTCTCAACCGCCAGCGAAGATCAAAGAGCATCCGAGGCGCTGCGGTGGAGACCAGATCGATCGCCCTGACCACCCAGGGTCAGGTGGAGGAGTACGAAGACAAAGGAGGGGGATTAAGATAATGCGGGATGTCAGCTTTGATATGCATGTCTTTTGTTATGTGTAGGTATAAGTATGTAGAGCTGAATGTGTTCGCTGTCTTATTCTACTTCTGCTTCTGCACTGAGATGAGACTTGTTAGAGGAGCGAAGCTGATAATAAACTTTGGTTTATAAGTCACATCGCCTCGTTATTCCAAGCTCTTCTACAGGAATTTCACTTTACAACTGGAAATATGGGAAAAGCTAAATAAACAACAATGGAAAAGTACTTCATCCCTGCAGTGGAGAGAATTTGGATGGAAAAATTTGGTAAGATTTTTCAGAACACCTGCACAAAACAAATTTACTCGTAAGGGGTTGAACTGTTGGCGCTTGTGTGGTGAAGAGACTGCAAATCATTTTCATGTGTTTTGGTCATGCCCAGTTATCCACCAATATTGGACCAATGTACAGACAATATTGGAGAAAATATTCAAAGTAACAGTTCCCTTTTCTTTTGTAACTTTGTACTTGGGTTTACTAACGGAATCACTGGAAAGACGAGGAGAAAAATACTTATTCACTGTTGTAATATTGGCAAGTAAAAAAGCTCTAACAAAAAAATGGATGTTGAAGGACTGTCCTACACCTGAAGATTGGATTAACGTGATTCAGGACATTTATTCGATGGAAAAGTTGACATTTGCACTGAGACAGGACATGGATGGGTTCTTGAACTTTTGGCAACCCTGGAACGCATATGTGTCTTCCATTAGATCTAATCTTTGACAAACACCATTTCAATAATGGCACCTTTCTTTGCTCCAATGCTACTCAGATGCTCTTTTATTTTTCTGCTCTTTTGTTTTTGTTTTTTTTTTCTGGTTTTTTTTTTTTTGTTCTTTTAATTTCTCTTTTTCTTTCACTTAAAAAAAGGGTGTTGTAATAATTATTTTTCCAATGTTGTCAAAAAACAAAAAAAAGGGGGAGTATGTGATGAAAATATAAACGATGCAATGCTGTAATGACATGTATACCCGTTACAAAAACTTAAATAAAAAAAAAATAGATCTAAAACTATGACAGGAAAAAGCTAACTAGGAATACAGTCAACAAATATATTGGAATAAATTACTCGGAGCATATTAAAATTTACACAGACGCTTCAAAGTCACCATACCATCAAGCTGGAATAGCATTTGTAATCCCAGAACTAGACTTTGCAATGAGTAAGAGAATTAAGAACAAATTGGCAGTTTACAAAGGAGAATTGTTGGCTATACAGCTGGCATTAAATTGGGTAGAAGAGGTTCGACCAAAAACTGTTTCAATAGCTTCAGACTCCAGTAGCGCGCTAATAAGTATTCAGAACATCCAGTCAGATCCAAGACAGGTCATAATATTCAAAATAGTACAAATATTATACAGAATTCAGAGGGCAGGAGTAACAGTCCAAACACTACTGGTTCCAGCACATGTTGGTGTAGAAGGTAATGAATTAGCAGCTAGATAGCAGGAGCTACTCATAAGGCAGAAATAAACATGGTGGTGTAGAGACTGGGTTAATCATCTCAGACTGGATGCAGAGGGTAAACGGAGAAGGACAATAGCTATGGAGATTATGGTGAGGTGGCAGGAAGACGGAGTTGGGGGGAGAAGGGATGAATGTATTGTGATGTGAGATGTCATGCAGATGTGAGATGGGTGGTTGATATAAAAGGAGAACCCATGGTGTATTGAGACATGCTTTTCTGTGTATGACTGATGTGAGTGAATAAAGTCGTCTGCTATATGAAAAAAAAAAATTCTACACACAATGTCCCATAATGACAATGTGAAAAGAGCTTTTTTGAGATTTTTGCAAATTTATTAAAAATAAAAATCTACGGCGGGCAGCACGGTGGTGGAGTGGTTAGCACTGTGGCAGCACGGCAACTCACCCTTGGCTGAGGAATCTTGGATTCGATCCCAGCCCCCGACCAATAGTGATCTGTGTGGAGTTTGCATGTTCTCCCCATGTCTGCATGGGTTTACTCCGGGATTTCTCCAGTTTCCTCCTACATGCCAAACAAAAAAAAAAAACATCCAAGTTAGGTTAATTGGCATCAAACTGGGGATTCTAAATTGTTCTTAGGTATGACTGTGAGAGTGAATGGTTGTCTGTCTCTCTGTGTTGGCCCTGCGATGGACTGGTGATCTGTCCGGGGTGAACCCTGCCTCTCGCCCAAATATGCTGGGATAGGCTCCAGCCCCCCCGCGACCCGAAAAGGATTATGCGGAAGAAGATGGGTGAGGCTCAGAGTAGAACCGCTGCTCCTCCACATTGAAAGGAGTCAGTTGAGGTGGTATCAGGTTCAGGTTCAGGTTACTTTATTTGTACCCGTAGGTAGATTTGTTTTGCAGTCTGGTGACATCCATATTTACAAGCCACTAATTACATTCAACATAGACACAAACACAGGCACACATCTTACAAAATAGGTAAATATAAAATATGTACAATATAATTTTTTATAGCTTGTTCAACTCTTTGACAGCAGCGGGGACATAGCTGTTTTTGTAGCGCTGGGTTTTACTTTTTGGGACAGCAAACCTCTGTCTGGAGGGAAGAAGCTGAAAGTTGCAGTGCAAAGGGTGGGAGTCATCATTTAAAATCGAGTCGGCCATCCTCTGTACTTGTCTGGTGTACAGGGATGTCAGGCTCAGCTGTGACTCACCAAGCAAACGACTGGACCATCTAACTACCTGATCCAAGGATTTCCTCCGTTTCAGTTTTATCTGACCAAACCATGACATTAAAGAAAAGGATAAAACAGATTCATTAAAAGCCCGATAAAACATAGTCATTATGGTTCGGTCAATTTGGAAGCGTGCAAGTTTCCTCAAACAATGCAAATTTTGCTGACCCTTTTTGCACACCCTTTCACAGTTCACTTCAAAGTTTAATTTACTATCAATAATCATCCCAAGATATTTGTACGATTGTACACATTCGGTGGTCTGGCCTTTTAGTATGGTGACTTTGTGCCTGGGAGTTTTCCTCCTAAAGTCAATAATCATATCTTTCGTTTTTGTTGTATTCAGCTGCAGGTAGGAATCCTCACACCAGTGAACAAAGTCATCAACTACTGGGCCGTGGCCACTCTCACCATCCTGGAGGAGACTGACAATGACTGAGTCATCAGCATACTTTATAATGTGTCTGTTGTCATGTCTGCTCCGACACATGTTTGTGTACAGGATGAAGAGTAGTGGTGACAACACACCCCCCTGAGGAGAGCCAGTAGAAGAGCACTTTAGGTCAGACAATGTGCCATTGACCCTTACTCTCTGCGTCCTGTTGGTTAAGAAATCCAGAATCCAACCCACCAGATTATTGCTCAAATCAAATTGTTGCAGGAGCCTTTCAACTAAAATATGAGGTTGGATTGTATTAAAGGCAGAAGAAAAGTCCACAAATAAAAGCCTGGCGTGTGTCCCATTAAAATCCAGATGTTTGAAAAGCATGTTAAACAGAGTGACAGTGGCATCCTCCACTCCTCTGTGAGGCCTATAGGCAAACTGCAGAGGATCCAATGCATGTTCAATCTGCTTTAGGACCTCACATCTGACCAGTTTTTCAAAAATTTTCATTAAAATTGAAGTCAAAGCAACTGGTCTAAAGTCATTTACCGTTTTAGGACAGCTGGATTTTGGAACGGGAACAACCACAGCATCTTTCCAGATCTTAGGCACATGTTGTGTCTGTAAGGACTTATTGAAAATGTAATGAAATATAGGACTCAGTTCATGTGCACAGGACTTTACCAGGCGCCCACATATATTATCAGGGCCTGACTTTTGTTCACTTTTACAGCGCAGAACTCCCTTTTAACATCCTGCATCTCAATATTAAAGTGCTGGTTGTCTTTGAGTTTCTGTTTCAAATCTTGGATTTCTGTACTAAAATCAAAGGAGTCAAAACGACCATAAAAACAATTAAGAGCATTAGCCAGCTCTGTGTCTGAACTAAAACCATCTAAAAACACACGATTACTGCGTTCTGTGCTCTGAAGGCCTGCAATAGTTTTCATACTGGCCCAGGCCGAACCAAGTTTATTTGCTGCCATCTTGCTTTCCTTCTCTGATTTATAATTCTGTTTTGCTCTTAAAATTTCGGCCTTCAGCTCCTTAGTGGCAACCTGTAGCTCAGAAACAGACCCCTGTTTAAAGGCAAGTGCTTTCCTCTGTAAGCAGGATTTAACTGATTTAGTAACCCATGGTTTGTTGTTGGGATATATTTTGACACGTTTACGTGGAACAATCTTATTTTGACAGTAAGCCATGTATGAGCATGTGAGCTCAGCCAGAGAGTCCAAATCATCCCCGCAGGCCATTATGAACATCTTCCAGTCTGTACAGTCAAAGCATTCCTGGAGGCTGTGCTCTGAATCCTCTGTCCATACATCAATGTCTCTCGTCTCCACCTTGCCTCTTCTGAGAGCAGTTTTATATGTGGGCAGCAAATGAACACAGTTGTGATCTGAGGATCCTAAAGGAGGAAGGGGGAGTGATTTATAGGCCCTCTCTATGGATCCATAGCACAGGTCCAGTGTCTTTTTTCGCCTGGTTGGGCAGGAGACATACTGATGAAAGTTTTTAAGTGTCTTCTTTAAAGAAACATGGTTAAAATCCCCAAGAATGAAGCTTGGCGCCTCTGGAGAAATTGACTGCAGCCGCTGCACCACATCAGAGATGGTGCTGGAGGCGGAGTCAGCGTCTGCCCTCGGATGAATGTACACAACTGTGATGAAAAGTTGGGGAAACTCACGAGGCAAATAAAAGGGGCGTAGTGACACAGACAGCAGCTCCACATCGGGTGTACAGATGCGCTCTCTGACCGTGACAGATGTGCAGTACTGCTTATTAATGTATAAACATACTCCGCCCCCCTGACGCTTCCCCGTTACCTCTTCCTGCCGATCCGAGCGCAGCGGGGCTCCAAAGCCGTCAATCCACAGGTCTGCATCTCGATCATGCGCAGTAAGCCAAGATTCAGTGAAAGCCATGACGCAGCAGTTCTTAAAATCCTTCTGGTAACGTACATTGCCTTGAATTTCCTCCACCTTGTTTCTCACAGACTGTGCATTCCCAAAAATGATCGAAGGAAGAAGAATGTTACCAAACTGACGTCTCCTAAGGCGCAATTTCACACCTCCACGTCTTCCACGCTTCCTTCTGCCGCTTCTCTTTTCACCGCTGTGTCCGTCTCTCAAAATAATGTCCGGCAGTTGCAGTTTAGGCTCAATCACACACGCTGCATCAGTTGTGTTAAAGCATAGCAACACGTCCCTGGAATATTGTATTCTGCCCGCTATTCTGCTCGCCATGGAGCCGAACGCGTTTACCTCAGAGACAAAGAGCCACAGCACAGATAGCAGCAGTGCGAGAGAGGAGAGGAAATCCATGTTGTAGATACCAGGGAGCTCTTCGCCATATATTCCACAAACGCTCCAGGGCAGAAACGACACAGAGGATTTTCTAAAAACGTAAAAAAGTACAAAAAACACACACACGCACTATATCACCAGCTGCTGGTCGCTGCGTGCGCATGCGCCCAAAACCGCATAGATGCCCGTATGGGCATCTGATCAGGATGCCGCCTGGACGCCTCCCACTTGAGGTGTTTTGGGCACGTCCCACTGGGAGGAGACCCCAGGGTAGACCCAGGACTCGGTGGCGAGACTATGTCTCCCAGCTAGTCTGGGAACACCTTGGTATCCTCTCTGAAGAGCTGGAGCAGGTGGCTGGGGAGAGGGAAGTCTGGGCTTCTCTTCTTGAACTGCTGCCTCCGTGACCCGGACCTCCGGAAAAGCAGTAGAAGATGGATGGATGGATGGATGGAAGAAGATGGATGGATAAAAAATTAAGGCTGTATTCACACCAGGATAATCTGGGAGTCTCGGTTCGACTTGATGGGGGATGGCGAGAATTATCACACCTTTGTTTGGTTCGGTTTGCATTCACACAGCACTTCACTCAAGAGGACTAAACTGCTTGGACAACGTTACGCAGTTACAACAGCTGCTCGTTTGTGGTGCTGGAACTGAAGCCACCACTGACCAAGGAGAAAAAATCTCGGCGAAGAAGAGAAAGCTAGCTCATCGATTGGCTGGGACCGGTGTTATGCCGAGAATGGCTCGCTTGCCAAGAATTGCATCCCATCCACCAAAACTATAAAATATAACACTATAGCCAGGCTTGTAACCATTTGTGCATTGTTAGAAGTAAAAATTACCTTTTGTATATTATCTTTAAATTATGTTTATTTGACAATGGGATACAGTTCTCAGCATAACACCGTTCAGCCGAGGTGTTTATGCACCACAAACAAAAGTAAAAAGCGCCGCTATCTGTATAAACCCCTGTGCCGCCATCATGTCACTAAATGTTTTAAAAACATCGGTATTCTTGTGTGTAGCCACAAGCAGCTGAGAAAGCTGGTTCCCAGACCAAACATCTATCAGAGCCTCCATCTCACTCCTCACTACTCCAAGTCCAAGAGACATTTTTTTTTTTTTTAACTTTTCTCTTCAGTTTTCTCCGGTAAAAGTATCTCTTGGATCCGCATGGCTGTCTTTATTGTATTTTCTACCCAAAATGGGGCAGAAGGACTGGGAGCTCTTCAGCTGAATCGGGATGTTGGATTTACCCTCGGATTTCTGCCACAGATGTGAAACACATGTCAAGTTTTCAACTTTTTCAGGTGCGTGGGAACATTGCCTGTCTGCATCTCACCCAGATGGTGAATTAATGTCTTTTCATGTATTTACATGGAGTTATAATGTAATCGTGCTGCGTGAAAAATTCACCTGTTGGCGTTTTGATGTGAAGGCACCTTACAGTAAATGCCACTTTCTCTTCTCACTGTGTGTTGTTGTGGTGACACAAACGCAGAGGGGCACGTCCGCCCTTTGGTCTGCTGGATATTCTGTTTGCATTCACAGGGCAAGTGAAGCGCACCATACTGCGTTTGCAAGTGAACCGAGACCCCCCTTCTTTTCAGGGGGACCAGAGTTCCAGGCGCATTCAGACGGCACCAAATGAACCGAACTATCCACGGAATACACACTTTGGTCCTTTATTCCGGACCAAACAGTGGCCGTGTGAATGCGCCCTAAGAAATCACATGTACAGAAGTATTCACAGCCTTTGCTGAATACTTTGTTGATGCACCTTGGGCAGCAATTACAGCCTCAAGTCTTTTTGAATATGATGCCATAAGCTTGGCACACCTATCTTTGGACAGTTTCACCCATTCCTCTTTGCAGCACCTCTCAAGCTCCGTCAGGTTGGATGGAACGTGTCGGTGCACCGCCATTTTCAGATCTCTCCAGAGGTGTTCAATTGGATTCAAGTCTGGGCTCTGGCTGGGCCACTCAAGGACATTCACAGAGTTGTCCTGAAGCCACTCCTTTGATATCTTGGCTGTGTGCTTAGGGTCGTTGTCCTGCTGAAAGATAAACCGTCACCCCAGTCTGAGGCCAAGAGCGCTCTAGAGCAGGTTTTCATCCAGAATGTCTCTGTACATTGCTGCATTCATCTTTCCCTCTATCCTGACCAGTCTCCCAGTTCATGCCGCTGAAAAAAATCCCCACAGCATGATGCTGCCACCACCATGCTTCACTGTAGGGATGGTATTGGCCTAGTGATGAGCGGTGCCTGGTTTCCTCCAAACATGACACCTGGGATTCATGCCAAAGAGTTCAATCTTTGTCTCATCAGACCAGAGAATTCTGTTTCTCATGGTCTGAGAGTCCTTCAGGTGTCTTTTGGCAAACTCCAGGCAGGCTGCCATGTGCCTTTTACTAAGGAGTGGCTTCCGTCTGGCCACTCTACCATACAGGCCTGATTGGTGGACTGCCGCAGAGATGGTTCTCCTTCTGGAAGATTCTCCTCTCTCCACAGAGGAACGCTGGAATTCTGACAGAGTGACCATTGGGTTCTTAGTCACCTCCCTAACTAAGGCCCTTCTTCCCCGATCTCTCAGTTTAGATGGCCGGCCAGGTCTAGGAAGAGTCCTGGTGGTTCAGAACTTCTTCCATTTACGGATGATGGAGATCACTGTGCTCATTGGGACCTTCAAAGCAGCAGAAATATTTCTGTACCCTTCCCCAAATTTGTGCCTTAAGACAATACTGTCTCAGAGGTCTACAGACAGCTCCTTTGACTTCATGCTTGGTTTGTGCTGTGACATGCACTGTCAACTGTGGGACCTTATATAGACAGGTGTGTGCCTTTACACGTCATGTTCAATCAACTGAATTTACCACAGGTTGACTCTAATTAAGCTGCAGAAACATCTCAAAGATGATCAGTGGAAACAGGTTGCACCTGAGCTCAATTTTGAGCTTCATGACAAAGGCTGTGAATACTTATGCACATGTGATTGCTTAGTTTTTATTTTTAATAAATGTGCAGAAATCTCAAACTTTTTTTGTCATTATGGGGTACTGTGTGTAGAATTTTAAGGAAAAATTAATTTAATCTATTTTGGAATAAGGCTGTAACATAGCAAAATATATAAAAAAGTAAAGTGCTTTGAATACTTTCCAGATGTACTGTAGGTCAGTATAAAGATCCACATTCCTCATGTGGTCCCTCCAAGAGACATTTAGAGCGACCCTAAGCATTCTGATGTAGTTACCATCCAAGGCCCTTTCCTGCTGTGAGGTCAATGTCCAGGTCTCTGCTTCATACAACAGTACAGACTCAACTGTTGCCGCAAACAGTCAACGCTTCAGGCTAACATTGAGATTGGACTTCATAGTTTTGTCATCCCATGTATTGCTTTCCAATTTAATGCTTGCCTGGTCTTTATGTCTTTCTTAGCAGAACCAATCCAGGATCCAAGATATCTGAAATCTGATTTAACCTCAAGTGTTTCACCAGTCAGGGTCTGGATATTAGCGGCATCTGTGTTATCGGCCATGACCTTTGTCTTGTTTGTATTTAGTTCCAGTCTGCTCTTTTTGCATTCCCTCTCTACAGCCTGTAGTAGATTGTTGGCTTTTTCTACTGTGTCAGAGATCAAGGCAGTATTGTCAGCAAAGTCCAAGTCAGTAATCATTACCGATCCTACACAATGGCTTTGATGAGGCACCACTGTGAAGCTAAGCTCCTCTTCCCTGCCTGCAGTGGCCACCCTCAGTGCATAGTCAAGGGACACAACAAATAGAAAGGGCGCAAGTATGTCTCCCCATATAACCCCTGATGAAATTTCAAAATAGTCAGACTCTCCATTGGGTGAGCAGACCTTAGCCCGAGTTCTAGCATAGGTTGCACCAATTGCTCTGACCATCTTCTCTGGAATACCATACACATGTAGAATCTGAAGCTTTGCTCAATGGACACTATTAAAAAGTCTTCTTAAACTCAATGAAGGTAATTACTGCAGTGAGGTTATTGTCACAAACATCCTCGAGCAATCTTCTTAAGGCAAGGATCTGTCCAACAGTTGAGCGACCTTATCTGAACCCATTTTGAGTTTCATAGAAGGGGATCCAGTACAAATTGCAGGTGGTTTAGATCATTATATTTATGTTGTACATCTTGGCTGCCACTGAGCTTAGACCTATCCCCTGATAGTTGTCAGCATTGGTAAGATCCCCAGATTTAGGTATTGTAATGATGTTCATAGTTGACCACTGTTCTGGTACACTTCCCGTCTCATATGCATTGTTGATGAAAGCAAGGATAGTGTCATCCAGGGAAATATACTTAAGTACTTCTGGCGCAATACCATCTTCACCACTGCTTCTGTGGTACACCCAAATAGGGCACCACATTTGGAAATAATACAGAGAGACTGTCATTTTATTTTTATTTTAAGAGTATCTAAATATATTTTGAGATTGTGGACGATCAATAATATTAACATTTGATATGTAGCCCTGTATAAATATTTAAGAGTAAGCAGCGGAACCTTAGGCACTGCGGTCGTTCCACCCCAGGTAAACAAATAGGGTGCACTTCCGGCCCCCCCTTTAGTACTATCCGGAGAAAGACACGAGTGGTCCTGTGTTCTGTCTTTCAAAGACTCTTTTTGTATTTTACAGGTCAGTATTTGGTTAAAAATGCCATAAATAAGAGCCTTAAGCGCCGTGTTATTTCTGTGTGTCGCGACGAGTAATACTGTGATGTTGGTGTGGCGTTTTGATAAGTTTTATACAAGTTCAGGCTGCAGTTGGCGCCGGAGATCAAAGGCGAGCCGCATCGCGGTAGCGGTTTCGCGCCAGTCAAATTTAGCTTTGGGAAAGACGGTTAGCTCACATAAAATGTTTTACTCAATACAAGTATATTTTGCTCCGTGTGAATGTAAAAGTCTCCTGATGCTAATTAATAGTCAGAGTGTGTCCTGTGTATATTTGCCTATTGTCAAGTTTGTAAAATAATTTGTTAAGTCCAGGTCAGCTAATCTAAGTGCAATGTCTAAACTAGCCTAAGGTCATAGTTAAGTCCTATGTTTTGTCCTAATTAATGGGAGTCAGTCTAGTAATTGAAGGTCCTGTATAAGTAAATTGTGATTTGTGAAGTATGTAAATTTGAGATGTCAGATGTAGTGTAGTTTATGCACTGTGTGACTGAGGGAAAAAGAACATTATTTACAGTATGTAAAAGAAGATGACATATAAAGCACAAAATGTGATGCTGCCTGTAAATGAAAATGAAAATGAAATAAGAGTACTATCTGGAGAAAGACACGAGTGGTCCTGTGTTCTGTCTTTCAAAGACTCTTTTTGTATTTTACAGACCCAAGAGCAGACGCGAAGGATCACGTCTTTTCACGCTTTAAAATTATTTCTTTTTGTTATTGTGGTCACCTTCCCGGGACCCGTAACAAACTGTGGGGGCTCGTCCGGGATCTCTCCTCTTCAGTTATCGAGGGAAGATCCAGTGATACCAGAACTACGAGACAACGGTTGCCAAGCTGCTACGTCAGACACGTCAGTCAGTGGGTGTCCAAGGAGGAAGATCAAAGAGAAAGAAAGGATCTTCAACCAAAAGTGGAACTGCACTGCTGTCAAGAAGGTAAAACACAGCTTACTCACTGTACAACAATACAACACTCGAACTACAGATAGCTAAAGTACCATGTCTACAGCACGGAAAGAACTGATATGGAGCATCAGAGGACGCTTGTTTGCCCTCTCAAGTAAGGATCTTTTCAGGCTAACAAAGAGCCTTGCAGCTGGAGACAAACACACACAGTTCAGTGAAGACGATAATGAGAGCTGTATGGACTATGTCAATTCATATTTACGGTCCCCAACTCTGCTGAAACTTGAAGATGAGGGAATGAGTCAGTTGCTAGTGTTGGATGATATGCTAACTGAAATGATACAAACGAGCGGCTCCACCACGCATCCAGCTGATCAGGCTGCAACACCAACCAAGTCAAGTCCTCATCCATCCAATATGTTGCCAGATCCACCATCACCATCTGCTGCTCCACCAGGCATGCATGTTAGTGTGAACGCAAACGCAGAGTCTGTAGAGGAACTGAGGAAAGCATATGAGACACTGGGTGAAAGACTAAGACTGTGTGAAGTTGTGACACTCCAACCACCTGCAGCACCCAGTCGGCAGAGCCACTCACCACCGCAGCCAAGGGAACAAGGAAGTCCAGAAAGACATGTTACTCTCAAAGACCTTTCCTACCTGCCTCGGAGAGAATTCAAGGTTTTTGGAGGACAAATTGGAGACAACAGCTCTGAAATCAGTTACAACAGTCTCATGAGACAGATCAATGAAGGACTGAAAGAAGGATTTTCTGAAACAGAGATCGTGAGGGGGATACTGAGAATTGTAAAGCCTGGCACGTTCAGGGACATGCTCATGCTCAAAGATGAACTGGTTCTTTCTGAACTTCAGGGCTTTCTCCGATCCCACCTTGGAGAAAAGGCAACAACAGAGATATTCCAGGAGCTAATGTGCGCCCGACAAACTGAGCAGGAGTCCCCTCAGCAATTCCTATATCGCATGATTGGGCTCAAACAGAAACTCATCTTTCAGTCAAAACAAGCCACTGCAGACATCTCGTATGACCCAAGGACAATCCAGGAAGTGTTTCTGCACACAGTCTATCAAGGTCTGGGAGTGAAGTATGCAGACTTGCGGCAACGACTAAGACCTCTTACATCAAACAACAATGTAACAGATGAAGAGATTCTTAGTGAGGTCACAAAGATTATCAGTGATGAGAATGAGCACCAGCGAAGGTTAGGGCAAACCCCTCGTCAGAAGTCAGCACATAGCGCTGTGATTGCAACAAGGGACACGACAGCCAAAGACCAACAAGCCTCACAGACAATCACACAACTCGCTGCACAAGTAGAGACTCTAACCAAGATGGTGGCAACTTTCATGGAACAGAAAGCTGTAAACTCCTCCCCTCAGCATTCTCAGCCTCCAGCTAACCAAAAGAAAACCTATCTCTGTCCGAAATGTACTGAACAAAGCTTACAGGAGTGCAGTCATTGCTTTGTATGCAGTGAGTCGGGACACAGAGCAGTCGGATGTCTGAAGCGACCCAAGAATCAGGGAAACGGGAATCGGTCTCTGTCAAGGGACAGCCAGAGATCGGTACAGAGCCAAAGTCCCAGCCAGTAAACTCTTCCTCTACCGAAGCTTCAACTCCGTGCCCCAGGCACCAGAGCAAGCAGCCGAGAAAGCAGGTCAAATGCAACAGAAGGAAAGGTCAGATTCCCTCCTGTCAGAGTGCCACCAAATACCAAGCTCCCCTTGTCGGTAAGAAAAGTCTGCTGAAATGTCTAATCGGTGGTTACCCTGCGACAGTGCTGTTTGACTCTGGCTCACAAGTGAGTATAGTTGACAGGCAATGGGTCAAAAAGCACATACCCAACACTGTGGTAAGACCACTCCAAGATCTGCTGAACGACGAGCTTGAGGTTTATGCAGTTAATGGCCAAGCAGTCCCATATGACGGATGGGTCGAGCTTACAGTCACTTTAGCGGGTCACGAAGATCCCAATCTCACTGCACAAGCGCCATTCCTAGTCAGTAAGCTGTCACTGAACCAACCACTAGTTGGAGCTAATGTGCTGGGAGCGATTATACAAGGCCAAGGGACAGATGAGGAAGCCAGTACAGTACTATATAGTCTACTGCGCAGAGCTCTTGGAATGGACGAAGACCAGGTAGTGGCCATGGTAAACTTCATTCAAGTGCCGCAAAGAACTGACTGTGATCCTGTTACACTCAGAGTCGGTAAAGACAACATGATTATCCCAGCTGGCAAAGCAGTACAAATATGTTGCAGGGTGCCCCAGAACTTTGACATCTCTGACCCTCTTGTACTTTACGAACCTGCTGAAGAGAACATTGCTTTGAGAAATTTGAGTGTGGGGGAAGGACTTTTGGAGATTAACAATTCCCAAAGACCTTTTGTAAAGGTCCCCATCTCCAACCATTCCAAACATGAGGTAATCCTGCCGAAAAGAACAGCCCTAGGCACCATCGAACATGTCGCCAAAGTCATTGAAACTGATACACTAGAGCCACCAGAAACCCAGCCCATACTGACATCAGCAACTACAGCAGAGGTACTAAGTAAGACCGCCCAAGGTGACTCTTCTGCCGAGCCTTGGTTGCCACCGGTCGATCTCAGTCATCTAAGCCCAGATCAGCAAAAGTCAGTCGAAAAGGTTCTGATGGAAGAGTGCGAGGCATTCTCTCGCGATAGCACTGATATTGGCTGTATCCCTTCTTTGCAAATGGAAATCAGACTCAAAGATGACACGCCAGTTCAGAGAGCTTACGCCTCCATCCCCAAGCCCCTGTATAGGGAAGTAAAAGAGTACATTCAGGAACTGATAGTGAAGGGATGGATCGTAAAGTCTCAGTCACCCTACGCAGCCCCAGTTATCTGTGTCAGGAAGAAGGACGGATCTTTACGTCTGTGTATTGATTACCGCCTCCTAAACAACAAAACAGTGCCCGACAGACACCCGCTTCCCCGGATCCAGGACCTCACCGACTCCCTCGGTGGTTACAGCTGGTTCTCGATCCTGGACCAGGGTAAAGCTTACCATCAAGGTTTCATCGCAGAGGGCTCAAGGTACCTGACTGCATTCACCACCCCGTGGGGTCTCTACGAATGGGTGAGAATACCCTTCGGGCTGTCCAACGCACCCGCAGCCTTTCAGCGGAGCATGGAAGAAATGCTGGACACGCTCCGTGATGAGTGCTGCATACCCTACCTTGATGATGTGCTCTGTTTTTCCAAGTCATTTAATGAACATGTCCAAGTGCTGAGGAAAGTTCTCCAAGCTTTGCAACGCCACGGGGCGAAGCTGAAGCCTGAGAAGTGTGAGTTGTTCCGCAGAGAGGTTCGGTATGTCGGTCGCCTGGTGTCAGAAGATGGAGTGAGGGTGGACCCCAAGGACATCGAAGCTGTGCAGGCACTCAAACACAGAAGGCCACAAATAGTTGGAGAAGTCAGACAACTTTTGGGGTTCCTGAGCTATTATCGGACGTATGTGCAGGACTTCTCGCGCATTGCCAAACCCCTGTACGACTTGCTCCAGGTAAAGTCTGACACACTGCCGTCCAAGCCATCCAAGGGCAGAGCAAAGTACCCACAGCAGTCTTCCCGAGCTCCAGTGAAATGGGACAAGGAACACCAAGAGACCCTTGAGCGCTTGATTGACATGTTGACCCAGCCACCTGTGTTAGCGTATCCTGACTTCACCCAGCCCTTCGTACTCCACACGGACGCGTCCCAGAAAGGCCTTGGCGCGGTCCTGTATCAAAACCAAGACAATAAGATGAGAGTGATTGGGTACGGGTCACGCACACTAACACCTGCCGAGCAAAACTACCACTTGCACAGTGGAAAACTAGAGTTTCTCGCCCTCAAGTGGGCAGTTTGCGACAAGTTCAGAGACTATCTCTATTATGCCCCAAGTTTCACAGTTTTTACGGACAATAACCCCTTGACGTATGTCCTCAGCACTGCAAAGCTCAACGCCGTAGGGCATCGTTGGGTGGGACAGCTCGCAGATTTCCACTTTGACATAAAATATCGCCCCGGAAAAACAAACATTGACGCTGATGTATTATCCCGTTGTCCACTCAACATTGAAGCCTTCATGCAAGAGTGTACAGGAGAACTGTCAGAGGAAGCCGTTGGTGCAGTATGGGAAGGGAGCAGAAGAGCCAAGCAAGGTGATGTAGCATGGATTGCAGCCCTCAGCCTTGCTTCACCAAGTTCACCCCTCAAGGAGCCACTGCATTTCATCGGCCACGATAAACTAGTCCAAGAACAAAGAGCAGATCCAGCCATCGGGAAAGTCATGGAGATGAAAGAAAAAGATATGACACCAACTGAAGACGACAAAGCCAAGCTTGACATAAGCACAAAGAGACTGTTG
Source organism: Pholidichthys leucotaenia (assembly GCA_020510985.1). Lineage (NCBI taxonomy): Eukaryota > Metazoa > Chordata > Actinopteri > Cichliformes > Pholidichthyidae > Pholidichthys > Pholidichthys leucotaenia. Next base: position 461,736,333 of record CM035836.1, on the reverse strand, counting down.
AGAGAGTGGAGTCGGATGCGCATTGAAAATGGCCTTCTCTATAGGAAAACCGCAGAACGCAAGCAGCTAGTTCTGCCCGCTGTCTACAGACAAGTAGCTCTCACCCATCTCCATAACAACATGGGCCATGTCGGTGTGGAGAAAGTCTTGAGCTTAGCCCGTGAGCGATTCTACTGGCCTTTCATGAAGCGAGAGATCGAGGAGTATGTCACCAGGAAGTGCCCATGCATAAAACAGAAAAAGCCAGCAACGCATGAGAGAGCACCCATGGGCAGTATAACATCCAACTTCCCACTCGAGTTAGTATGCATCGATTTCCTGCACCTAGAGTCCTGTAAAGGCGGGTTTGAATACATCTTGGTGGTAGTCGACCATTTCACCAGGTTTGCACAAGCCTACCCCACCAAGAACAAGGCCGCAAAGACAGCAGCAGACCGCCTCTTCAATGATTTCATTCCAAGATTCGGCTACCCCTCCAAGCTTCATCACGATCAGGGTCGGGAATTTGAGAACGAGTTATTCAAGTCCCTCAGAGAGCTAGCAGGTGTTGGCCACTCAAGGACTTCTCCCTACCACCCCCAAGGTAACCCGGTCGAAAGGCTGAATCGGACCTTGTTGCAGATGCTACGTACATTGAGAGAGAAAGAGAAACTAAACTGGAAGGAACACTTACCTCACACCATCCATGCTTACAACTGCACTAAGCATGAGGCCACTGGTTTTTCTCCATACTTCCTGTTGTACGGCAGACATCCTCGCCTCCCAGTAGACCTTCTCTTTGGCCTCATGACAGAAGAAGACACAGAGACAGCCCATGGATACGCTCAGAAATGGAAAGGGAAAATGACAGAGGCGTACAGGATCGCAAGTGCAAACAGTCAACAGTCAAGCTCTAAAGGAAAGACAAACTATGACAAACGATGTAGAGGTGTAGTCCTGCAAGTAGGAGACAGAGTGCTTGTGCGGAACCTGGGTGAAAGAGGTGGACCTGGCAAGCTAAGGCCCTACTGGGAACAAACAGTCTACGTCGTGAGGGAGCAGGTTGGAGACAACCCCGTCTACAAAGTAAGTCCAGAGACAGGAAGTCGTCCCATCCGTACCCTGCACAGAAACTTGCTTCTCCAAGTCAACGACTTACCAGTCGACATCGTTCAAAGTCCAGTTGCCAAGTCACAAAAGAGAAACAACAGACCTACCGATATAAGACAAAACACACTGGAAAAGTCAAACAGTCCTGAGGCGAGTGATTCGGAAGAAGACGAACCCCTCTATTGGTTTTGTGTTCCTAGACACCTGCAAGAAAGTCAACGTCCAGTTGACCAAGTCCAATGTGAGTCACAAAGAAGACGGGGAACAACACAGCAAAGACAAGTACAAGTTCCTATTCAACCTGAACAAGAAAGAGACAATATTACGGAAGAAGGACAAGAAATACAAAGGGAAAGCGAACAAAACGTGGACCAACTTCAACCAGACGACGACGGGGAAGTGCTTCATATCCACCAAGATGTTCCTGCTCCTAGTCCCGGACCTGCAGCTCATCCTGAGCTGGTGCCCAGTCCAGAGCCAGACCGTCGTCCTGAGTCACCACCACGTCTGAGGCAGTCCACCAGACAGAGACGACCCAACATGGTGTTCACCTATCCGTCCCTGGGCCAGCCAGCCTTCCAGACTCGTCCGTCGGTGAACACTGTCAGTGTCCAGCAGTCAACACCATATCCTTTTATGTGCTACCCTCCTTTCTATCCTCAACCTTTTTATCTTCCTTCTTTCACCTCTAACTACTTGCCATGTCAGTATGCTATTCCTTGCTATTAAACTAATCAGATCTTGGATAATACCTGAAGATGAAAAGAAAGACGTTCCAGAGACTTTTGAATAGAGACTTTAATAGTGTTGAGATTTTGATTTGTTACTGTTAAGTGTCAGGAGCCACTTTTGTTGTTGGGGAGCGTGTGGTACACCCAAATAGGGCACCACATTTGGAAATAATACAGAGAGACTGTCATTTTATTTTTATTTTAAGAGTATCTAAATATATTTTGAGATTGTGGACGATCAATAATATTAACATTTGATATGTAGCCCTGTATAAATATTTAAGAGTAAGCAGCGGAACCTTAGGCACTGCGGTCGTTCCACCCCAGGTAAACAAATAGGGTGCACTTCCGGCCCCCCCTTTAGTACTATCTGGAGAAAGACACGAGTGGTCCTGTGTTCTGTCTTTCAAAGACTCTTTTTGTATTTTACAGGTCAGTATTTGGTTAAAAATGCCATAAATAAGAGCCTTAAGCGCCGTGTTATTTCTGTGTGTCGCGACGAGTAATACTGTGATGTTGGTGTGGCGTTTTGATAAGTTTTATACAAGTTCAGGCTGCAGTTGGCGCCGGAGATCAAAGGCGAGCCGCATCGCGGTAGCGGTTTCGCGCCAGTCAAATTTAGCTTTGGGAAAGACGGTTAGCTCACATAAAATGTTTTACTCAATACAAGTATATTTTGCTCCGTGTGAATGTAAAAGTCTCCTGATGCTAATTAATAGTCAGAGTGTGTCCTGTGTATATTTGCCTATTGTCAAGTTTGTAAAATAATTTGTTAAGTCCAGGTCAGCTAATCTAAGTGCAATGTCTAAACTAGCCTAAGGTCATAGTTAAGTCCTATGTTTTGTCCTAATTAATGGGAGTCAGTCTAGTAATTGAAGGTCCTGTATAAGTAAATTGTGATTTGTGAAGTATGTAAATTTGAGATGTCAGATGTAGTGTAGTTTATGCACTGTGTGACTGAGGGAAAAAGAACATTATTTACAGTATGTAAAAGAAGATGACATATAAAGCACAAAATGTGATGCTGCCTGTAAATGAAAATGAAAATGAAATAAGAGTACTATCTGGAGAAAGACACGAGTGGTCCTGTGTTCTGTCTTTCAAAGACTCTTTTTGTATTTTACAGACCCAAGAGCAGACGCGAAGGATCACGTCTTTTCACGCTTTAAAATTATTTCTTTTTGTTATTGTGGTCACCTTCCCGGGACCCGTAACACTTCTATTGCACTTTATGGATGCCTTAGCTCTCTTTTATATTCCTCCATGATGATGGAAGAATCCAGGATGGGAAAGTCACTGCAGATATTGGTACATTATTTGTTGGGGGTTCATGAGTATTTCCAAGCAGTTCTTTAAAACTCGGGCGGTGCGGTGGAGCAGTGGTTAGCACTGCACCAGCACAGCAACTCACCCTTGGCCATGGGATCCCTGGTTCAATCCCAGCCCCTGACCAACAGTGATCTGTGTGGAGTTTGCATGTTCTCCCCATATCTGCGTGGGTTTACTCCGGGTTTTCTCTGGTTTCCTCCCACATGCCAAAAACATGCAGGTTAGGTTAATTGGAGACTCTAAAGTCGCCCTAGGTGTGAATGTGTGTGAATGGTTAAGGGATAGCGCCGTATCGTGGCTGCTTCATCCATCCAGGTGGATGCCCTCAATTTCCCCTCTGGGGATCAATAAAGTATACAAAATCAAATCAAAAATGTAAGTACTATGTATCAAGTCTCTCTTCAGCACTTCTGCCCAGAATTTTTACAGGTTGGGCTGCTTTTCTTCCAGAAATACCATTGATGAGCTGCCAGCTCAGTGCATGCTTGTAGTTTTCATGTGCTTGTTCAACTTGAGCCATTTGTGGTGCTATTTTCTCATGTTCTAACCACCCGTATGTAGCGTAAAGTACCACTGTGGAGAGTGCAAGTAACGGAGGCAGACTCATGCAGCAGACGACTTTATTCACTCTCACATCAACCATACACAGAAAAAGAATATCTCCAATACACCAGGGTCTCTCCTTTTATATCAACCGCCCATCTCACATCTGCATGACATCTCGCATCACAATACATTCAACCCTTCTCCCCCCACTACTTCTTCCTGCTACCTCACCATAATCTCTCTCATCTCAATACCTATTGTCCTTCTCTGTTTACCCTCTGCATCCAGTCTGAGATGATTAACCCAGCGTCTACACCACATTCTTTTTGAGGTATTCCTGTCTCTTGTTGCCATCCTCCTCCTCATTAGCAGCACAAGCATTGTATGCTTCCTTCACCTCCTTCCTAGCCAACTTCTCTTTCAGATCCAAACAGTGTACCTTTTTCTGAGTCTTTGGAACTTTCCGGAGACAGGCCTCTGCTGCTTGTTGGTTTGCTTCAACAAAACGCTGGTAGCAGTCAGTGGTTCTCTCTTCTAGTTCTTGCTGCTGCAATTGAAATCTGTTCCTAATCTCTGCTGCATATTGTTTTCACTCCACATGTGATTTACCTTCTTAGGCTGTGTCTTCTTTGTAGCTCTGAGACTTAATCTAACTGTGGCTGTCACAACTTGGTAATCTGAACCCAGAGAGCAGAAAGTCCCATATGCTTCACAATTGGTGATGCTTTTACGCCACTTTGTTCATGACAGGATATAGTCAGTCTGATGCATTGTCTTGTATGGTGATAGGCAAGGCCATAATTTCCCCCTTTTCTTTTGGAACTGTGTGTTATTGGCCAACAGTTCATAGTCCTCCATCATATCCAGCAGTTGCCTGCCATTGTCATTTGTCTGATCATTATAGGTGAACAAAGCATCGTCTGGGCCAAGATGTGCACTGAAATCACCAAGGACTGCTAGGAAATGGTGTGGAGGTACTGCCTCAATGCTCTGTTACAATTGATTATTAGTATGTTCATTAGTTCATTAGTATGTAATGTCCCTTTCAAATAAACATTAAACATTATAGAAATCTGACTTCTTTGAGCTATCTGCATATTCACACAGCACATATGCAACTATAACTATCATTGTGGGGTTTCCTTTGAAGCAGGCCTTGAGCAGTCTCTCAGACATGCGTCTGATTTCAGTTAAAGCTTTCTGTACCACCTTACCAATCATAAGTCCAACCCCACCTGTTGATGCCTGCGTTGTTTCTCCAGGCCGATGCTGTTTACAGCTCATATCCAAGGTCAGTATTGCAGCAAATCACAGCTTCCCTCGGTTCTGTCTTTTGCACCTGTCTGTGCTCCTGGATGCCACATATTTCTATCCGATGCTTTTGCATGTTAAAGGCTAGCTCCTCAGTTTTCTTTCCAGTGTCCTGCTTTGCTATTGTTGGTGCTGAAAGTGTCTGGATGTTGAATGTTGCTATTTTGAATTGAATGTTGCCACAGCCTTCTGGAGATAAGGAGTAAAGCCACAGATTACGTCTTAGATGAAAGCAGCAAAAAGGAGCTTCGTGGCCTAGGGATTTTCCGCCAGCCCTCCACATCCTCGGACTCGACTGCCATGCCCCATCCCATATGGAGAAAACGCGGAGGTATACGGGCGAAGCTAACTGATAACCTGCACAAACCCCTGATTCCTTCACTGATTCTGGCCAACGTGCGCTCACTTGACAACAAGATAGACCACATACAGCTCCTGAGATCCACACAATGTGATGCACGGAACTGCTGTGTTTTTATCTTTAAAAATCTTTTTAAAAATCTTTTTGCCGCCATCAGTGTGTGAATGTGTGTGTGAATGGGTAGATAGCAGGATCTGTAAAGCGCTTTGGTCATCAAGAGATGAGAATAAAAGCACTATATAAGTGAATGCCATTTATCATTTACGGAAACGTGGCTAAATGACAATATACTGGACTCTGCCATTCACCTAGCGGGGCTAACATGCTATCGTAGGGACAGAGTGCTAACGGTAGGAGCAAAAACCCAGGATGGAGACATGCGTGTGTACATCAGTGATGCCTGGTGCCATGACTCTGTTGTTGTTCACAGACATTGCTGTCCTCTGGTAGAGTTCATGATAATCAAGTACAGACCCTTTTACACGCCTAGAGAAATCTCATCGGTTCTACTTGCCGCCATGTATCTCCCGCCCACCGGCGCCAGTGAGAGGAGGGAAGCACTGAAAGTACTCTATCAAGCTATAAGTGAGACACAAACAACGCATCCGGATGGAGTTCTCATCACAGCAGTTGACGTCAACCACGCAAATTTAAAGGCCTTCCTACCGAGTTTATATCAACATGTAAACTTTGCAACGAGGGGAGACAATCTGCTGGATCTGGTGTACACAACTCATAAGAATGCATACCCCCCCCCCCCCCCCCCCCCCCGGGCCTCTCTGATCACATCACCTTCCTACTAAGGCCGGCATACAAACCCAGAGTGAGAGCCATTAGACGTACAAAGAAGCAGGAATGTGTGTGGCCAGAGGGGGCCTTGGATGCTCTGACAGACTGCTTCAGCACCACAGACTGGGACGTTTTCAAGCATGCAGCCACTCATACCTAAAGGAGTACACTGAGGTTGTAGTAGCATACATAGCCAAATGCATTGATGATGTTACTCACTGCAAGACCATCACTGTTCGTGGCAACCAGAAACCATGGATGACAGCAGAGGTCCACAGACTCCTGAGGGCTGGAGACGCAGCCTTCAGGGCTGGCGACACTGCAGGACTAACAACAGCTAGGGCCAACCTGTCCCGTGGCATCAAGGAGGCATAACAACAGTACAGCAAGAAAATATCCGGACACTTCAGCAACACCAGAGATGCACGTTCTCTCTGGCGTGGCATACAGACCCTCACCAACTACAAACCTCCACCTCAGACCTTTGCAAGTGACATCACACTGCTCAACAACCTAAACAACTTCTTTGGCTGATTTGAAGCACAAAAAACCAGACAAGCACAGAAGACCACTCCTCCTCCAGACGAGCTGGCCTTAAGTCTGGAACCAGCTAGCGTGAAGAGGACCATCTGCAGGATCAACCCACGTAAGGCAGCTGGCCCAGACAACATACCGGGTCACATCCTGAAGGACTGCGCAGAGGAGGTTAAGAATGTCCTGGCCGACATCTTCAACATCTCCCTGTCTCAAGCTGTTGTCCCCACATGCTTCAAGACTGCCACCATAATACCAGTCCCGAAGAAGCCCGCCCCATCCAGCTACAATGATTACCGACCGGTAGCACTGACCCCAACTATAATGAAATGCTTTGAGCTGCTAGTCATGCAGCAGGTTTCAAGTCCACCCTGCCTTCCTCTCACAACCCATTCCAGTTTGCATACAGGTCGAACAGATCCACAGACGATGCCATCGCTGCTGCGCTCCATCCAGCCCTCACCCACCTGGATTCAAAAAACTCATATGGGTGCATGCTGTTCTTGGACTTCAGCTCATCATTCAACACAATCATCCCCAGCACTCAGACACTTAGGACTCAAAACCTCTCTCTGTAATTGGGTGCAGACTTTCTCACAGGGTGGCCACAGAACGTGCGGGTTGGCAGCAACACCTCCCAGACCATCACACTGTGCACAGGGGCCCCACAAGGGTGCATGCTCAGCCCACTGCTCTTCACCCTGCTGGCCCATGACTGCGTGCCAGCCTACAACAACCAACCACATTGTCAAGTTTGCAGATGACACGACGGTAGTGAGTCTCATCACCAACAACGATGAGGCCAACTACAGAAATGAGGTGAGCCAACTGGTCCAGTGTTGTAAAGACAACAACCTCTTCCTGAACATGGGAAAAACCAAGGAGATTGTGGTCGACTTCAGGAGGGGTCACACATAGCACCCCCCCCCCCCGCCCCGATCATCGACGGTGCAGTTGTGGAGAGGGTGAACAGCACCAAATTCCTGGGGGTGCACATCTCTGAGGACCTCACCTGGACCAACAATACCACATTACTGGCCAAGAAGGCCCAAACTCACCTCCATTTCCTCCGCAGACTGAGGAGAGCACAAGTCCCACCCCCCATCATGCAGTCTTTCTACCGGGGCACCACTGAGAGCATCCTCACCAACTGCATCATGGTGTGGTATGGAAGCTGCACTGCCGCCTGCTGGAAGACACTACAACGCATAGTGGATGCAGCCAGCAAGATTATCGGTGCCCCCCCCCCCTCCCGACTTCTACCCCACTCGCCTCACCTGCAGAGCCACCAACATCACAGGTGACACCTCCCATCCCCTACACTCCCTCTTCAGCCCCCTGTCCTTGGGGAGAATGTACTATAGCCTCCGTGCCCGCTCCACAAGACTGCTGAACAGCTTCGTTCATCAGGCCATCAGGTCCCTGAACTCTGTTCACTCCCTCCCACTTCCCAGATGGTAACACCTGTACAATAACTACCTCAGATGTTGGTATAGAAAGACTGGCACACCAACAATAATACTGTTGTTCTGATGTACTTTCGCTGCTATAGGTCTGCACTTTAACCGCAACCATTTGTACAAATGCCATATCTGCTGCTGCCTGTATATCACTGCAATACTGATCATGTGCAATCATATCTGTTACTATCTGCACCTACACTACCGCATTGAAATGCACTACGGCTATTCATCTCTAGCTGTCCAAATATAGGATTGCTGGGTTTATTACCACTAATTGTTTAGCTAAACTAATCGTTTACCACTATGGAGGTCAGAGTCCTTCTGGCTGTCATTGGCAGCACGTGTTGCATCACTGTATATAGACTGTACATAGACTGCTGCTGTCGCTGTTTGTTCTTCTTTTCTTTTTTTAATCTATCTTAATTTCCTTCTTTTTATAAAATGCACACCAATATATAGAGAGAGAAACGCCATTTCATTTCTCCTGTATGTCCTGCATGTATAGTAGTATTGACAATAAAATCTTTGAATTCTTGAATCTTTGAATTTTGATGGGCTGTTTACACTTGAGGACTGCATTAGATCTCTTGCTTCCATCAGCCGTACCCCTCCCATTAGGGTTTGAGGGCATGCTGTCATCATATCTAACAGGTGAATGTGTACAAGTACCTGTAGCAGTAATGCTCTTGCGGGCTTCCGCCGCTGGAAGTATAGGATTTGTTGCATCATTCAAGTTCATAGCGAGCGTCAAATGAGAAGGGGGTGTTACCCCTCCAACCCATACCAGGAGCCGAAGCCATTTGTTCCTAGAGCTGAAACAGGGTTTCCCCCTTCACAGCCCCTGCGGACACAAACCTGGGTATCATCTCTGTCAGGGAGCCTGGCCGGTTAGGCAAGAAATGCCCAACCTCCCCAAAAGAAAAAATAACAAATCACCTACTGTGTATAAGATAAGATAAGCCTTTATTAGTCCCACAATGGGGAAATTACAGAATTGCAGCAGCAAAGGGATAGCAGCACTCAGAGCACTAGTAAATAAGATGATAAGATAAGAATTGGTTAGCCAAAGCAGTAAATAAATTTACATATCTACACAGTGCAGGAGCATTGCAGCTAGATGGTATCAACAGCATTACAGTTAGTGATATTTCTGACAATATATAAATAATATAGATCCAGACAGTATATTTCACATTTGAATGAACAGTGTTGTTGCCACCCTCACTAGTAATTGTAATTGTATAAGTTATGTATTGCAGGGGACGATCTCCATTGTGCAAAGTTGTGATGCTTAATATGACCAAAAATGCTTAATATGACCTAAAACAAATCTACCTACGGGTACAAATAAAGTAACCTGAACCTGAACCTGAACCTGACCTCTATGAGCAGCACCGGTTAGATTGTAAAGTCTGACAGCAGCAGATAGGAAGGACCTGCGGAACCTCTCCCTCGAGCACTTAGGATGACACAGCCTACTGCTAAATGAGCTCCCCAGTGCATTAAGTGTGTGTACAGTATATACAGTGGGGTAAAAAAGTATTTAGTCAGCCACCAATTGTGCAAGTTCTCCCACTTAAAAGATGAGAGAGGTCTCCAATTTTCATCATAGGTATACCTCAACTATGAGAGACAAAATAAGAAAAAAAAATCCAGAAAATCACATTGAAGGATTTTTAATGAATTAATTGGTAAATTCCTCGGTAAAATAAGTGTTTGGTCAATAACAAAAGTTCATCTCAGTACTTTGTTATATACCATTTGTTGGCAATGACAGAGGTCAAATGTTTTCTGTAAGTTTTCACAAGGTTTTCACACACTGTTGTTGGTATTTTGGCCCATTCCTCCATGCAGATCTCCTCTAGAGCAGTGATGTTTTGGGGCTGTCGCTGGGCAACACGGACTTTCAACTCCCTCCAAAGATTTTCTATGGGGTTGAGATCTGGAGACTGGCTAGGCCACTCCAGGACCTTGAAATGCTTCTTACGAAGCCACTCCTTCGTTGCCCGGGCAGTGTGTTTGGGATCATTGTCATGCTGAAAGACCCAGCCACGCTTCATCTTCAATGCCCTTGCTGATGGAAGGAGATTTTCACTCAAAATCTCACGATACATGGCCCCATTCATTCTTTCCTTTACACGGATCAGTCGTCCTGGTCCCTTTGCAGAAAAACAGCCCCAAAGCATGATGTTTCCACCCCCATGCTTCACAGTAGGTATGGTGTTCTTTCTCCTCCAAACACAACAAGTTGAGCTTTTACCAAAAAGTTCTATTTTGGTTTCATCTGACCGTATGACATTCTCCCAATCCTCTTCTGGATCATCCAAATGCTCTCTAGCAAACTTCAGACGGGCCTGGACATGTACTGGCTTAAGCAGGGGGACACGTCTGGCACTGCAGGATTTGAGTCCCTGGCAGCATAGTGTGTTTCTGATGTAGCCTTTGTTACTTTGGTCCCAGCTCTCTGCAGGTCATTCACTAGGTCCCCCCATGTGGTTCTGGGATTTTTGCTCACCGTTCTCGTGATAATTTTGACCCCACGGGGTGAGCTCTTGCGTGGATCCCCAGATCGAGGGAGATTATCAGTGGTCTTGTATGTCTTCCATTTTCTAATAATTGCTCCCACAGTTGATTTCTTCACACCAAGCTGCTTACCTATTGCAGATTCAGTCTTCCCAGCCTGGTGCAGGTCTACAATTTTGTTTCTGGTGTCCTTTGACAGCTCTTTGGTCTTGGCCATAGTGAAGTTTGGAGTCTGACTGAGGTTGTGGACAGGTGTCTTTTATACTGATAACGAGTTCAAACAGGTGCCATTAATACAGGTAACGAGTGGAGGACAGAGGAGCCTCTTAAAGAGGAAGTTACAGGTCTATGAGAGCCAGAAATCTTGCTTGTTTGTAGGTGACCAAATACTTATTTTACTGAGGAATTTACCAATTAATTCATTAAAAATCCTTCAATGTGATTTTCTGGATTTTTTTTTCTCATTTTGTCTCTCATAGTTGAGGTATACCTATGATGAAAATTGGAGACCTCTCATCTTTTAAGTGGGAGAACTTGCACAATTGGTGGCTGACTAAATACTTTTTTGCCCCACTGTAAGTGTTGAACACGTCAACATTTTTCTCATTAAACATATTTCTGATGGAGCCATTGACCTGAGATTTTCACCAGATATCAGTAACAACCCAAGTAATCCATACTTGCAAAGCAATCAAGGCAACTGTGTTCACAAAACAAGTTATTTAATAAAGTGGGATGACACAGGGAATACATATTGAACACGCTTGATGAAATTCATTTAATATTTAGTAGAAAAGCCTTTATTGGTAATAACAGCTTCCGGATGTCTCCTGTTCAGAGAAACTAGGCACAGGCATTGCTCAGGAGTGATTTTAGCCCATTCTTACATCAAATCTTGAAGGTTCCATGGGTGTCTTCTATGAACTCTCATCTTCAGTTCGTTCCATAGATTTTCAATTGGATTCAGGTCTGGCGACTGACTGGGCCATTCTAGCAGCTTTTTTTTCCTTCTCTGGAGCCAGTTGAGAGTTTCCTTTGTTGGGATCATTGTCTTGCTGAAATGTCCACCCTCGTTTCATCTTCAGCATCTTGGCAGATGGCAACAGGTTCTTCTTATCAAGAATGTCTCTTTACATTTGTCCATTCATCTTTCCTTCAATTATATGAAGTCTGCCTGTACCATGTGCAGAAAAACACCCCCACACCATGATGGGATGTGCAGTGCCATTTCTCCTCCAAACATGCTGTGTGTTGTGGCATCCAAAATGTTCAATTTTGGTCTCATCTGACCAGACTATATTCTCCCAATAATTTACTGGCTTGCCCAAATGCTGTGCAGCAAACTTTAAATGAGCTCTTCAGCATGCTTTTTCTTCAGCAATGGAGTTCTTGTGAGGTGAGTGGGCATATAGCCCATGTCAGTTGAGTGCATTACTTATTGTTTTCTTTCAAACAGCAGTACCTGCTAACTCCAGGTCTTTCTGGAGCTCTCCACGAGTGGTCTTTGGCTCTTGGATAACTCTTCTGATAATTCTTTTTAACTCCTCTGTCAGAAATCTTGTGAGAAGCTCCTGATCTTTTCCAGTTTATGGTAAAATGATATTCATTCCACTTCCGAATGATGGCTCCAACAGTGCTCACTGGAGCATTCAGCAGTTTAAAAATGCTCCTATAACCAATGCCATCATTTTGCAATAATAAGGTTGCAAAGGTCTAGAGATAGTTCAAATCAAATTAATTGTCATATTGCTGTACATACAACTGTAGTGCAGGCAAGATGAAATTGTGTTTCTCTCGGCATCCATATAAGTAAAAGAACATGATTTAAGACACACTCACACATATCTTCACCCCCACCCCACCACATCCATTCACACATCCCTGAGACATACTTGAAAAACTAACCAGAACTATAATATACAAATAATATACGTAATGTCCGTAGGTGCAGTAGTATGTATGAGAGATTCCGGATCAACTGTTCAGCATCCTAACAGCTTGTGGAAGGAAGCTGTTAATCAGTCTGGTGGTTCTGCCTCTGATGCTCTGGAATCGTTTGCCAGATGGCAGAAGTTCAAAGTGTTTATGCAGAGGGTGAGAACGGTCCTTGACAATGTTCAGTGCCCTGCTCCTACAACGGTTCTGAAAAAGTTCTTGGACAGAGGGGAGGGAGACTCCAATTACCCTCTCAGCTCCCTTGACTATCCTCTGCAGGGCTTTTTTGTCTGACATACTGCAGCTGGAGTACCATGTAGCAATGCAGTACGTCAGAACACTCTCCACCACACCTCTGTAGAAGGTCCTGAGGATGCAGATGGGGAGAGAGGCCTGTTTGAGTTTCCTCAAGAAGTGCAGTCTCTGCTGGGCCCGCTTCCTGATCCCCAAGGAATTCTTGCTCCAGGTCAGGTCCTGCGAGATCTGCACTCCGAGGAACTTGATGTTCTCCATTCTCTCCACTAAATGGCCGCCGATGCTGAGGGGGACGTGTTCAGGCTGTGACCGCCAGAAGTCGATAATCATCTCCTTCGTTTTGTCCATGTTGAGCATCAGATTGTTCTCCCTGCACCAGCCCTCCAGGTCTCTCACTTCTTCCCTGTACATTGATTCCTCATCCCTCTGAATAAGTCCCACCACCGTGGTGTCGTCTGCAAACTTAATAATCTGGTTCCCCTCGTGTCTGGATACACAGTCATGTGTTAGAAGTGTGAACAACGGTGGACCGAGTACGCAGCCTTGAGGGGATCTGGTGCTCAGCGTGACAGAGTTGGAGATGTTGTTTCCAACCCAGACAGACTGAGGTCTCTCAGTCTGGAAATCCAGGATCCAGAGACATGTGGCGTGTTCAGACCAAGAAGGAGCAATTTCTCCATCAGTCTCTGGGGAATAATGGTGTTAAGATAAGATAAGATAAGATAAGCTATTAGTCCCACAACGGGGAAATTCCAGGATTGCAACAGCACAGGGATAGCAACACTCAGAGCAACAATCAGAAGGCAAGAAAAAAAAAACAAAAAAAAAAACAAGCAAGCAAGAGCAGCTAATATACATATGTACGTATTACTATAAAATATATATATATACACACACACACAGACACACAGTGCAGAGCATTGTAGCTAGATGGAATAAATATGTAAATATATAAACACCCACAGTACGGAGCATTGCAGCTAGGTGGAATAAATATGCAAGTATATAAACACACACAGTGCGGAGCAATGTAGCTAGATGGAATAATATGTAGATATATAAATATATAAACACACCCAGTGCTGAGCATTGTAGCTAGATGGAATAAATATGTAAATATATAAACACACACAGTGCAGAGCATTGTTGCTAGATGGAATGAAACAGCATAACCGTCTACTTAGTTATCCTACATGGTATGATTATGTGCCCATACATATTCTCACCCTCCATAGCGACCGGTAAGTTCCTAGTTGTATGCCGGAGGGGACCATTGTGTAAGTCTATTGCATCTTTTGCATTCAAAAAACTATTAGTTTGTTACGTCTTTTTGCTATCTCTGCGAGCAGCCCTGCTTAGGTTGTACAGTCTGACAGCCGTTGGTAGGAAGGACCTACGAAACCTCTCGGTTGTGCACCTGGGATGATGTAGTCTGCTGCTAAATGAGCTCCTCAGTGCATTCAGTATGTCCTGCATAGGGTGGAACTCGGACTCCAGCAGAGATGACAGTTTAGCCACCGTCCTTCTCTCTCCTATCTCCTCCATCGGATCAAGGCGCTGCCCCAGGACAGAGCTAGCTTTCTTAATCAGTTTGTTCAGTCTCTTCCTATCGGCTGCAGTAATGCCACTGCCCCAGCAGACCACTCCAAAAGTGATGGCTGATGCCACCACCGTGTCATAGAATGACTTCAGCAGCGCCCCTTGTACACCAAAAGACCTGAGTCTCCTCAGCAGGAACAGCCTGCGCTGTCCCTTCTTGTAGAGTGCATCAGTATTGTGTGACCAGTCTAGTTTATTGTTCAGATGAATACCCAGGTACTTATAGGATGTCACCATCTCGATGTCTGTTCCCTGTATATTTACTGGTACTGTGAGGGGCTGCCCATGCCTGCGGCAGTCCACCACCAGCTCCTTAGTTTTCCTCGCGTTGATCTGGAGGCAGTTCCGATGGCACCAGTCCACGAAGTCCTGGATAAGCCCTCTGTACTCAGCTTCATCTCCATTGGAGATGAGGCCAACGATCGCAGAGTCATCAGAGAACTTCTGTAGATGGCAGTGTGTTGTGTTGTGTGAGAAGTCCGCAGTATAAAGAGTGAACAGGAAGGGAGCCAGCACCGTTCCCTGGGGGGCCCCCGTGCTACTGATGATCGTGTCGGACACACAGTCCCGGGTTCTCACAAACTGAGGCCGGTTCGTGAGGTAGTCCAGGATCCATGATGACAGGTGCTGGTCCACCCCTGCGCGCAGCAGCTTGTCCTTCAGGATCATCGGTTGGATGGTGTTGAAAGCACTGGAGAAGTCAAAGAACATGATCCTCACCATATTCCCAGGCTTCTCCAGGTGGGACAGAGAACGGTGAAGGAGGAAGATCACCGCATCCTCCACCCCAATGCCATGCTGGTAGGCGAACTGGAGTGGAATGCTGTTGAATGCTGAACTGAAATCAATGTACAGGAGTCTGGTGTAGGTGTCTTTCTGATCCAGGTGGGTGATGACAGAGTGCAGGGTGGTGACTATAGCATCCTCCGTGGAGCAGTTCTTTGCTTCTATCCATCATGAGTTCTTTGTGATGTGACAATCTGATGTAAACAAACCTTTTCAAAGGCTATCAGTCAGGACTTAACCTGCTGAAATTAATTTGATTAACTAAATTAATTAATTTGCACAATGATCCCAAACACACAGCCAAGGAAACCCTCAACTGGCTCCAGAGAAAGAAAATAAAGCTGCTAGAATGGCCCAGTCAGTCGCCGGACCTGAATTCAATTGAAAATCTATGGAACGAATTGAAGATCAGAGTTCATAGAAGACGCCCATGGAACCTTTAAGATTTGAAGACAGTTTGTGTGTAAGAATGGGATAAAATCACTCCTGAGCAATGTCTGCGCATAGTTTCTCCATACAGGAGGTGTCTGGAAGCGGCTATTACCAATAAGATAAGATAAGATAAGATAAGCCTTTATTAGTCCCACAACGGGGAAATTCCAGGATTGCAACAGCACAGGGATAGCAACACTCAGAGCAACAATCAGAAGGCAAGAAAAAAAAAAAAAAAAAAAAAAAAAAAAACAAGCAAGCAAGAGCAGCTAATATACATATGTACATATTACTATAAAATATATATATACACACACACACACACACACAGTGCAGAGCATTGTAGCTGGATGGAATAAATATATGAATATATGAACACACAGTGCAGAGCATTGTAGCTAGATAGAATAAATATGTAAATATATAAACACCCACAGTATGGAGCATTGCAGCTAGGTGGAATAAATATGCAAGTATATAAACACACACAGTGCGGAGCAATGTAGCTAGATGGAATAATATGTAGATATATAAAAACACAGTGCGGAGCATTGTAGCTAGATGGAATAAATATATAGATATATAAATATAAACACACCCAGTGCTGAGCATTGTAGCTAGATGGAATAAATATATAGATATATAAATATAAACACACCCAGTGCAGAGCATTGTAGCTAGATGGAATAAATATGTAAATATATAAACACACACAGTGCAGAGCATTGTTGCTAGGTGGGATGAAACAGCATAACCGTCTATTTAGTTATCCTACATGGTATGATTATGTGCCCATACATATTCTCACCCTCCATAGCGACCGGTATGTTCCTAGTTGTATGCCGGAGAGGACCATTGTGTAAGTCTATTGCATCTTTTGCATTCAAAAAAAAAAAAAAAAACAACTATTAGTTTGTTACGTCTTTTTGCTATCTCTGCGAGCAGCCCTGCTTAGGTTGTACAGTCTGACAGCCGTTGGTAGGAAGGACCTACGAAACCTCTCGGTTGTGCACCTGGGATGATGTAGTCTGCTGCTAAATGAGCTCCTCAGTGCATCCAGTATGTCCTGCATAGGGTGGAACTCGGACTCCAGCAGAGATGACAGTTTAGCCACCGTCCTTCTCTCTCCTATCTCCTCCATCGGATCAAGGCGCTGCCCCAGGACAGAGCTAGCTTTCTTAATCAGTTTGTTCAGTCTCTTCCTATCGGCTGCAGTAATGCCACTGCCCCAGCAGACCACTCCAAAAGTGATGGCTGATGCCACCACCGTGTCATAGAATGACTTCAGCAGCGCCCCTTGTACACCAAAAGACCTGAGTCTCCTCAGCAGGAACAGCCTGCGCTGTCCCTTCTTGTAGAGTGCGTCAGTATTGTGTGACCAGTCTAGTTTATTGTTCAGATGAATACCCAGGTACTTGTAGGATGTCACCATCTCGATGTCTGTTCCCTGTATATTTACTGGTGCTGTGAGGGGCTGCCCATGCCTGCGGCAGTCCACCACCAGCTCCTTAGTTTTCCTCGCGTTGATCTGGAGGCAGTTCCGATGGCACCAGTCCACAAAGTCCTGGATAAGCCCTCTGTACTCAGCTTCATCTCCGCTGGAGATGAGACCAACGATCGCAGAGTCATCAGAGAACTTCTGTAGATGGCAATGTGTTGTGTTGTGTGAGAAGTCCGCAGTATAAAGAGTGAACAGGAAGGGAGCCAGCACCGTTCCCTGGGGGGCCCCCGTGCTACTGATGATCGTGTCGGAAACACAGTCCCGGGTTCTCACAAACTGAGGCCGGTTCGTGAGGTAGTCCAGGATCCATGATGACAGGTGCTGGTCCACCCCTGCGCGCAGCAGCTTGTCCTTCAGGATCATCGGTTGGATGGTGTTGAAAGCACTGGAGAAGTCAAAGAACATGATCCTCACCATATTCCCGGGCTTCTCCAGGTGGGACAGAGAACGGTGAAGGAGGAAGATCACCGCATCCTCCACCCCAATGCCATGCTGGTAGGCGAACTGGAGTGGATCCATCGCTGGTTCCACCAGGGGGCGGAGATGAGCAAGGAGCAGTCTCTCCAGGGTCTTCATCAAGTGGGACGTCAAGGCCACCGGTCTGAAGCTGTTCAGGTCTTTGGGGTGGGAAGTTTTTGGTACAGGTACCACACAAGATGTTTTCCACAGCTGTGGTACCCTCCCCAGTTTCAGGCTCATGTTGAAGATATACATCACAATCCCACACAGCTGGTCTGCACAGGACTTGAGGAGCTTTGCGCTGATGCCGTCCGGTCCCGAAGCCTTCCTCGCCTTGATCTTCCTCAGCTCCGTCCTCACCTGGGTCTTGGTCAGGGTCAGGATGGGGGGCTGTGTGTTGGGAGTGGGGGGGGGTGTCGGTGGAGTGGGGAGTGGGTAGCAGGACTTGATTTCTTAGAGGCAGCAGTGGTTGTTGTGCAGACAGGGGGGAGGGCGGTTGGTCAAATCTATTGAAAAACAGATTCAGGTTGTTCGCCCACTCCCTGCCCCCCGTGGCCTGGGGGGAGGTATTCTGGAGCCCCGAGATGGTTTTGAGGTTTCTCCAGACCCCGCTGATGTCGCTCTGTTGCAGCTTGTCCTCCATCTTCTTCCTGAAGCTGTCCTTGCCTTCTCTGATCTTTCTCCTCAGCTCCCTCTGTACGGACTTCAGCATCTCCCTGTTCCCCGACCTGAAGATCCTCTTCTTCTCTCTCAGAAGTGTTTTTATCTCAGGGTTGATCCAGGGTTTGTTGTTTGAGTGACGCCGTATGGTCTTGGTGGGAACGGATTTGTCCACACAGAAGCTGAGGTAGCCCGTGAAGGTGTGAATGAGGCCATCGATGTCCTCACCATGTGGATCGCAGAGCTGCTTCCAGGCAGTGGCTTCAAAACAGTCCTTTAGAGTGTCCATTGTCTCCTCAGACCATAACTCCACAGTGTGCATGGCCGGAGGTTGTCTGTGCACTAGGGGTTTGTACACCGGTCGGAGATGAACCAAGTTGTGATCCGATCTCCCAAGTGGGGGGAGTTGTGATGAGGTGTACGCCTCCTTAGTGTTTGCGTAGAACAAATCCAGTGTTTTATTGTCTCTAGTGTGGCATGTGACATACTGGGTGAAAGTGGGCAGAATGGGAGACAGTGAAACGTGGTTGAAATCGCCTGAGATGAGGAGAAGAGCATCTGGGTGTTCTGTCTGCAGCCTGCTGGTTACTGAATGGATGACGTCACGCGCTGTCCCAGCGTTCGCCGTCGGATTTGCATAAACAACAATGCAGATCACGTGTGAGTGTTCTCTCGGGAGATATGTAGGCCTCATGCTAACAGCTAGCAACTCAATGTCTTTGCTGCAGTGTCGTTGTTTAACAGTGATATGTCCCGGTCTGCACCAGTTGTTGTTAACATACATTATCACTCCACCGCCCCTAGTTTTGCCACTCTCTGGTGTTCGGTCAGCTCGTATCGTGTGAAAACCCTCCAATGAAGGCTTTTCTACTAAATATTAAATGAATTTCACCAAGCGTGTTCAATACTTATTCCCTTTCATTCCACTTTATTAAATATAACATAATTTGCTTTGTGAACACAGTTGCCTTGATTTCTTTGCAAGTATGGATTACTTGGGTTGTTGCTGATATCTGGTGAAAATCTCAGGTCAATGGCTCCATCAGAAATATGTTTAATGAGAAAAATGTTGACATGTTTATGTCCACAAACCCAGAATGAAGACGGATGAGGATGCTGTGCTCAAACTGAACTTTATTACGAGCTGTTGTATTGCAAAGCACGTGTACATTCAGTCAGAACTCTGGACATGCACACCTGTAGCCAGCAGCAACTGTAACTCCCAACTCACTCGACTCCCATGAGGTGGCGGACCGCCCAATATATACTGATGTGGTGATGTCAGCCACAGGCCGCATTCCACTCCGCGTATTAGCAGTATTCTTGCACTACATCCCCCCCCCCTTGCAAAAACACAGAACATCTATTAATCATTTAGCCCTCCCAAATTTGTTATATTTGTATGCATATATATATATATATATATATATACATGATCAACATTTTTATTCAAAACACTCAACATTTAGAACCATATTAGAACCTGGAACTAGGATCAGTGGGTAGACCACCGCTGCAGGGGCCAGGACCGATCTTCATGTTGGGGCCCAGGTCCCACGCTGCAGCAGCTGACTCCCACAAAGCCTCACTGTCTGGAGCAGCCACCTGGACATGCCGTAGTTGGTTTGCATGCTGAACTGATCCATCTGTCAGTCGAAAGCACGCTGATCCCAGTTTCATCACGATCCTCAGCGGCGCCCGTTGTCTCGTCGATGGTGACTTGGCCAGCCGTTGTCCTGGTCTGTTGCTGGTGCAAACTTGAAACCAGTCCATGACGTGGAGTGGTGCCTTGCTTGGTCTCATGTGCCACTGTGATCACGGTGGCGCTGCATGCTCATCTGGTTCGGAACCTCTGTCGTGCTGTAACGGTTCTGTTGTTACCGTGTTTGATGTTCCTGCCAGTACTGAAGCCTCTCATCCAGTAGTTCCACCGCATCAGGTCACTGGGGGGTGAGCCTCTGAACCGTGGTCTCGTTTACTATGGACTGCGTGGCGGCAGTGGCCACCAACATAGGCATACTCTCGCCATCTAACTTCACTACATGCTGCAGTCCTGACCAACCTTTGGGGCCCACAATGTTTACGCAGTCTCTGTAGGGTGTGGGGTTAGCTAGCTTAGCATCTTGTCGTCGGTGGCGGGATTTCGCATGCCGCGCCACATTGTTGGATGCAGTAAAGTAGCTAGCTAGCAGTTCAACAACATCCTCGTAAAAGTCCATCGGGCCAAGCGTGTGGAAAATTCTCTGACCTTCTACGCCCAGGTGGTGGACAAGTATTGCTCGCATTTTTATTTCATCCAGTTCTCCCAGGTCCAATGCTGTAACGTAGGTCTCAAACACATCCAGCCATCGTGGCCACGGGACATTTGGTTCACCTGGAGACTTGAGGAAAGGCTTTAGTCTGAAGCACGGTGCCATGGTTCACAATTCTCGTCGCCAAATGTTATGTCCACAAACCTGGAATGAAGATGGACGAGGATGCTGTGCTCGAACTGAACTTTATTACGAGCTGTTGTATTGCAAAGCAGGTGTACACTCAGTCAGAACTCTGGACATGCACAGCTGTAGCCAACAGCAACTGTAACTCCCATGAGATGGCGGATCGCCAAATGTATAGCTGCAGGCCGCGTTCCACTCCGCATATTAACAGTAGGTTCAGGTTCAGGTTACTTTATTTGTACCCGTAGGTAGATTTGTTTTAGTATTTGTTTAAGTATTCTTACACTACAGTGTTCAGTATTTATTTTCCTCGCTCTGTGTGTGTGTGTGTGTGTGTGTGTGTGTGTGTGTGTGTGTGTGTGAGAGATGTTAGGGGTGGGAATCTTTAGGCACCCAACGATTCGAGCCGATCGTGATTCTCGATGCATCTTTTTTTTTTCTGTTCAGGTTTTTTTTTCCTACCACTGTATGACAACTTCTTACTTTTAAAGCATTCGCAGTGGCCCATGAATTTACTTCCAATATGTTTTAATGTTTCAGAAAACCAACATGAAAAGTGCGATGGTAGCAGCACATTTATGGCTATTACATAGACTTCAGAGTATCCTGAATTTTAACAAATAAGACATAAACATCCTGTTATGTGCAATAAGTAAGTCCTTCAGTTCAAAAACCCAGAACATGTTGCTGTATCAAAATCTCATTTATCTTTTATACAAAAATGTGCAGTTGCTGTTATAAATGTTTCGGTGGCAATGGATGTCCACGCATCACATGTGATTGCAATCCTACCCGCTGTCTTCAGTGGTTGCACACCTTCGGCTTTGCTCTTGTGGTATAGAGAGTGGGGATGACTGTGTTAGGAACAGGTCAAGGGGATCCCTGACCAAGTGAGCACCCCAAGTGGACCCCGGGATCCAATCTGTACATGTACCAATACATTTACAAACTGATTCCTAATTTTCTAAAGTCTCATTCAGAACAATATAGTCCCACACCACTATTCTTTGGGTTTTCATCTGGGGGAACATAATTGTTCCTACAGCGGCACCTCCAGGAATAAGGTGGATAATCACCGTTTTTTTCATAAAATCAGATCACTTCTCAGGTTCACTCGCAGCTCACGTGCCAAACACTGCTACCGACAGTTCTGATTGGCTCAGCGTTTCAGCGCATCTCTTTCTCGCTCTCTGATTGGTCAGCAGACTTTGAGCCAAGCGGCGCTTCCTGGTTGTCTTCAAATTGAGAAATAAAAATTGTTTATCGACCCGCGCAGGGGTGGGAAAAGTACCTCGATCTGACGAAATGTCACCCAGAAGCGGACGCTCCCTGCTGCTGTCGGTCGTCTTCTGCGTGCTGGTGAGCGCTCACTGCGGGTTTCCCTCTCTGGAGCACATCAAGCCCAGAGCCAGCGACAAGGCTCAGGGGAGGGCGGTGATCGGGCTGCTGAAGCGGCTGCTGGGTGACCGATCCACCGACTTCATCGTGTCGGTCAACGGGAGCCTCTCCAACGACAGCCTGGACGTTTGCGAGCTCAGGTCCACCAGGAACAACAAGATCGCGGCCACCGGCAGCAGTGGGGTGGCCGTGGCTACTGGGATTTACAACTATCTGAAGTATTTCTGCAACTGCCATGTGTCCTGGTCCGGGAATCAGCTGGACCTGCCCCGGCCTCTGCCCAAGCTCAGCGGCGTCCTGCGGATCGTCAGCCCGCACAGGTCAGTGACCCGCCACTGTCGACGCACCGTAGACCAGGCACAGATCACCGCCGAGGCTGTTCAGGGCTCTGATAACTAGTTTTACAACATTACATATACTCTGGTAACTTCTTAACAAAGTTCTACTTGAGTTCCTTTTGAGTTTGTATTGTCTTGGATTGAGCGCCAGCCCAAATTTTAAAGCTGATCAGTCATGCCAAAGCTCCCACACTGTGCATTTCCCAGGGATTAATTAAGTTTGGACATTCTCAAGGGCATATATGTAGTTTTCAAGTCTAAAAACAATTTCTGCATTGTTTTACAGCTCATCAAAAAGGCTGCCTTTAAAGGTCTCATTCACTGCACTTTTCCGTCGTGTTGACAACTTCCACAGGCCTTAATGAATGTTTGTGACATATTTAGTATTATTAATTTCTTACCGGAGTGGTGGCCTAGTTGATAAAGCATCCGTCCCACAACCGGGAGGTCGTGGGTTCAAATCCTGGCTGGGTCATACCAAAGACCATATAAAAATGGTACTTTCCACCTTCTAGCTTGGTGTTCAGCATAATAGAATGGGGAAAGGAAAGTTAAGCACAGAGCTACCAGAGGACTGACACCCCCCCCCCCCCCCACTGTAGCTTTCACTACTTACAGTAGCTGTGTGGCCTAGAGTCAAAGAAATGGAGATAGACGCCACCCCATACACCACATGGTGTCCCACATGCTGTGGAAGGGAATTAACTAACTAAACATTAATTTCTTAGACAGTGCCATAGGGACCAGGTGGTTTGTCCATAACCACCCCTGGTCCTGTGGCATTGACAAAACAAACAAAAAACTTCACCACAATTTAACAAGAAAAAGTAAAATTAAGATGATCCCTTATTAGTCCCACAGCAGGGAATTTTGTGGTATTACAGCAGCAGAGGGATAGTAGCACTCAGAGCCAAAATAAATAATAGAGGGCAAAAATAAGTAAAATAGTTTTTACAGCTAAAATAAGAAAATAGTATTGACAGCATTAGTAGCAGTTACATTATTCATATATATCATAACAATACATTTCACAGTTGAATGAGTATAGTGTTATTGCAACCTTTAATAATAATGATATTAACAATGTACTGGAAAGGAATGTTCCTTATTTGTACAAATAAGTAGTGTTATGTGCGGTCTCTGTGAGCAGTGCAGATTGTAAAGTTTGACAGCAACAGGTAGGAACCTCTCCCTCGTGCACTATGGATGGGGCAGCCTGCCACTAAATGAGTTGCTCAGTGCACTCAGTGTGTCCCGCATGCGGTTGGACTTAGACTCCAGCAGAGATGACCATTTAGCCACCATCGTCCTCTCTCCTATCGCCTCCACTGGGTTGAAGTGGCACCCCAAAACAGAGCTGCCCTTCTTGATTAGTCTGTTCAGTCTCTTCCTGTCGGCAGCTGTGATGCTGCTGCCCCAGCAGACCACTCCATACTGGATGGCTGATGCCACCACAGAGTCGTAGAAGGTAATAATTCCATTAAGTGCCATCCAGTCAATCTCTCACTCCCATCTTGGCAATGGTGTCATTTCCCTATTGTGGGACTAATAAAGGCTTATCTTCAGGAACACCCCCTGCACTCCAAAAGATCTGAGTCTCCTCAAAAGGAACAGCCTGCTCTGCCCCTTCTTGTAAAGTGCATTGGTGTTGTGTGACCCATCCAGTTTGTCGTTCAGGTGAACACCCAGGTACTTGTAAGATGTCACCATCTGGATGTTTACCGGTGCTGTGGGTGAGTATCTACGCCTGCGAAAGTCAACCACCAGTTCCTTGGTCTTCCCTGCATTGATCTGGAGGCAGTTCCGCAGGCACCCATCCACCAAGTCCTGGACCAGTCCTCTGTACGCTGATTCATCCCCATCAGAGATGAGGCCAACAATTGCAGAGTTGTCAGAAGTTCTGCAGGTGACAGTGTGGCGTGTTATATTCAAGATTCAAAGGCTTTATTATCATGTGCACAGTTAAGAAATGCAACATTTCCTGAGCCATGAAATTCTTACTCTGCTCTCCGAACGAATGCCAAGGTAATAGGTACACAACAATATTAATGAGGTAATAACACAGAATCAAAGCACAGAATAACTAGAGGAAACAAGAAGAATGAAATTTGAAATTCCCTGGGTGACTATAGTGGACAGTGGTATATTGATATCAGAGATGATATGAACCTGAGATGGCATAAGCCTACGTACAGTGTGCAAATGAGCAGTGTGCAAATGAGCAGTATACAAATTACAAATTGGCACCCAGTGTGCAAATTTCTCTGTAATGATAATACCAGTAGACTGTACATGATAATTAGCAGCAGAGTTGATATGGACATCAGACAAGGTGAGACTATGTACACTGTACAAATGAGCAATGTGCAAATTTAGCAACTGGTGTGGGAGTTCCTATTTGCAAAGCTGTGTTGTGAAGTTTTGGGAGTTTGTCATTTGTTCAGGAGTCTGATGGCAGTGGGAAAGAAGGAATTTTTCAGTCTGGTTGTCCTGCATTTCACACTTCTGTACCTCCGGCCTGAGGGTAGAAGTGTGAACATTCTGTGCTGGGGATAGGTGGGGTCCCGGAGGATGGTATCAGCTCTCGACTCTATGATGGTAGATGCTCTGCAGAGAGGGGAGTGGAGTCCTGATGATCTTCTGTCTTCACCACTCTCTGCAGGCGTTTGCGGTCCAGGGCGGTAGTGCTGCCATACCACGCAGTGATGCAGTTGGTCACGATGCTCTCGATGATACAGTTGTAGAAGTTGTTGAGGATCCTGGAGGACATGCCAAACTTCTTCAGCCTCCTCAGAAAGTACAGCCGCTGTACTACCTACCGTACTGTAGGTGATCGTGTCAGACACATAGTCCTGTTGCCTCACAAACTGTGGACGATCTGTGAGGTCCAGGATCCAGGGTGAGTTGGTCCACCCCTGCACACAGCAGCTTGTCCTTCAGGAGCACTGGCCGAATGGTGTTGAAAGCACTGGAGAAGTCAAAGAACATGATCCTCACAGAGCTCCCAGGCAAGTAATGAGGAAAAAATACTCAGCAAATCCTGACAAGGTCAAACATAAGAGAGAGAAAATAGTAAATTTACAAGAATATAGCTGTAAATATACACTACTTACAAAAAGTTGGGGATATTCTGCTTTCGGGTGAAATTTCAGGATGCACCTAAATGCATTATAACCTTTACAGGTGAACTTAATTTTACCTTCTCCAACCTTTTGAATGCACATGTCCAACTGTTCAGTGTTTCAGTACTTTTTGCACAACTTGCTGTTTTCTAATAAGGTATTTAACGGCAAAATTCACAACAGGTGTTTGATCCATGAATCAACCAATACATTTTCTGGTTCAGTTAGAATTGGTATTAAAACAGTCCTCTTCATCATACTGTTCACATTTTGACATTATGAGACCAAGACAACACCTAACAGTTGATCAACAGTGCCTTGCCATTGCGAGGCTTCAAACAGGATGTTCTCAGAGGGAAGTGGCCACTGAGCTTAGAGTGTCACAGTGTGTCATCAGCAGGTTGCAACAGAGATGCAGAGAGACTTGAAGAGTCACAGAAAGGCATAGATTTGGACGTCCTTTGGCCACATCCCACGCTGATGACCGCTTCATTGTGAACAGTGCCCTGTGGAACCAGATGATGAATGTCACTCAACTCCAGGCACATTTAACCCCTTGCACTCCGGTCAATTTCCCTAAAAATGCCAAAAAATAACGTGCCCAAAGTAAATTGAAAGCTGTTCTTCAACCCTTTGCAGCATCTTCATGGGGTTGGTCTCATTTAAAAGAAAACACTTTGAATTTTTTGGCAAAATAGTCATAATCTCTCTAAGTGCTCCGGCCACTGAGTTACAGTCATCTAAACATAGTGAACTTGAAGAAAATAAATTTGGCCTGGGTGTTTTTTCGGATACAAATGCTTGCAAATAACACACAGCTTCAGATCCAGGCTGGAAGATGCAACAGAAATGTAGAACCAAGTGTTATCCAGCTGAGGACCAAATTATGTAAAATACCACAAAAAATGAATATATTACACAGCTTTTTCCTCAGGTAGTTCCCAGGCGTTTTTGAACTGTGCCAAATTGTGCCAAATGGCACAGTTTGGAAAAACGTCTGTAACTTTTGAATGATTCAATATAGAAGCTTCATCTTGGGCTCTAATGAAAGGTGAC
Source organism: Pholidichthys leucotaenia (assembly GCA_020510985.1). NCBI lineage: Eukaryota > Metazoa > Chordata > Actinopteri > Cichliformes > Pholidichthyidae > Pholidichthys > Pholidichthys leucotaenia. The sequence goes on along the minus strand of CM035836.1, from coordinate 461,709,678 downwards.
ACTCAGGGCTGTGTGTGTGTGTGTGTGTGTGGGGAGGGTTGTCCCCCCCCCCCCCCCCCCGCTACAGAGGATGGACATCGCCCATTGCGCCACGGTCCGTCATGCAGCGATGACGCACAGCTGTAATTTACCGATCGGTCAAAAGTCATTTTGATTACAATTTTCAGGGATAAAGAATAATTTAGCTTAGAACACTTACCTCTTCACAGCAGAAGCGGAGCTGGCGAACTTCTTCCTCATTGTCAGACAAACGCGACGCTGGTCTCGCGACCCGATCAAAACATAATTCCATTGCGGTTTTGCGCTCCCATGATTGCGGTTTTTGGCGAATGATTTTTCAAAACAAATAACAGTAGTAATTAAAAATAGACTGGCGAATACGTGTGTGCCACTCAGCCTTCGTCGTCGGCCTCCGTCGGTCTATGATGACCATGGAAGAGAATCCTAAATGTCTACTCTGCTGGGACAGCACCGCCTGTGGCCGAACATGCCGATGCGGGAATGGCAGTCCCTGTCACACAGGTTGCACTTGTGGATGGTCTCCGTGCTGCTGGGTCTGTGGGATTCTTCCTGCGGGTCCTTTTTTCATCTGCTGCAGCAGTCTCTCTTCACCCAGCCTTACACAAAAAAGCTCGTGAACTTCTGTGCTTCAATTGGCTCGCTGCATTCACAGTGTTGGTAGGCGGGTCCTTCTTGCTAGGTTTTCAGTCATTGGTTCTTCAAGGTTTCAGAAACCCAATTCAAGGCTCTTATTAGTCGAATGAGAGGTCAATCATATCTGATCTGTTCGCGGCTGTGTCTGTAGTGGAAGAACCTTTTTTTTTTTTCAGTGCGCGCTTGGAGGCAGCGCCCTCGTGTGACCTAGAGCGCACAAGAGCGCCCTCGTGCGCTTTGGGACGCAGAGACTTGCCCGCCCGTGGTACAACGGATTGCAAGAGGTTAAGGGAAATGAGAGGTACACAAGTGTCACGTCAGACCATTCAAAACCATTTACACCAGTGTGGTCTGCATGCTAGATGACCTACAAAGGTACCTGACCACACCACCAGGCACAGGCGTCATTGTCTTGCATGGGCCAGGGAGCATTTACGCTGGACAAGGGACCAGTGGGCCTTAGTGCTGTTCTCTGATGAAAGTCGATTCACGTTGAGCAGAAATGATGGCTGCCAGTTATGTTGGAGATGTCAAGGAGAGAGCTATGCATCAGCCACTGTTGTCACCAGACGAGCCTTTTGTGGTGGTGGTTGTGTTGTTACAGTCTTGGCAGGTGTGTCTAGTCAATACAGAACTGCCCTACACCTTGTGAATGGTACAGTGACAAACTGATACTACCTGAATAATATCATTAATCCAGTTATTGTGCCCCTGCTTGAACAACACAGGCCTAATTTCATCTTCATAGATGCCAGTGCTCCAGCTCATCAAGGTCGCATCATTAGGGAACGGCTGCTGGAGGCTGGGGTACCTCAAATGGAGTGGCCTGCACTTTCTCCAGACCTGAATCCTAGAGAAAACCTATGGGATCAGCTGAGTCACCGTGTTGAGGCTCGTAACCCTGCACCCTACAACCTCAATGAATCTGAGGGCCGCCCTTCAAGGAGAGTGGAATGCCATGCCTCAGCAGACAATAAGTCGACTTGTGAACAGCATGATACGTCATTGTCAAGCTGTAATTGATGCTCAAGGGCACATGACAAGTTATTGAGACATTGACATTTTTTTGTTGTGGTATACCCACCGCTGTTGTTGGCTTTTGTTTCAATAAATTGTTTGAGATGAGGAAATCACCTTTGCATGCTTCTACTTAAATGCCCTACTTTCATGATATTACATCACTGTAGCGTGAACTTTATAATTTTCCATAAATTTCACCTGAAAGCCAAATATCCCTAACTTTTTGTGAGTAGTGTATAAGATAACCTCACAAATTTACTTGGAAAAACAAAAATAACAGTTAATTTACTCCCCAAAATGTAGATTTATAAGAAACTCTTCACTCAAAAAGCTGTCTGCCGACACATCTCAGCAGTAGCCACAGCTTCTGTACCGGCGGAAGGTGCGGGGGTGCAAGGTGCAAGTGACTCTTAGCCCCCTTCTGCTGCAGAATCCATGGGTGCATGAGAAATGAAGTGTTGTTGCACGTTTCATTGTTTGCAGAGCACTCGTGCGGTGGCAGGGGCCTTTATAGGACCCTTCCCCTCAATTGTCCGTTGTGCATTAGACCCGCATCAGCTCACTCCAGTTATGTGATGCGCCACAGTAGCTGGACTGAACAAGTCAGCATGGCACAGTTTGGGGTTTCCCATGTCTGCAAGTTTGTAGTGATGAGCCTGAGCTGCCAGCAGCTGTTCCAGTAGCGACGTCTCTCTCTCTTTCTCTCTCTCTCTCTCTCCGAAGCCACTTAGTTCTGCAAAGCTGCAAGGTTGGTTGCCCTCGTTTTGGTCTTCCAGAGCCATCTGTTCATGGCTACCTCCAATGCCACTTGGAAGTGATCCATATCTTTCCTAACATTATCTATCTAGCTCTTCTTTGGTCTTCCTCTCGGCCTTCTTCCTTCAGTTTTGATGTTCATCACACTCTTCGCTGGGTTTCCATCATCTATCCTCATCACATGGCCACACCATCTCATCCTCATCTCCCTCACCTGCTCATTAATGTCATTTACACCTAGCTCTTTCCTGATGTTTTCACTTCTTTCTCTATCCTTCAGTGTTATGCCCTTACGTCCTCATCTCTGTTGCTTCCAACATCCTTTCTTCCTTCTTTCCTGTTGTCTGTGACTCACCACTGTACAGAAGGGCTGGTCGTATGATGGTCTTATAAAGTTTTATTTTCAGTTTCCTTGGCATGTTCTTGTCACTGATAGCCTCTGACAGTTGCCTCCATTTCACCCATGTCACTCTTGCCCTTACAGCTGCTTCAGATCCACCTTTCTCATCAATTCTCACTTCCAAATACCTGAACTTGTCCACCTGCTTCAAACTGACATTATTCCTGTCTTTTTTAAATTCCATTGTCTTTTTTTCTTGTAAATTTGCTTCTGTTTTCTCATAAATTCACTACTTTCTTGTTGTTTCTGGTTGTTGAGATGGTGACATCGTACAAGTATCTGGGTGTTCACCAGAACAATAAACTGGACTGGACACACAACACCAACGTGCTCTACAAGAAGGGGCAGCGCAGGCTGTTCCTCCTGAGGAGACTCAGGTCTTTTGGAGTGTGAGGTGCACTCCTGAAGACCTTCTACGATTCGGTGATGGCATCAGCCATCACATTTGGAGTGGTCTGCCGGGGCAGCGGCATCACGGCAGCTGACAGGAAGAGACTGAACAGGCTGATCAAAAAAGCCAGCTTTGTTCTGGGGCGACGCCTCGGCCCAGTGGAGGAGAGAGGAGGACGGTAGCTAAGCTGTCATCTCTGCTGGAGTCCGAGTCCCACCCCATGCAGGACATGCTGAATGCACTGAGGAGCTCATTTAGCGGTAGGCTGTGCCATCCTCAGTGCTCGAGGGAGAGGTTCCCCCAGTCCTTCCTACCTACGGCTGTCAGACTTTATAATCAAACCGGTGCTGCTCATAAGAGGCTGTACCAAACATCACAACTTTGCACAATAGAGATCGTTCCCTCCAATACACAACTAAGACAATTACAATTATTATCGAGGGTGGTAACAACACTGTTCATTCAAATGTGAAATATACTGTCTGGGTCCATATTTATATTTTGCCGGGTAATTTAACAAACTGTAATGCTATTGATACCATCTAGCTGCAATGCCCCAGCACTGTGTATATAACTGTGTACATATGTATATTTATTTACTGCTCTGGCTAACAAATTCTTATCTTATTAGCTTATTTACTATTGCTCTGAGTGCTGCTATCCCTTTGCTGCTGCAATCCTGTAATTTCCCCATTGTAGGACTAATAAAGGCTTATCTTATCTTAAAGTTGCACCATTTTTTAATCAAACTGTGACTTTTTATTGTAAATTTGTTACTTTTTTTCCACATGAATTTGCTATTTTTTCTCGTAAATTTACTTTTTTTCATCCTAAATCTGGAACGTTTTTGTTGTAAATTTGTGACTTTTTTATTTAAATTTGCAACATTCATATGGACGCTGGTTAAGTTTTTATTCTATGTAATGCCTTAAATTTTCTCTCCTCATCTAGACAGTGACTCAAGTTTGTTGTTTTAAAGGGGTTGAACTCATCCCTGTTATGAAAACAGAGGCCCCTAAAGGCAATCTTGCATCCGGCCCGGACTACCTGTTGTCCCCCTCAATCTTTACTCTGGAGAAACAGTGACATGAAATATTGGCCCATGCTTAAATAGATTAATATCCATAACATTTTTATTTGGTCTGTCTTCAGGAGTTTTTTTTTTTTTTTTAAAGAATTCAAAAGGCTTTAAATATGCTGCCCTGCCTTGACGGAGGTTTGCACTTCTAGTTTATTTATTCATAGACCGTATATGTTGTGGTTTAACTTTTCTGTTTGTGTCTCTAGATTCCGGTATTACCAGAACGTCTGCACTTTTAGCTACTCCTCTGTGTGGTGGGACTGGCCGAGATGGGAGCGAGAGATTGACTGGATGGCACTTAATGGAATCAACTTGCCACTGGCATTCACCGGCCAAGAAGCCCTGTGGCAAGAGGTACAAGCCCATGTAAACGTCAAGTAAATCAAGGCAGTTTTGCATCACCATAGCAAAGAGCAAAAATACATTTTCTAGTCCAGCTAGGATTTTGTGATGTTGTGTTTGCACCAATTCGTGCAAATTCAGCCAAGCAAATTTGGCAATTTTGGCCAAATGCCGTCATTTTTTGTGAATTTCACCAGTGAAATTTGTCCCTAAGTAGTGCCCAAGCATGTACGTGATCATTCTAACCAGTCAAATACTCTCATTTCTTCACTTCCTTGTTTACAGTGATGGATATGCTGATGTGTGATAATGTCTGTCATTTGCCAAAAAAAATCCCAGCCAAAGATCGTACTCAACTGTTTCTGAATGAATACATGAGCAAAAAAAAAAAGTGTGATTTAAAAAACAACTCACCCGCAAGCTATCCCACGCCATCCATTCCTCCGCCTCCTCTTGTCTCTGGGCTGACTGCACCTACCAAAGGGCCTCAGTGGCCATTCACACCAGTGGGGAGTGTCTGGAGGGGAAGCTGCGGAGAGGGCACTGCCACTGTGTGCGTGACACCTGCGACCATGAGCCTCTGGTCCTGACCTGGAGCCATGCACACCACCTGACTAACCCCTGGGGAGCCCCTCCTCCTGATATGACTCAAATTCTTTTGAAAGCAAAGATTGCTTGTGGGTTTAATTTTCGAGCATCTGATGATGTGACAGGTGTGTGTCAGGACACGCAAACAGATACGAAAGGCAGAAAGACAAGGGAAGAGACAGAATACAGTGGGGAAAAAAAGTATTTAGTCAGCCACCAATTGTGCAAGTTCTCCCACTTAAAAGATGAGCGAGGTCTCCAATTTTCATCATAGGTATACCTCAACTATGAGAGACAAAATGAGAAAAAAAAATCCAGAAAATCACATTGAAGGATTTTTAATGAATTAATTGGTAAATTCCTCAGTAAAATAAGTATTTGGTCACCTACAAACAAGCAAGATTTCTGGCTCTCACAGACCTGTAACTTCTTCTTTAAGAGGCTCCTCTGTCCTCCACTCGTTACCTGTATTAATGGCACCTGTTTGAACTCGTTATCAGTATAAAAGACACCTGTCCACAACCTCAGACAGTCAGACTCCAAACTCCACTATGGCCAAGACCAAAGAGCTGTCAAAGGACACCAGAAACAAAATTGTAGACCTGCACCAGGCTGGGAAGACTGAATCTGCAATAGGTAAGCAGCTTGGTGTGAAGAAATCAACTGTGGGAGCAATTATTAGAAAATGGAAGACATATAAGACCACTGATAATCTCCCTCGATCTGGTGCTCCACGCAAGATCTCACCCCGTGGGGTCAAAATGATCACGAGAACGGTGACCAAAAATCCCATAACCACACGGGGGGACCTAGTGAATGACCTGCAGAGAGTTGGGACCAAAGTAACAAAGGCTACCGTCAGTAACACACTACGCCGCTAGGGACTCAAATCCTGCAGTGCCAGACGTGTCCCCCTGCTTAAGCCAGTACATGTCCAGGCCCGTCTGAAGTTTGCTAGAGAGCATTTGGATGATCCAGAAGAGGATTGGGAGAATGTCATATGGTCAGATGAAACCAAAATAGAACTTTATTGTAAAAACTCAACTTGTCGTGTTTGGAGGAGAAAGAACACCATACCTACTGTGAAGCATGGGGGTGGAAACATCATGCTTTGGGGCTGTTTTTCTGCAAAGGGACCAGGACGACTGATCCGTGTAAAGGAATGAATGAATGAATGGGGCCATGTATCGTGAGATTTTGAGTGAAAACCTCCTTCCATCAGCAAGGGCATTGAAGATGAAACGTGGCTGGGTCTTTCAGCATGACAATGATCCCAAACACACCGCCCGGGCAACAAGGGAGTGGCTTTGTAAGAAGCATTTCAAGGTCCTGGAGTGGCCTAGCCAGTTTCCAGATCTCAACCGCATAGAAAATCTTTGGAGGGAGTTGAAAGTCCGTGTTGCCCAGCGACAGCCCCAAAACATCACTGCTCTAGAGGAGATCTGCATGGAGGAATGGGCCAAAATACCAGCAACAGTGTGTGAAAACCTTGTGAAGACTTACAGAAAACGTTGAACCTCTGTCATTGCCAACAAAGGGTATATAACAAAGTATTGAGATGAACTTTTGTTATTGACCAAATACTTATTTTACCGAGGAATTTACCAATTAATTCATTAAAAATCCTTCAATGTGATTTTCTGGATTTTTTTTTTCTCATTTTGTCTCTCATAGTTGAGGTATACCTATGATGAAAATTGAAGACCTCTCTCATCTTTTAAGTGGGAGAACTTGCACAATTGGTGGCTGACTAAATACTTTTTTGCCCCACTGTATTCTGCAATTTTTCAAAATAAAACACAGGCTTCTATAGTCAATACAGAGGAGCAGAATAAATCAGTCTGGTACCAAGTGGTCCACAGACCAATTTATCTATCTGGTTGGGAACCAGATAGATAAATGCACTTTACTGATCCAAAACTGGGAAATTACAGTGTAACAGCAGCATGACAGTAGACAACCAAAGCAGCAGAAACACACTCAGCATAATAGACAAAGGAATTACCCAGGGAAAGTAAAACTGCCCTAGATAACTATATACATCGCAGATGAATACTGTAGATGATGACTCGTAGGGATACATGGATTGTACTCACTGTACAATGCAGGGCTATTGGGCACAGGGATACCAATTAGACTGCAAGGTGCAGTATGGCAGCATTGTTATGATCAGAATTCAACATTGGAGTGAGTTATTGTACAGTGAAATGGTGTGTGGCAGGAAAGATTTCCTGTACCTGACTGTTCTGCAGCAGAGCTGTAGTAGTCTGCTGGAGAAAGTGCTCCGCTGTCTGTCCAGTGTGTGGTGGAGGGGGTGATCAGGATTGTCCATGATGGATAACAGTTTGTTCAGTGTCCTCCTCTCCACCACAGTCACAAAGGTCTCTGGCCTGAGACCAATTACAGAGCCAGCCTTCTTGATAATCTTTTGAAGTCTGTTGGTGTTGCTGGCTCTGATACTGCTACCCCAACAAACAGTAGCAAAGAAGATGGCGCTGGCAACAACGGCCTGGCAGAAAAGCTCCAGCATCTTGTTGCACACGTTGAAGGATCTCGGCTTCCTCAGAAAGTAGAGTCTGCTCATCCCTTTCTTGTATGCAGCATCGGTGTTAGATTTCCAGTCCAGTCTGTTGCTGATCACAACACCCAGGTATTTGTAGTCCTCCACTACCCCCACATCCTCCCCCCTAATCCGCAATGGCTGTGAAGTTGTCCCCTTCCTCCTGAAGTCAATCACCATCTCTCTGGTCTTGCTGAAATTTAAATTATTTTTAATTAATTAAAATTATTTCAAAAACAGTGCATTATCTCGGAATTCTGGGAAATTAAAAGTCGAGAAAATATGGTGATACAAGCCGTTAGTTCCACTTCACTTTGACCGGATAAGCTGAAACAGACATACAAACGGGTACAACCACAGACACATTGAGTGATTACTATACGCCTTCGTTTTCACCGAGGCATAACAAATGTCCGTCTCTTCGTCTGTCTGTTTTCTTCCTCTGCCATTAAACAGCAAAAGTTCCTGTTCGTCTTGATTGTCATTGTGTTCATGTACCTCCATCACTTCTGCCATTTAAAATGTCTTCCACCGTGCTCTTCTTTTGTGGTTGGATTGCAGCTGTTCAAATCAGTTTGGTAGCGCTTGGCTGCCGCTGACAGTACGGGCATGTGAACTGCAGATTATTTTCACTGCACATGTGTGTACTCCAAAACTACTGGGTGGATTTGGATGAAATTTTTACCAGAGGTGGTCCTTGGGCTGGAGAGGAACCCATAACATTTTGGTGATGATCTGAGAGTGCATACCTCTGCCAAGGCTCTGGTACCGAGGCATCAGCATCTTGGTGCTTTCATTCTCACAGTGTCTCCTCCTCCATCCAGAACCACCACTCTAACATGATTTCAATGCAATTTAGCTGTTGTTATAGCTAATTCTTTTATTCACCTTAGGGCTGTCACGGTAGAGGAATTTCCCCTGTGGTGACGTTGGATAGCTCAACACCGCGATATGCGATATTATTGCAAATGTTTTTAGGACCCTGTGGTCTCATAATTTGGACAGGGTTCATGACTTATGTGGCAAACGATGGAAGCTGTGAGAAACTCACTGCAGCTCCGCTCTCAACTTTATGTGCGTGTGTGACAATTGTGTGGCGCTCCCGTCTTTCTACAGGCATGAACTGCTGATTCTGTTAAAAAAAAAAAAAACAACAAAAAACCCCTGATCATTTTCATAAAGCAGTGGCAGTAACTACGGGGTGTGTGGACTGGAGACTGCAGCGACATTCAGCATATTTAAACAGGATAGCCTCCGTACAGGACCCTGCGTGGCTCATCTCTGTGATTTTTGTTTTTTTGCCACTGTCCGAAAAATCACGTTCAAACAAGCAATGCACTATGCAGTAGTTGTTTCGCTCATGGAGCTCAATTGTCAGGATCATAAACACTCCGCTCAGAAGGAAATAACACGCTTTGTGCCCTTTCAGTGCTTACTGTCACAGCTATCTTTAGCAATTCGTCCAAACGCTTCCACCACTAACTGCCTGCTGGAGTCCGTCCGGAGAGAGTGCTCCACACGGTGCTGTGGAAGCTTCCACAGTTCTGGGTGCAAACGTGCTGTTGGCAATAAAAATACACTTAACATTTAACAATTTATTTAATAATCAATAGGGGCGCAAAAGTGAACAATGAAATATAGCCACACACAAAAAAAGTGAACACCACAGTTGTTGCGGTTGCTCGTTTTCCTCCGCAGTAGGCTTGTCCATAGCGCGGTATGACATAATTGCCGTTATCACGACAACCCTAATTCACTTCTCAGCAAGAGTATAGTGTTGGCCACTTTTTATTTATTTATTTTTTTAAATTTGATTTTGTGTACTTTATTGATCCCCAGAGGGGAAATTCAGGGCATCCACCTGGATGGAAGAAGCAGCCACGGTACGGCACTATCCCTTCACCATTCACACATACATTCACACCTAGGGCCACGTTAGAGTCTCCAGTTAACCTAACCTGCATGTTTTTGGCCTGTGGGAGGAAACCGGAGAAACCCCGGAGTAAACCCATGCAGACACGGGGAGAACATGCAAACTTCACACAGATCACTGTTGGTCAGGGGCTGGGATCGAGCCAGGGATCCCATGGCCAAGGGTGAGTTGCTGTGCTGCCACAGTGCTAACCACTGCACCACTGCACAAATTTACTGAGCCCTTAAATCTCACGTAATTGTGCAAAATTCTATATTGGTGTTACACAAGAGTTTTTCTGTAGACTGTGGGATAGCTCATGGGTGAGGGTTTTTTTTTGTTTGTTTTAATCACTGTTACAGCTCACGGCCTTCTGTCGCTTTATTTTGACAGTGTTACTCATCTTTGTCTGGTTTCCTCCCTCATGTCACTCAGTTGTGTAGCTCTTCTAGTTTGGTGTCTCTGTGGCTGTGTCTCAATTCAGGTGTTGCAGCCTCATAGACTGTGGCTCTGGAGGCCAGAGCCCTCAGAGGTCGGGTAGGCTGCATCTAAAAGCTGATTTATGGCTGGTAAATGAGACGGTCTAGTCTTTGGAGGAGGTATGTTTGCATGACCACGCACTACCCTGTTGCCTAGCAACCATGACAGCATCAGTTGAGTTGGGTTTTTTTGCTGACATTTTTGACAGAGAGAACTTTGTTTTTATCTTTATTATTGTATTTTCTTTACCTTTTACTTGAGAATCTTCACCAAACAGAGAGGACCATGACAGATAAAATAAGGCTTTAACTCATGCTAGAGTCAGCAGGTAAAATTAAGGTAAATTAAAGCCACAAAATAGATAAATTAATTTTTATTACTTTAAATATGTATACCTGTTTGATTGAACTCTAAATATATATTCTTAATTACATGACCAGTAGAAAATATAACAGTTTACTGTTATCATTTATGAACATTATGTAGCTAAATAATTAGATTTTCTGCCTTGTATCAGCTCTGACGTTTAGTTTTTAATGTAGGGTGATGACCCTCAGTGATTTTCAGCAGTAGAACAGATTCCATCTTCAGCTTTGTCTCACTTGTACTGGTGCATCTCAGTAAATTAGAAAATCATGATTTGTCATTTTATTTTAAAAACTATAATCATCATCAACATTAAATCAGGTTTAAAATGTTTCACTCTGTGTGTAATAAATATATGAAAGTCTCTTTTATAATTAGCTTGCAAAAAATCATCTTTTTCAAAGAACTACTTCATTGAAATGCAGTTTTTCTATTAACTGTAAACATGCAATATTTTTTTTAGCTTGTTTCTGTTTGCAAAGTAAACTGCTAAAAAAATGGCAATCAATAAAACAACTCATCAAATCTCTTTTATTGTGGTTATTTCAGTCAAATATCAGTTTTATAAATCTTGAGTCCAGCCCGTTCTCTCAACAGCTGACCCTTGGTTCCTGCAGGTTCTCCACTGTGGACTTCAGAAATAAACCAGAAAAAAGGGGGGAAAAAATCAGAAAAATCTGATTATCACTTCATATGTGATGGACATTTTTAAGATCAGCATAATCAAATTATTAGATGTCCTGTCCCTCCTCAGCTTCATAAACTGCTCCATTTTCTCTAAAAATAACCATCCATCCATCCATCCATCTTCTACCGCTTTTCCGGAGGTCCGGGTCGCAGAGGCAGCAGTTCAAGCAGAGAAGCCCAGACTTCCCTCTCCCCAGCCACCTGCTCCAGCTCTTCAGCAAGGATACCAAGGCGTTCCCAGACCAGCTGGGAGACATAGTCTCTCCACCGAGTCCTGGGTCTGCCCTGGGGTCTCCTCCCAGTGGGACGTGCCCAAAACACCTCAAGTGGGAGGCGTCCAGGAGGCATCCTAATCAGATGCCCATACCACCTCAACTGACTCCTTCCAATGTGGAGGAGCAGCGGTTCTACTCTGAGCCTCTCCCGTTTGACTGAGCTCCTCACCCTATGTCTGAGGGTGAGTCCAGCAATCCGACGGAGAAAGCTCATTTCAGCCGCTTGTATCTGCGATCTTGTTCCTTCGGTCATTACCCAAAGCTCGTGACCATAGGTGAGAGTAGGAACGTAGATTGACTGGTAAATCCACAGCTTTGCCTTAGAACTCAGCTCCCTCTTCACCACAACAGACCGGTACAACGTCCGCATCACTGCAGATGCTGCTCCAATCCGTCTGTCAATCTCTCGCTCCATTTTCCCCTCACTCGTGAACAAGACCCCAAGATACTTAAACTCCTCCACTTGGGGCAGGAGCCTGTCCCCAACCCAGAGAGGACAATCCATCTTTTTCCGGCTGAGGACCATGGACTCGGACTTGGAGGTGCTGATTTTCATCCCAGCCGCTTCACACTCAGCGGCAAACCATCCCAGCAAGAGCTGTAGGTCATTGCTGGATGAAGCCAACAGGACAACATCATCTGCAAACAACAGAGATGAGATCCTGTGGTCACCAAGCATGACACCCTCCATTCCCTGGCTGCACCTAGAAATCCTGCCCATAAAAATTATGAACAGGATCGGTGACAAAGGGCAGCCCTGGCGGAGTCCAACTCTCACTGGGAATGACTCCGACCAAGTGTTGGAAATACGAACCAAACTCTCACAACGGTCGTACAGAGACTGAATAGCTCGTAACAACAAGCCTGATACCCCATACTCCCGAAGCACCCCCCACAAAAAACCACGAGGGACGCGGTCAAATGCCTTTTTTTTTTTTTTTGTTACTTATTTGTACCCGTAGGTAGACTTGGTTTGCAGTCTGGTGACAAGCCACCGGCTGCTGGTCGCTGCGTGCGCGAGCGCCCTAAACCTACATGTTTTTGGTGTGCGGGAGGAAACCGGAGAAATCCCGGAGTAAACCCGCGCAACACGGGGAGAGCATGCAAACTCCACACAGCTCACTGTTGGTCGGGGGCTGGGATCGAACCCACGATCTCATGATCCCCGCGATCCCCCGGCCGAGGGTAAAACTGTGCTGTCACAATGCTAAACCACTGCGCCACCGTGCCTTCTCCAAGTCCACAAAACACATGTAAACTGGTTGGGCAAACTCCCACAAACCTTCGAGAATTCTCGAGAGGGTAAAGAGCTGGTCCGATGTGCCACGGCCAGGACGAAAACCACATTGCTCCTCCTGAATCCGAGGTTCGACCAACGGCCGGACTCTCCTCTCCAGTACCTTGACATAGACCTTCCCAGGGAGGCTGAGGAGTGTGATCCCTCTAAAGTTGGAGCACACCCTCCGGTTCCCTTTTTTGAAGAGAGGACCCACCGCCCCAGTTTGCCATGCCAAAGGCACTGCCCCCGACCTCCACGCAATGTTGCAGAGGCGTGTCAACCATGACAGCCCAACAACATCCAGGGCCTTGAGGTACTCAGGGCGAATCTCGTCCACCCCTGGGGCCCAGCCACCAAGGAGATTTTTAACCACCTTGGCGACCTCAACCCCTGTGATAGGCGAGTCATCCCCCTTGTCCCCAAATCCTGCTTCCTCTGTGGAAGGTGTATCAGTGGGTTGAGGAGATCCTCGAAGTATTCCTTCCACCACCCGACGATATCCCCAGTCGAAGTCAACAGTGCCCCATCCGCACCATACACAGTGTGGACAGGGAGCTGCTTTCCCCTCCTGAGCCACCGGACAGTTTGCCAGAATCTCTTCGAAGCTGACCGAAAGTCTTGTTCCATGGCCTCACCGAACTCCTCCCATACCCGGGTTTTTGCTTCAGCAACCACCCGAGCTGCACTCCGCTTGGCCTGCCGGTACACCTCAGCTGCTTTGGGAGTCCCACAAGCCAACCAAGCTTGATAGGACTCCTTCTTCAGCTTAATGGCCCCCCTCACCACTGGTGTCCACCACTTGGTTCGGGGGTTGCCACCACGAGATGCACCGACCACCTTGCTGCCGCAGCTCTGAGCCGCCGCTTCAACAACAGAGGTGGAGAACATGGCCCATTCAGACTCCATGTCTCCAGACTCCCTCGGAATGTGGTTGAAGTTCTTCTGGAGGTGGGAGTTGAAGACCTCCCGGACAGGGGCCTCAGCCAGACGTTCCCAGCACACCCTCACTATACATTTGGGTCTACCATGTCTGAATGGCTTCCTCCCCAGCCATCGGATCCAACTCACCACCAGGTGGTGATCAGTTGACAGCACTGCACCTCTCTTTACCCGGGTGTCCAAGACATATGGTTGCAGGTCTGATGACACAATAACAAAATCGATCATCGACCTGCGACCTAGGGTGTCCTGGTGCCAGGTGCACATATGGGCACCCTTATGCTTGAACATGGTGTTCGTTATGGACAGACTGGTTAGCACAGAAGTCCAATAACTGAACACCACTCGGGTTCAGATCGGGCAGGCCGTTCCTCCCAATCACCCCCTTCCAGGTTTCACTATCGTTGCCCACATGCGCACTGAAGTCCCCCAGTAGGACAATGGCGTCTCCAAGAGGAGCACCCCAGTCAGAGACTCCAAAAAAGGTGGGTACTCTGAACCATCATTTGGTGCATAGGCACAAATGATGGTCAGGACCCGTTTCCCAACCCGAAGGCGCAGGGCAACATCCCTTTCGTCCACCGGGGAAAACTCCAATATAGAGGCAGCAAGGTGGGGGGATACAAGAATACCCACCCCTGCTCGTCACCTCTCACCCGGGGCAACTTCAGAGTAGGCCAAGCTCCAGCCTCTCTCCAGGAGACTGGTTCCGGAACCGGAGCTGTGTGTTGAGGTGAGGCCGACTATATCTAGCCGGTATCTCTCAACCTCATGCAACAGGTCAGGCTCCTTCCCCACCAGAGAGGTGACATTCCACGTCCCAAAAGCCAGTTTAGGAAGCTTGGGATCAGACCGCCAAGGTCTCCGCCTTTGACCACCACTTGATCCACATAGCACCGGACCCCCATGATCCCTCCTGCAGGTGGTGAGCTCACTGGAGGGCGGACCCATGTAAATCCTTCGGGCTGAGCCCTGCCGGGTCCCATGGGCGGAAACCCGGCCACCAGACGCTATCCATCGAGCCCCTCCCCCAGGCCTGGCTCTAGAGTGGGGCCCCGGTAACCCCATACCGGGTGGGGTACACTGAATCCTTATTCTAGTATTTATTATGAGAGTCTATTGGATCGTTCTTAGTCTGGCCCTTCACCCAGGACCAGTTTGTCTTGGGTGGCCCTACCAGAGGCAAATTGCCCCGGACAACATAGCTCCTGGAATCACTAGGGCACGCAAACCCCCCACCACGATAAGGTGATGATCCATGAGGGGGGCGCTGCTTCATCAAAATATAAAATAAAATAAATGAAAATAATTTAAAAAAAATACCCTGACAAAGATAATTAAAATTCAATTACAAATAAATTATTCAAAAATAGACTTAAAAGAATACTAATTGAATAAAAACAATTTTGATGAACTTCAACTAAAATAACCCAGTTACACTTATAAAGGTCATCTTCTTAAAAAAAAAAAAAAAAAGGAAACCTCTTCTTTCTCTGGGTACTGAGCACTCCTGTGCTTGGTGTACTCTCGTCACCTTTTGTAGGGGAGTGGTACTGCATACAGGTGGGAACTGAAATCTGATATTGCTATGTTGTCTTCTGACTTTCGTGCTTGTACCTCATGGAACAGCCCTTTGTCCTGTTTATAATAACAATAATAATAATAATAATTGTCTTGGTTTTTCTCTTATTGTTCTCTTGGAGGAATAATGGCTTCTGCGGGGAGTGAAGGAGGGGGAAGTAGCCTGGACACTAGTATGCCACCAGCCCAGGGCTCCATCCCTCCAGGTTTAAGTGCTCCAGCTGGAACTGGGAAGGCCAGTAGGAAGCAGAAGCGGATTGAAGGAAGCCAGCCACGCGATCCAGCGGGTGGATTTCATGCAGAGCCAATTGGAGGAAGTGTGTAAGACCATTGAACATATGGCTGGAAATCACAGTTGCCTTTGGGTATGCCACACCAGGCTCCTGTATGTGCCCTGAGACCGCATCCTGATGCAGTGTCTCTCATGGCCTCTGATAACTTGGGTAAGACCATGGGCTCTGGCTGTGGCCCCATTCTCTCTGAGGATGAAGATGAAGTTGACGGTGACTCTCGGGTCAAGAAGACCTTCCTGAGCCCTGTGATATATCTGTCAGGGTACGGCTCTCTGGGGGAGCATCAACTGCTGGGCTTCCTTCCCTATCTTCTCCGCCTAGGGCTTCAGCTTTGGACAGAGGTCCTGCAACCCAGAGGCTTCTTCCCTTGTCAGTTTATTCTGACTGTGTGGAACATCGGCAGAAGTCGTGGGCTTGGCTAAGGAGGCTGCTGCTCCTTGTTTTAGACTCAGTATTTTGAGTGGTGCTGCGGAGCAGGGCTTGGATGGTGCATTGAAGGTGGGCTCTACCTTTGCATTGCTGGCTGGAGCTCCCCTCGCAGGCAGCAAGTCTATACGCCACCCTAACGACAAGTGTCATGCCACTGATGGGTTAGTGGCTAGCGCCTACCAGTCTGTGGCTATGGCCTCTAGGCTGGCAAATGCTAATACACTTCTTTTAGTGTATTTAGAAGGTCTGATAAGGGACCTAGAGTCAAAAGTGAAACTGACCTCCTGCCAGAGTTGGTAAGGGTTGTGGACACTGCAATTCAAGGAGCTAGCTTTGAGGCTACAGCACTTGGGAATTCCTTGGCCAGCTGACCATTGCTGGCGGCATGTGTGGTTGAGCCAGTCTGGATTGGCGAATATGGATAAGGCTGCTGTTTTGGAGGCTGTGGTAGCACCTGGTGAGGTCTTTGGGCTCACAGCAGAGGTGGTGTTGGATGAGGTGCAGAAGGTGAGACTGTGCATGCAGTCCTTTCATCGGCCAGGACCATCCAGGTCGAGTGTCCGGAGGCCTGTTAAGGGGTATGAGAATCCATAACAGCTTTGTTTCACAGAGCCAGGTTCCTTCAGAGCTCGGGTCATCTGAGGCAGAGGGCCTCTTGGCAGTGGGTGCAGGTTCAGCAACATTCACGTCCGCACTCTCAGGAGCGTGTAGGCCGTGGTCCTGCCAAGCCCCGCCAGCGTCTCTGACAGTACGCTTCCTCTGGCGTCAACCTTCTCCGCAGTGCACTTCATGAGTTGGCATCAGTGCACCTCATGTCCATGGGTGATCGATACACTGGAGTGTGGATACCACCTACAATTCAGATCTCATTCCCCAACTTCAAGGGGTTTTGGAAGCAACAGAAGAAACTTCTTCTTCTCTATCCCCTCACCCCCCAGCCAGTCGCAGCAGATGACTGCCCCTCCCTGAGCCTGGTTCTGCTGGAGGTTTCTTCCTGTTAAAAGGGAGTTTTTCCTCTCCACCGTTGCCAAGTGCTTGCTCACAGGGGATCGCCTGATTGCTGGGGTCTTTCTGCAACTGTGGGGGTTCCCCCTTCAGTTGATAGTGCTATGAGATGACTGTTGTTGTGAAATGGTGCTATATAAATAAAGTTGAATTGAACTGAATTGAATTGAAAAGTCAGGAGGACTCTCTTTCCACGGTTCTGGGCAGCGAGGTCTCTGCCCTGCTGGGAAAGAATGTAATATGGTCTCTGTCTCCAGGAGAAGAGAGGCAAAGCTTTTTACACTGCCTATTTTTTGTCTCCAAGCGAATGCGTAACGCACAGAGCTACCGGAGGACCCCCCCCCCCATAGCTTTCGCTCCTTACAGTGGCTATGTGGTCTAAGGTCAGAGAAACAGAGATAGGCACTGCTCTATACACCGTATGGTGTCCCACATGGTGTAGGAGGGAACTAACTAACTAACTAAGCAAACCGGGGGCCTCCATCCGGTTCTGGACCTGAGGCAGTTCAGCAGGTATCCCAAGATGCTCCCTTTTCTGGTGTTCAGGCTGGGTACATTATTCAGGCCATAGGGCCAGGTGATTGGTTCACAACAGTGGACCTCCGCAGTGCTGATTTCCATATTCCCATAAATCCAGACCACAGGAAGTTCCTCAGGATTCTTTCAGGACAAACCTTCGGATACAATGTCCTGCCTTTCGGTCTGTCCCTGTTGCCTCGGATGTTCATCAAGTGCATGGACGCTGCACTTGCCTCACTGCAGCAGAGGGGCATTCGAGTTCAATTATCTGAGCGATTGGCTGGTTTGTGTGCCATCAGAATCCGTAGTGAGGAGCCATATGGAGACCATATTGGCTCACCTGGCAGCACTCGGGTTGCATTTAAATGCGGTGAAAGGCTACCTGGTTCCAACCAGTGTTGTTGAGTACTTGGGGCTCACCCTGGACTCAGTTGCCATGAGAGCATCCCTGACTCCAAGAAAAGACATACTGTCAGGGAATGCATCAAGAGCTGCATTTCACAAAGGACTGTATTGGTGCAGCAGTGCCAAAGGATCTTGGGTCTCTTTGCTGCAGCTTCCCAGGTTGTGCCACTGGGTATTTTACACACTCGTCCCCTTCAACGGTGGTTCGCATTCAGAAGGTGGTTTTGCCCAGAGACAAAAGGAGGAGGCTAGTTCTTTCCGAAGGAGCCTCATGGTTCTTAGGTGGTGGAGACATTCTTCAGCAGTCCGAGATGGTGTTCCCCTGGGCCAAGAGGGCTGCAGAGTGACCATTACACCTGAAGCCTACCTAACAGGCTGAGGTGTAGTCTGGGAGGGCAGGTTTGTTTGGGGACCTTGGGTTCTGGCTCAGCAGTCTTGGCATATAATCATCTCGAGATGGAGGCGACTGCATCCAGAGATAGTGAAGCAGATCTGGCTTTGGCTGGCGAAGTGGAAGCAGACCTATTTGTGATGGCTGAGAACACCCACTTTGCTCTCCAGGCCTTGATGCACGGCCTGCCAGGTCCACTAGGTGCAGATGCTCTGAATGTTGCCCGGCCTCCAGTGAAAGTGTTTGCATTTCCACTACTGCTTCTTCTGCCAACTTTCCTCGCGAAGGTGAAGATACTGTCTGTTCAAGTAATTTGATGGCCCCGAATTGGCCACAAAGACCATGGATGGTGGAGATCCACGAGATGTTGGGGGGCCATCCTTGGCCTCTCCCATTCAGACGGGATGTGCTCTCACAGGCGCAGGGCAGGATTTGGCATCTGAATCCCCAGCTCCTGAGGCTTCATGTATGGCCCTTGAATGGGAGCGATTGTATAACTTGGTTAGACAAGGAGGTTAGCCACCGTGCAGGCTTCACGGCCCGTCTACCCAGCTGCAGTGCAGTGTGAAGTGGAGAGTGTTTTGAACTGGTGTCGGACCAAGGGTGAGAATCCCTTGACATGTCACATCTCTGTCATCTTGTTTTTTCCTTCAGTACCTCTTCGCTGAGGTTGGGTGGATGGAGTCAACTGTTGAGGGCTGCCTGGCAGCAGCAGGGTTTCCTCTGGTAACATTTCTTGGTGGCGGCCTGCCACCAAGAAATGTGGTGGCGCAAGATTAGACAGAATCTTGCGCCACCACAGAGAGCGCAAGATTAGACAGAAGAGAGGAGCCAAGGAGAGGAAAGTGTTCAGTCAGAAGGTCCAGGAGAGGTGAGAGCAGAGGAAGGAGAGAAGGATGACACCAGTAAAAAGTCCAAATACAGGACGTCTGGGTGGGACCCCAAATGGCCCAATATTCCAACATTCAAGCCTTGGTTGTACAATACTTCAAACTGTAAGTTCCATATGCACAGCAGTGGCTCAGGAGGTAGAGTGGGTCGTCCAGTAACCAGATGGTTGGTGGTTCGAATCCCACTCTCCCCAGATACCCTGCCGTTGTTTCCCTGGGCAAGACACTTTACCCACCTTGCCTCCAGGGTCCATAACACTGGGTATGACTGTGTATAAATGTTCGGTGGAGAGGCCGTTGTCCCGGATTGGCAGCCACGTTTCCATCAGCCTGCCCCAGGGCAGCTGTGGCTACAGCAGTAGCTTGCCACTACCATTGTCTGTCTGGAGTGAATGAATAATGTATCTGTAAAAAGCGTCTTTGCATGTCTATGATAAAGTGCTATATAAATCTGATGCATTATTACTGTATATGCAAAGTTACTGTGCAAAATTAAAAAAAAAGAAATAAATAGTATGAAATTAACATATTCATACATATGTGTTTTCTGCCCCCCCCCCTCCCCTGGAAAAATATGTTGCCACCACGCCAAGATCTTTAAGCCAGAGGAAACACTGAGCAGTGTCAACTGCCCATGAAAAATGTACGGCTTGTCGCCTGGGGCACATTCCTTAGCTAAGCAATTTTTGAGAGGCGTGAGACGTAGCCTCCCATCCCGGCACCCTTGCTGCCCACTTGGGGTCTCTGGACAGTTCTCAGGGCTCTATGTTTGCCCCCTTTTGAGCCACTCTCCATTGCTGACTTTTGTCTGCTCTCTCGGAAGGCTGCTTTCTCTTGGCAATTGCCCTGGCCAAGAGGGTCAGTGAATTGAATGTGGTCTCTGTTGACGCAGCATGTCTTAGGTTTGATGGTGAGCGAGTGGCCACCTGCAACCCAACCCAGCTTTTCAACCCAAAGTGCTACTAGTGGGTTTGTTTTCTTGCACTCTCATGCTTCAAGCCTTCTACCCTCCCCCCGAACTTCTTCAGAGGCTGAGAGGCTCCTTAGTTGTGCCGGTTGCAGCCTTTGAGGTTTATGATGACCATACGAGGTCTGTTCGCTCTTCAGACAAGCTTTTTGTGTTCTATGGGGAGTCCACAATGGGCAGGCCTATCTCTAACAGCGCCTGTCCCATTGGGTAGTTGCCCTGATTGCCTTTGTGTATGTACAGGTTGGAGCGAAACCATCAGTTGGGCTGGTGGCTCGCTCGACACAGGGATTGGCCACTGCGTGGACGTTGTTTAGGGGTGCACCCCTAGAGGATGTATGTGCAGCTGTTGGCTGGGCTTCTTCCTCAACGTGTTCCTGTTTCTATAGGCTCAACCTGGCCTCATCAGTCGTCCCCTCATCTGTTCTGGGGGTCGCAGCAAGTTATTAAGTTGCGTCTTAGTTTTCTCTCATGTAAGCCGGCATGTGTGCCTTGTGCTCGAAAGGTTTTTGTTTTAGCTCCAGTTTTATGAATGAAAGTGAACCTGTAACCATTCATTGTCCTTTGTCAGTGGAGGCAGGCTCCTCCCAGTCGTTAGAAAGAGGAAGAATGGGTGGATGCAAGGGGTATATATAAGATGTGCATCCACAGGTGTGATTAATTTGGTATAATGCTCCTGATCCGAGGGTCATAGTCACGTGGTTACAGGTTCACTTTCATTCATAAAACCGTGCTCATAACTGTAAACGTACATTTTGTGTAGGAGTGTCTCGGCCTACTTGGTTTAGATAGCTGGTTTTTAACCAGTTATCTTTGGTTCAAGACCAAGTGACACTCTGTCTTTATCTTTTTTTTTCTTTACAAGGCACACTCAGGCAATTGGGAACTTGTTATATTTTGTTACCCATCATCCTGTTGTTATCTCACTGCCGATGTTATCTTTCTTTCAGGTTGAGAGACTGGGCCAAGGCTTTAGTTTTCAATTCCATACACATCACTGCAGGTAACTTTTGTTAGACACATTTAGGTTTAGAGGTACTACTCCCTCTTGTATTTCAGTTTGGGTAGTGAGAGTAGATAAGTTGGTTTCTTTTGGTTTCCTTATTTTACTTTCACTTTTGTAGACAGGAAGCTGTCACCCCCTAAGCTGAAATTCTTTTGGTTCTGTTTCTTTCCTTGGTTTGAGGAGTACCTTTCTAGGCCTTTGTTCTCCAATCATTTTATGTATTTATCATTTTGACAACCATCCTCATTAATTCATTAAAATATAATTTTGCTTTGACAACCAATTCCATCTGGTTATTTGTTACTCCCCTCTCACCCCTAGACAGAGGGGTCTTAACAGTCACACTTTTTTTTCTGACGAATTCCAGGAAGTATTTGGTTGGTTAGACTGATGATGTACATGTTTGAGTGCTACTCTGGGACAAATTTTATTAGCAAATTTCATGGAAAATGATGACGATTGGCCAAAATTATGGGAAAGTTGTTGTAATTGGATGAAGTTGCAAGGTCGCGCAGAATTCATGGAGAATAGTTGAATTCACATGAATTGATGTGATTGCAACATGGCGAAATCCTGGAGGGACTGAACTATGTAGTAATGTTTTCTGGTGATTCTGTCCCATAGAGTCTGTATCTTTTCAATTAAAAACAAAAAAAAAATGGTAAAAATATGCTACTTGTCAAGGGGTAGCTAAAGTTTTGCTCACAACTGTATATGTAACAGATACACCATTTCTATATGGTATGTCT
The DNA here is from genome assembly GCA_020510985.1 of Pholidichthys leucotaenia. Lineage (NCBI taxonomy): Eukaryota > Metazoa > Chordata > Actinopteri > Cichliformes > Pholidichthyidae > Pholidichthys > Pholidichthys leucotaenia. The sequence continues at coordinate 461,687,713 of CM035836.1, read as the reverse complement.
GCTACATATAGATATACTATGAAAAAGTATTTGCCCCCTTCCTGATTTCTTACGAATTAAATATGCAAGCAAGTATATTTTTTTTCATATTTGTCACACTTAAATGTTTCAGATCATCAAATTTTAATATTAGACAAAGATAACCCAAGTAAATCTTTGTCTATTATTAAAATTTGTTTGATTTGAAACATTTAAGTGTGACAAATATGCAGAAATATAAGAATTTAGGAAGGGGGCAAATACATTTTCACAGCACTGTACAGAATCAGTACATGAACACTAACAATGATGTTGCACATGCTTAGGTGTATCGTGCTCTTGGAGTAAACCAGTCTGAGATTGAAGAGTTCTTCTCTGGGCCCGCATTTCTGGCGTGGAACCGCATGGGAAACATGTTCAAGTTTGGTGGACCTCTACCACAGTCCTGGCATGTGAACCAGCTGTACCTCCAGGTAAATGAAACTAGTAATGTTTTACTTTTTTAAAAGTTTATTTTAATATTATTTGATGGGGGCAGATGTGTACATGTAGGTTATTCATCAAACAATTGAATGTTACATATCACAGCTTTTATTGCCAAGACTAATTTACAAAGCTTGTCCCCAGTTGGGCATTGTAGGATGGTACTTTTTGCACTTTGGTACCACCTAGTCTGACAGTGAATAAAGCTTGAAAGAACACATTAGACAGAAGGATCAGGGCTCTGCAACCTTCAACTCAAAGAGCCACATGTAGCTCTTTTGCCCATTACCAGTGGCTCATTGCTACTTTGAAGAGAAGGAAAAACAAATTCATGAGGAATAAGTTGCAAATTTAAGAGAAAGTTAGCAAATTTACAAGAAAATTTAAATTTACAAGAAAAATGATGCAAATATAACAGGAATAATTTCAAGTTGTTAATTTATCAGGAAAAACTCCAGCTTAGTTACTTTTATCAGGAGAGCATAAATCAGTATCAGGGGGATGGGATTGAGACCTGCATTGGGAAGAAGGCTTGCCTTACTCAAGTATTCATTCCACAAATCATAAATATAGTAAAATAGTTGTTTTAACCTATATTATTATTATGTGTAACTTTTAGCTATATGTAACACCAGGTGGCAGCATCATGCCAAAAAAGTGAATCTCTGTGACGCGACAGTCATGTCTCAAGACTCACCCTGCTGGCAAAACAGAGGTACGACAGGAGGGAATGGCAGCACCCTGAGTGGAAAGTTCATTATAAACCTCAGTTCCACTACAGAAATCAATTTTACTGGAACTTCCCCCATAGTGTGTGTCTCCACCACAGGAACCTCATGGAAAAGGGACGTTATCGGGAGCTCATAATGGCTGAAATAACGTGCTGGTCAGGAGTAGGTACTTCAGAGTGGAGCCGTAAACTGTCGGGTGGTGTTGAATGAATGAATGAATGAATTTTTATTTATTTCGGATAGTACATTACAGGTTAAAAGAAACTGTATAATATAACAACAAGGTCAAATTAGACAAAGACTCCTTCTACTATACAATTCCACGTGAGTTATCCGAAATGGGTGATGGCTGAAGCCGCAGCTTATATTGCCCACCCATATTCCATCCAAGAATTCAAAGGAGAAAAAGGAGAAAACAAGACAAGAGCGATTACAATTTAAAACAAGGCTAAGACAAAATGTGACTGAGAGAAAAAGAAAACTGAGCTAGTCTAAGTTAAGCGGTTACTATTCAAAAACAAATCTAAGACATAGTGTCAAGGTGGTGTTAAGGATTGACTCAATGCTGACTGGCTAAAAGTCGGCATCACAGCATGAGCAAAACACAAGGAAATGAGAAATGCCAAATTTGACCAGAAGAAGATAATAGTGAAGATCTAATGCTTAAAAATTTACAGTGGTGTGAAAAAGTGTTTGCCCCCTTCTTGATTTCTCATTTTTTTGTATGTTTGTCACACTTAAATGTTTCAGATCATCAAACAAATTTAAATATTAGACAAAGATAACACAAGTAAACACAAAATGCAGTTTTTAAATGAAGGTGTGTATGATTAAGGGTAAAAAAAGAATCCAAACCTATATGGCCCTGTGTGAAAAGCTGATACCCCCCCCCCCCCCAGTTAAAACATAAATAATCAGAATAAACTTTGTCCCTCAGGAAATTTGTCTTGAATGACAGTGCTACATAATTAACTGTGGTTTATCACATCTTTGGAAAGCTGAGTTCAATTTAAGGTCAGTGTTCATACTCCACCATAAGAAAGAGACTGGGCAAAAGTGGCCTGCATGGCAGAGTTCCAAGATGAAAATAGCTGCTGAGCAAAAAGAATATAAAGGCTTATCTCAGTTTTGCCAGAAAACATCTTGATGATCCACAAGACTTTTGGCAAAATTCTCTGTGGACTGACGAGACAAAAGTTGAACTTTTTGGAAGGTGTGTGTCCCATTACATCCGGCGTAAAAGTAACAGTATTTCAGAAAAGAAATATTATACCAACAGTAAAATATGGTGGTGGTAGTGTGATGGTCTGGGGCTGTTTTGCTGCTTCAGGACCTGGAAGACTTGTTGTGGTAAATGGAACCATGAATTCTGCTGTCTACCAAAAAATCCTGAAGGAGAATGTTCGGCCATCTGTTTGTGACCTCAAGCTGAAGCGTACTTGGGTTCTGCAGCAGGACAATAATCCAAAACACACCAGCAAGTCCACCTCTGAATGGCTTAAGAAAAACAAAATGAATACTTTGGAGTTGCCTAGTCAGAGTCCTGACCTGAATCTGATTGAGATGCTGTGGCATGACCGTAAAAAGGCGGTTCATGCTCGAAAACCCTCCAATGTGGCAGAATTACAACAATTCTGCAAAGATGAGAGGGCCAAAATTCCTCCACAGCGCTGTAAAAGACTCATTGCCAGTTATCACAAATGCTTGATTGCAGTTGTTGCTGCTAAGGGTTTCCCAACCAGTTATTAGGTTTAGGGGGCAATCACTTTTTCACACAGGGCCATGTAGATTTGGATTTTTTTCCCTTAATAATGAACACCTTCATTTAAAAACTGCATTTTGTGTTTATTTGTGTTATCTTTGTCTAGTATTTAAATTTGTTTGATGATCTGAAACATTTAAGTGTGACAAACATACAAAAAATGAGAAATCAGGAAAGGGGCAAACACTTTTTCACACCACTGTATAATGTTGCAGTGATTGTGGAGGGCCAAAACAATTTTAATCGAGCTTCGGGAGGACATGGGCATTTAGAGCGGAGTGGCATGGTGGATAACACCAGCCGCTAGCGCTGTTGTTCACCAGGATGTGAACCCCTACAGCCAGCCAACAGGAGGCGGAGTCCCCACTGGTGCTTCTCCCGGAGCAATGGCCAGATCAGCTGTCTATCATATGCAGCCAAACATCCATCAGAGTAGCACGAACATGGTGACTCAGTCTGTTTGTAGCCGGAGAGTGGACACACACGGTCGGCCAGCTGCGGACGGAGTCGTCGTTGTCCCAGTCCCCATTCTTGCATAATCATTTCTGCATGATTTCAACGTATTTTTTACATATTTTTTTCCTGTGCCATGCTGAGTCGTGGTCGAAACTGTCAGGTGATTACGTCACGAACAAAGCCTTTGGAGACTGAAGGTTCCTGCCCCCTAAAGGAGACACAACGGGGAGAGTACGAGATACAGGACTGGCACTGGAAACAGGGCTATAGATCTCTGTAATACAGCACCTTAACATCTTTGGTATAATGTCATAACTGTTGTTTCTAAACACTCTTAATTATGATTATAGGCCATTTCTGATGTTTTAAAGTAGAAAAACTACATTTCAACAACATAATCAACTTTAATGACTTAAAATACAATGTGAGACAATTATTTCATTTATTTATTATTTTATAACTATTTCCATTGTATTTGTGTTTAACCTATGTAAGTTTTCTTCAACGGATGAAGTAAAATAGTTTGATTTTTTTTTTAAGCTTCCGTATCCAGTTTATAAAAATAACTGATCGATAATTAATCAGCAGGCCTATCTTAACTTCATGAGTTTAAACAATTTTTCCCTTTAAATTAATAAATGAAAATATGACTTTAAGGCAGCAGTTGAACGTAAGTTTTTAGGTTTAATCACCTTGATATTTTTTTAGATTGTGGTTCTAGGCTGCAGAGCCTTGGTCTTTGTGATGTTTTCACACGGTTTCGATGCTCGCTGATCCTCCTCTCATCACTTTTTCTGTCTCTCTGCAGTTGAAAATCTTGGAGCGAATGAGATCCTTTGGCATGATCCCCGTGCTGCCGGCCTTCTCTGGGAACGTTCCTAAAGCGATCCTCAGGTGAAGTCTGCCTGTTTGTTTTTTGTGGATTTCACAGTATTTCTACTCCATACACAAGAAAATACAAATATGATTTTCCTTTTACGTACAGTTTAGTGTATAATGATCATATAGAAACATTTAAAATGGATTACGTACAGTAGATTGACATAGATTGACTGCAGATATTTTCTGTTAAAAGCAACACTGCAAAAAAGCAGACACTGAGGGCCAGATGTTCTCATAAAATAAAATTAATATTGTATCCTCAGTAATATATTATTTGATGTATTAATTTTCCTTCTGAATTTATTTTTTTAGATGACTATGAGTAAGAGCAACAAAGCATGTATGTACTTAAACTTATTTGAGATGCAGTTTTTATTCTTCACAGTTTGAGAAGTTTTTCCTCTAATTTATGACAGTTTTCTTGTGAATTAAGGACTTTTCTGTTGTAAACTTGAAAGATTTTTGTCACTTAAATTGCAAACTTTTGTTTCCTTTGTAGAGAGAGGAATGAGCAGGCGAGGCTGTGGGCAGAGCAGACTTTATTAATCTCTCTCTCTAACATCAGTTAACAAGAAGAATAAATCCAGGTCATTGGCATCTCTCTTTTATACCAAACAACTTGCCTCACGACCTGGGAGGTTCACATTACAACACATAGACTTACAATAACAATTCCCTTTGTCACCCAGCCTGTTGGCGCATTATTATGCAACCCGGAGAACGCATATTATCATGCATTCTTATGGAGAAAACCAAGTTTATTAAAATGATCACAGATACCGTTCTTTATGTTATTATGTTTAACTCCACACCACCCCTGTGAAAACCTCCTGTTTTTTAAAAACCTAAATATTGGCAGGTATGCATTCTCTGCTATACCAAATTATTTCAGAAAGACCCAAAAATATTCAGCATTTTGTGTAATAATAGTAATAAAAGCCAAGGCTGGCATCATAATGTGAATTAAAGTAGGTTACCTGTAGAAGATCTGCAGGCCACCTGTCTCCTCACTCTCTCACGCTGCAGGGAAGGGAGGGCTGAGTGACCTGACGCTGCATTCACTTACACTCAGAAATTTGACCGTCTATCAGAACTTTTCATAAATATAAATTAATTAATGAAGCAAACTTTGAACTAAACTATTCCTGAATTCAGTAGTATTCTGGGGGTCGGATGGAAGGCTCTGGTGTGCCGGATGTGGTCTGTAGGCCACCAGTTAACATTCACTGCTGTAGACTTTCCAGTCCCCTTTAACAGTGAACAGAGACGCATCAAAGCCATACGCTGTGTTGTCTAAAATCTGCATACCTTCTTATACGGAGCGGTCAGAACAACTTCACTCCCACTTCACCGACTGCTGATGGCTTAATGTCGGGGTGCTTGTTGGTAGGTGAGGGGACCCCATGAGCCCAGCTCCCCCACGTCGACCCAAGCACATCTGTAATGGCTCCACTCTAGCTGTCTCCTCATGCATCTCTGGCTACTTTAACGCTTCTCTCTCCTTTGCGGGAAACACCAGGCAGTAATGCCATTACTGACATGATGAGATGGGAGTGAAAAGAAATGAGGACAAGAAGTCAGGCCATGCAATCAGTAGTGAAATAAAATGTTTAAACTTTGTGATTTGATGAAGAATGTTGGTACAATACCATTAGTGACAAGGTAGTGGATCAGGCAGAGCTGGACTGTGACATTGTGTGGCAGAAAAGTTGGGCCAGATAGATAAAATAATACCCTCTCTCAAACAATAAAACACAGGTCTTCAGAAGAGACTCCCAAAAACATATTAAAAAATAATCCAAGAGGCAGAATTCCTTGCAAACATGCATTTATTAAGTACTGTGCCAGACATGATAGGCAAAACGCATGAAGGCCCTGCCCTGCTGGCGAGGAAACTGAAAATGGCTCTTTGGGCCACTCTATAATTACTCGAATCCTACAAGGGAGAAGTGTGCCTGTTTTGCTTTTTTTTTCCCCCCCCCTCACTAATGCATGAGTTTTCTTGGGTTCCTATCGTGTCCTCACACAGGTGAGTTCCACTTTGTGTCCCTGGGGGAGCTTTTACAAATTACATGCTGGACTGTTCCCCTCACAGCTGGTGTCAATGCATGACCTAAAAAAAGCATTAAGCAAAAACCTTTCTCTCTTAGAAAAACACAATATTCTTGTCAACAGAGAAAGCGTCCTGGGCTGCAGCCAAAACCACCTTCTCCCGCTGTTCCTGTCCAGCTGCATAGCTCTGTGTGTGTGTGTGTGTGTGTGTGTGTGTGTGTGTGTGTGTGTGTGTGTGTGTGTGCGCGCGCGCGCGTGTGTACAATAGGGGACAGCCTCACTCCTCGTCACTCACCATCTGTGGGGTTATCTCAAGTCAAGGTCTGATTCTCACTTACTGTAAATGCATTTGTTTGCCATTGTAATGTATGAATCGTACGTCATCATTGTTTACCAGAACTATGTGCATCATATTGACACCATTTTCTACATAATCTACTGTAATCAGTGTTTGCCATTTAAATTTAATCTAGGTTTCTTAATTTCATTCTTAATTTTATCCTACATCACTTGTGAAAGGCATGTCAGCGTTCTGCTGAACAAACCTTTCACGACTTCAAGGTTCCACTCACACTAGAAAGTTTGTCCCAAGCCTGAGTCCCCTTCTTATGGGCAGCGCCACACTTAACTGCAGCTGATTCCATCAGGGTTGGGCCTCCTGGAGAAGTGGGCTTCAGTGTGGCACAGTGTCTCATGTATGACTACGCGCATGAAAGCATCAGGAATTTTGTTGTTTGTGCTACTGACTTTATCTTATTTGCTGATAGCTGATGTCAGTCAATAAGACAAATATTGACAAATACCGATGTTAAGATGATTAATCTATGCATTTGTAGTAATTAGTCTGTTATTAATGTTTTAGTGTGTAAAAATGGACAAAACAAAATACTTTATTCTGTTTAAAAAAAAGGCATATGTGGTTTTTGTATAGTCAAAAAAAAAAAAAAAGATCGTTCCTTCATGCAGTACACCTGTTTTACCAGCAGGGTGAGTTTTGAGTCATGACTGTCACTTTTTTTTGTATTTTCTATACTTTATTAATCCCCAGAGGGAAATTACACTGGGGCGCAATGCTGCCACCTGGCTGACAGGTGGAACAAGGGCTGGGCAGTTAACCGAATGAAAACCAAAACCTACCGTCGGGACACGAAACCAACATGATCTTGCTCATGGCTCTTTTTTCTTTTTTGGTTCTTCCTTTTCTGTGCATGTGTATGTGAGAGCTTTCATGTGGGGGGGGGGGCGATGTAAGGAGGGGTGCTGAAAAGTTCATAGTGGTCAAATTTAACCAAATGTGGTTTATTTTTTTAACAGTCTCCCCTTTGATCCACACACTTCTTCCATTGGTGTTGCGGCGCTTGGATCCCTGCAGTTGAAAAATAAATCACATTTGGTCAAATTTGACCACTATGAACTTTACAGCGCTGCCCCCCCCCCATACTGTCCTTTTACAATGTCCTGTAACTCCGCAATCCGGTAGCAGTAGCAGCACAGTCATCGCGGTTGGGAAGCAGCAAAACACGGTGGAAAAATTTAAATTTCTTGTACCTAAAATGCGGAGTCTGCCCACATAGTATGTGATGATTGAGTCTTTGTTTCATCTGGGGATGCTGGCAGGGCGCGAGCAGGGTGCACTGAGGCTGGGTCCTATTGGCCTCTGACTGCGGCCCATGTTATCAACTGTTTTGCAGTGGGGGTGGATGAGCTAAGCCTGTATTTAAGAACCCAAATGGAGATTCGTAGCTCCTCTGAGGTGACTGTATGGTTGTGGGTGACCTGCAGGCCCTCAAGAGGTGTGTGTGGACACTGACTTCTGCACTGGACCATGTTTAGTTTGGTTGTATGTGTTTGGGGTGACAATGGGTCTGTTCTTTATGATGCTGCACTCTTGTGGCTTAAGTAAGAGCCTATCAGTGAACTACAAGGGAGGAGAAAGGAGCAAGGAAAATATGAAACCAACTTGAAAGCTTCAAATAACCGTGATGCTAATTTAAGGTCAAATTGCCCCGCCCAAGGTGGAATTAATTAACTCTACTTATTTACTTACTTTCAGTTGTTCAGCTGGTACTACTCCAATCATCTTCATAATCATGCAGTTTCAATGACACACTGTGACTTTAACTTGCCAGGAATGGATAGAAACAGCTTTGTATTCCATTTATTGCAGCTGGTTCTGTGGTTTTGTTATTTTTATTAGAATATCAAATTCAATAGTCAGTAGTATTGGATTGCATACAGTGGATATAAAAAGTCTACACACCCCTGTTCAAATGCCAGGTTTTTGTGATGTGAAAAAATCAGACCAAGATAAATCATTTCAAAACTTTTTCCACCATTAATGTGACCTATAACCCGTACAACCCAATTGAAAAACAAACTGAAATCTTTTAAGGGGAAAAATAAAAAATAAAAACTTATAATAACCTGGTTGCATAAATATGCACACCCTTAAACTAATACTTTGTTGCAGGAACTTTGGCTTTTATTACAGTACTCAAGTCTTTTTGGGTAGGAGTCTATCAGTGTGGCACATCTTGATGTGGCAATATTTGCCCACTCTTCTTTGCAAAAATGCTCCAAATCTGTCAGATTGCAAGGACATCTCCTGTGTACAGCCCTCTTCAGATCACCCCACAGATGTTCAATCGGATTCAGGTCTGGACTCTGGCTGGGCCATTCCAAAACCTTAATCTTCTTCTGGTGAAGCCATTCTTTTGTTGGATTTGGATGTGTGCTTTGGGATCACTGTCGTGCTGAAAGATGAAGTTCCTCTTCATCTTCAGCTTTCTAGCAGAAGCCTGAAGGTTTTGTGCCAACACTGACTGGTGTTTGGAACTGCTCATAATTCCCTCCACCTTGACTAAGGCCCCAGTTCCAGATGATGAAAAACAGCTCCAAAGCATGATGCTGCCACCACCATGCTTCACTGTAGGTTTGGTGTTCTTTTGGTGATGAGCCGTATTGTGTTTGCGCCAAATATACCTTTTGGAATTATAGCCAAAAAGTTCAACCTTGGTTTCATCGGACCTTAACACATTTTCCCATATGTGTTTGGGAGATTTCAAATGTGTTTTTGCAAAATGTAGCCAGGCTTAGATGTTTTTCTTTGTAAGATAAGGCTTTCGTCTTGCCACCCTAGACGGGAGATTGTTGTCACGTGTACTAAACAGCCAGTACTCGCCAGAAATTCTTGCAGCTCCTTCAGTGTTGCTGTTGGCCTCTTGGCAGCCTCCCTGACCAGTTTTCTTCTCGTCTTTTCATCAATTTTGGAGGGACATCCAGTTCTGGAGTGGTTGCCTAGTTGATAGAGCATCCACCCCACAACTGGGAGTTTGGGGGTTCAAGTCCCGGCCGGGTCATACCAAAGACCATATGAAAATGGTACTTCCTGCCTTCTAGCTTGGGGCTCAGTGTAATAGAATGGGGGAAGGAGAAGTTGTTTGTGCCTCTGATTCTGCATGTGATTAACATTGTAGATAGGAGAAACGTAATTTCATTCTACTGTACATGATTGGCTGTATGGACTGAATGGCAATAGAGATGGCTTCTTCTTCTTCTTCTTCTTCTTGGTAATGTCACTGTTGTGCCATATTTTCTTCACTTGATGATGACTGTCTTCAGTGTGTCCCATGGTATATTTAATGCCTTGGAAATTATTTTGTGCCCTTCTCCTGACTGATACCTTTGAACAATGAGATCCCTCTGATGCCTTGGAAGCTTTCTGCGGACCATGGCTTGTGCTGTAAGATGTGACTACAAAAATGTCAGGAAAAGCCTACTAGAACAGCTGAACTTTATTTGGGGTTAATCAGAGGCACTTGAAATGGTGGCAGGTGTGTGCTGACTCCCATTTAACATGAGTTTGAATGTGATTGGTTAATTCTGAACACAACCACATCCCTGGTTATAAGAGGGTGTGCATTTTATGCAACCAGGTTATTGTAAGTTTTTTTTTTATTTTTTCCCCTTAAAAGATTTCAGTTTGTTTTTTAATTGGGTTGTACAGGTTATAGGTCACATTAACGGTGGAAAAAGTTTTGAAATGATTTATCTTGGTCTGATTTTTTTACATCACAAAAACCTGGCATTTGAATGGGGGTGTGTAGACTTTTTATATCCACTGTATTTGATTGACATCCCTGTAGAACTCAGTGTTTCTTTCAAAACATTTCTTTTACTGACTGTGGTTTCTGTGTTTCAGGCTGTACCCAGAGGCCAACGTCACCAGACTTGGGAACTGGTCTCACTTCAACTGCAGCTTCTCGTGCACATATATTCTGGACCCAAGAGACCCGCTTTTCCTCCAGATTGGCTCCCTCTATCTGTCCCAGGTGGTGAAGCAGTTTGGGACCGATCACGTCTACAACACAGACACCTTCAATGAGATGACGCCACCTTCCTCTGACCCCAGCTACCTGTCGGCGGTCAGTCGCTCTGTCTTTGCCTCAATGACAGCGGGTGAGTGTCTGGATGACCGGGATCCTGTTCACATTGTAATTCTTAGTCTGCTGGTGTTTGTTAAGTGGGGGCTGTTATTTTCTCACACAAGTACACTAATTGCTCTAGTTTGATGACCCATGGATGGCCTGTTCTCTTGCACAGACAGCCCCCACCCCCCTCAAGTGCCCTGCTGATTTCCACATTTGAGAATTGGCCTTGTCTTGACCCTCATCCAAATGTAATTTTTCTCCCCAGTTGATCCTCGGGCAATTTGGCTGATGCAAGGCTGGCTCTTCTTCAGTGACAGAGGCTTCTGGAAACCAGCCCAAATTCGAGCCCTACTAAACGGAGTGCCACTTGGGCGAATGATCGTGCTAGACCTGTTCGCAGAGACAGAGCCAATTTACACCTACACCGAGTCTTTCTATGGACAGCCATTCATCTGGTGTATGCTGCACAACTTTGGGGGTAACAGTGGTTTCTTTGGGACAGTCGAGAGCATCAATGCGGGCCCCTTTGCAGCCTTGGACTTTCCAAACTCCACTCTGGTGGGCATAGGCATGACGCCTGAGGGTATTGAGCAGAACCCTGTGATCTATGAGCTCATGAGCGAGCTGGCTTGGCGCAAGGAGCCGGTCAACCTGGCCAAATGGGTGTCTCTGTATGCTCTGCGTCGCTATGGCAGCACGCAGGAGAACCTGACTACCGCATGGAAGCTCCTGTTTGCCAGCGTTTACAACTGCACTGTGCCAGATTACAAAAACCATAACCACAGCCCGCTGGTGCGCCGGCCTTCCTTTCACATGAATACTGACCTGTGGTATGACACAGCTGACTTATTCGAAGCCTGGAAACTCATCATGGAGTCGGCTTCTTCTCTGATGTCCAAAGAGACCTTCCGCTACGATCTTGTGGATGTGACCCGGGAAGTCCTGCAAGTTCTGACCACATCTTTTTACAAGGATATCGCCAACGCTTTCCACAACAAAAAGTTGGTAGAGCTGCTGACGGCAGGTGGCGTGCTGATCTACGACCTCTTGCCCGAGCTCAATCGCTTGCTGAGCAGCGACCGCAACTTCCTGTTGGGGACGTGGCTGGAGCAGGCTCGATCCCTGGCCCTGGATGAGAAGGAGGCCCAACTCTATGACATGAACGCCAGGAACCAGCTCACCCTTTGGGGTCCCTCTGGGGAGATCCTCGATTACGCCAGCAAAGAGTGGGGAGGCCTCATCGAAGACTACTACGCCCAGCGATGGGGCCTTTTTGTCCAGACGCTGGTGGAGTGTTTGGACAGCGGACGGCCGTTCAGGGAGGACACCTTCAACCAGGCAGTTTTCCAGGTGGAAAAGGGATTCATTTACAATGGTAGGAAATATCCAACCAAACCTCAGGGAGACACGTACGAGATCGCCTACAGGATCTTCCTTAAATATTACCCACAGGCCTTAAAGAGACTATAGTGAACTACTCTTAAAAGAAAACAAACAAAAAACTTGTCATATAAAGTCACAGCAAGAAGAATGTGTTCCCCACCTCCTCTTTTCCATGGCTGTCCCCAAATGTTTTGATGTGGAAACTAACAGCTTGAATTTACAGGTACAATATGTTTTGCACATGTACTTAAATCCCTAGCTGATTGTTGTAGCAAAATGACTTAATACTCACTGTACATTTACACTAATACCTCATAGGAGTGCTTACCAATAAATAAAAACAGGGAAGACACGGGAACAACTAAATGAACAGAGATGCACAAAAGACAAGGCATTCCATAATTTAGGCTTCCCTGGTTGTTGTGATTTTTACAGGACTCCCCCCCCCCCCCGCCTTTATGTAGTTTTTGTCTCCAATTAGCCATTTTAACTCTTCTGGGTTTCTTGCTGTACATCAAGAAAAGGTAAACCCAGTTTTGATACCCGCCCACCTGCTCTGTTATTGGCCAGCCAAGTTGTCTGTCTGCCTGCACCTGTGTAGATCAGCAGGGAGCCCAATAGTGATGGTATCCACTGTTCATTAAAACGTAGTCACTTCCGGTTTGTTCGCTAAAAAGATTTGTTCGAAATATTCGTTCACTGAATCGCTCCAACTGCCTACCACTCACTGAACTGAGAGTTGTCTGAAGGAAGCAGGCGGGGCTCGTTCGCTGCCTAGGCGGGTGATTCAGCTGAGCTCCGTTCTGATCTACAATGTACTTCACTTGTACTCCCTACTCTCTGCTCCATTCTCAGGGAACATCAGTTAACTGCCCTTCACAAAATTTCTCCATTTGAAACACCTTGACATCTTCTTCTCTGTGCATTACCACGGTAACCATGGAAACGTATTGATACTATTGTGGATATTTTTTATTTCTTAAATAAAATATTAATACAAATATATTTTTATTACTATCAGTTAATATAAACAATAACAAACATCAATTTAGCTTGTTAACGTTAGCAACAATAGTTTGTTTTGCTCATATTTGAGGCGCAATGGCTTATGGGTAATCTTCTTGTCAACTTCCGGTGAAGTGATGTACCGTTGTTCACTTCTTCCCTGCTCAGTTCTCAGTTCCCTTTGAACTGAAGAATGTTCGCTCCCTTCGGTTTGGAACCTCACTTAATATGGCGGAATACCCTGTGCAGTCCGCTTCGGAGATTCCACTGGGGGATCTGAACGCACCTCTGGTGATCCCTGGCTTCCAGCATGTTATGTCCACAAATCTGGCAATGACGATCGATGAGGATACTGCCGTTGAACTGAACTTTATTAAAAAAAATGTGAGATGAAAGTAGAAATTTACAGGTGCAGCTCAATAAATTAGAATGTTATTGAAAAGTTGATTTATTTCAATAATTCAATTCAAAAAGTGAAACGTATATAGATTCATTACAGACAGAGTGATATATTTCAAGTGTTTTTCTTTTAATTTTGATGGTAATGTAATGTACTTTATTTATATAGCCCTTTAAAACAACCCGTAGGTGACCAAAGTGCTTTACAGAAAATTAAACAGCATTAAAAACAAATAACATAAACAAAGAAATAAGAATACCTAAAAATAAAAATAAGAATAAAATAAAAAAAATGCCAAGGCAAATATCACCACTACTGGGTATTAAAAGCCATCCTAAACAAATATGTTCTGATTTAAAAAGGGCCAGGTCAGAGATGGCACGTAGGTCAAGGGGGAGATTATTCCAGAGCCTGGGGGCGACAACAGAAAAGGCTCAGTTACCCCAATGTTTATACCTTGACCTGGGCACATCCAGCAAAAGCTGACTGGATGACCTCAAAGCCCTGCCTTGGTCACGGACAGTCAAAATCTCAGATAGATAAACCGGAGCAAGGCCATTAAGAGCTTTAAAAACAAAAAGCAAAAGTTTAAAATTAATTCTAAAATGGACTGGAAGCCAGTGAGGTGAAAAAAGGATGGGAGTAATGTGCTCTCGCCTAGGTGTGTTGGTCAAAAGACGGGCCGCTGCATTTTGCACAAGTTGAAGGCGGCCGAGAGAAGACTGAGAGATGCCAACATAAAGTGCATTGCAGTAATCAAGTCGAGAAGTGATTAAAGCATGGATGGCTATCTCAAGATCATGACGGCTCAGGAAAGGTTTGGCTTGCAGCAAATGAAAACTCCAAATTCAGTTTCTCAAAAAATTAGAATATTACATAAAATTAATTTAAAAAAAAATTGATTTTTAATAGGAATGTTGGCCGACTGAAAAGTATGTCCATGTACACCCTCAATACTTGGTCGGGGCTCCTTTTGCATAATTACTGCATCAATGCAGCATGGCAAGGAGGCGATCAGCCTGTGTTACTGCTGAGGTGTTATGAAGGCCCAGGTTGCTTTGATAGCGGCTTTCAGCTTGTCTGCATTGTTGGATCTGGTGTATTTCATCTTTCTCTTGACAATACTCCATGGATTCTCCATGGGATTTAGGTCAGGAGAGTTTGCTGGCTAATCAAGCACAGTGATAACATGGTCATTGAACCAGGTATTCTTTTGGCCGTGCGGGCAGGTGCCATGTCCTGCTGGAAAATGAAATCAGCTTCTCCATAAAGCTTGTCAGCAGAGGGAAGCATGAAGTGCTCTAAAATTTCCTGTTAGATGGCTGCACTGACATTGGACTTGATTAAACACAGTAGAAAAACACCAGCAGATGGCATGGCTCCGCATACCGTCATTGACTGTGGAAACTTCACACTGGACCTCAAGCAACTTGGATTCTGTGCCTGTTCACTCTTCCTCCAGACTCTGGGACCTTGATTTCCAAGTGACAGGACTTGGCACCTGATTTGGGGAGCCATGTCATCTGCTGGTGTTAGTTCAATGTGTTTTATCAAGTCCAAAGTCAATGCAGCTGTCTGCCAGGACATTTTAGAGCACTTCATGCTTCCCTCTGCTGACAAAGTTTATGGAGATGCTGATTTCATTTTCCAGCAGGACTTGGCACCTGCCCACACTGAAGCCAAAAGTACCAAAGCCTGGTTTAATGACCATGGTATCACCATATTTTACTGGCCAGCAAACTCTCCTGACCTAAACCCATACAGAATCTATGAAGTATCGTCAACAGGGAGATGAGAGACACCAGACTCAACAATGCAGATGAGCTGAAGGCCGCTATCAAAGCAACCTGGACCTTCATAACACCTCAGCAGTAACACAGGCTGATCACCTCCATGCTACGCTAAAGATGCAGTATTAATTCATGCAAAAGGAGCCCTGACCAAGTATTGAGTGTGTGCATGGAAATACTTTTAGTTGGCCAACATTTCTATTAAAAAAATCAATTTTTTTTAAAATTGATCTTACGTAATATTCTGATTTTTTTGAGAAACTGATTTTCATGTTCCCATGAGTTGCAAGCCATAACCATCAAAATTAAGAGAAATAAACACTTGAAATATATCACACTGTCTGTAATGAATTTATATAAAATGTTTCATTTTATGAATTGAATTACTGAAATAAATCAACTTTTTGATGATATTCTAATTTAGTGAGATGCACCTGTAGAAGACAGAAGTTGCCGTTTTAAGAAAAAAATAATTTGCAAAAAAATGTTGAGGAAAAAGAGATGTTAACAAATGAATAAATAAGTAAACAACTTGCACATTTATAAGAAAAATCTAAAATTTTTTTAGAGAAACTGCATGTTTAGGAGGAAACAATTATTTCTAATGTTGGCAGGCCAGATTAGACTGATAACGCAATGGTTTTTTTTCTTTTGGAGGGGGTTGAAATGCCATTTTCTGTAGTCAAGTTTACCAATCCACAGTCATGTCTTTCTGTCACTGAATAATTTTTTGTTTTAACGAATATATTTCTATACATTTTCTGTGAAAATGTAATGGTGTCAAACTTAAATTTTACATAATCTGAGACTTGCTGTTTGTGTGCATCACATTGTTAATGGGTTTGGATTAGTGAGTTTAAATTGGGTGTTTTCCTGATAAATGCTGTTTATTGTTATTTTGTTTTGTTTATGACAAGAAAGTTGAAGAAAACTCATCAGTTTTCAAGCATTTTTCTTCCTACCCTGTATTTATATTGATAAATTTACACCGACATACACAGTCAACACATGACACATTTCAAACTTCTTTTACTCGTCTTTATTGTTGAAAAAATAATGACAGAGGCACCCGCACTGTTGCCGTCCTGTTCTGGTATTTGTTGTTCTGTCTCAGGCTCATTATCAGACATGATAAATCCAGTATATCAAAATTAACACACTTTAGATTCCACAATTAAAAGTTTAGTAGCTCAGCCTCCATCACAGGGTCTGGAGGGGTGGTCCACATTCAGGCCCCGGCGGGAAGACCCGAACGTGAACCCGCCACAGGCCCTCCCCACAGTCGGCATTTGCGTCGGACATCACATGAAGACACTTCAGTGGATTCATGTGGTCCCGGTCCCTCAGCCAGACTCGACCACAGTACCCTCCTTTGTGTGGACCCCATAAATGAAGCGTCCTGCTGGCGTTGGTCATTTGACCCCATTTACTGAAGACTTATTACTGCTAGTTATTTGTCAAAGCGTCCAGTTCTGTTTCAGTACAGGCAGCTGCTGAACTGTAAAAACACCTATTTTTCCCCCGATATGCTGCAGTGATACAGTTTCTCTTTTTGTCTTTTAGGGAAATAAACTGGTATAAAATGTAAATAAATGGCCAATAACTGGAGTCAGGGACTTTCAGTTTCAAAATGTGCTTCTAAGAACATCAGCCCTCTAATTGTAGTGGAGTTCTTGTTTAACCCTTTCATGCATGATGTGCACGGCAGCCATTACCTCCTCCAAGAAGGTTCTGGCTCTGTTGGATGGATCAAAGTTCCACTCTTGCTCCAATTATTCATTACATCACAATCTGGCTGGAAGATTTTCCTTTTTAGAGGTCCAGTATTGTTTAAAATACAACCACGGGTCATGTGTATGCCAACAAAATGCTCATTTAATAAAAAGATACACACCGTCTTTATTTAGTTAAGCTCTTAAAAAAATGAGCAGATTGCATGTCCTGGTTTTTATGACATCACAAACCAACAAGCCCCGCCTCCAGTTCTCAGCAAAACAAACACACCCTGACTGCCTCCTTAAGAGTCTTTGCCCAATCAGATTAAGTGCTCATCAACATTAATGAGCAGGTTGACTGTTTGAGACAGGACTTTAATGACACATTTTTGAGCTGTATAAAACAAATTGTTTTTGTCATTTAAACTACATATGCATATCCTTGAAGATGTAAAAATTTAAAATTAATCTCCAGAAAACGCACAATATGGGACCTTTAAAGGGGTTATTGACTGAAAAATTGTTTTGTAGGTTTTAACCTTCTGAAATGCATCTGTTGGTCAAGTGATTACCAAAAAAACTAAACAAATCATCAAAATACACACTTCTGTTAAACACAGCCTGTACATCGTTTCTGTCTCTGAGCTGTTTTAACTCATCCAGGCTTGTTCCAGTGTGTAAAGAAAAGGTAAGCCCAGCCCTGATACTGGCCCGCTGACTGTCAAGCTGCTCTGGAGTTAGCTTATCTGTCAAACCGGTTGGTTTGAACTCTCTTTTCTATAAATTCTGTTCACGCCCCACTGGAATCCTTGTTCATCTACCGACATTTGACCGTGTACATTTTTCTTGACGTTATTTAACTTGGTGTACCATAGTTTATTTTCTTTAACTGAGACCCAAGGCGGCTAAATGAACCTAGCAGTTTAGCCACTCATTCACAATGTTTCTGTGCTTATTATATTCCAGGGACCGGTCATATCCTCACAGCCACTGAAACCAAACACCCATCCGCCAGTGATGCATTGTTCATTCATTTTTTTAAGACAGATTTACATTATTTGGCTCAGGCCCACTATCTAAGCTAAAAGCTAGCCAGCTATGATTAGCAACAGTGACAAAAGAGGGAGGGCGGAGTCAACTGTGGCTCTTATGAATTTAAAGAGACATGCACTGAAACAAACCATTCTGAGGAAGGCTGCAAAAAAATGATTCACAATGATGCTGCAATAATTAAAGAAAATATAACCAAAACATATAAGAAACATTTCATTAATACCTGTGTGAGCTGTTTAAATGTGAAAAAGTGCTGTCAATAACCCCTTTAAGAAGGAAAACATAGGACACTTAGGACTTAATAGGGAGAGTTGTACTCAAAAAGTCTTGCTAAGTTTTTTTAATCCATGCATGTAAGGATTAATACAACAACACAGCAGCCTTCCAATTATTTTCATAAATATATTTTAAAATGGGGGGGGGGGGGTATTTAGACACTTGGTCAGCTCTTCCTTTTCAGAATTCCAAGTGGACCCAATCTGAGACTTTACAGAGCGCCATAAGCTTCGACAATGAGGAGCAGCTACTGAGACAGAAAGGCGCAGAACATGTCATACACACGTTATGCACTAAACACAAGATCAGAGAGGGAAAACACACCCAAACACCCTGTTGTTAATGTCCCAAAACACCAAGAAGACACATCAGGTTGTGGCCTCTGGTTGGAAGGGGAGCAGATACACAATGTAAACACATGAGTAGAGCACAGAGGGTGCAGCCAGCATCAAACTCATCATCTGTGTCCACCGTCGTTGGGCGTCTGCTACAGGACTGATGGGAGGGATGAACCACAATGCACCCTGACACTGAATGAGCGAAAGGGATGCTTGAGGCTCCCTGGGACTTTGGACATTTCTGAGGAAAAAGCTGCAAGTTTCCAAGACAATAAAGTTAAATCCTGAGGGAGAAGGGGGGAAATGAAAAAAAAATAAATAAAATTTGACCAGTTAAATAGAAGCCCTACCAGTGCCAAAAGAGTGTGGCTTCACACAGACTGTCATTTATTGCCATCTGGTGGGTTAACGGTGGTACTGCCAATTAAAACATCAACGTGGCATTATTCTACATCTTGAGAGCTTTCCGAAGACGTATGACACATGCAACTTAATATGTTTTACATTGTTCACATTTTAAATTATATTTTATTCTTTAAATTGTTTATATCGTTATAATATATAGAGTACACCTGGTCATTTTATCACTACAAAATGTGCAGAATCTGTGCAGAAGGGGATGATTCTACATTTTTTTGGGTCCTGTTGTCTAGATTGATTCATTGTTGTAATGGTGTTATGCACATTGAAATAAAAAAAAAAAGAATTAGGAGAGGATAAAAAATGATATTTCTTCTTTGTTTTATCACAATTTACTTAGTAAAATACACAACGGTAATTATGCTAGGGTAAAATTCTGTGAGGTCTTGCCTCTCTGTAGAGCCCAAGATTATGCATGTCGACCTTAGACTTGTGGAGTTATAATAGACTTACTTTGGGTATATCTGTTTAGGTGAGGCTAACTTCAAATTTAAAAAAGGAGAAATAAAGTTATGACTTTGACAGAAGTACCTGTGACGAGAAGTACCTACAACACCAACAGCAGCTGTACCACAATTTTATAGATTTTTAAAAAGGCATTTGATTGCATGTGGTACGATGGCCTGTGGCATGTCCTATGACAGTATAATGTCGACGAAGACCTCGTACAACTCATCCAAGTGCTGTACCAAAACTCAAGTAGTGCATTTCTCATGGGTGGCCAGGATGGCAACTTTTTCCAGACATCAGTAGGAGTACACCAAGGGTGTCTCCTCTCCCCTGTGCTAGTCAATCTCTTTCTGGAAAACATCATGCAGGAAGCCCCCCTTCACTTTGAGACCTCAGTGACAATAGGGCCAGCCAGTAAGCAATCTCAGATTTGCAGACGACATTGACCTCATGGGCTGCAATGAGTGTGAACTCCAGGAACTCACCACCAGACTGAAGACAAATGCCAGAGCATATGGAATGGAAATAAGCACAGAAAAAGCAAGATCTTGGTGAACATCAACACACTCACCACTCCCACCAAAATCACAATGAGTGGCCAGACACTGGAGGAGGTAGAGACGTTCAAGTACCTGGGTGTCGTCATCGACAAAGAGGGCACAAGCACACAAGAAATCAAGACTAGGCTGGCTATCACACTATCCTCTATAGCAAAGCTGGCACGCTGGTGGAAAAGCCACAGCATCAGGCTTCATGCAAAGGTCAGGCTGTACAAGGCCCTTATAGCTTCCATTGCCCTGTACAGCTGCAAAGCATGGGCGCTGGTAGCAGAAACAAAGCACCGCATCCGGCTTTTGAGATGAAATGTTTCA
Organism: Pholidichthys leucotaenia; assembly: GCA_020510985.1. NCBI lineage: Eukaryota > Metazoa > Chordata > Actinopteri > Cichliformes > Pholidichthyidae > Pholidichthys > Pholidichthys leucotaenia. The sequence goes on along the minus strand of CM035836.1, from coordinate 461,667,236 downwards.
GGAGAATCCTGAACATCTCTTGTAGAGACCAAAAGACCAACAAATTTGTCTGGCAGCAAATAACACATACTGGCAAGCAGGAGCCCTTGATAACAACAGTCAGGCAGCGACAGCTACGGTGGTTTGGACATGTGACGCGGCATGATAGCTTCTCCAAGACAATTCTCCAGGGCACAGTGGAGGGTGGAAGAAAGTGTGGAGGGCTGAGAAAATCTTGGATACCAAACATCAAGGAGTGGACCGCAATGGACATCCCCACCTTACTAGAAACAGCCCACAATGAAAGCAAGTGGAGAGCTATCTGCAGCTCCCAGCCTGGTACCTTTACAGTCATTCCGACTGCAGGTTGATGATGATTTATGACAGTAGGCCAGACGGCTGCAAATTTAAGAAGGAAACCTTTTATGATTTTCAAGAAATAATATGCATAAGTGGGCAGCGCGGTGGCGGAGTGGTTAGCACTGCGGCAGCACAGCAACTCACCCTTGGCTGGGGGATCCTGGGTTCGATCCCAGCCCCCAACCAAAAGTGATCTGTGTGGAGTTTGCATGTTCTCCCCGTGTCTGCGTGGGTTTACTCCGGGATTTCTCCGGTTTCCTCCCACATGCCAAAAACATGCACATTAGGTTAATTGGCATCAAACTGGGGATTCTAAATTGTCCTTAGGTATGACTGTGAGAGTGAATGGTTGTCTGTCTCTCTGTGTTGGCCCTGCGATGGACTGGCGATCTGTCCAGGGTGTACCCTGCCTCTCTCCCAAAGATGCTGGGATAGGCTCCAGCCCCCCCACGACCCGAAAAGGATTAAGCGGAAGAAGATGGATGGATGGATGGAATATGCATAAGTAAAAGGTGAAAGTAAATTCAAGATTTAAAACCATTTCAAGAAAATACTTGAAAATTTACAGTCAAAATGTCAAAGAAAAGATTCGTATTCAAGTACAAAAAATTTATGTTGACAGACCAGTGTATTCTTATACTATAACTGCTATTTTCACTTAATTTTAAAAGTTGGAGATGTTTTTTGTCAAAAAATGTTTTCCCTCTTTTTTCAAAGCTCTGTGGGATTTTTACTTTCTGCAGTCTTGTAAATTTGCAGCTTTCTCTAATTGAAAAGGTTCTAATTTTTTTTCCTTTAATTTTGGCAGTAGCAGCTTTGGAGCCGTACGTTGACGATCCCTGGCCTAAACAAATAAAATAAAGAGTTATTTATCTATCAAGACTTTCGTAAACCCTTGCACTTATATAGTAACTCATTTAAAGCTGCAGCAGACAGAATAATTTTGCTTTAACATCAGGGTTTAAATGTTGCAGGCATGTGCACAGATAGACTCCAGGTGGTGCTCTAGCACCTGCCCCTCTGCCTTCTGAAGTGCCTTTCGAGAGAGGTTTTTTTTTTTTTTTTTTTTTACAGTGGATATTAAAAGTCTACACACCCCTGTTCAAATGCCAGGTTTTTGTGATGTAAAAAAAATGAGACCAAGATAAATCATTTCAAAAATTTTTCCACCATTAATGTGACCTATAACCTGTACAACCCAATTGAAAAACAAACTGAAATCTTTTAAGGGGAAAAATAAAAACTTACAATAACCTGGTTGCATAAATATGCACACCCTTAAACTAATACTTTGTTGCAGCACCTTTGGCTTTTATTACAGCACTCAGTCTTTTTTGGGTAGGAGTCTATCAGCGTGGCACATCTTGATGTGGCAATATTTGCCCACTCTTCTTTGCAAAAACGCTCCAAATCTGTCATATTGCGAGGGCATCTCCTGTGCACAGCCCTCTTCAGATCACCCCACAGATGTTCGATCAGATTCAGGTCTGGACTCTAGCTGGGCCATTCCAAAACCTTCATCTTCTTCTGGTGAAGCCATTCTTTTGTTGATTTGGATGTGTGCTTTGGGTCATTGCTGTGCTGAAAGATGAAGTTCCTCTTCATTTTCAGCTTTCTAGCAGAAGCCTGAAGGTTTTGTGCCAACACCAACCCTGACTGGTATTTGGAGCTGATCATAATTCCCTCCACCTTGACTAAGGCCTCAGATCCAGGTGAACAAAAGCAGCCCCAAGGCATGACACTGCCTCCACCATGCTTCACTGTAGGTATGGTGTTCTTTTGGCGATATTTATGCCAAATATACCTTTTGGAATTATGGCCAAAAAGTTTAACCTTGGTTTCATCGGACCATAACACATTTACGCACATGCGTTTGGGAGATTTCAAATGTGTTTTTGCAAAATGTAGCCGGGCTTGGATGTTTTTCTTCGTAAGATAAGGCTTCCGTCTTGCCACCCTACCCCATAGCCCCGGTATTTGAAGACGACGGGAGATTCTTGTCACATGCCAGTACTTGCTAGAAATTCCTGCAGCAACTTCAGTGTTGTCGTCTGCGTCTTGGCAGCCTCCCTGACCAGTTTTCTTTTCGTCTTTTCATCAATTTTGGAGGGATGTCCAGTTCTTGGTAATGTCACTGTTGTACCATATTTTCTCCACTTGATGATGACTGTCTTCACTGTGTTCCATGGTATATTTAATGCCTTGGAAATTCTTTTGGACCCTTCTCCTGACTGATACCTTTGAACAATGAGATCCCTCTGATGCTTTGGAAGCTCACTGCAGACCATAGCTTATGCTCTAAGATGTGACTACAAAAATGTCAGGAAAAGCCTACTAGAACAGCTGAACTTTATTTGGGGTTAATCAGAGGCACTTTAAATGGTGATTTTACTTATTTCAGTATTTAGGAGTGCCACTCCCCCCATTTTTGGGGGTGTTGAGGACCTACCCTCCGAAATGTCTATGCATGTCACTGCCCCCCAACCACTAGTGGCTCAATCTACCCGGTAGACTCACTCTCAATATTGTCGATCACAACCAAAATAACACAAAATACACCAGACTGACATGAGAGATATAGTAATCAACTATGGATTAATGAACCAGTTTATACGGTGATTAGAACTGAATGAATGCTGCCTCGCATCGCTGGGCTAACTATGCTAACAGTCCAATTCATGCTGGCTATAAAATAACAAAACTGGCTAGAATTATGTGATACATATTATCAACTGTGGAATAATGAACAAGCTGGGAACCTGGATATCTAGCAGGGTGACTAGAATTGACAGAGAAGAGCCCTAAAAGCCATGGTCAGGCTGATTTAAGGACTGTTTCGAGTCCACTGCGTGAACTCTACTGCATGGGAGCAGCTCTTACATCCACATGGTGAGGACATCGACGGCCTCACACACACCATCACAGATTACATCAACTTCTGTGTAGCGATACCGTACCCACCAAGACCATACAGTGTTTCTCAAACAACAAGCCCTGGATCAACCCTGAGATAAAGTCACTGCTGGGGGAGAAGAAAAGGATCTTCAGGTCGGGAAACAAGGAGGAGCTGAAGTCCGTAGAGAGGGAGCTAAGGAGGAAGATCAGAGAGGGGAAGGACAGCTACAGGAAGAAGATGGGGGACAAGCTGAAGCACATCAGCAATGTCTGGAGAAGCCTCAAAACTCTCTGCACACCAGAATACCTCCTCTCAGGTCGTGGAGGGTAGGAAGTGGGTGAACAACCTGAACCTGTTCTTCAACAGGTTTGACTAACCACCATCTTCTACACCTGCCCACCAACCACTGCCGCCTCCACCTTCATCTAGTCTCCCTGTCCACTGCCCCTCCCCCTTACATCCCCAGCTGTTTTTCCCCTCACAGACCCAACATCCCCCTCTACCAGCACACGGCCCCCCTGCCCCAGCCTGACTTTCACTAAGACCCAGCTGAGAGCTGAGCTGAAGAAGATCAAGGTGAGGGAGGCTGCAGGTCCGGACGACATCAGCTTGAGGCTCTTCAAGTCCTGTGCAGACCAGTTGTGTGGGATCGTGGAGCACATCTTCAGTCTGAGCCTGAAGCTGGAGAGGGTACCACAGCTGTGGAAAACATCCTGTGTGGTACCTGTACCGAAGACTCCGCACCCCAAGGACCTGAACAGCTACAGACCAGTGGCCCTCACATCACACCTGATGAAGACCCCGGAGAGGCTGCTCCTCACCCACCTTCGCCCCCTGGTGGGACCAGCAATGGATCCACTTCAGTTTGCCTACCAACATGGCATCAGGGTGGAGGATGCAGTGATCTTCCTCCTACATTGTTCCCTGTCCCACCTGGAGAAGCCTGGGAGCACCGTGAGGATCATGTTCTTTGATTTCTCCAGTGCTTTCAACACCATCCAACCAGTGATGCTGAGGGACAAGCTGTTGTGTGCAGTGGTGGACCAGCACCTGTCATTGTGGATGCTGGACGAGCTCACAAACTGACCACAGTTTGTGAGAACCCAGGACTGTGTGTCTGACACCATCATCTGCAGTACGGGGACCCTCCCAGGGAACAATTCTTACTCCCTTCCTGTTCACCCTCTACACTGCTGACTTTTCACACAACACACCACACTGCCATCTACAGAAGTTCTCTGATGACTCTGTGATCGTTGGCCTCATCTCTGATGAGGATGGCACGGAGTACAGAGGACTTATCCAGGACTTCATAGACTGGTGCCTGCGGAACTGTTTCCAGATCAATGTCAGGAAAACCAAGGAGCTGGTGGTGGACTGCCGCAGGCATGGACAACCCCCCACAGGACTGGTAAACATCCAGGGAACAGACATTGAGATGGTGACACTGACCTGGGTGTTCACCTGAACAATAAACTGGACTGGTCACACAACACCAACGTGCTCTACAAGAAGGGGCAGCACAGGCTGTTCCTCCTGAGGAGGCTCAGGTCTTTTGGAGTGTGAGGGGCACTCCTGAAAATCTTCTATGATTCTGTGGTGGCATCAGCAATCACATTTGGAGTGGTCTGTTGGGGCAGCGGCATCACGGCAGCTGACAGGAAGAGACTTAACAGGCTATCAAAAAAGCCAGCTCTGTTCTGGGGCGACGCCTCGACCCAGTGGAGGAGACCGGAGAGAGGAGGACAGTGGCAAAGCTGTCATCTCTGCTGGAGTCCGAGTCCCACCCCATGCGGGACACGCTGAACGCACTGAGGAGCTCATTTTGTCAGACTTTATAATCTAACCCGTGTTGCTCATAAAGGCTGTACTAAACGTAACAACTTGGCACAATTGACCAGTGAATTGACCAGAAATTGACCAGTGAAGCTGGAGAGAATCTGAACACATGCATGGAAATAACTGACTGGGGCATGTTTAAAGGAGCCACACATGATCTTAATGAGTACACAGACACTGTGAACTCATATATCAACTTCTGTGAGGAGAACATTCTTCCATCGCGCACCAGGGTGAGATACTCTAATGATAAGCCCTGGTTCACGGCCAAGCTCAGACAGATCAGGAAGGAGAAGGAAGCAGCGTTGAAAAGTGGAGACAGGGACTGCCACAGAGAGGTCAAATATCGGTTTAACAGAGAGCTGAGGAGAGCTAAATCTGTGTATTCTGAGAAACTCCAGCAGCAGTTCACTGCTAATGACTCGGCTTCTGTGTGGAGAGGACTGAGGCAAATCACCAACTATCGGCCTCAGGCTTCTAAAGGTCAGGATGACAAAGCCCTTTGTCAAAGACTGTCCCAACATTACGCCCGTTTTGACACCTCGTCAGCTGTCCAACTCACCCACTCCACCCAGCTCCACTGCCTCCTCAGCCCCTAATTCATCAAAAGCGGTCCCCCCCTCCTCCTCCTCCTCCTCCCCCCCTGCCCTTGTCATCAGTGAGCAGGACGTGCACAGACAGTTCTCCAGACTGAACCCGCGCAAGGCCCCCGGGCCGGACGGTGCGTCTCCCTCCACCCTGAGACACTGTGCGAAAGAGCTGGCTCCTGTCTTCACAGACATTTTTAACACCTCCCTTAAGCAATGTCACGTGCCGACCTGCCTCAAATCCTCCACCATCATCCCTGTCCCCAAGAAGCCACGGATTACTGGACTTAACGACTACAGACCTGTAGCGCTCACCTCTGTAGTCATGAAGTCCTTTGAGCGCCTGGTCCTGTCTCACCTCAAGTCCATCACCACACCCCTCCTAGACCCGCTGCAGTTTGCCTACCGTGCTAACAGGTCTGTGGACGACGCAGTCAACCTGGCCCTCCACTCCATCCTGCAGCACCTGGACTCCCCAGGAACCTACGCCAGGATTCTGTTTGTGGACTTCAGCTCCGCATTCAACACCATCCGCCCCGATCTGCTTCAGGACAAGCTGTCCCTGCTCTACGTGCCTGACTCCCTCTGCAGGTGGATCACCGACTTCCTGACGGACCGGAGGCAGCATGTGCGGCTGGGGAAGTCTGTCTCGGACTCTGTTAGCATCAGCATTGGATCACCCCAGGGCTGTGTACTTTCCCCCCTACTCTTCTCCCTTTATACCAACTCCTGCACCTCCTCCCACTAGTCTGTTAAGCTGATTAAGTTTGCGGACGACACCACCCTCATCGGGCTCATCTCCAACGGCGACGAGTCCGTCTACAGGAAAGAGGTGGCCCAGCTGGTGTCCTGGTGCAGCCATAACAACCTGCAGCTGAACGCTCTGAAGACAGCGGAGATGATTGTGGACTTCAGGAAAGTCACAACCCCCCTGCCCCCCCTGACCATCACAGGCTCTCCCATCACCATTGCAGATTCCTTCCGCTTCTTGGGCACCACCATCACCCGGGACCTCAAATGGGAGCCAACCATCAGCTCCCTCATCAAAAAGGCCCAGCAGAGGATGTTCTTTCTGCGGCAGCTGAGGAAGCTCAAGCTACCCACCAAGATGTTAGTGCAGTTCTACACGGCCATCATCGAGTCCATCCTCACCTCCTCCATAACCGTGTGGTATGCAGGAGCCACTGCCAGGGACAGACTAAGGCTGCAGCGCGTCGTGCGCACTGCTGAGAAGGTGATCGGCTGCAAGCTCCCATCTCTCCAGGACCTGTACATCTCCAGGACCCGGAGGCGTGCTGGCCGGATCATAGCCGATCCTTCACACCCTGGTCACGTACTGTTTGCCCCCCTCCCCTCAGGTAGAAGACTTCGGTCCATTCGGACTAAAACCTCCCGGCACATGAACAGCTTTTTCCCCTCTGCCATCAGACTGCTGAACATTAAGTGACTTATTGACTCTCGTGCACTATGTACAGCAGCTCAACCAGACTCATGTCATTCATCACTGTTTTTTCTGTTGCATTATCAACTGCACTGTGGTACCCCATATTATCTGCTACTTGCTAATTTTTTTAAAACTGCCTTGACTAGTACTACTCATTATTACTATTATTATTATTATTATTACTTATTTTTCTACACTTATTGCACGTTTTTAGTCCTTTAGTTTTTTAGTTTATCTCTTTTTCTCATCATGTTTTTAATGTTGCAGCATGACACCGAGACAAATTCCTAGTTTGTGTACTACATGAACAATGGCAATAAATCTGATTCTGATTCTGATTCAATAGAGATCGTCCCCTCCAATACACAATTAAGACAATTACAATTATTATCGAGGGTGGCAACAACACTGTTCATTCAAATGTGAAATATACTGTCTGGGTGCATATTTATATTTTGCTGGGTAATTTAACTAACCATAATGCTGTCAATACCATTTAGCTGCAATGCTCCTGCACTGTATATATAACTGTGTACATATGTATATTTATTTACTGCTTTGGCTAACCAGTTCTGATCTTATTATCTTATTTACTATTGCTCTGAGTGCTGCTATCCCTGTGCTGCTGCAATCCTGGAATCTCCTCATTGTGGGACTAATAAAGGCTTATCTTATTAAGTTAACTCACTGGCTGAACTAGCTACACTGCAGGTGTGTTCTTCTGTGTTTATCAGTGCAGTGCCAGACTAGCCACAGGGTAGGTCTGTCAGGTATGATGGGATACCTTCATGGAAGAGAACAGCAAATCGAAATCAGGTGTTTTGGGCAGATTTGTAGTCCTGCATTTTTGAAGGGAAAGGAGAGCTCCTGTGCAGATGGACTTTGGGCAGTTTAACTTTGCAGACCACATGTCACAAAAACTCTACATAACCTATGAAAAACCCCAAAAAGCAGCCTGTGGACAGTCTTACACCTGACCAATCCCAGATTTCCTGAGCTGAAGGCATTTCATATTTCTGCCTACTGCAGCTTTAAAAGGGCCTGCTGTAAAATCACTGCTCCGGATAAAGTCGGGAATATTGTGGATGCGTTTTTGTGGCAAAGCTGCTCAACCACAGACACAGATCCAAGTTTGACACCGACTGACGGGGGTTAAATTTCAAAAGTTACAATGATCGTCCACGAGCAATGCCCCCTATCGATGCATGATATGGTTTTAATCGGTTAGCCATGACAGAGCTGGCCTTAAAAATCAGAGAGGAGAGTCACAAAGCTGCCAGAGTGATCAGTAATCAAAGTACAGAGAGTACATGGAAACGTCAACAGAAAATAAAGGCATGATTAAAAAAAATAAATTCATCTCTAAATCCCGTAAACATCCTTTATAAAGACACATTAATGTCCAAAGAGAGCATCGGTACAGAAAATAATCAGTTTGCTTCCGATTCAAATCAAAATACATTTGAGTTCACATACAAAAGATCAACATTTTCAATAGTCATTATATTCATATATTACAAGCTACATACAGTAAACAGGCCTGTGCATATCATTTAGGTGGCTTTGTAAAGCAGCTCCACGTGGCTGGAGGCAGGAGGGAACCTGTGCAGGAGTCAGACTATTTACACAAAATCAGCCCACCCATCAAATCGGTCAAAAGGACACACAGATTTGCTGTTGTCATCTTAATAGAAAGTAGGTCACCCTCATCTACGTTTGGGTTGTGGGAACTGGTTCTGCCTGGAGGAGTGGATCAGATTGGCTCCAGTCCAGACTGGGACCAGTTTTACCCTGACAGGCTCCATGCTACCCCCAGGTGTGGCCCTGACATGTCACACCTTCAACAAATGTTTACACAATGGTGTTCAGGAAAGGGAAAGAAGATTTTTAAAAAAAAAACAACTCAGGGTTTCCAGATAGAGCTGTCGGGAAGAAAACATCTTTCTCGATTCAAGTCAGATATAAGCCAGATTGTTTTTGTCTTTGTCAAGAAACTCCATGACTCCAGTCAGCCAGATCACACAGACACAAGCAGAAAGTCAGAAATGCACACTTTACCGACTCGGTCAGGGGTCTGCAACCTGTGGGACTGGAGCCACATGTCAATCAACAAGTGGCTTTTCTAGGATGATTACCTCTCCTCTCACCACTCTGTGTGTTTGCATAAATAAATAACTGGATTGCATCTTATCTAGGAAAGCAAGAAATTTGTCAAGTTGTGCAATGGGATTTTGCACTTTATGTATTTTGACAAAATCTATGATATGATGTTCACTGTGCTATGGAGCCACCAAATTTGTAGTAGTAAAAACAACTTGTCCAGCTCTCAGCTAGATCTCAGGAGTCACTCCTTTGCAGTGCTGACCTAACCAGACAGTGAACACTTAGCCCCATCTAGTGGTGAGAAGAGTCAACTGGCTTTTATTACTCTGGTGCTCAAATAGTTTGCATTTATAAAGTATCACAATACTGGTGTCTCTGAATAAATACAATATTGTCACTATAAGGCATAAAGTATTGCGATATTACGAGGCGAGGTGGGGTTTTTTTGCTCAAAGTTGTGAGGTAAGGAAGAAAAACTGTCAGCACAGACTGCTGAATATTATTGTGAAAAGGACTAAACGAAGAGTATGGTGGCCTCTGTGAGCACTGAGCAGCTCACCTGGGATCTCCTCCAGCCTCAACTCCCGACTACCCGACTGAATGTCTCAAGGCGGCAGCCACCGACACAAAAGCGTCCGCGGTGAGTTGAATAGACTGAAAACTTTATTATATGAAACAAATGTTGGCAGTTTAACTGTGTAGACATGATTTGATGTTGAATAAGGGGAAAGAATAAAATACTACATGGTATCACGGTTGTATCACATCGTGAGGTGTGTGGTGATTCCCACTCCTACCACCTGACAGACGCGTCGACCAATGAGGTGCAGCCCGTGTGTTTGGCTCAGCAGCACACACGCTGGCTCCTGGTAGTTTTCACCCAAAAAAGCTGCAAACAATATAAAATAAACCAACAATTTCTAAAAAGAAAAATCGCTGAAATTTATGAGAAAACCTGTAATTTTAAAATAAGAAACCTCACAAATATACACAAAAATGTCAGTTTTGCTTGTTTACAACAAAAAAATATTTATAGGCAAAAAGCTTATCATGTATGCATAAAAGTCAAAGTTACAAGCAAAAAGCTGTAAATTAAGAGTAAAAATGTGCATATTTATAATGAGAGGTGCTGCCTGCCGGCAGGCAAGGCAAGCAAATACTTGGGACCTCAGGCCAGAAGGGAGTCTCTGAAGGCTGATCAACTTTGCATCACTACAGCTGTGACAATGTGAAGAGTTTACAATAACAGTGGTAGGCCAGTGCAGAACCCCCTAAAGGGGCGCCACCCCCACCTCTCACTCTCGCACGTACTGGTGCACGTCTTATGTCAACAAACAAGTGAGAGCGGCTGTATCAATATGAAGCGAAGTTATCCGTCTGGCAGTGACAAAAAGAAGAAAAAAGAGGACAAGGAGAAAAAGAGAGAGTGGTAGGTAGTGCAAATAATACAGTAGTTAATTTAGCTCAGAGTAGCTTCGCGTGTTCTGCCTCCACTGGTTCTGATGTGACGTGCTGAGTACCTGGGTGCCGCAGTAAGGACACTGGTATATAGGAGATGAATGCTGGTTGGGCCCCCTATGAGACTCTAGAATTGCCTCAGTTTACAAATGTGTGACAGAATAGATATTCCATCCTCAATTTTAAGGGGTAAATATGCTCTGTGGCTTCGTGCATTTTTGTAAAAATTTGTCATAAAAGGACTCAAAATTAGCCTTTCCACAGTCAAGGTTGCCGACCCCCGAGTTCAGCCGCTAGTGTGACATTTCTGCCCGTTTGCACAAAGCCTCCCAAACACATGCACAACATTAAAAAGAATCAATAAAACCATTCACTTGCTGTCTCGCTCTTTAGCATTCAACTCGCATTAAAGCAGCATCTCTTCACTCCAATCTTAAAATCCTTTGGGGGTAAAATCACTAATAGCCAGTGAGTCATATATTTATATATATTTATAAAACACGTTTAGCATTTTTCTTCTGCCAAAGCAAAGCCAGACAAACGGAACAACCACCGCTCCAGTATTTTAAAAGGAACACAGCTCAGCTTCCACTGTTATTAAATGGAGTCATTACGGCATTAAATCACAGAAAAGCTCATGGCACCGGAGTCCTACGTACACGCGATAAAACCAACACTTAAAGAGACAAAACAAATGACACGGCAAGGCATCTCTTACACACACACACACACACACGGGCATATGAGAGGAGAAGTGTTTTGGCAGCTCGACACACACATAAAAGACAACAAGGTCAGTATTGATGGGATCAGATAAAAAAAACCCGCGTTCACAGTAGGAGAACAGTAGAAGGAGTTCTGTAGTTACAGTAAATACCTGAGTTAGATACCTGGAGACAGTGGTTAAAGCAAGAACACAAAGGAGCTAGCTTAAACATCAACATCCTCCAGGGTGCTCTGGTCTGCTCAGTCAGGCGCCTCCAGCGGACTGGTGTGAGGGAAGAAGAACAACAACTTGTGGCTAAAGCAGTTGTTTAGATATGGCAAGTTATATCATTAATGCAACACTGAATAAAATCGTATATTGCATGTTTTCATAAGATTGTGCAGCTCTAGCTGGAATGTCGGCGGGTCCAGTCTTTTTTTTTTTTTTTTGTCTTGTTCAGCAGCTTGGCAAGCAGAACAAATATCTGCTTGCCTTATTGTGAAAAACACATTTACTTTGCCTTTGATATATGCTGTATATAAATAGTATTTAGAGACTCCTCTTGCTGTAACATAACTTTAATACTTTATTTGAATTGTCTTAATTATGCTGGACCTGACAGAGGGAGACGGGAGAGGGAACTGAAGGGATATGAAGTGGGTCCAGTCTTCATGCCACCTGAGCAGGAAAATGCAAATCAGTCAGTGATGTTCACACATGCACAGAACAAATGCTATACTGACTATGGTCCAAGTATGGGAAAGGCCCAACTGTTTGACGGTACAAAAAATTAAAATTGAATTAAAACAGCCACTTCTGAGGCGTATTCATAATGGAAACCTGCTTTTTTTAGGAGGAAAATGTAAATTAAAAAAAAGGCCTGTGAGCACCAGCAAAGCACCAGCTGAGGATGTCATGTTTAAGCCCCGGCTCCTAATGCCTTCATGGACTGGTTAGTGCACGGAGCTCCGCTGAGCACGCAACCCCCCCAACACACATGCACACACGCACGCATGCACACAACACAGTAAATGGCTGGCGCACTATCACAGTTAGGTGAGATGATGTAACGATGGTCCTGGCTCCTCTTCTCTCCTGTTGTGAAGGGCAGTGATCATTTGGGAGGAAGAGGAGGAGGCGGAGGAGGAGGAGGATGAAGGCCTACGCCGTGTCACACAGGATCTGCTCCAGCACGGTCAGCAGGTGCTTCAGGCCATAGATGTAGCCGTGGTCCGGGCCCTCACTTGGAAAAACGTGGGCGAAGTCGATCATCCTGATCTCCACCTCTGCGTCTCCGCCGCTCCCCTCGGTGGCGTCGCGGTCCCGCTCCTCGTCTTCCATCTTCCTTCCACCGCCATCCTCCCCTTCTCCCTCTCCATCCTGCTGATCCAGTTCGGATTTGTTTCCATTCCCGTTTGGTGGTTCATGCGGCCTGTGCGTCCGTTTCCACACAGAGTTGTCTTCTTCGCACGGCTCTGAGCTCGCCATCATCTGTGCGACGCTGCAACCTGTGCTGTTGCCATGGAGATGAGGCTTTGCACAGTGGAGGTCGCCGCCTTTCCTATAATTGGTGTAAATTGTGTCCTGGCTGTAGTCCCAAGGCACCTCCACCTGTATGTTGTTGTTGTTGAACTCTGCCACCTTCTCCTCCTCCTGTGTCACCTTCTCCTCCACGGCACCGCAGCCGACATCAAGCGCCGATGACGACAGCGTAGCTTTCGTCACGGTCGGACTGACGGACGGACTGCTGAGGAGGGAAGAGAGGGAAGACGAAGAGAATGAGGAGGGGAGGCCCTCGTAGACAAACAGGAGGGAGCTGGCGTAGAAGGCTAGCTTGCGCTGAGACTTGAACCAACGGAGGATGTGCTGCACCCTGCGGATGCTGGCCAACACCGCATCCTTCCTCAGACTGACGCCATTATGGAAGAACTTGGCCAACCCTGGGGGGGGGAAGAAGAGGTGGGGTCAGTCAGAGAGGCGGAGCAATACTCTCGAATCAAAGACTGTTTTTCTTCTTAAAGGGACGGTTCTGCCCTTTTTAAGTTACTGTATATGAAATATGTCTGAGTAGTTATGAAAGTACTTGAAGTACTTTGTAGTATGTCTTTTCTTGTTTTAGACAATGAGACGATGTGCTGTGAAAAAGTATTTACCCCTTCCTGATTGCTTATATTTTTGCATATTTGTCACACTTAAACATTTCAGATCAAACTAATTTTAATATGAGACTGTGGTGACCCACCACAATCTACATGGACATTCAAACTTCACACTCAGCTAGCTAGCCGGCAGGAATCGGAGGACAATTTGCATATGGACAGAGAGCCCCTAGGAGACAACCAGAACAATGGACTATTGTTATACATCCCTGGATTAAGGAGAGGAAGTCCGGGCGCCAGTTGGTCACGCGATTGATATGTATTGACTGATATGCATATCAATATGCAAATGTGCCGTGCATTCTCTCTTGTCTGTATAAAAGAGCTTATTTTACATGCCTCAAGGCGCAACACAACACAAGACACACAGCACACACAACACAACACAGCGCACGGCGCTACAGTGTGTCTCATGATGATGGAGGAAATAAAACTCTGAAACCTTCTTCCGGCTTTCAGAGAGAGCAGACGCATTTCTTTTCTTCTCCCTTCTCCTCCTCCCTTCACTGATCCCAGCTTGCTGTGTCCTGTCTGTGTCTCGCTCTTCTTCTGCTGCATCTCGACCCAAACGGAAAATTATGGAATTGAGCTGGGCTTTAAATGCAATTGACACCACTTTAAAAGAAGATCGGGCCAGGGGGAGCCCAAGTGGGGAGACTCATGGGACAATTGGAAACTCATGTGTCTGTGTGATTCGATTGAAGATGTGGAAGACATCTATCTGTTTGGCTTATGATCACAGGATTCTACTGTTTGGCTCTGGAGTTTCCTGGTGTATCGGAAATTAAAGAAGTTGGAAGAGCTGGTCAAAATGCGGACCCGGCGAAGCTCCTTCAACAATTTCGACCAGCTGGGGAGAGCACTGATAGCGGCAATGGCGAACTGAATGGCGAACTGAATCAGAAGGTGGGAAACATCTCGGAGTCGCTGGGTGCTCTCCAGGGAATGATTTTAAAGCCTGTGAATGTGTGATGCACAGAATCGCATGAGAGAGGAAATTTTTATGCTCTAAGTGAACTGTGCTCATCAGGCCTTGATTCGGCGTCCTTGGGAGACTCATTCCTCCAGGAGAAGAGATAAAACAGAAGGGAGTTTTGGCTTGCTTCTCTTTAACCCAAACAATTGCTGATGTGCAACAATCTGAACTCTCCAAGGACAGCCATGTGACTAACATGGAATTTTACCATCTGGCATGAACTGAGAGATGAACTCTGTGGACATGTTATCTATGTTTAGGACACTAAGGACATAACATCCAGCCGTTGCCTAAGAGACGATTTTTGTTGTCTACCAGTAACTGATACTTCACACACTGCACTCACACTGATATCATATGACTGACATACACACACTGGTCTCTCTCTTGCTTCTTTGCTTTGTTAATGTGTGGATCTGTATTTTGTCTGCTAATTGTGCACTGGAGGGTTTTTTTCTATGTGATCACAATCTTGCTTACTCGAGCACTATTTTGATAACTTTGTTTTTTCTCTCTGCCTAATGTGTCACCCCCTCCCCCTCTTTACCCCCCACTGTATGAGGCGCCTTGTATGGCTGCCGTGTCATTAGGGAGCGCTTAAAAACGAGCGCACCTTAGTGATAAGTAAAATTCCTTGTATGTTTTTTTAAGCATACTTGGCAATAAAGTTTATTCTGATTCTGAAACCTTCCATCTTGTCGCATCTCACCTGAACTTATTTGTTCCTCCACAAGACAAAGATAAACCGAGTAAATACAAAATACAGTTTTTAAATTACTTCATTTATTAAGACAAAAAAGCTATCCAAACCTACCTATGTAGGGCCCTATGTGAAAAAGTAATGGCCCCTAAACCTAATAACTGGCTGCTTCAGTCAAGCATTTGCAGTAACTGGCAGTGAGTCTTTTCCATCGCTGTTGAGGAACTTTGGCCCGCTCTTTCTTGCAGAATTGGCTTAATTCAGCCACACTGGAGGGCTGGAGCTTGAGGTCACGGACTGATGGCCGGACATTGTCCTTCAGGACTTTCTGGTAGAGAGAAGAATTCATGGTTCCATCAATGACGGCAAGAAATTGTCTTCTTCAACTTGTACAAAATGCTGCTGCCCGCCTTGTAACAAAACCCACAGGCATGAGCACATTTCACCTATTCTGGCTTCCCTTCACTGGCTCCCTGTGTGTTACAGAATTGATTTTAAAATTCTCCTTTGTTTTTAAATGTCTTAACAGTCTTGCTCCACCCTACCTCTCTGACTTACTTCAGCCTAATGTTCCACCATGATCCCTAAGATCAGCTGATCAGCTGCTCTTGGCGATCCCTAAAACAAGGCTGAAGCTCAGAGCGGATCGGGCCTTTGCTGCTGCAGCTCCTAGGCTATGGAACGAGTTGCCATTACATGTTAGACAGGCCTCCTCACTTTGTGTTTTTAAATCTCATTTAAAATCACATCTGTTTTCCTTGGCTTTTAACTCGCCTTAATTTTACTGTCTGCTGTGTTTGGCATTTTGTTTTTACACTTGTGAGTTGCTTCTTTTTCTGCTGCATGTTATGTTTTTATTGTCTTTTACTTATCTTTTGTCTATTTGTACTTCAGGTTATTTTATTACTGTGCAGCACTTTGGTCAACTTTGTTGTTTTTAAATGTGCTTTATAAATAAATTTGGTATGGTAAGGTTAAGTTGTCCAAGTCCTGAAGCAGCAAAGCAGCCCCAGACCATCACAGTACCACCACCATATTTGACTGTTGGTATGATATTTTTTATATGAAATGCTGTGGTAGTTTTATGCCAGATACAACGAGGCGCGCGCCTTCCAAAAAGTTCAACTTTTGATTCGTCAGTCCACAGAATATTTTTATCATGGGGGGGACATGTTTGCAAACATGTCCCACTCTTTACGTTGTCAGTATGGTAATTCTGCCCTCGCCTTTAGTTTTTGAATCATTCTGTGTATCATTATCATCCTTAACCTGTCATCTTGTGTTTACTCATTGCGACAGCGCTCTTCTGTTTATTTCTGCCTATCGTTATTGGTCCTTTGTTAATTCCTCACGGCTGCATCTGACTGTGTCTCTCTCCCTCTTGCCCTCTCCTCCTCTCTCTTAATTAATCCCATCCATTTATTTTCTCTCATTAGTGTCTGTGTATATATGTTCCACTCAGTTTTCAGTTTGCTGTCGCGTCGTCAACAGTGACTGTGTTCCTCACCCACATTCTGTCCAGTTTGTTCCTTGCACCATCGTCATGTTACTCGTCTGCCAGTGACTGTCCAGCCTCAAGCTGCACTTTGAGTTATTAAACCAGTCGAATCTCATCCCTACGTTTGGGCCCGTCCTTTGCTGCCTTCCCAGCAGTGGAACACGAAAATTTTCCCAAAAGTCTTGGGGATTATCAAGATGTTTTTTTGGCAAATGTGGAATGAGTTTTTGTGTTCTTTTTGGTGAGCAGTGGTTTTGGCCTTGGAACTCTTCAATGGATGCCAGTTTTGTCCAGTCTCTTTCTTATTGTGTCCAAACTGAGGCAAATGAGGCCTGCAGTTTTTTAGATGTTGTTCTCTGTTTTTGTTTCTCACCTGTTCTTGCAGCATGATGTGTTGCTTTTAGAAATCTTCTAGCCTACTTCACTTTGTCAGACAAGTTCTATTTAAGTGATTTCTTGATTCATCGGGTCTCTAATCAGGCCTGGGTGTGGCTAGTGAAACTGAACTCAGTTTTCAAAAAAAAATGTGGTTAATCACAGTTAATTTGTGATGTAACAAAGAGGATGATTATTTTTTACGTAGGGCCAGGTAGGTTTGGATAGATTTTTGCCCTTAATAAATGACATCATCATTTAAAACTGCCTTTTGCATTTACTCGGGTTATCTTTGTCTAACAAAAGTTGTTTGATGATCTGAAACATTTAAGTGTGACAAATATGCAAAAATATAAGAAATCAGGAAGCGGGCAAATACTTTTTCACAGCACTGTATTTGACTTCTGTTTAGAACCAGTTTTCACTACAATTTGACAGCATTATCTCAACTTATTCATCCGGCTTTACATTTGCATCAGGCAGCGCTTTACTTTAGCCCTTTATTTTCAGCCAGAGAATGTCTGTGTTGCCACGCATCGCTGTGTTGGTGGATACTGCTCCGCCCCGACTCCTCAATGGAGACTTCGCTGTTTGGTGGAGGAGCTCAGTGGCAGCCACCATCCAATACTGTGTAGCAACACAGACATTCTTCAGTTGAAAATAAACTGCTAAAGTAAAGCGTTGTCTGCTGCACAAACTAAGTAACATTTTTCCTTCTAAAAATGTGATCATTTATGAAAATTCTAATTTATTTCATTTTTTTTGTATTCTACTTGTTTTCCAATTTCTCATATGTATGTGTTTTTTTCTTTTAAATATAGTTTTTGTCACAACCACAGGAAGACACTACCTTTAAGCAAAAGAGGGAAAAAGAAAAAAGTTTGAGAAAAATGGCAAACTTATAACAACAATACTGCAAATCCACCTGTAAAAATTCTAAAATGTTCAAGAAAATTGCACATCTAATAGAAAACCTCACAAATTTATAAGAAAAAAGAACGTTTACATGAAAAGAGTAAGGACTACACAACATGGAGATCATTGGGTGACCACTGAGAGATCATAAGTTGGCCTGATCTCTCAACAATCACATAAAGCCTTGAAAAGCTGTTTCTCTGTAAATGTTTGGGAGATCGTTCATAAATTCAATTCTTGGGAACTTTCATGGCGATCTATAGAGATCTTGGAAAGATTCTTGAGAGATAACTGAGAGATCAGGAGAGATCATTGAGGGATCATTGATAGTTTCTTTGGCGACAACCAGCCTCTGGGTACATATGAGATATTTCCAGTGCTCTTCTACCCATTTTACACAGGTGTGGCCATCGTTGACAGATTGTGGAGCAATGAAATAAAAGTCTCTCAATGATCTTTCAGCAACTGCCAAGATCTCTCAATGATCTTCCACTGATTTCTACAGTCGCCACAGTCTCCTCAAAGTTTTGACTCAGTCCAAAACGATCTCTCAATGAGATGAACACCAAATTTTTCTACCCCAAAGGTAGAGATGGCTGAGATATCAGTGACAGATTGCTGAACACTCGATGAAAGACCAACAGAGTTTATTGAAAGATCCTAGCGGAGATTGCTGAGAGATCACTGGAAGATTGATGAGATTGTTGAGCGTTCATTGAGAGATCTTTGAGAGATCTGGCCATTTTTTTCCATCTCTCAGTGATCACCATCCCTGTATAAAGGGGGGAGCAAATTTATCAGGAAAGAAGTTACAAAAATGAAAAAAAAAAAAAAAAAAAAAAACCCCTGCAATTTTACAAGAAAACTAGTCTAGAGGAAAGAAAAAAAAAAGCCTGGTTGTAAAATTTGAGCATATCACCCAACCCTGTTACACACGCACACACACACACGTACCGTCTTTAATAGTGTCCTTCACCAGTCCTCTTCCATAGTGCTTGTCATAGGAGTCAAAACTGTCACAGCACATGTTGTACACCTGAAATAAAATCATAAGAAAAGACAATATGGGTTTATGTAGCTGTTGTGTATATGTGGGCCAGTGTCATCGTCATGACAACGTTACATGCTCTGACAAAAATATGATCATTAAAGATGCACTCCGGCGGCTCTAAAACCGGCTCAAAAACAAATGTGTATTCCCCGAAAAAACACTACTCACGAAAAGTTAGGGATATTCAGCTTTCGGGTGAAATTTCAGGATGAACCTAAAATGCGCTATAACCTTTACAGGTGACCTTACTTTGATTTATTTAAACAGTCCTCTTCATCATGCTGTACACATTTTGACATCATGAGACCAAGACGACACCTAGCAATTGATCAACAGTACCTCGCCATTGCAAGGGTTCAAACAGGATGTTCTCAGAGGGGAGTGGCCACTGAGCTTAGAGTGTCACAGAGTGTCATCAGCAGGTTGCAACAGAGATACAGAGAGACTGGCAGAGTCACAGAAAGGCATAGAAGTGGACGTCCTTTGGCCACAACCCACGCTGATGACCACTTCACTGTGAACAGTGCCCTGTAGAACCGGATGATGAATGCCACTCAACTCCAGGCACATTTAAGGGAGGTGAGAGGCACACAAGTGTCACGTCAGACCATTCAAAACCATCTACATCAGCATGGTCTGTGTGCTAGACGACCTGGAAGGGTACCTGACCACACCACCAGGCACAGGCGTCATCGTTTTGCATGGACCAGGGTGCATTTATGCTGGACAAGGGACCAGTGGGCCTCACTGCTGTTCTCTGATTAAAGTTGATTCACGTTGAGTAGAAATGATGGCCACCTGCTCCACTTCCTTAAGGGGGGAGGTGTGATGACACCCCCCATGGGTAATCAGTCAGTGGTGCAGTGCCTGACACCTTAGAGTACACCTCCGTTACTAGCCGAGAGCTAGTGGAGGAATTCCTCTTTGGCTCAGTGGTAGAGTAAGAGGTTTTCAGATCATGGTGTCATGGGTTCGAGACTCAGCCTGGGATATTAGAAGGTGTGTGTCTACCTTGCCTGAGGGTGAAAGTGACATAGGTCTGTCCACCTTGACTGGGGGGTCAAAACGGACTTTGTGCTTCGTGATTTGTGATCCCAGCCTGAGATAGGCAGTTGTGGCCTTGGCCCATAAAGTGGGTTGAAACAGAAACAGGCAATTCTGGCCTTGGCCCAGAAAGTGGGTTGTAACATCAGTACAGAACTGCCCTACACCTTGTGAATAGTACAGTGACAAGCTGATACTACCTGATTAATATCATTAATCCAGTCATTGTGCCCCTGCATGAACAATACAGGCCTAATTTCATCTTCATGGACAACAATGCTCCAACTCATTGAGGTCACATCATCAGGGAACGGCTGCTGGAGGCTGGGGTACCTCAAATGGAGTGACCTGCACTTTCTCCAGACCTGAATCCTATAGAAAACCTATGGGATCAGCAGAGTCGCCATGTAGAGGCTCATAACCCTGCACCCTACAACCTCGATGACCTGAGGGCCGCCTTTCAAGAAGAGTGGAATGCCATGCCTCAGCAGACAATAAGTCAACTTGTGAACAGCATGAGACGTCGTTATCAAGCTGTAATTGATGCTCAAGGGCACATGACAAGTTATTGAGACACTGACATTTTTTGTTGTGGTATACCCACCACTGTTGCTGGCTTTTGCTTCAATAAATTGTTTGAGATGAGGAAATCACCATTGCATGCTTCTACTTGAGTGCCCTACTCTCATGATATAATATCACTGTAGTGTGAGCTTTTTACATTTTTCATAAATTTCACCTGAAAGCCAAATATCCCTAACTTTTTGTGAGCAGTGTATATATTGTGGCTTTTTATCCACAAACAACTTCCATTGCCTTAGAAAGAGCTTTTCCATCTTCCACCTACTTAGGTATGTGCAGATCTATGAATATTCTAATTAGCTCCACCCATACTCCTGCCCATCAGTAGCGGATGCTGCAAGGCCAGCCCTTCCCTTTCCTCTGACCTGAGAACACCGAAGACTGCTTCACTAAACAATGGCTGGTCAAAACATTGGAGTGATTCAGCCGTACATGTACACGCCACAACCCCCACCAAAGATGGCTCTCGTGGTCCCACCTGGGGGCTGATGGGTGTCCGCTGAGCAGTTCGCTGGGGGCTGGCAGTCTGGTGCGCCTGCCTGCCACCATGGAACCACGACCTCAGTGCAGCATGCGGCCTCGCCCCAGCCATTGTGCCACGTGCCCCCCGGTTGCCCAACTCGCTTCTCTCCTCCGGAGGGAGCGGGGATATAATGTCTCCTCCTCCATCCTCCCTGGTGGGGATGGAATGGTGCACCCAGGGGGTTTTGTGTCCCCCACCAAAAAACCCTTCACCAAACCGAGTCAAACGAATGTAACACAGATGGGTGGCATCTTGGCGCCTTCATGTCCTGAGAGCAGACGTCTCTCTCTGGTTCGGCCTTCCAACCGTGTGCCTCCCCATTCCTCTGTGGGCGTCTCCAGGACCCCGCACGTGTTGCGCAGCAACCAGTGAACTCCGGTCTCTGAGCTGACCGCGCTCCAAGTGTGCTACGGGGTTTCGAAATATGGTAGCCCCTGTGGTGGAAAACTACGGGCGGCCATGGTCGGTTTTGCACTGTCCCTGGGTAGGGACACTGACTGTCAGCGTGGTCAGTGGTAGGCAGACAGTGAGCCTCCGTCCGCGGAGCCACATTGGCTCCTCCCTCTTCCCCTGGGGGAGTGAACTCAGGTGTTTAACCTGATTGGTTAATGTTATAACCAATCAGGGTAAGCAGTAATGCTTACGTAGCTAGAAACACTCTGTCCAAAGTTGTAATTTTTGGGGGTGGTGGAGCTTAACTGGAAATTTTCTGTTAACAACAGAAAAAAACTTGATTTCTGTCAGAGTGTCACTTTGACTCAGCTGACCCTTATCAACGTACTGAGTTAATAAACCAATAAACTGATGATATGCAGTCATGTTGTGTTCAGGTCTGTTTTGTTGGTACGGATTTAGGTTTGCATTGCTCACAGGTGGGTAAAGTAGCCAAAAACTGTACTCAAGTAAAAGTAGAATTACCTTATGATATAAATATCTACTTTAAAAAAAAATACTTGAGCAATGAGCAGCAGCTTTATGCTCAGCAAAAAGCCAGGTTTTTCATTTAAATTTAAATTATGTTGTAAAATTTGAGACATTTTTCCTCATAGATGTGTGATTTTCTCTGAAATTCACATTTTGTGATACACTTGTTAAATCATATTTGCAGCTTTTTACTCAAATGCTCAGATCAATCAAATATTTCCTGTGCCAGAAAAGAACAACGATGTCAGATCTGATGAGAGGAAAAAAAAAACAGAGAAGAAAATCAAATCAGTGGCATAAAAGTTTCTCAGAGTATAAATAAATGTACTGGAGTAAAAGTTTTCTTCAAAAATGTACTCAAATAAGAGCAACAAGTATTCTGCAATTTTAAAAAAATACTCACAAAAGTACAATTTTGAGAAAAAGCTACTTGAGTACATGTAGAGTAAATGTAACCTGTGGTGTGCTGGTCTCACTTAAGAAGCACCGACTCCATCTAGTGGGCCACAGCTACAACATCTAAGAGGCCATGGAGACAGGAGGGGGACAATGCAGTCTTAGCATTTTCTCTATAATCTTTTCATTTTAGTTGACAAGAAGAGGCTCCTCAGACCAAGGACAATGTCAGAGGGAGGACTCCAGTCCCCAGTCAGGGGTCCTCACTGGGACTCTGGAGCCAACATGCTCATCTTCTGCCTTATTTTGGCTCCCCGTGGATTTTGATTAAAATCACATATTGACATGACAAGTTCATTAATCTATGTGAAAAAGTTCATCACGTTAATTCATAAGAAAGTAGATTAATAAGGAACAGTTGCACGTTGAAAATTTGTTTTGCAAAAAACAGAAAAGGACACAGTTTCATATAAAAAAAACTAATAAAAATGATTAAAATAGAGTAGTGAATTTACAAAACAAAAAACTGAATCAATGAGAAAAGTTGCAAATTTATGGAAAAAAGTGGAACATCTACAGTGGTGTGAAAAAGTGTTTGCCCCTTCCTCATTTCTCTTTTTTTTTGTATGTTTGTCACACTTAAATGTTTCAGATCATCAAACAAATTTAAATGTTAGACAAAGATAACAAGTAAACACAAAATGCAGTTTTTAAATGAAGGTGTTTATTAAGGGGAAAAAAAATCCAAACCTCCATGGCCCTGTGTGAAAAAGTGACTGCCCCTAAACCTAATAATTGGTTGGGCCACCCTTAGCAGCAACAACTGCAATCAAGTATTTGTGATAACTGGTAATGAGTCTTTTACAGTGCTGTGGAGGAATTTTGGCCCACTCATCTTTACATCAGCCACACTGGAGAGATTTCAAGCATGAACCGCCTTTTTAAGGTCATGCCACAGCAGGTCAGGACTCTGACTAGGCCACTCCAAAGTCTTCATTTTATTTTTCTTAAGCCATTCAGAGGTGGACTTGCTGGTGTGTTTTGGATCATTGTCCTGCTGCAGAACCCAAGTGCACTTCAGCTTGAGGTCACAAACAGATGGCCGGACATTCTCCTTCAGGATTTTTTGGTAGACAGCAGAATTCATGGTTCCATTTACCACAGCAAGTCTTCCAGGTCCTGAAGCAGCAGCTCCAGACCATCACACTACCACCACCATATTTTACTGTTGGTATGATGTTCCTTTTCTGAAATGCTGTGTTACTTTTATGACCGATGTAATGGGACACACACTTGCCAAAAAGTTCAACTTTTGTCTCGTCAGTCCACAGAGTATTTTCTCAAAAGTCTTGTGGATCATCAAGATGTTTTGTGGCAAAACGAGCCTTTATGTTCTTTTTGCTCAACAGTGGTTTTTGTCTTGGAACGCTGCCATGCAGGCCATTTTTGCCCAGTCTCTTTCTTATGGTGGAGTCATGAACACTGACCTTAACTGAAGCAAGTGAGGCCTGCAGTTCTTTGGATGTTGTTGTGGGGTCTTTTGTGACCTCTTGGATGAGTCGTCACTGCGCTCTTGAGGTAATTTTGGTCAGCCGGCCACTCCTGGGAAGGTTCACCACTGTTCTATGTTTTTGCCATTTGGGGATAATGGCTCTCACTGTGGTTTGCTGGAGTCCCAAAGCTTTAGAAATGGCTTTATAACCTTTTCCAGACTGCTAGATCTCTGTTACTTTGTTTCTCATTTGTTCCTGAATTTCTCTGGATCGCAGCATGATGTCTAGCTTTTGAGGATCTTTTGGTCTACTTCACTTTGTCAGGCAGGTCCTATTTAAGTGATTTCTTGATTGAGAAAAGGTGTGGCAGTAATCAGGGCTCGGTGTGGCTAGAGAAATTTACGTCAAAGATGTGATAAACCACAGTTAATTTATGTTTTAACGGGGGGGGGGTCACTTTTTCACACAGGCCATGTAGGTTTGCATTTTTGTTTCCCTTAATAATAAACACCTTAATTTAAAAACTGCATTTTCTGTTTACTTGTATTATCTTTGTCTAACATTTAAATTTGTTTGATGAGCTGAAACATTTAAATGTGACAAACATACAAAAAAATGAGAAATCAGGAAAGGGGCAAACATTTTTTCACACCACTGTACATAAAAATCCGTATTTCTATAAGAAGATCCATCCATCTTCTTCCGCTTAATCCATTTCGGGTCACGGGGGGCTGGAGCCTATCCCAGCATCTTTGGACGAGAGGCAGGGTACACCCTGGACAGATCGCCAGTCCATCGCAGGGCCAACACAGAGAGACAGACAATCATTCACTCTCACAGTCATACCTAAGGACAATTTAGAATCCCCAGTTTGATGCCAATTAACCTAACTTGCATGTTTTTGGCATGTGGGAGGAAACCGGAGAAATCCCGGAGTAAACCCACACAGACACAGGGAGAACATGCAAACTCCACACAGATCACTGTTGGTCGGGGGCTGGGATTGAACCCAGGATCCCCGGCCAAGGGTGAGTTGCTGTGCTGCCGCAGTGCTAACCACTGCCTTGGAAAGTGCTATACAAATAAAAAGTATTATTATGTATTACACAGGGTAACAAAAATAATTTTTTTGTAAGTTGTTTGTGTTTTTTCAACTGATTTAAGGCAATTTTGCACTGCTGAATCCGAAAATGACATCCGTTTCTCTCGATCAGGTCAGGTTTTTATGCTAAGTTGATTTTTAAAAAATCTGATCTTCTGACTAAATCGATTACATTTTTGTGACACTATTGGTTGATTTTTGTTAATATTTTTCATCCGAAATAGATTTTTAAGAGAAAAAATCATTTTCTAACACAATTTATTGATTAAATGTTACAAACTTCGATTACTGTAAATTGAATAGTAGACAGTGATAAAGGTAAGTACATGTAAATTGAATGTTACATCATCATTGTTCAAAATTCAGAGCTTCAACTTCCGTTTATTCGAACCTCTAGAATGCTCAGCGGCAGGGACGTCTCTCTTCAGAGTCCAGCAGTAATCAGCCATCATGACAATTTATGACATCATGTCATAAATTGGCGCATGCAAACTCTTCAGAGTTCGAGAAATTTCAAGAAATAAAAAAGAATTTTGCATCATATACAGTACAGCGAAAATACCCGTACATGTAAACAAAAACGTAAAAAACAACATGTGGCCATACTTCAAAAAGTTGACCTGATTGAGCAAAATCAATGTGATTTTTGGATTCAGCACATCAAAATTGTCCTAAATCAGTTAAAAAAAAACCTTAAACAATAAATTTGGTGTTGACCAGTGTTGTTATTATTATTGACGATACACAGAAGAAATTCAATATTACACTGAACTCCATCACTGAACAGTGATATAAACTAATCAAACTGGGGATTCTAAATTGTCCTTAGGTATGACTGTGAGAGTGAATGGTTGTCTGTCTCTCTGTGTTGGCCCTGCGATGGACTGGCGATCTGTCCAGGTTGGACCCTGCCTCTCACCCAAAAGATGCTGGGATAGGCTCCAGACCCCTCGCGACCCGAAAAGGATTAAGCAGAAGAAGATGGATGGATGGAATTATAATGGTAGGCAGCGCAGTGGCAGAGTGGTTAGCACTACAGCAGCACAGCAACTCATCCCTGGCCAAAAGATCCTGGGTTCGATCCCAGCCCCTGACCAACAGTGATCTGTGTAGAGTTTGCATGTTCTCCCCGTGTCTGCGTGGGTTTACTCCGGGACTCTAAAAGAAGAGTTAACTGCAAACTGGTGTTTGTGTGTGTCTCAGCCTTCTATAACACATCCACGGGTCACATGTACACTATTAACACAACAAAACAAACGTCACAAACAAGTCCTCAATATTTTTATTTATTTAAGCTTTTAGAGAACTGAGTGGAACACATTTCCAGGCTTTAGTGATGTCACAAACCAACAAGCCCCGCCTTCAGTTCTCTAAGTTAAATCAGACCCTGACTGCCCCGCTACGTTAACCCATCAGATTAGAGGTTCATTAATACTAATAATGAGTAGACTGAAAACTGATCAATTCAGACGGAGCTTTGTTGACACTTTTTTCAGTAAGCTGTAAAACAACACAGAAATCAGTTTTGGTCTATAAAAATAGAATAGAATAGGCTTTACTGTCATTGTACAGTTGTACAGCACAATGAAACTGTGGGAGTCCGGAGCTTCTAGCTGCACCGTGTGAACGCGCCACCATCTTACACTAGCAACTAATACATATACATCTATATATGCTTGAGGATGCTAAAACCTGAAACCAATCTCTGCAAATTACACAACATAGGACCTATAAAGGTGTATTAAGATCAAAAGTGAAAGCACAAATTTTTCGTGCTATGTGATTACATGTAAACTCAATGCAAAGATGCAAATAGATCCAAATTCGCATCTGAGAGAGCTGCTGAGGGGTGGAGTTGTCTTCACAACTTCTGCAGCTGCCTTCTTCCTGCTGTGGAAATCCTAAAAACGCCTTCATGTTTAGGTGTACAATGTTATCTGGCGGGGTGCGCAGCTGGGAAACTGCCACTGCTTCCTCCAGAAACTGTACCTGGATGATGGTTATTTACACTGCTAGCCCTCATTAGCACATCCGTAGCAGCAGTACATCATTAGCTAAACTTTCTACACTCTGTCTCAGCTCCTGAGCCCATTTGTCTGTCTCATTTTCACACCAGATTACCTCTCCAGTGTTGATAATTTTACTCCGGTGACGACAGAATCTCAAGGCTGATTAGCCATCACGACCAACCCCCTTGGACATGAATGCGCATGTTTACACTGAGCTTACATACAATCGCGCTACGTGAAAAATTTGCTTTGCGTTTGGTCTGAACTCATCTATAACTTGGCTCTTTTACCTTCAATTGTAAAGCTCAAATTTATGTTAGATTCCTTTTTTTTTTTTAAATTGCTCTTTGCATAGTAAAAGAAGCCAACGTGTGCCGCCAGAGCAGTGTGTCAGTATGTACAGGAGGGGTGCCCAACCAGTTGATCATGATCTACTGGTCGATCTTGAGATGCTTATTGGTTGACCACAAATCAGTCCGGACCTGAACACGCACCATATCACAACCGTGTGCGCACTGGCATCGTCCAAAGAGTATGCACATCACAGACACGCAGAGCGGAGGTGGAGCATAAAAACCCCCCACCAACTCTGCAATGCTGCCAAAGCAACTGAACATGTCAGTGTTGCGTACTTGCTGAGTGACACTGTAGTGCCTGCTTGAGCATCACAGGCGTCAGAAAGCCATGGTCTACCAGAAACTTGTCGGCCCACTGCGTTTCTTCTCGGTTCGCTGCTTTTTGCCAATGCCACCACGAGACCAAGCATGGCCATCCCAAACAGAACACAGCAGAGGCGAGGTCACAAAAACATCCCATCATTCCCTTGTACACAGCAGGTCCAATACACCGGTTACACGCAAACTGTGCCGTTTCAGCCAATAACCCAAAGCAGCATGCTGCATCACGGCTGAATGGGCAGTCAGGCTGTGTGTGTTCAGACAGGAGCAGTTTCCTCTGATCTGAGAGCACATCAGCTCCATGAACCAGACAGCTTGGTGGCCTGGATCCCTCTCAGCATGCCATATGCACAAATGAAGGGGGGGACAGGGGGGACATGTCCCCAAACCTGGGGGAAAAAAAGAGAAATGTCCCCCTCAAATCATCACAGTCCCCTCCATATCATTCTACACAACTGACCTAAATGCATTTGAAGCACCAATGCTTAACAGAAATGCATTTTTTCTTTAAAGTCTGCAGCTTTTCTCATAAATTTGTAACTTTTTCCTCATTATTTTAGTACATTTATTTGTAAATTTACAACTTTATTCTTGTAAATTAACTACTTTCTGCATCTTACATTTGAAACTTTTTCTTGTAAATGTTCTACTTTTATGACTGGTAGATCTTGTGATATTGAAAAGTGTCAAAGTACTGTAGGTCTCCAGTGTAAAAAGGTTGGGCACCTCTGATGTACAGTTCATACTATAATTTCATTTTACTTATCATGAGCTGATCCATTACTGATTTTCTGGGTTTTACTCCCATAGACTGTGAATTTTACCTGGATTCAACCCCCACCAGTCTGCTTACAAAGCAGGCGTCTCAGCCCGCTCAGCTATTGTCGGGTGTCTTCCCAGTGCTTTGAAAAATGACGTGCAGCCTGGAAAGGTGCAGTGATGCCCAATAATTACTCATAACCCCCGTTAGAAAACACATTTTCTGTTAACGTTTGTAGTGCTTTAAGTTTACAGTGCCAGGGAAAAAAAAACCTTCAGCAGTACCAGGCTGAGGGAGTGGCTGCAGTCTGCTGCGACAATGAGGAGATCAGGGGACAGAGAGATAAGAGTCGCCATACACACAATCATCACTCAGTCTCCTTTCTATCTAAGCAAACACTTAGCAGAGATTACAGGGAGAATTTCCCCTTTTTCAGTGCCAGGCACGCCATGTCAGCACTGTTCTGGACCTAAAACACTTTAACTTCCACAGCCGCCAGCACATGTCCACTCCCAGTTTCCCACACTGGTCAGAAGGGGAAGTACGACAACTCAAAGTCGTGGGTGGGAGTTAAACATTCTAACACGTCTGTGAAAACTGGGAGAACTGATGCTAATGCTGCTTATATAACGTTGTTGCTGAACATGAAAGTTCACCTGCTGAACACAAACCTGCTGCAGTCTCCACACAGATCGCATGACATCAGGTAGAACAATGACGAGCCGTTTACTCAGGGTGTGGCCAGTCCGTGTCACCTTACTCATGTCCTCCTCTCTCAGCCATTCAGTTTTACATCCATCCTGCTGTTCTTTCCCTCTTTTTCCTCTGGACAGTAATGCTAAGTTATACTTCTGTGAATAAATGAAAATTCACAATCCTGCTGCAGATTAAGACTAGGTTCTATGAAACAGTGATATAAAGTTTGTGAATGATTCGTTCGTTCTTTTCAGAATCTCTCACATTTCACTGACTGACAACTCTGCTAGTCCATCTACAGTGTGCAAACCTGGAGCTGCTTTTTACTGGGTGATTCGTCCACCCGAAGGCAGGTGCAGCAGGATGTCGAAGGGATCCAACATAGGCGGTGGCCTTGACAGTAAAAAAATCTCCAATATCTTGGAAATGAAGCAACAGAAAGTGAGTCTGGAAACATCTCAGGAGAGAAATGTGTCATTTAGTTGCTGAATCTGTTTATATTTGACACACATGTCTACTTGTTAAAAGTTTTTAGTTTGTTCAGTTTAACAGCAGCCAAAAACTGCTCCATGATACACCCATAATGCACTGCGAAGCATTTCACATAGAGAATGAATGGTAAGAGGAGGGGAGAAACGGTGAATCAGTAGAGACGTACTGACTCTGTACTGGTACACAGTGAATGTACAGAAGAAAAAAGAAGATAAACAATTTATTCTGTTCCTCTCTATTCACTATCAAAGTTTGTGTTTTAGTCTGAAAAATTACCAAATATTCTCTCTGTGTCTGTTTGCATGTCTTGACACACACCTGTCCTATCAATAACTAATGTGATGCTTGAAACAGAGTCTGAGTCGTATCAGAAGGAAGGCCTTCCTAGGGGTTAAGCCGCATGGCTTGGACAATTTAAACAAAAACTAAAGGAAGAAATACTCCAAACATATATACAAGATGACATGTAAAATCACATAAGGATTGTCATATCCAGTCTGTGTTGTGTTGTAGCTTAGTTTTTTGTCACGTTTTGTCTTAGCTTGGTTCTGAACTGTAATCGCTCTTGTTTTGTTTTTCTTTTGAATTCTTGGATGGAATATGGGTGGGCAATATAAGCTGCGGCTTCTGCCATCACCCATTTCGGATAACTTATGTTGAACTGTATAATCAGAGGAGTTATTGTCTAATTTGACCTTGTTGGATTTTCTTTCCCCCTTTGTTATATTATTCTGTTTCTTTTTTTAATCTTTACTTTTAATCTATCTGAAATAAAGATTCATTCATTCATTCATTCATGGCTCTGGGTCAGGACCAGAGGTTTACGGTCTCTGAGTCATCTCAGGTGGGGGTTCTTGGAGTGGCGGTGCCCTAGCCGCGGCCTGACCATTCCCCGCTGAAGCGTCTGGCCCTTGGGGCAATTCAGCGCGGAGATGGACTGACGTCCCCCAGCAGCCGCGCGCACACATGCTCTGACCCCACAAGGAGGCACCCTGCTACCCCAGCGGGCTGGGGGGAGATGGAGGAAGAGACGGTGCGTGATAGCTTGTGAGTTGATTTTTTTTTTTTTTTAAATCACACACTTTGTTTTTGTTAATATATAGAGGGGATGCATTGGAACAGAATTCTTGACAGTTACAGGAGAGTTACCATAGCAACACAGCACTGAGTGGCAATCATGTGGCAGCTTTGGTTTGTATGCAGCAAAACATAAAAATTACACAAAATATTTCGTCACAGCAGTATACTGAGTGCCTTTTTTCACTTTTTTTAATCTTATTACAAGACCTGATGTTGCCATCATTTCCACAAAACCCAAAGTTATATTCCACTTACATATAAAGTAATATTCTGAGACTAAATTGCATATTAAAGTGTATGTGTGTAAAAGCCAAACAGGGTAGTGGCTGCTGGGCTCATGGCACTCAGCACTAATGACAACATATTACAGTTTAGAGATTAAACACTCATTAACATTTTTCTTAAACCTTCCCATGTTTGGTGCAGGGGGCTGGATGTGGACTGGGAGAGAACTCCCTAATCGGCATGCCCTAGGTATGTTCGAAGACTGATGAAAATGCGTGCGAGACCTGGGTATGGTTACACAGTAAGGATGTGGCATAATAGATGATCTTGTCGTCCAGGAACCAGAGAAGACTGGGGGGAGAATGGTACCCAGCTCCAAGGATGGCATAAAGAAGAAATGTCTGTAGGAGATGCAAAGAGTTGCTACATCCCGTCTATGCTCCAAGGGGTAAATACCAGCTTTGACAGGATCATCGATTCTCAAGTGGTGCAGGGCTGTCTGCCGAAGTCTGTCAAGAAGACCGAGAGGGGTGCCACCCGCTCCACTCCAGATGGGTGATGCGTCTTCCATAAGGGGTCTTGGTAGGCCTTGTAGATGGTAACTCTGGCCTTGAGAGAGAAGGTCCCTTGACTGGCTGAGGATGAAGAGCCGCTTTGCAGTTTTTCTGGCAAGACTTGTGACATATGGAGTCCAGGTAAGCGTGTTGGTGATGACCACCCAAGTAGAGTGATGGTGAACATCACTCTACTAACACTTTAGATGTTAATACCACACTGTTTACTTGACTGTAGAGACGTGTGGGTAAGAGCACACATGAGGGAAGAACTGGTTTTGAGCCTTAATTATTTAGTCATCCATTTTTTGTCAATAATACAAGATGGAATGATAAGATTAGCTCTTCACAATGCAAACAGTCACTCTGTGTACTGCTGTTACTTAACACTCTGTGTGTTTTTTGGGTTTTACTGTATACACCCTATTGCTGCCACTCACTATTTTGTAACTGCCATGAGTTCTGTCCTGTGACATCATGTGCATACCCTCTATTCCATTCATTCAGCCCCCGCCCACGCAAACTGTTTTGTTACGGTCTGTGAGCTACAGCAGTGGAGACCACTGCTGTAGCTCGGCGGTCTTTTAGACTACAGAGATAGCAACTCTCAATTCATTCAGGTGTAGGAAATCATTAACCACTAGCTAGTTCAGGTTAATAAAAAAAACAGTAATATTCCCACTGCAGGAATCTTTGGAGTACCAACAACTATTCCTGTTAATTTTTCTTATTTATTCCACTTCCACTGAGTATACCAAGGACCATTTTAGTCACCAAAAATCCTTTTTTAATAAATGTTCTTAAATACAGAAAGACATCGTGCTGAAAAGACACTGGGGAAAACTAGGCTAGCTTATCACTGTTCAGAGCTTCATTAATCACACCAACATCTTGCTGCTATCAGGCAACACACCTTATCCGGTTTTCCTCTCATGCTGGACATGCCACACCAACCCGATAAACAATTTATAAGTAACAGGAAACTGCTTTGCTGCAGGCAGAAAAACCTAAACTGGGACATGGAGTGAAGATGATGAAGATGCTGACGATAAGCTGTAATGCAAACTCATTGCTGTGATAAAGGTTTCGCTATGTGACTCTCTTCCTCCCCGAGCATATACAGTAAGTTGTGTCCGTCCTCTCAACTGTTTGTCTTCCCCACGCTGATAAGACCAACTTTGTGTGTCCATGTTCTCTACTGTCACTGATTACGTGACCACATAAAAGTCTGTTCTTACATGTGAAATATGGCAGTGATGGGTAAAGCAAAGCAATTTTTGATTAGTGACATTTAATGGGAACCTTCTAATACTGGCTGCTTCTATTTCACAATAACAATGTCCCCAGAGTTGCAGATTTAAGTTAAAATTCACACGAAAGTCCCAAATTTACAAGAAAGTATTGCACACTTATGAAAAATGATTGATGCTTGTCCCACTCATTTAACTTCATGATGCCAAAGTATCGGTGGTGATGTACTGAATATGTATTGGATGTATCAAGACAAAAAATGCCTGTATTACACATATCGAGTATAGTTTGTCACATTAGTATGAGCTGGGACTTCATTCCATAGAGTGTTTTTCTTTCCCTAGCTGCCGCTCGAGGTAGGAGAGAGCAGGAGGAGAGAAATTATAGAGAAATTATATCATGATGCTTTTTATTTGCTCCATCACCCAGTGTCAGAGTGCAAAAAATGTTAAAGATGCACTCCTGTGGCTATAAATCCCCTATAAAAACAAATCTATATTGTTTAAAATGGTATCTTACACCCTTTTTCTACAAAAAAACCCCCTTTCATTGTCTTACAGGTTTGTGTCAAAATTCCCCCCCATCCACCCACCCCTTCAAACGCCAGAATCAGTGACTAATAATAATAATAATAATAATAACGGATTAGATTTATATGGTGCATTACATGTCAAGTGACATCTCAAAGCGCTTACAGTGAGTCCATTATTCATTCACTCCAGACAGACATTGATAGTGGTAAGTTATTTCTGTAGCCACAGCTACCCTGGGGCAGACTGATGGAAACGTGGCTGCCAATCCGTGCCAACGGCCTCTCCGACCACTACTGAGCATTTATACACACTCATACTCAATGTCATGGACACTGGAGGCAAGGTGGGTACAGAGTGTTGCCCAGGGACACAACGGCAGGATGGCTGGGGAGAGCGGGATTCGAACCGTCAACCTGCTCTACCTCCTGAGCCACTGTTGCCCGAGTAGACCCAACCCACATACCACAAGGCTAACAGTGGCTAGTGCTACATTAAACAGCATAGATCCTGTGATAAAAAGACTTACTGGTTGAAGAACATGCCCAGTTGTATCCACGGTGGCCCAGGATAATGACTGAAACTGCACTGGTCCTTAAAAGCAGTTTAATGGTAAACCCATCTTGATCTGGGTCAAGTTTTCAAAGCAGCTGGTTAAAAAAATGCTAACGAGCCTGGAGGCTAACTTCAGTTAGGCCAGAGAGTCCTGATTGGCTCAACACTACCCACATGTCAGTTTCATGCATAGTTACGTCACCAAAAACACTCGGTTTAAACTCGCCTTTTCTCAGGGGGCGGGGCTTAAGTGAAATTTTACAGCAAAAAACAGAGATATGAGACATTTGAGTGAGTTTGCTCTTGATATGTCTTGTAAGTCATAAAAAAAAAGTTACACACGTTAACAAGAAAAAAACCCTCAATTTTTGATGGCGTGTCACTTTCAGGATTTCAGGATTTAACCTCACAGTGCAATCATTTTCATCACTTCAAGGATAATTTAGGCCTTTTTTGGATAAATTTAAGACTTGAGGACCTGTACATGCTATAATAATGATTACAGCAGGAATTCTTGCATGTAGGTACAGTATGTATGTACACTGTAGGTGTACATGTATAGATATCTTCTATTTTTTTTTTTAAATGTCCTACCAACTGTGTCTTTCTTCTGCTTGTTCCTACAGCTGCTAACCACAACACCTAAATACCCCCAGGATGATCAGACACATCTTTAGTGTCCATGAGGAAGACGGAACAGCACTACTGACCCAGCCAACATTTTGCCACCATGCTAGATTGCAGCTGCTCACCAACAGAAGCAGGAACCTCCCGACTCACCCTCATGCCGAGCACCAGGAAGCCGATCTCCTCCATCAGCGGGTACTTTCTGATCTGCTGCTCCCGTTTCTCCTGCGAGGCGAACGGGTCGTAGCTGCGCTGGCCCAGCTTCACGTCCATGATGCACGGTTTGATGAAGCGGCGGGTCACGTCCTCCAGTTTCAGGTACAAGTCTGGGTCAGCAGCACAGCAGAGTGATGATATGTTATTTACCAGTTCATCCAGCAGTTCAAAAAACTGTTTTATGGTCTTGCTTTTAATTTAGCTTCTGAATGGTTACCTTTTTCAGCATTTTTTTTGTATTTTATTCACTATTTAAAGTGTATTTGACCCATCCTGATTTCTTATTTTTTGCATTTTGTCACACTTAATGTTTTAAGATCATCAAACAAAGTTTTAATATTTGACAAAGATAACCTGACTAAATACAAAATGCAGTTTAAATGATTTCATTTATTCAAGAAAAAAAGCTATCCAAACCTACCTGGCCTTGTGAAAAAGTAATCGCCCCCTAAACCTAATAACAAGCGTTTGCGATAACTGGCAAAGTCTTTTCCATTGCTGTTGAGGAATTTTGGCCCACTCTTCTTTGCAGAATTGTTTTAATTCAGCCACACTGCAGGGCTTCAGTTTGAGGTCACGACCTGATGGTCAGACATTCTCCTTCAGGATTTTCTGACAGAGAGCAGAATTAATGGTTCCATCAGTTACAGCAAGTTGTCCAGGTCCTGAAGCAGCAAAGTAGCCTCAGCCCATCACAGTACCGCCACCATGCTTGACTGCTGGTATGAGGTTCTTTACATGAAATGCTGTGTCAGTTCACAAAATATTTTCACAGGAGACTCGGGAATCATGAAGATGCTTTTGGCAAATGTGAGATGAGCCTTTGTGGATTTTTTTGGGGGGGGGGTCAGCAGTGGTTTTCTCTTTGGAACTCTCCCATGGATACCATTCTTGCCCAGTCTGTTTCTTACTGTTAAATCATGGACCAGTGTCCAAACTGAGGTGAGCGAGGCCTGCAGTTCTTTAGATGTTCTGGGTTTTTGTTTCCCATCTGTTCTTGAATTTCTTTAGATTGCAGCATGATGTGCTGCTTTTTGAGATCTTTTAGTCTACTTCACTTTATCAGACAATTTCTATTTAAGTGATTTCTTGATTCAGCACATCTGGCAGTAAATAGGCCTGGGTGTGGTGAGTCGAACTGAACTCTGCTTTCCTAAAAATGTGGTTAATCACAGTTAATTCATGACGGAACGGGGCCAGGCAGGTTTGGACAGCTTTTTTCCCTTAATAAATGAAAGTATCTTTAAAAACTAGATTTTGTATTTACTTGGGTTATCTTTGCCTAATATTAAAATTTGACTGATGATCTGAAACATTTAAGTGTGACAAATATGCAAAAATATAAGACATCAGCAAGGGGCAAATACTTTTTTAATGTCAAGACAATGAGCTGCATCTAATGTTATGAAAGATGTTATATAATGATGATTATTATTGTTATTATTTAAAGTAGAGGGCACTCTGAGAGCGCATACCACTGCCAAATGGTTGGTTTGTCTGTTTTTTAGCAGAATTATGCCAGAACTACTGGACAGAGTCTGATGAAATTGTCACCAGAGGTGGCCCTTGGACTATGAACGAACCCATTAGATTTTGGAGGTGTTCCAGGTCAGAATGTGGATTCTGGATCACTTTTCCACTTTTTTCAACATTGCACGATAGGGCCTTGGCGAAGGTATGTGCTCTATGAGTATCCTCTCACACATACCTCCACTGAAACCAAATTTACCAGAAAAGCTGTCAGTTTACAGAGGGAAAAAAAAACCCTGAATATTTTGTTATATCCCTGAGACAGGTACCTATGATCAACATACCAATTAATCACCAAGTCAAATGAAGCATGTGGACTGTGGGAGGAAACCCCTACAGGTGTGTGAAGAGCATGAATACTCCACACAGAAAAGACCGTGTGAAACAGGGACGTAACTCAGGGAGCTGCTTGTCTGCTTTTCACCAGTCTGGGACCAGACCTGTCCCTCCTCAGTCACAGAGACTGAGAGTACAGCAGGCAGGTTTGAACTGAAGTTCTGCTGCTCAGTGCCATTCATTCTCTCACCTTTGGAGCTGTCAGGGCAGGACCAGGTGCCATAATATTTTGGCAGATGGGTCTGAAGCTCTAGGAGGCAGGGATCACAGCAGTCCTCCGCATAAACCTAAGGACACATCACACAGTAGTCTAAATACAAGACTTGGATACGCTTTTAATTTTACTGTAAAAAAAAAAATGGCAGAGTGAGGAACAACAATCAGAATCAGAAGAAAAACTGTAGAGCGTGACATTATTTTGATCTTTGTGAAGCTAAATAATAAATCAGCAAACATGTTTTTAAATACTGATACTTCATCTTACAGGAACGTGTGTCTACACGCCTGGTTAGTCAACAGAAACCCTACTGTACAGCTGAGGTTAGGTTCAGGACCTGATGTCATCACTCACTCAGGCTGACAATACAAAGGTCTCAGTGGCTTCTTATATGTGTCAGAACTGTGATATGCGTCTTATTTTCCACAATGGGGCACTGTCTGAAAAGAGAGAGCCTTCACAACTCAGAAATTGTGTTGATGCATTGTAGGTTCATGCTAACAGTCTGGTTAGCAACATCATTTTTAACTTGTAATATTAGTTATCCAAAAGTTTAGATTATGACTCTACTTCCTCTGAAGATGCCAATAAGAAGGTAGCAACAAGAACATAAACAAAAGCAGAGATACTTAACGAGCACTAGCTAGCTAGCAGGCTGACTGACTAAAGCGACTGGACTGATTGACCTGGACAAGTACATACACATAGTTGATAAGGGCCCCTTTGTGAAGACGGAGATCATTGGGTGACCATTGGGAGATCAAAAATTGACCTGATCTCTCAACGATCTCCTAAAGCCTCAAAAAAGCCTTTTCTGAGTAAATGTTTGGGAGATCGTTAAGATTTTCATGGCAATCCATCAAGATCTTTGAAAGATCCTCTAAAGTAAAGATCATTGAGAGACCAGGTGAGATCTCTGAAAGACCAGGAGAGATTGCTGAGAGGCCAGGGGTGAAAGCTGAAGAATCATTGAGAATTTGTTGGGAGACCAAAAAGATATACATAAATTTGAGAGGTTTCTAGTGTTCTTCTACCCTGTTTACACAGGGGTGCAGATCATTGAGAGATCACTGAATGATTTAAAAAAATGTCCAGATCTCTCAACAATCTTTCAATGATCTCTCAGTGATCACCAAGATCTCTCAATGATCTTCCAGTGACCTACAAGGTCTCCACAGTTGAGATTTTGTTGTGCCTCAGTCCAAAACAATCTCTCAACAATCGCCAAAGGGAAGTGATCTCTCAGCAATCTTTCAGTGAGCTCTCAAAGAGTGCTAAGCAATCTCATCAATCTTCCAATGATCTCCCAACAATCTTTAAATTAACTCTGTTCCTCTTTCGCCAAGTGCTCAGCGATCCCTCAGCGATCTCTCAGCCACCTCTGTCTTCAGGGTGGAAGAATCTGGTGTTCATTGAATGATCGCTGAGAGATCATTGAGACTGAATGTAACAAATTTCATTGAACATGTGTATGCATATTCTTTATTACATTCTCACTGTTCGTGTGAGCAACACTGAAGAATAACAATTGGAAACAACTTCTTATTCATCTACTTGTTTCACATATATTCTGCTATTGCTTCTTACAGTCAACTTATGAATGGTGTTTGTGGAGCCGTTGTATAAAAGCAATATTACACAAGAGGTCAAATGGTACCATGAATATAGCACTGCTGCATTTCAGGCCTATGACTGGAGCACCACAATGCTACAGTGTTTTTCCTCTCAAGTGACATTAATACTTCCTTCACCTACACCTGCTAATTCCACCAGAATCCATTATGTCTCCCACTGTCTTTCCTAAACAGCACTCTGTTCCCTGACAGGATCATTTATTGTGGTTGTTAATGTTTGGCTGTGATGCAGATTAATCTGCAGCCCACTGGTGGTCACCCTGTTGCCAGCTAGTTGGTATGCAGTGTTTGTTGTCATGCGTCTTGTAGGCTATGTATGTGCTGATGTGCAGTACAGAAGTGTGGGTGTGACAGAGCGTGTGCTTCAGTGGGTGAGTCACAATGGAGAGAAATGCTCATGCAAACATATGCTGAAGTAAAATAATGAGGTGAGAGACAATGAAAGGATAGTGCTGCATAATGAGAATGAAGCCTGACTGTGAAACAATGGACTAAAAACGCCACTTCTGTATTCATAAATAAACCTAAACCAAATGCATTCAGATTTTTACTTACAACTAATTTAGATTTACCAAATAACAAGCATGACAGCACCAGAAAAGTTCAAACTGAGCCTCATCATGAGAAACCGCGCTAACCCCTTCATCACTAATGAAGTGTGTCCACTTGGCTTGTGAGACAATATCATCACTGTCTTGTGATATTATATATCAAGCTACCGCCTTGCAAGAGGCTGAAGCATGACTATCAGCTAACCTCAAACTCACAAAACAATAATGTGAAAAAATGGTCCCTAAACGCAGACAAAACTAAAGTTTGTGCATTCCACTTTAGAAAACTTAAGATCCACTGGTGTGGAAAGAAATTACAAACCCCATTTCCAATGAAGTTGGGACGATGCATAAAATGTAAATAAAAGCAGAATACAATGATTTGCAAATCCCCTTAAACCTATATTCAACTGAATACACTACAAAGACAAGATATTTAATGTTCAAACTGATATTTTTTTTTATTTTTTTATTTTTTTTTGCAAATATTCACT
This sequence comes from Pholidichthys leucotaenia, assembly GCA_020510985.1. Lineage (NCBI taxonomy): Eukaryota > Metazoa > Chordata > Actinopteri > Cichliformes > Pholidichthyidae > Pholidichthys > Pholidichthys leucotaenia. The sequence goes on along the minus strand of CM035836.1, from coordinate 461,627,692 downwards.
CCTTTTGAATTTGATTCCTGCAACACGTTCCAGAAAAGCTGGGACAGGGTCACTTAACTTAATATTTTGTTGCACAACCTTTTGAGGCAATCACTGCAATCAAACGATTTCTGTAACTGTCAATGAGACTTCTGCACCTCTCAGCAGATATTTTGGCCCACTCCTCATGAGCAAACTGCTCCAGTTGTCTCAGGTTTGAAGGGTGCCTTCTCCAGACGGCATGTTTCAGCTCCTTCCACAGATGTTCAATAGGATTTAGATCAGGGCTCGTAGAAGGCCACTTTAGAATAGTCCAGTGTTTCGCTCTTAGCCATTCTTGGGTGTTTTTAGCTGTGTGTTTTGGGTCATTATCCTGTTGCAAGACCCATGACCTGCCACTGAGACCAAGCTGTCTGACACTGGGCAGCACATTTCTCTCTAGAATACCTTGATAGTCTTGAGATTTCATTGTACCCTGCACAGATTCAAGACACCCTGTGCCAGATGCAGCAAAGCAGCCCCAGAACATAACACAATCTCCTCCATGTTTCACAGTAGGGACAGTGTTCTTTTCTTGGTATGCTTCATTTTTGCGTCTGTGAACATAGAGCTGATTTGCCTTGCCAAAAAGTTCCAGTTTTGTCTCGTCTGTCCATAGGACATTCTCCCAGAAGCTTTGTGGCTTGTCAACATGCAGTTTGGCAAATTCCAGTCTGGATTTTTTATGATTTGTTTTCAACAGTGGTGTCCTCCTTGGTCGTCTCCCATGAAGTCCACTCTGGCTCAAACAACGACGGATGGTGCGATCTGACACTGATGTACCTTGACCTTGGAGTTCACCATGAATGTGTTTAGAGGTTGTTCTAGGCTCTTTTGTTACCATTCGTATTATCCGTCTCCTCCTGCGGCCACGTCCAGGGAGGTTGGCTACAGTCCCGTGGATCTTAAATTTCTGAATTATATGTGCAACTGTAGTCACAGGAACATCAAGCTGCTTGGAGATGGTCTTATAGCCTTTACCTTTAACATACTTGTCTATAATTTTCTTTCTAATCTCCTGAGACAACTCTCTCCTTTGCTTCCTCTGGTCCATGTTTAATGTGGTACACACCATGTCAACAAACAGCACAGTGACTACTTGTCACCCTTTAAATAGGCCGACTGACTGATTACAAGTTTGTAGACACCTGTGGTGTTAATTAGAGGACACATCTTGGTTGAACATATCCCTATGGTCACATTATTTTCTTTCTTTTTTTTTTTTTTTTTTTATTTAAGTTTTTGTAAAGGGTATACAGGTCGTTACAGCAATGCAGTGTTTACATTTTCATCACATGTTCCCTTATTTTCTGATATCTGACAACATTGGAAGATTAATTCTTACAACACCCCTTTTTTTTTTCTTTTTAAAGTGAAAGAAAAAGTGAAATTAAAGAGAAAAAAAAACAAAAAACAAATAACAAAAAAACCAAACAAACCAGTAAAAAACAAACAAAAAGAAAAAGTAAGTAAATAAAGATAAAAGAGCATCTGAGTAGCGTTGGAACAAAGAGCGGAACCATTATTGAAATGGTATTTGTCAAAGATTAGATCTAATGGAAGACACATATGCGGTCCAGGGTTGCCAAAAGTTCATGAACCCATCCATGTCCTGTCTCAGTGCGAATGTCAACTTTTCCATCGAGTAAATGTCTTGGATCACGTTAGTCCAATCTTCAGGTGTAGGACAGTCCTTCAACATCCATTTTTTAGTTAGAGCTTTTTTGCTTGCCAATATTAAAACATTGAATAAGTATTTTTCTCCTCGTCTTTCCAGTGAGTCCGGTAGTAAACCCAAATACAAAGTTACAAAAGAAAAGGGAACTGTAATTTTGAATATTTTCCCCAATATTGTCTGTACCTTGGTCCAATATTGGTGGATAACTGGGCATGACCAAAACACATGAAAATGATTTGCAGTCTTTTCACCACACAAGCGCCAACAGTTCAATCCCTTATGGGTAAATTTGTTTTGTGCAGGTGTTCTGAAAAATCTTGCCAAGTTTTTCCATCCAAATTCTCTCCACTGCAGGGATGAGGTACTTTTCCATTGCTGTTTATTTAGCTTTTCCCATATTTCCAGTTGTAAAGTGAAATTCCCCTCTTTTTCCCATCTCTCTTTTATATAAGATGTGTTGTCTCCTTTTAAGTCTTGAAGACCTTGGTATATTTTAGAAATGTATCTGATCCCTGGGATCCCTTTATATGCCATTAAGAAGACCTTCAGAACACCTGACTGGGCCCTTTCCAAAACCTCCTTTTTAAGTATATTGTTTATGTGGTGTCTAAGCTGGAAGAACCTGTAAAGGTCTTGATTTATTAGGCCTTGTTTTTTCAAATCTTCAAAACTTCTTAAGATTTGCCCTTTAAAAAAATCGTAATATTTTATCAGCCCTTTCTCCTTCCACTTTTTAAATCTGGTGTCTGTTTTATTAGGAGTAAAGTCCTGATCATAGGCGATCCATTGCAGAAGTCGATAGGGCTCTTTAGTTTGATTCTCTCTGACTATCTTAAACCAAATTTTTAGCGGGGTCTCTATCCACGGGTTAGTGTTATTCAAAAGCTTAGGTAAGGCATTGTTCCCTATTATCGCCTGTAGGGGGATGTCACTTGTTATTTGGCATTCGATCTCCTTCCATTGTGCAGTGTAGACTGGGTTACATATCTCTACTAAAGTTTTAATTTGTGCGGCTTTAAAGTAGTCCCTGATATTTGGCAGCGCGAGCCCACCTTTGTCTTTGTTTAGCTGTAGGGTTCTATATCTGATTCTAGGTCTCTTGCCCTGCCATATGAATCTTGAGATCCTTCTGTCCAGCTCCTGCCATGTTTTTTTGGGAGGTTCTACCGGTATTGTTTGGAAAAGGTATAGAAGACGTGGAAGTATATTCATTTTGACTGCTTCAATTCTTTGTGCAGTACCCAAGAATGGTGTCATATTCCATCTTGCTAGGTCAGATTTTATTTTTGTCACCAGTGGATCATAGTTTAGTGATATAATTTTGTTGAGTTGTTTCGGGATATTGACCCCCAGATATTTCATAGATTCCGACTCCCAGTTAGTTTTGAGTTTGCTTAGTGAATAATGATTTGGGTCATAGTTGAATGTTAAAACTTGGGTTTTATGCATGTTTAATTTGTACCCCGATAAATCTCCATACTCTGAAAAAACTGAGGTTAGTTCTGGTAAAGAAGTGTCCGGCTGCCCTAGGTATATTAAAATGTCATCAGCAAAGAGTGCTATTTTATGTTCCTTCTGACCAAGTGTAATACCTTGAATTTTTTGGTTTTGTCTTATCCATTGGCTCAGAGGTTCTATGAAGATTGCAAAGAGCAGTGGAGACAGGGGGTAGCCCTGACGACATCCTCTTTCCAGTTCAAAAGATGATGATAAATTACCGTTAATCCTTATTTTAGCTGTTGGTTTTTTATATAATGCCTGTATAGTTCTAATGAAGTTGTTATGAAAATTGAAACTGGATAAGATTCTATATAGAAAAGACCAGTCAACCGAATCGAATGCTTTTTCAGCATCTAATCCCAATATGACTGCATTTAAGTTATATTTTCTTATATGATGAATTATGTGTAAAGTGCGTCGAATGTTGTCTTGTGTCTGTCTTTGTCTTATAAAACCTGTTTGGTCTAAATGAATTAGGTCTGTCAGTATATTTTCTAACCTTTTGGCAAGGATAATGGTAAAAAGCTTATAGTCCTGATTTAGTACACTGATTGGTCTGTAGTTGGAGCACTCTAGTTTATCCTTTTCAGGTTTAGGTATAACTGCAATGACCCCTTCTCTCCAGGAGGGGGGGATTTCCCCTGTGTGGAGGACATAATTAAATGTTTTCAGGAGGAGAGGAGATAGTTGCTGTTTAAAGGTTTTGTACCACTCTGCTGTATAGCCATCAGCTCCTGGGGATTTGTTAGCTTTAAGTTTCATAATTGCTTTTTCCAATTCTTTAGGATGTATTTCTGACAGTAGTGTTTTATTTTGTGACTCCGTAAGTTGGGGAAGGTTTAATGTGTTTAGGAATGCCTCGGATGCGTTTTTATGTTTTTTGTGGGAGTATAAGTTCTTATAGTAATTCTCGAAGTTTTTAAGAATATCCTGAATTCTGAATTTTATTTCCTTTGATACTGGGTCTCTGATTTTGTAGATTGCTCTTTCTGTTTGATGTTTCCTCAATTTATAGGCTAGCAATTTTGCCGATTTACTGCCTGCTTCATAGTATTTTTGTTTCAGAAATGTAAGTTTCTTCTGGATTTCTATTGTGTAGATCTCATTTATTTGGTTTTTAATTTCCTTAATCTTGAGCGAGTCAGTAGAATGAGTGTTGCCTTTGTGTTCTTTTTCTAGGTTCCTAAGTTCTGACTCTAATGTGGATAGTTTTTCTTGTCTTAGTTTCTTTTGGGTTGCCAGTTTTGCAATAATCTTTCCTCTTATTACAGCTTTACATGCATCCCACAGTATTAAAGGGGATACTTCTCCATTATCGTTATCTTCCAAATATCTGAGAATATCTGATTCCAATTCATCTTTCAATGGTCCTTTCAGGACATTTGAATTTAACCTCCAAGAAAATGTATTATTTGTGTATTTTTGGATATTTAAGTCCATGTAGATCGGACTGTGGTCGGAGAGATCCATCAGTCCTATTTTACATATTTTTACTCTTCCAATGTCTCTATTAAACATAAAAAAATAGTCAATCCTTGAGTAAGATGAATGTGGAGTTGAGTAAAATGTATAGTCTTTTACACTGGGGTTGAGTTCCCTCCACACGTCACAGATTCCCAATTCTTTTAGTAGCATCCGAGTCTTCCTGTTTTGGGTGTCATTTTGATGTGGAGAATTACCAGAAGCATCCCAGTATGGATTCAGTCTAAGATTGAAGTCCCCACCACATATCACTAAACCTTGAGCTTTAGTTATCATTAGGTCGAATACATTTTTATAAAATTTCCAGTTAGCCCCTGGGGGAGCATACACATTCAGCAGGGTGATATCTTCTCCCTCTAGCCGCCCAGTTACCAAACTGTATCTCCCTTCTTTATCTTTGTGTTCTGATTTTTTTTCAAATGTAATTTTGGTTGATATCAATGTCGCTACTCCCCTCCTCCTCCCTGATTTATATGAAGATGAAGAGATCATTTTAAACCCTTGTCTACTGAGTTTATTGTGTTCCACGTCTGTTAGGTGGGTTTCTTGTAAAAATATTATTCCTGCTTTGTCTTTTTTCATTTTGCCTAGAATCTTGGATCTTTTAACTGGATTCAGGATTCCTTTTACATTATATGAAATTATTTTGGTTACACCCTGTTTCTCCATTGTGTTGTTTTGTTTAGTATAACTGTGTGGTGGCCCTCTTTTGTGCTACTCAGAAACTGAAAGAACATTAAAAACAAGAAAAACATTAAGAACATAGTGTAAAAAACTTTAAAACAAAAAGCTGTCATAAGAACTTCCTGAGCTGAGGTCTTTTTAAAGACCCTGTAAGAGCCTTGATGGAGTGTAGGCCCTGAGGGAAATTCCTCAAACTCTGTTACGTGTTGAGGGCCCTCTCTTACCACTGAAAGTAGTCCCATGCTTTTAACGTGAGTTTCAGAACCCAATCCAAACTTGTAGTGATTTTTTTTTTTTTTTCCTTTTATGCCTAAACCCTGTGAAATTGTGTGCACCCTCCCACCCCCATCACATCAAACATTCACGCAAAAACAGTATTTGTTAGTATGAGGAGAACATGTGGATTATTGTCACATTTCTATTTTAACAAGTTTTTTTTTTTTTTTTTTTTTTAATTACAAAGACTTATTTGTTTCAAATAATATGATTGTTCCATGAAATGTTTTACCACATGCTGAATATGCATCTCCTTTAATGTTTGTTACCTTGTATGAGGGGGGTTGGATGTGCGGATTGATTCAAGAGAAAAGAAAAAAAAAAAAGGTCGCTATTCCAACCTGAAAACGGATAGTTTATCCGCGACGCTCTGGTGCTGGGTTTCCCGCTGCTGGTCCGTGGATTTTGAGGGTCTTTGTGTTGTCCATGTTTGCGCTTTGATCTTCTCACTCGGGTCTGCTGCGGGTTTAAATACCGTTACCGGGAGCCCTCTTTTCGCCATGTCAGCTGTTGCTTCTTTCGCCGAATTATAGAGACACGTTTCATCGCCGTAGAAGACCCTTAACTTCGCAGGAAATGGTGTCTGAAAGCGCAATTTCTTCTCTCTTAACACCTTTTTCGCGTCATTGTATTCCCTGCGCTTTTTAAGGACCTCCGGGGCGTAATCGTGTTCCACGTAGACTTTTCTCTCCTGGTGCATAAATCCTTTTTTCTGCCAGGCCAGTCTTACAACCTCTTGTTTTATTTTGAAATTGGAAAATCTTACCAACACTGAACGTGGGGGTGCTTCCGCCGCCGGCCTAGCGGCTAATGAACGATGTGCCTTTTCTATCTTCAAGTCGGTGGTTTGTGGAATATCCAATTTCTCTCTTAGTAAGGATTCCACGCATTCTGCCATTGAGTTAAAACCATTTTCGGTTCCTTCTATCAGACCATGAATTCTTATGTTGTCTCTTCTTTGTTTTCCTTCTTGGTCGGTTAGCTTAGCCTCTATAGCTGCTTGTCTTTTGCGTAGGTCTAGCACAGAATCTTCGAGCACTTTTATTCGATCCTCTGTTTCCAAGATTCGGTTCTCGGCCTGGTCCACTCTGCTGTTTGTCCTTTTCAATTCTTCTCTGAATTCCCGAAATTCGGCCGTAACTTCTCGGCGAAATCGTCGTAGCTCCTCAAATAGTGATTTCAGGCTAACCCTTTTGTTAGCTATCACCAGTTCCTCGTCTTCTGAACGGAGATCTTCCAGTTCAGATTCTCCGGCCGATACGTGTCCTGGCCTGGAGAATTTCAGTTTCTTCTGTTTTCCTTTAGACATGATGATTTTGTCTTTTGATTTTCACTCCTCCAAAAATCCGTTAAGTTTGATTTTCAAGGTGTTATCCTGGATTGGGTCTGAGAGCTTCAGTGTTAAGCTGCAGTCGCCATGGCGTCCAGACCGGAAGTCGGTCACATTATTTTCAATCTTTTCTAGGGGTACCATCATTTTTGTCCAGGCCTGTTTCATGAGTTTATTTTTTAAAGTAATTCTGTTGGACCACAATTCAAAAGCATTGTCTGATTTTCATTGGTTAATGGATCAGCGGGGGCAATGGATCAGCGTTCTCGTCGCGCCCTCCGCCAGTACCCGGGCTCGCCTGGGGAAGCTAATGATCCTACCAGCAGACTAAATTCGAAGAGACGACGCCTCTGTGCCAAGTCAAAGAAGAATCCTAGTCACAGTCCTAAAGCTGAAAGCAAACAGCCCCAAGAGCACTTTGTGGTAGGATCTGCCCTTCGCATATTACAACTAAACGTTGAAGGCCTATCTGCAGCCAAGCGAAGCCTTATCGAAGTCCTCGCCTTCCAACATTCGATTGATGTAATCTGCCTCCAAGAGACTCATATTGGCACAGAGGAAGCTGGCCGCTTCACCATCAAAGGCTTTGACCTCCTGTGCTATGTTCTACATGCTAAACATGGGCGTGCCACCTATGTGCGTTCTGACATAGTTGAAGCAAATCACCTGATAACAACACATTTCTCAGACACCATAATCATTGGTGGCTTCCATATTGTCAATGTGTACAAGCCCCCTAATGCCAACTGGGATCTGCAGGTCTTACCCACCCTACCCCACCCTGCCATCTATGTGGGGGACTTTAACAGCCATCACCCTGACTGGGGGTACCCAGCAGTGGACAGTGATGGGGAGGCACTTTCAGACTGGGCATCCAGAAATGACCTCGCTTTGATATACGACCCCAAACAAAGAGGAACCTTCCACTCTGCTAGGTGGAAGAAGGACTATTCTCCTGACCTGTGTTGGGTCAGCTCTTTGAATGGGGAGCCATATCCTACACAGATCCTCATTCTTGATGATTTTCCACACAGCCAACACCGGCCCCTGCTTGTACACATTGGCCTACAACTTCCAGTCATATACAGCCCAAGGAAGATGCGCTGGAACTTCCGCAAAGCCAACTGGAAGAAATTCAGTGAAACTCTGGACCGGAGCGTTGTTACCATCCCACTCCACACCATCACTGTAGATGAAGCATACAACCGCTTCTGCAGCGCAATCTTCAAGGCTGCCCATACTGCAATCCCACGAGGCTACCGACCCCTCTATGTCCCATGTTTGGACGGAGAAAGTGCTGCCCTCCTACAATCCTATCAAACATCAGGGGACCCAGAGATAGCAGACCATCTCATTGAATCGCTAAATACAGCCTGGCAAAAGAAATGGGAGGAGACAGTTGCTGACCGGAGCTTTACCCACTCTAGCAGGAAATGTTGGAGCCTCATCCGTCGCCTAGGAGCTGCACAGAAGCCCCCTAGCCAAAGCCGAGCATCCGTCACACCCAACCAAGTTGCATCCCACCTACTGACTATCGCCAAAGCACCCCAAGACAAAGACACCAGAAGAGCAGTTACAACTGAGCTAAAAAAACACCAAAAAATGCCTGTAGAGGAAACGAACCCTGAACCCTTCGAGGCTGCTGAACTGGAGAAAGTCCTACAGGGCCTGAAATGTGGAAAGGCAGCAGGATACGATAACATCTTCCCAGAATTCATGAAAAATCTTGGCCCCCGAGCCCTAACCTGGTTGACACAATTCTACACAAGGATCACACAAACAAACTCGATCCCAAAGAAATGGCGGACAGCAAAGGTCATTGCCATCCCAAAACCTGGCAAAGACCACAAACTACCAGCAAGCTACCGCCCAATCTCCCTACTCAGCGTTCCTTACAAAATCATGGAGCGCCTAATACTGCAACGCATTTCCCCAGAAATAGAGGATATTCTAAGTGTGGATCAAGCAGGTTTCCGCAAGGACCGCAGTACAGGAGAACAAGTACTGGCCCTAACCACCTTCATTGAAAATGGCTTCGAGAGCAGACTGAAGACAGGGGCTGTGTTTCTCGATCTTACAGCCGCCTATGATACGGTCTGGCACAAAGGCCTCCTCCTGAAACTTAAAAAGGCGATCCCTGCTTGGGCAACAGCAATTATAAAAACCCTGCTGACCAACCGAAGGTTCAGAGTCCACCTCAGTCAGAACACAAGTGCATGGAGAATGCAGAAAAACGGACTCCCACAAGGCTCAGTTCTAGCTCCAACTCTGTTCAACCTCTACATAAACGACCTGCCTACTACAAAATCCCGCAAATTCATCTATGCAGACGACATCTGTTTGGCATTCCAAGCACCAGACTTTGAACCACTGGAACGGGTGCTCACGGAAGATCTTGCTAAACTGGACCAGTTCTGCAAAATCTGGCGCCTAAAACCAAGCCCAGCAAAAACCGTCTCCAGTGTATTTCATCTCCACAATGCAAAAGCTGCCAGAGAACTAAACATCCACCTGAGCGGACTCAAGCTTAAGCATGCCCCAAATCCAACTTATCTTGGAGTGACCCTTGATAGGACCTTATCCTTCAAGGAACATCTAAAGGGGACGGCTGCTAAGGTGAAAGTACGAAACAACCTGCTCTGCAAGCTCGCTGGTGCAAAATGGGGGGCGGCAGTCTCCACCCTGCGCACCTCAGCACTGGCCCTTTCATACTCTGTAGCAGAATATTGTGCCCCTGTCTGGTCCAGGTCATCTTACACACACCATGTAGACACCCAGCTCAACTCAACCATGAGAACTATAACTGGAACAATCCGCTCAACACCACTTCCCTGGCTGTCTGTACTGTCAAACATAGCCCCTCCACACATCCGGCGAGCAGCATTAACTCAAAGGATGCTCCAAAAAGTTAAAGATTTTCCTCACTTACCAATCCATGCAGATATCTACACCCCACCCACTGCCCGACTTTCATCCAGACGGCCGATTTGGAAAAACCCTCCCCCAGCTGACTTTACCATCCAGACAGCTTGGCAAGAGGAATGGGAGACCAAGGAGGTCCCAAACAAACAGCTGGTGATAAACCCCAACCAACAGGTCCCGGGCACCAACCTCCCAAGGAGACAGTGGTCTACACTCAATCGCTTCAGGACTGGACATGGCCCCTGCTTGGCCAGCCTTCACAGATGGGGCAGTAGCCCTAGCCCACTGTGCGCATGTGGAGAGGAGCAAACAATGGAATACATCATAGAGGCTTGCCCGCTCCAAAGACTGGAAGGAGGATTACACACCCTCCATACAGCAAACCAGGAGGCAACTGTTTGGCTTAAGGACTTTGCATTCGCTAAATAAATAAAATAAATAAATTGGTTAATTTTCATCGAATTTTTATTTATTACCACTTTTGTCAGATTCAAGTTATTTCTGTGACCATTGTGGGTTTTTCTTTCATTAACAGAGGGGTACCAACAATTTTGTCCACGGCTGTATGCATTTCACTTTGCATGGTAGAGTTTTAACTTGCACTTGAAGATGTAGCAATCAACTGTGTTAACTGACAATGGATTTCTTAACTGTTCCTGAGCCCACGTGGTAATATCCTTTACAGAATGATGTCTGTTTTTAATGCAGTGCCACCTGAGGGATCAAAGATCATGGGCATTCAATGCTGCATTTCAGCCTTGCCGTGTATATGCAGAAATTTCTCCAGCTTCTCTGAATTCCCGGTCTTTTCTTGCCCTTGTCCCAGCTTCTTTGGAATGTGTTGCACACATCAAATTTTAAAAAAATGAGTGAATATTTGGGAAAAAAACACACAAAAAACAAAACAATAAAGTATATCAGTTTGACCGTTAAATATCTTGTCTTTGTAGTGTATTCAACTGAATATAGGATGAAAAGGATTTGCAAATCACTGTATTCTGTTTTTATTTATGTTTTACACAATGTCCCAACTTCACTGGAACTGGGGTTTGTAGCACACCATCAATTTCCAGTTTACCTTGGGGAAACCTTGGATAGAACTCTCTCATTTGCCACCCATATCCAAAAACTTTGTCGGAAACTAAGCTCCAGAAGTTTCCTGCTTAAAAAGCTAGCAGGCACAAAGTGGAGTGGCAGTGCTCACACTCTCAGATTACTGTGCATCTGTGTGGAGCAGATCAGCCCACACAAGTAAGATCAACCATATGCTGAATGAAGCATGCAGAACAATCACAGGTACACTGTGCCCCACACCCATCAACATCCTTCATAGGCTGAGGCTGGCAGACATTGCACCCTTGGAGAGCCGAGCCGATGCCAAACACAACATCAAAAGTCAAAAAGGATAAACGGACTTCAGATACAGCCATTACACCACCACGTGCCAGCCCTAAGCAGACTAAAATCAAGGAAGGGCTTTACTACTGTAGAGGAAATGCCCCCAGGCACATCCCCACGAAAGGACAGAGAAGACCAGTGAAAGCTGCCCAAAAATCAGAACTCCACTTAAAGGTGCAGTGCAAGACCCCAAAGAGAAGCTTCATGATAGAGCACTGCTCCCAAGAGTGGTGTACCATTACCTGAATAAGGGCCACAGTTGCCAGAACTGCTGACAACATGGTCAATCATCCAATCAAGTCATCACCAACCTGGTCAGTATCAACCAGAGAACTCTTGACTGGCTGTCTGTCTGGAGTGATAAGCTATGAATGAATGAATCACAGTGAAGTATTACCATATTACAGTATCGTTTTTTTGCCACATCCCGAACCACCACACTGCTCTTACTGTCCTTTAGCTTTGTTGGTGCAAACCCTGCAACATATGTGACATAATGAAATGGGTTTTTTTTCAGCTTAGTTCTTGCTGCAGCTTGGCCCTTCTTCAAACAATTTATCTAGTCCAGCACTGTACAGTGGTGTACAAGTGGGGTACAAGTGTTTGCCCCCTTCCTGATTTCTCATTTTTTTTGTATGTTTGCACACTTAAAAGTTTCAGATCATCAAATTTAGATATTAGACAAAGATAACACAAGTAAACACAAAGTGCAGTTTTTAAATGAAGGTGTTTATTATTAAGGGTAAAAAAAAAACAACCCAAACCTATATGGCCCTGTGTGAAAAAGTGATTCCCCCCCCCAAAAAAACCCCCCCCCAACATAAATTAACTATGGTTTATCACATCTTTGGAAAGCTGAGTTCAATTTCTCTAGCCACACCCAGGCTGGATTACTGCCACACCTGTTCTCAATCAAGAAATCACTTGAATAGGACCTGCCTGACAAAGTGAAGTAGACCAAAAGATCCTCAAAAGCGAGACATCATGCTGCAGTCCAAAGATATTCAGGAACACATGAGAAGCAAAGTAATTGAGATCTAGCAGTCTGGAAAAGGTTATAAAGCCACTTCAAAAGCTTTGGGACTCCAGCGAACCACAGTGAGAGCCATTATCCACAAATGGCGAAAACATGGAACAGTGGTGAACTCTTCCAGGAGTGGCTGACTGACCAAAATTACCCCAAGAGTGCAGCGACGACTCATCCAAGAGGTCACAAAAGACCCCACAACAACATCCAAAGAACTGCAGGCCTCACTTGCCTCAGTTAAGGTCAGTGTTCATGACTCCACCATAAGAAAGAGACTGGGCAAAAATGGCCTGCATGGCACAGTTACAAGATGAAAACCACGGCTCAGCAAAAAGAAAGAACATCAAGGATCATCTCAGTTTTGCCAGAAAACATTTTGATGATCCCCAAGACTTGTGGGAAAATACTCTGTGGACTGACGAGACAAAAGTTGAACTTTTTGGAAGGTCTGTGTCCCATTACATCTGGTGTAAAAGTAACACAGCATTTCAGAAAAGGAACATCATACCAACAGTAAAATATGGTGGTGGTAGTGTGATGGTCTGGGGCTGTTTTGCTGCTTCAGGACTGGGAAGACTTGCTGCGGCAAATGGAACCATGAATTCTGCTGTCTACCAAAAAATCCTGAAGGAGAATGTCCGGCCATCTGTTTGTGATGGCAAGCTGAAGCGCACTTGGTTCTGCAGCAGGACAATGATCCAAAACACACCAGCAAGTCCACCTCTGAATGGCTTAAGAAAAACAAAGTGAAGACTTTGGAATGGCCTAGTCAAAGTCCTGACCTGAATCCGACTGAGATGCTGTGGCATGACTGTAAAAAGGTGGTTCATGCTCCAAAATCCTCCAGTGTGGCTGAATTACAATAATTCTGCAACGATGAGTGGACCAAAATTCCTCCACAGCGCTATCAAAGACTCATTGCCAGTTATTGCAAATGCTTGATTGCAGTTGTTGCTGCTAAGGGTAGCCCAACCAGTTATTAGGTTTAGGGGTAATCACTTTTTCACACAGGGCCATGTAGGTTTGCATTTTTGTTTCCCTTAGTAATAAACACCTTCAAAACTGCATTTTGTGTTTACTTGTGTTATCTTTGTCTAACATTTAAATTTGTTTGATGATGTGAAACATTTAAGTGTGACAAATATACAAAAAAATGAGAATTCAGGAAGAGGGCAAACACTTTTTCACACCACTGTAAGTCTTCTATTAAAGTGCATAATAGGTTGATGTCACGAAAATGCAGCCGTTAGCCAAGCTAAGGCATTTGACATTGTGGGGAATCCAGCCAACCAAAGCCCACTGTCACTGTGGAAATTCAGAGAGCTGACTGTTCACGGTTTATTTGAAGTAAATTACAAAACCACAGCAAAATAAACTGAAAGTCCTTGAAAACCACAGACATGAGTGATTGTGTGCATTACCATGCTGTAAAACTGCATCTCTCGTAGACCTCTGGGTGGAGGCTGAAGCTGCTTCAGGACTGTCCCATCTGGGTGCTGCAAAATACCTGCAACCAACACAAAAGATGGAGCTGAAAATGTGACAAGTCTGAAATCTTCAGTATACCGTCAAAGCCAAAAACATTAGTACCCTCAGATCGCGCTCAGATAATGGAGCACATCTTCCAGAAAACAGGTGCAATTACAAATGCTTTGATATTCTCATGTTTATTTATTTTGCTTGCTTTGGGACAATACAAAAATGCTGAGAAAAATTACTGGCACTCTCAACTTAATATCTGATTGTACACCATTTGAAAGCAATATCTAAAGCGAAGTCTTCCTCTAACAGTGACCGAGTTTCTCATACCTTGCTGCCAAGGAAAAAGATGAATTTGTGTATGGAGCGATAAACAAAAGACAAATAAAGACATGCCACTCAAGAGGTTGTCTTTGTTCCTTTAATCTCTGCAAAGATGACCAGAGTAATACAGGGTGAGGGTCAGCATATGTTTCTAACAAAACTGGTGTGGGTTTGCTCAATAGTTAGGGTGGAGTTAGTGACCATCTGGACATTTTGAGGTTATGTGCAGTACAAACTTTGTATTTTTTAACAAGGGGAATGTGGTGGTGGTACAAATTTAGCATAAGGCACAGTATAAGCATAAACATAAATTAAATACAAATTTGTAAGAATAAAGATGCAAAAATATAATGGATGCTAATTCGAAACAAAAAAAGAACGAATTTATAAGACAAAGGCTGAAAAGTTTTGAGAAAGTTGCAAGTTTAAGAGGAAAAAATAGCTGATTTAAGAGAAAAGAAGTTGCCAATTATGAGAAAAATGTCACAGATTTACAAGAAAGTTTCAAATTTACAACATGAAAAAAATCATATTTACCAGGAAAAAACATGCATATTTATGAGAAAGAAACTGCAAAATTACAAGAAAAAAGTCACAAATTTGTAAGATGAAAATCTAAAATTTATGCAAGCAGATTTACAAGGAAAAAAAAGCTGCAAATTTACATGAAAAAAGTCACAAATTTATATGACAAAAGTGGAAAATTTGTAAGAAAAAGTTGTGAATTTGAAAGAAAAAAAATTGCAATTTTAAGACAAAAGATGGCAAATCTATGAAAAAAATTGAGTTGTTTTGCAAACTTGTCACACTTCTTAAACATAACTTTTTCCTGGCAAATTTGCAGATTTCCTCATAAATTTAGCACTTTTTGTCTATAACTTTGCCACTTTTCATGATAAACTGGGTGCCTCTTTTCCCACACAAATTTACAACAACTGAAAATTTTTCTATAAAGTTTGCAACTTTATTCACATAAATTTTCAATATTTTTCTTGTACAACTGAAACCTTACGGTCACTGGCATGTTCTCTTGTAGGATCCTTGCACTCTTTATGGGGATGGGGGGATGGCACCTTGAAGGGGGGGGGGGTCATTTTGCCAACAAGGGGGATGGCATCCCCCTCAAATCCCGTAGTGGGTTTGTGGAAACAAACAGGATAAACAAGAGACAGAAACAGAAGAGCACATTTCATACATTTCCTAAGAGTGTACATTCTGCAAATGTCCTTTGTGCATGTCTTTGGTGTTTAATCAGGGAAGAATAAGAAACCACCGAGAAAATAAACAAGTGATTCTGGTTCACCTCTTCTTTTAGCAGACCTGCAGTTAAATAATGACTTTCAGATGGCTCAGTCAGCACTACAGGTTAACCCCAACGTAACCATAAATTGCCTTCTGTCTTCAGTTCCTTCAGCTCTCGGGTTAATGTTAAACTCTGAACTGTAAATGTGTCATAAATGTGCACACAAAGGAGAACAATCCTAGAGATTGTGAAAGCAGACGCTAACAGCAAAAGGAAGTGGGAGACCATAATGACGAATGGTATAAAAGGTGGTGACAACATGAGAACAAGTGAGGGAGAGCAGGATCGGGGACTGTGAATACAACTAAAGATGATGGAATACCGCAGGACGTGTAGCTGCTCTCATTCATCAACATTTACAACACCAGACAAACACAACCCTTTGTCCATAAAATCTACTTTATTTACAATCATCATAAAATTGCTGGATTTAATATCAGAAATAAATCAGTACTTGGATCTTGTGTCTCTTCTTGTGAGAATAAACTGATCAATATACTGCTCATCATTACTTATCGGGGCAACAAGACAAAAATAACCCAGCAGGGAACATTTGGGTAACACCACTGAGTGTGTTTTAGTATTATCATGATGATTAAGAGGACACAAGACAAGTTCCCTTTGTTTTGACTCAAGACATCTTTTGGTTTAATGACTCCATATCAACACTACCAGCTCACCACCTGCCTAAAATGAATTAAAGAACCTCACATACCCCACACATCTGCATATCAGTGGCCCCTAAAGGGAATTGTGAGCAACATAGAATGGACTGGAAAAAAACAAGTCCCCTCCCCCAAAATGGAATCCCTATTTTAGTCAAAGTTTCTGTATAAATAGGAAGTCAATCCGATCAGAAATGTAGAGGCTACAGAGGGGAAAACATAAAAGGACCCCTGCCCAAAATACAAGAAACCCCTCATTAGGTGTCTGAAAACTGAATGCATTCAAGGTATTGACGAGTTAAAGCTTCTGTATAAATTTGAAGTGAATCTAATGAGAAATGTAGAAGCTAGAGTGGCAACAACATTAAAGGACCCCTCCCCAAAATACAAGGGGAAGCGATACATCGGTTTGTAAATTGAATGAGTCCCAAGTATTGATATGAGTTAAATCTTCTGTATAGGGCTGCAACGATTACTTGACTAATTCGAATAACTCAACTACAAACATTAGTCGACTCAAAATCTGATTCGACACTTCATTTTAAGCATCACTTCCGGTCTATATGACCTTCTTCCGGTATGACCTTCTTCTGGTCATGCTATGCAAACAAAGACGCAGCTTTGTTTAATGGTGCCACGTCAGAGCAACAGAGTGACAGCAAAAAGAAAGTCAGAAAAAAACAACAAAAAGTACCTCAAGTCTGGGATCATTTCAAGCTCAAATTGAAGGAAAACAATGTGCAGAGTGTGCATTGTAAAGCCAAGTGACAAGCTAGCATCCCATAACGTCGTCGTTACAGTGTCTCAGCAGAAAGCATCCCACATCATGCATGGCCAGCGCAACTGAGACAAGGTACATGTGATTGAGATTTTAAATTAAGACGAATAGAATGTAGTCAGCTACATTTATTATGCTTACAGTGGGGCAAAAAAGTATTTAGTCAGCCACCAATTGTGCATGTTCTCCCGCTTAAAAGATGAGAGAAGTCTCCAATTTTCATCATAGGTATACCTCAACTATGAGAGACAAAATGAGAAAAAAAATCCAGAAAATCACACTGTCTGATTTTTAAAGAATTTATTTGCAAATTATGGTGGAAAATAAGTATTTGGTCACCTACAAACAAGCAAGATTTCTGGCTCTCACAGACCTGTAACTTCTTCTTTAAGAGGCTCCTCTGTCCTCCACTCGTTACCTGTATTAATGGCACCTGTTTGAACTCGTTATCAGTATAAAAGACACCTGTCCACAACCTCAGACAGTCAGACTCCAAACTCCACTATGGCCAAGACCAGAGAGCTGTCAAAGGACACCAGAAACAAAATTGTAGACCTGCACCAGGCTGGGAAGACTGAATCTGCAATAGCTAAGCAGCTTGGTGTGAAGAAATCAACTGTGGGAGCAATTATTAGAAAATGGAAGACATACAAGACCACTGATAATCTCCCTCGATCTGGGGCTTCACGCAAGATCTCACCCCGTGGGGTCAAAATGATCACAAGAACGGTGAGCAAAAATCCCAGAACCACACGGGGGGACCTAGTGAATGACCTGCAGGGAGCTGGGACCAAAGTAACAAAGGCTACCATCAGTAACACACCACACCGCCAGGGACTCAAATCCTGCAGTGCCAGATGTGTCTCCCTGCTTAAGCCAGTACATGTCCAGGCCCGTCTGAAGTTTGCTAGAGAGCATTTGGATGATCCAGAAGAGGATTGGGAGAATGCCATATGGTCAGATGAAACCAAAATAGAACTTTTTGGTAAAAACTCAACTTGTCGTGTTTGGAGGAAAAAGAATGCTGAGTTGCATCCAAAGAACACCATACCTACTGTGAAGCATGGGGATGGAAACATCATGCTTTGGGGCTGTTTTTCTACAAAGGGACCAGGACGACTTATCCGTGTAAAGGAAAGAATGAATGGGGCCATGTATCATGAGATTTTGAGTGAAAACCTCCTTCCATCAGCAAGGGCATTGAAGATGAAACGTGGCTGGGTCTTTCAGCATGACAATGATCCAAAACACACAGCCTGGGCAACGAAGGAGTGGCTTCGTAAGAAGCATTTCAAGGTCCTGGAGTGGCCTAGCCAGTCTCCAGATCTCAACCCCATAGAAAATCTTTGGAGGGAGTTGAAAGTCCGTGTTGCCCAGTGACAGCTCCAAAACATCACTGCTCTAGAGGAGATCTGCATGGAGGAATGGGCCAAAATACCAGCAACAGTGTGTGAAAACCTTGTGAAGACTTACGGAAAATGTTTGACCTCCGTCATTGCCAACAAAGGGTATATAACAAAGTATTGAGATGAACTTTTGCTATTGACCAAATACTTATTTTCCACCATAATTTGCAAATAAATTCTTTAAAAATCAGACAATGTGATTTTCTGGATTTTTTTCCTCATTTTGTTTCTCATAGTTGAGGTATACCTATGATGAAAATTGGAGACCTCTCT